>CM031889.1:11327179-12034838 GCA_018691285.1 Cucurbita argyrosperma subsp. sororia
TGAAATGCTATAGAAAACCCTCAACACCATACAATTGAAAAATTGTGAGTCACCCCATAGATGAGCAGCTCCTGATTAATATAGGTTTATTTAAATATATGTCATAAGATAATAGATTGGGGAAAATAGAAAAAAAAGAAAATGATGACAGAGGACAGATACGGTTTGAAAGTGATGGGAAAATAAAGGGGGGGGAAGGGGGGAAAGAAAAAATCGTTTCATTGAAAGGGATGCCAGGAGAAAATCGTTTCACATTCATTTGGTTGTTTGGTGTCTCTTTCTGACCAGGGTCTCATTAGTAAAAAAAAAAAAAGTTCTTTGCTTATACACGTTGCGGGTCTATGAGTTAAGTGTAGCTGAGACGCTTAATCGTCCAAACCATCAAAAATCAGGCATCAAAACGAGAGGTCAAAGTTTTAATTTTAGCTTCTCTTTTTTCTCTCATACAATGGATTTCCCTATCTCTATAGGTCTAACCTTTAACCAACATTGTTCGCCAGAGAGGATTTTTCACTTTTTTTCCTTTTTTTTTTTTTTTTTTTCTTTTTTATCTTTTTTTTATTTCTTTTTTTGTAGTTCGATCCTTAAGAAGGGGAAGGAATTATTTCTACAAACTTGACATGAATAGTTGTCCTTCAATCTCAATGGTAATTTAAAAGATATTTGGTTAGACTTTTTCAACTTTCGTGAAGACAAAATTGAATTGAGATACCATTAAAAAAAAATACACAATAATCGGAAGAAATTTAGGAAAACATGAAATTCCGATGAATAATAAGTTTTAGAAATTATTGTAAAACCAAATTTATGTAGAAACATTGGCTTTGGGCTCCAAGCCGTCAGGCCGTGTGTACTTGAGGAAAGCCGACATGTGTTCGGCTGCCAGGACTAGTCAGCAAAATAATATAATTTGGTATCTCCCGTGGTGGGTCGTGCACTCTCATCGACACATGGAATATTCACAGGGCTAAACCCGTCCATTACCCGACCCGACCCGACCTCACCTAAAAATCAGACGAGTATCACCCTACAAGTGTGTGTGACATGTGCATTGTCCTATCTACCAATGCTAGTGCGATACATCAAAGCCGATCGATCGTAAGTTATGTCTCTCATCCGATCTGAATGAAACTATCCTGGAATCGTGTGATCCGTGTGCAACTAGCATCAGCGCCCGTTCTCGCTGAACCTAAGGTTTTTTATCCATCTCGAACCTTGTCGGGTTGGAGCTAAGCTCCTACACGTGTTGACCACTCCTCAATATGTGCACAGTAAGAAACATTGGTACCAATAACCACAAAATAGCTTTCTTCGAAGCCGTTATCGCTATACCTTCCCCCCTCCCTGGCATTCGCTTCACATTTCAGGGATTTAAAAGAATACACTTCTCCCCATATCTCATTGAATCCTGGGAAAAGGAACCATCTAACCTCATTGGGAAGCTAGACTTAGTCAGTGGCTTGATGAAGGATAACTAAGGCTAACAACTAGCCAGAGTTGTGGGCTGCTGGACAACTTGGTATCGAATATGAACACGAAAAGACTACCTTGTGCATGTGTAGGCCCACCTTTACAAGCGTGATGTGGTCTCTATTTTATCACGCCCAACCTCCTTTGACTATTTTCGGTGCATTTTTGATACTGATCCTAATTAAACTTGAATAACGGTCCCTTGTATTTGGAGTGTATGGGAGGAATTTCAAGAATTTTGAAGCACTATTCACTGAAAACGAGCTTTGGAAGAACACTCATCCATATAGTAAAGCATTCACTACTCGTTTTCTAGGAATTTGAACTTTTATTATTACTTCGTACTTGTGATATCGACTTATGAATCAACCACAGGAGGAACAACCTCTCAATCACGAAATGTAAAGAATCACTACCAAAGAAGTTATATTCAGTTACCCCTTGTTGACTCGAAATATATCAAGGCAGAACACTTGTTTGAACAATTTGAATCCTTATTTTGCCCAAAAACACACAAGTTGATATATCAAGCTTTGGAATGTTCTATAAACATACAATCTTCGTTATATCTGAATGTGCAGTGAGAAACTCAACGCGTTTTTGTTTACTGTGTTGGGTAGCATTTTTCAAATATTGGTTTACAAATGACACAGTATATGCATGACTGTTATATCCCTTAGAATATTAATAAACTCTTAGCCTATAGCGAGTGATTCGTAAGATTTGTGAAGGGTTTTTTCATATGTGTATAACCATTAATTAGCTCAATATTGTATAATCTTCATAGCAACAATTAACACTAGGGTAAATGGCCTTAAGATACAATTTAAAAAAATCAATAACTCTAACTCTTAATTATTCCTCTGCCTATACTAATTTGTAACTATCTAAAATAAATAAGACTTTGTTCTTCTTTAATGTGGTCATGCTTTTGCACATTTCGGGAGTAATTTAGAATTACGATTGTTCTTTTACATATTCCTTGAAGTTTCTATTGCAGGATGGTTGAGTGCTTGTTGCTAGTCAAATGTTATAGTGACTTGTTCGCTTTAGTACTTTGGGAGTGTATTTTTGTCCGTGCCTTGTTTTTTATATATATCGCTTGCACAAGCGAATACCAGGTAATCATTTTTCACGATTTTATGGCAGCGTTATTAATATCTCTTGATTAGTGTAAGTGGTCAGTATTTTTTTAGTTTATTATTATTGTAAGTATATGTATTTAAATTAATGCGTGGGATACTGGTGGTAATGACGCAAACGAAAGGTAGTTGGGTGCGATAATGAGCGAAAACATAGGACCTGGAATATGTCTTAAACGATAATGGCTTAGGACGGTACTCAAAATGAATTAAGAATCTATAATTAGGCATTGTTTTAAGGATGTTGAACTAACTATGGTAATATTTGAGTCAAGGTCAATTGGTCGTCTAGTTTAGATCTGAACCCTTGGCAATATTTTTGATGAAGACAAATACCTTTTACCGGTCGGTTGTGTTTTCTAAGGCTTAAACGAAACTCGAATGGTATACGAATTTTTACATGATCTTCGGATTTTATAGGTGTTATAGTTGAGTCTTAGGAGAGCAAATACTTGCATAAGAAAATTATTCAATAGTAACTCTGAGCTGTCAGAAACATTTTATGATGTTTAGTGAACTGCTCAGTCGCGCCATGACTATTTGTGTAGTGATAGGCTTAAGAGATTCATGCATGTTGATTTTTGGATTTAGTGAGTGATTATTACTCTAGGTTTGCTGTTGTAATAGTTCTGAGCTAGAGGGTGTCAATGGAACCAGAGGTGTGAGGATAGGTTTTTGCATCGGATCGTCTTCAAGAGAAGTACGGCTGTCAAGTCTTCAGCCTCATAGAGCTAGGTGGGTATCTAATCGAGGTAAGCGTTTATTGCATCTGTAGATCCTCCCCTACTGAAATGCATCTACTATCCCACTTTAGTTCTCGGCTGTCAAAATCATAGCTGCCGCTTAGCATATGTTCTTGTACCGACTATCCTACCATTCATTTATTTTTGAGGGATGTCCCATGTTCCACCGTGTTCCCTTTTTTTTCCCCGCCTCGCAGAACTGCCCATGTTTTACCTGCAGTTGTCCGACTTTTTATTGTTTTATTTTTTATTTATGTTACAAGTTTAGATATGATATTCACCAACTATTTGTCCTTTTTTAGGTCTTCTACCTGAATAGTGTTTTGAGATTAGGTTTTAAGGCTTGACTGAGTAATCATGACTCATAGTTTCGACTAAACAAGGGTCCTCAGATAAGACAAATTTATTTAACAGTCTTGTACGTATATAGCAGACTATTACTTTTAGTACTCAATCATTCTGACCCGATTACGCGCCGATAAATAGGCTGCTTATGAGTTTTATAATTGTTTTTTTTACATGTTTTTATCAAGATATCGGATTAGTAGTTGTCCTACTCGAAGTGAATTTAGGAGCAAGTGCCCGGGAGTGAATCTACGATGAGGCATGGGCCATATAAACAATCCTAATCCACTTATTATTAAGACTTTCTATTTTATTTCACGTTTGTTACCATGTAATACATATAATTTTTTTTTTTTTATAATGTTTTATCTTTTAAATCTTAGTTTATTTTAAAGCTCAAAAAAATAAAATGCCTGCCTGGGGGTTTGTTGGTTTTCCCCCCCCCGCCCCACCGCCCCCCTCTTGCCCCCGAAGAAGGAAAAAGAGATTTCATGAATAATTTCATTCAATTTAGATAGATATGGTAATTTTAAAAAATATGGAAAACAGCAAAAGACTTTACTGTTGATCCTATGATGTGTCCCCAGGGCATAGGGCTGATGACTTGACGTCCATCCTCCCTCCGCCGGCTTATTCACCTTTTGAGATTTTTGAGAAGAGTTGCTCTATATTAGCTAATAATTATCAATCTGTCCTTCCTGAGATCTTTGGTGTACAGCTTAAACAACTGGCACCCACCCTCACCTATAGTTTTCTTTTTAGCGTGTTCAAATCCCTATCTAGGGCTTTCCTGGATTCACTTCGTTTTAGCTTTTTCATAGTTCTCTAGTGATCAATAGGCCCAATAAAAACTCTTATTTAGGTGTGATATTATAATCATTTTCACTCACTTGAAATGCATCTATTCATTACGGTTCGGTGGCCGATCCTATAATGGAATTAGTCATGCTTTAATCTATTTTTCTGTGCAAAAAAACCAATGTACATAATTTTATGAGGGTGGATCTCTCATTCTCGATCACCGAGTTCACTATAAGGGATTAGTTGACAACTCCTTAGGAGGTCAACTCGCATGTTTGCCAACTACTATGTTCCATGTTATAGAATCCTTCCCCTCGTTTCCATTCAGGATATTCTTTGAGCTCCATAGTTAACTAATCTTAGGGCAATGCCCTATTATATATGACTCCCAGTCATCGGGGTGTCGAGGAAAATAGGCTTCCATGCAAAATTATGATGGTGACGTCCATGTAGTCCTCAAAGTCAAGCGTGAAGAATGATCCATAATCTTTGTCCAGACCATGCAAATACTCTTAACAAGTCTCCTAATCCTCTCTTACATGGTTCACAACATCCGAATCGTATGAATTGATACATTGGTCTAAAATAGAGTTGTCAGGATAGCACATAGTCTAATCCTTATCATGCTCATGTTCACCTACTTTGCAACATTGTTGTTTCTCATGATTTTAAACTAGATAGTGTCGACAAGCCTTATGGTTTATCATGATCTTAGAATTAGAATTGACATAATCTTGTGTTTCTTTGCGCCAGTCTCAACATTACCTCGTCAAATACTGACATCGTCGTGATATATTCCTCTTACTCTTTATCTAACACTCTACAAATTAGACGACTGTTTCGTCGTGCGAGGTTCTTGGTACAAACCTCAATGTGGTCTCCAAGACTACCAAAAAAAAAAAAAATTACACTACACTCTTGCTATATATCTGATCCAAACATAGTTATCATAACTACAAATAGGTTGACACACTATTTCTCCTGTCTGACAAAATTTTTTAACTAAACTAATCCAAACATATATACCATCCCGAACAAAAATCTCTACTACTGTAGAGTATGGTCTTATGTTGAGTCTTGCAATAAAATAACTCTCAAATTAGTACTATCTCAACACAGCAAGAGAGCTACTCCATGTGCTGTAGTTTTTTTGGTTTTAACAAAATATAACTTATCGTCTAACAGTCACACAATTAAGGGAAGGAAAAATTAAGATAATTAGAATTAAATAGTCAACATTCTAATTCTTGGAATAATGCTCTGTGTCCCGACACAATTGAGCAAGCCTTTCTAAATTTATTGTGGTGTTTTTTCTAATATAGTTTTTTCATTCATCAAACTATATCGAGCGTCACATCCTCCGTGAAGAATCCAAGTGCATCTCCACCATAGTCATTCTATTTTTCTATCATTTGTGAAAACGGCTGTACCTATTCCAACTGATATGACAATCCACAATGGCCAGAGCAAAGGTTTAGCTCTTCACGCCCTTTTCTTATTGGTTTGCTTGGCAAGTTGTGCGAAAGGTGGGGTGCCACTTTGGACGATGTCACGGGTAGAAAAAAATAGCCTAGTCGATGCATATTTTGTCGTTGTTCTGTTGTTCCTTGTGGGTCTTTTCATCATTTACACTAGTCGAATCCCATTCGATTTGCTAATCCGGAGTTTGGCCAATACCACTAGAGTCCTATGGCTTGCCAGGACGCCACCGTTTGATAGAAGCCTGATGCTCAAGACTCTGATCAGGAGCTGCTCGGTATGAAGCTCTCGTAGCGTTGTTCTCAAGTGAGGATTGAGAAGAATATACTTAGGAGTGCTTGCGAGGGTCTGGACCCTAGAAGCATGCTGTCTATACCCGGTAGGTTGTCAACTCGATGGAGGCAGTTGTCCTACTTAGGAGTGATTCCTTTCACATCTCCCTAGAGCGTTGCTCCATGTTGCAAGCGTTGCTCAACCCACCATTACACCAATCGGAAGCTCGCACCTGCATGAGAGGAGCATGTGTTGCACTTGGAGGTTTCTTTGTCTATTAACAAAGAAAAACCTACGCGAAACTAAGTTATTGGGGTATAAAAAAATTTTGTTTATTTAATGACCTGGATGAATGTTGACGCACATTGGCTATTTAGGAATGATTATGGGTCTGATTATGAGTTTTTATAATTAAGAATCTCTCCTGCCATGATCCCATAAAGCATACAAAAAACAACCTGAGGATTATGCTATTGTGGGTGGACAATGTTATGCTATTGTGTGGACATGTGTAAAATTAAATACTCCTCTCTTTTTATTTTTAAGATCACACAGCTCAGGCTTTCATAATAGTGAAGGTATTGTATTTTCCAAGCCCTCGTCCCACAACATTATATTAAGGAATTCTATTCCCCCCCCTTAGCTAGTCCAATTATAAGAAAACCTCAGTAGTCACATAAATTAGACCTGACTAACCTATCCATTAATAAGAAACTCAGTATCCAATAAATTAACCTGACGTAAATTCTTAGAGTGCGAAAAAGTTCATGTAACCTAATAGGATCTTGATGCAATCAAAGCTTACTAAGAAAGTTCATGGTACTATGTATATATTGCAATAAAAAACAGAAAAGCTACTGAATACTTTTATACTCACCACTTAGTCGATTCTTATAGTTCAGATGAGTTATCATGGTAACCTATGGATAGGATGATCAAGAGCATACTAAACTTTATCTCATCCATGTCTATTTTTAGTTAGGCTGTGGGTACTTTCTTTCAAGGTCCCAAACACAAGGGGCTAGTTGGGCGGGCTCTGCGGATTTGTTTTCTTTTTTTGTTTTCGACCATCATATTTTGTTTTGAAATTGTATATTAAATTTCAGTTTGTTTTGAATTGTGGGGTTGTTTTTTTTTGGAACAACATATTAGTTATTTATAAATATTTCCCATTTTTACGTTAGGAATATATTTTTTTATTATTTTAGTCATTTACTTTCTAAATTATTAAGGTACTCTTTTCTTAGGAAATCCACATTACAAGTTTGTATTTGTGTTATAATTTCCTTATTATGTTTTATCATTGCATTATTAAAATGATGTTATTATCGTTTTTCGTGTTTTTGTGTTGGTGCTGTGCAGTCCCCCCAGTGAGAGAATACTTCTTGTCTGTGAGTCTTTTGGAGAAAGCTCAAATAAGTAAAAGCCAGAGAAGCTTATGCTCAAATGGAACAATATCATACTATTTGGTGGATAGAGCCGAATTTGGTCTTAATAGGCTTTTAACACATTACGTTGTCATTTCTCGAACATACGAAATATATAACAAAAACATCTAGACACATTCTTTCCCTATGGCTTGGTTTCATGGAGAGGTATAGTAACAACTTGTCTCTCAGATTCAAAACATGGTTTATACATATTGTTTCCTTTTGATGTAGTTTTGCTTTTCTGTCAATTATCAAGTCTACACTCACTGGTTTCAACACCTTCCCTGTCTCAGCCATTCATCCCAACAGTCTTTGAGATCCCCTAGTGTGGGGAACCTTTCTCCAACCTCGTATGCTCGTTTTTAGAGACACCATGATTGGAAGCCCATCGGGCACTATCCGCTAGCTGTGGGCTTGTCGTTAACAATGGGTATCAGAGCCAAACCCTCAAACTTGTGCCAGCGAGGGGTTGTTCTCCGAAGCGGGAGTACACGAGGCGATGTTGCCACGTTAAGGCAGCACTTGAGGCCCTCGAAAGGGGGTGGATTTGATGTGGGTCCCACATCGATTGTATAAAGGCTAGGACGTCATCAGGATACTATGGCCTAGAATATGTGTGGGTTTTGTGGGGGGTTCCCCACACATAGATTGGAGGGGAAATGAGTGTCCTCGAGGATACTAGGCCTCGAAGGGGGTAGATTGTGAAATCTCACTTGTTGAGAATGGAGAATGAAACATCCTTCACAAGGTAGCAAGACTGCGTTTTTTCAAAACGAGAAGCCCAAAAGGGATCCAAAGACGACATTCGTCTCGCAGTGACTTGTGCTATTACAAGAATGATTCTCTTTTCTATTCTTTCTCGTTTTGAAAAAGCTAATATTGAGAGAAAGGACAACTCCTTGGGGAGAACAAGCATCTTAGGATTCCAAGCTATACGAGAACATAAAGTTTATGCTGATAGGCTATTATTCAAAACGCTTTTTATTTCCTACATTGCTTCACTCAAGAAATTGTCGACGAAAACGAATCCTTTGCAAAGACTCTCAATTAAAATGGAATGGGATATTTAACCCTCTCATGAACAACTCAATCAATCATCAAATCAAATTCTAACCATTTAGAATGTCAATCATGTTTAATTTTTTTGTTTGATTAAAAATCACTTATTATTATCTCGTGTATCATGCATAACTATTCTCTTATAAGGGTGGACGCTTTAACTCACTTTATGTACCATAACTTATTTGTTAAAGCAGTTTATTATGTCATCTATTTCAGACAGATGTTTATGTCTTAAACAACCCTTTTATCCTTTACTTTGCCATACTTACGTCGAATAGTATGTCACCTTTTCTACACTGCACAACAAGAAGTAAAAGGTGTGTCTGGCAACGATTAGCGGATACATAGAGCCAGCATGGTTCTTACCACATCAAACATAAGTACTTGTAACGAATTCGTGTTTGAGAGAAGTCGATACGCAATAGCCTATTAACACTACAGAGCTTGACGAGAATAAGAGAGTTTCAGACTTTTACCTTTTAAATTCCAACTCAGGATAGTTTATTGTGAGGGCCTAGAGCGTTTAAGATTATTTGTTTAGATAAAATAATTGATACAAAAATTTAGTAAACGCAAAGAAAAGTATCGAATAAAACGGTAGTGAAGTAAAGGTGGGTCAAACAAAGTGACCCCCACGAACTCCCATTGTTTTTTTTTTTGGTTTTGTCGGGGGTACATTTTTGCCGCTGAGTCTAATTACGATAAAGATTCATGTCGGGGGACCTTTCATGCAAATTGTCTATCGCAACCTCTCCCCCGAACCAATGTATCGTGGCTGTTCCGCTTAATTCGGGCCTCTTTGGTACGTTAACTTTATATTTTTATGTTAGGATCTTTTTTATATTCGTGCAAACATAATCTATATGTTTACGTTTTAACTCAATTTTGCTATAGATAATTTATCATATTCTAATTTACTATCATTATTCTGAGGCCAGAAAAGTATAGCAAATATGAAAATGGTTGCAAGTGGGGCGTAACTTTTTATAGTATTAAGTAGTGGGAGAGTTTGATGTATCTCCCATTGTCACCTAGTTCTAATCTCATTTATGTGTAAATTTATTAGTCGTGTTTTGAATGGTCTAAAATACAAACTGTTTTGGCCAGCAGCTAAAAAGGTTTTACGGTAGTCCGTGAAAGATACCATAAATTATGTGAATTTTACTAGCAAGGAGAATTCAGTAATTTATAATGATTAACTATAGTGATTATGCAATAGCTGGAAGATAGCAAATCCTTTTTAAGTAATATGTTTTTGATTGCTCGGTTTTTGATAGAAGATAACTAAGGACGAAGCATAAAAAAAAAAACCCCTTGTAGTTATAATTTAGTGGAACTACTCGCAACTTGACTTCTAGTCTATACCTTTACAAATAATTAGAGAATTCAAACTTAACTCTGGTAATATTTAACCTACATACCTTAACAATATTAGAAAAACATTACAAAAAAAATTTAGTTAACTATTTTTTATCTAATCAAATCTGTCACAATCCATCGCCGTCACTTAGAACTTTATTCTTTTTTGTCAAGAATTAGGTTTCAAGCACACCAGGTACTATGCACACTTCTAAATGCTTCTAATTTTTTAGAGATTTTTTGTCCACAATTAGCAAGTGATTTGGGTACCACAAAAATAATAAATTAACTTTCTTTCTTTTATAAGATTTCTAAGAAGAGTGAAATCTTACTCTTATTTGTCTAGGAAGTCTCCATATATAAACTGGATTTTTGGATAGCTTTATATTTGATAGTATTATCCACATTAGTTTGTTGCTCTGCTACGTTAGATGACGAAGCGCTCTGAAGTGTTTAAATCCCCAGGGGGGCGTGTGACACCCCCCGCCCCCCCCCCCCCTTCCCCCCCTCCCACCCCCCCCCCCCCCACCAAAAGAAAAAAAAAATTCTCCCATCTTGACATACACAAGTACTTGGAGCAGGTGTTGTCAACAAATCAGCTTCTTTGGTCGTATAATTGACTATATACTGCTTACGAGATACCACATGCTACTTGTCTCTTCCACGTCATCATAACACATACCCTAAGTACTCTTGCTATCTGTAAGACCTAGTCACTCATCATACATCCAAAGCCAATTAACACTCACTACTCATTCCATCCACTTTCTATACAACTCCATACCCACATACCCACTACTCACCGTGTCCTCTCAAGCACATTAAAAAACTCTTCTGTTGTTGAAACAGTGTGTGTCTGTGGTCATGGCATTGACCAATACAACCCACTAATTCCATCAACACTTCCTCCCACACAATATACACTCTTCACACATCACTGAGCATCACATGATCTACGCCTGTCTTTGACAGCTCCACTCAACTCTCCATAATCTTGTTGCATCCCACACCAGTGACGCACGCACGTTGCACCAGTTGCAGCGATTGCACCCGGAATTTGGCGATCTAGTGGTGACAATGTGGAATTACCGGGGAACCGAGGAGTCGTTGGCCATCGAGTTTAAACGTCAGCCACAGATGTGGCGTGAGACATTACAAAGAAATGCCGCAGCGGTAGATCGTTTGGATTACCTCTGTTCGCAAGAAAAAAAAGCTCATATCGCGTAAGGCGAGTCTATCAACTCTGTCTTCGATGGAACCGGTAACGACGGTCCAACAAGTGCTTGTATCGTCTCGCTAGTAATAAAGAGTCATCAGTCATAATGCTTCATAGAGGAAGGTGGAAGCCGTACAGGCCGCGGGAGGGGACGAGTATTCCGGGCGGCGTCACGACGAGGTTGGAACGGCGGGGGGGGAAGCCTGGTCCTGGGAGGAAGGAGTCTAGGCCTAACACCAGGGGCTAGGGCGGAGGGACGCCGGAAGAGCCGGGGGGGGGTGGACCATGGCCTCACGGGCCTGTGTGCGCAGAACGGTGGGGAGGGTGCAATGAAAATATTCATATGCACAAATTGATTTGACTGATAACGTAGATCGGGTCCACACGTGGTTGGGGCGGCAAAAGCACGGAGAATTAGGAGCGACGGCTAGCCACGGGGCAGACAAGCCGGAATAAGCAAGGGCAGGCGCGGGGGTAGCCGGGAAAACCAAAGCGGGGGGGGGAGTGCAGCCGCGGCGCCAAACTCAGGAGCATGGTGCGGAGCAATCGAGGCCACTCCGAGGGGCGTGGCGCAGCCGGTAGAATCCACCAAGGGCCAGGGGGGAGGGGGGCAAGAGGGCGCAGCCAGGCCAACGCCAGGGAGGAGGGGGGGGGGGCGTTGACACCGGCCGCAAATAAGGCACAAGAGCGGAAGAATCACGAAGGGCAGAGGGGGGGAGCACTCGCCTAAGAGAGACCGGCACCGGAGGGGAGAGCGGCGAGGGCAGAGGGGGGAGCCGCCGCAAGAAGCGGCCCTGGGGGAGAAGCGGCGAACAGAATACAGGGTGGGTATGGGCGAGGGCTGCCCCGCCCGTTGGCAGGGGGGGCAACAGCTACTGGCAGGGGGCTCCCGCGCAGTCAACTTGGTCAGGGGGGCGCACGCGGCCCTGCAGGTTCGGCCGGGCGGGATAGGCTAGCGGCGGCAGGGGGAGCAACGGGGGCAAGGGGGGCAGCACAGGCAGGGGGGGGCGCGCATGAGTGGGGCCGGGTCGACTAGGGGCGCCGCATGTAAGATTGGCCCCCGGTCCAAGGGGGTGGCACGGTAAACAAGGTCCAGCCAGGCACGTCGTCGCAAAAGCTAGAACACCAGTACCGACGGGAGAGGTTTTTAGTGGGAGTGCGGGCACCACAGTCTAGACGGGGAGAAGGCAGCTCAGTGGTCGAGCGCCAAAGAAAAGGCGGGGGAGGGTCACGGGGGGGGGCGAGGTGGGCGCGGGAAGAGGAACGGGCGCACGCAGCCAAAAAGCGGAAGAAGCTACGGAAGGGGGGCTCACGCCCGCGCCACACACTCGCCTTGTCGGCCAGCGGGCCGTTGGATAACGGCCAAGAGGGGGGGATCGATGCAAAGGTGAAGCGTCCACCGGACTGGGTTCATGGGCCAGAGGGTGGGAGGGCCACCGGCGGCGCGGGCAAAAGAGCTCGGGACGGGCAGGGCAGGCCACAATGGCGGTGGGTTGTGCACGGTCGGCCGAACTGCAGTGGCGGAACGTGGGGACAGCTGTGTGGCTGGCAGGGTAGGTGTTGATTCGAGGATGTGGGCTGGATCAGGGCCCGGCACAGCAGGTGTGTTGAAAAATCGCGAAAGTCTGCAGAGTGTGAAGGCTCCTCCTCTATCTGGCCTTAAACATTTTTTTTTGGTGTGTTTGAAAAGAAACAATGTTTTTGGTTAAAGTAAACCCAAAAAGAAAACCAAAAAAAAAAACAAAATTTTGAGCTATCGTGGTGAAAGACCTCGAGGCAAAGGGAGGGCAGGGCCCGGCCCGTACTGACCTACTGGGATGATTGCAACAGCGGGCAGGGGGGGGAAAGGCGGGGTGGAAAGCGGGAAGCACCTCACGGGTACCGAGAGATGGGGAGGCAACCAAATCGAAGAACCAACAGCCGCCCTTGGGCGGCATTGCTTGCCTAGAGTCGTAACACGGTCATCGCGTCGGCCGCGAGGGAGGGCAGTCCGGAGGCAGCGGGGGCGTCATATTGAAAAGGACCGAAGGCTGACACCGGAACAGGTACAGTGCTTTCCTTGAAAGGGGATCTGCCTCGTCCTTCCGCGTCCTCAGGCCCCTGTAAGGGCCTCTAGCGGGCTTCACGTACTGTCCGGTCGAACCTTCTCGCCTTTTAGAACGGTGCTCATCGCCAGAAGGCGCGGGATTACCAGGCTGTCGGATGATATCTTTGTTAAGCGGGGGGCGCTGGACAAGGCAAGCACGAATCTGTTGCATCTCGGGGCGTGGTGTGAATGCTCAAGGGAGGCCGCAAGGGTGCTCTTCGAGCAACATAAGGAAGTGGGCAGGCCATAGGGGGGCGCCAGTGGCGGGGCAGGACAGAGTGGCTCAAAAAACAGGGCGTCTCCGCTGGGGGGGAGAGTGCGCAGCACTCTTGGGGAAATCTCGGGGATACGGGCAGCGGCGGCAGCGCTAGGATCTTCAAATGCGTTCCGTAAGGCGGGAAAAGAGACGGGCTGCACCTGTGGGGGGCACCAAAGGGGGGCTGGCAGGGAGGGCCAACAGCGGGGGAGGCGCCGAGCCACAGAGGGGGGGACAAGACAGGACGAGCAAGGCGGACGGGGGAGAGGGGGAGTCGCGCGCAGCAAGGTGACCCTGGTAGCCGCGGGAGCCGGGTCCGGTCGTGGGGTAGAGGAGAAACCATGCGCGACCCCCGCCTAGACCCTGGCGGGGAGGAAAGGGGCCCATCGCGCACGCCAAGGTCAGCGGGGACTCAGCTGAAGTGTGGGGGGAGGGCGGGAGGGGGGGCGGGCACAGAAGACGCATCGAGAGGGGAGCACACAGCAAAAAAGTGCGACGCGACACACGCCTAGGGGGCGCGGCGACCCAGGGGTGAGGGGGGAGACAGAAGAATACGAAGCGAAAAACGCAAAAGTGAGGGTCAGTGGGAATAGGAGGGAAGAAAACGGGAATGGGGATAGCGGGACAAGGAACCAGAAACGACACAAGGGGGGGACAAGAGGGGAAACTAAAGACCGAAAATATGACGCTGAGACAGCGCAAAAGAGCAAACATCGTATGGAACGAGGGGGGAGAAAGAGCGGACAGGCGGGGAACGGTGGAGGGGGACAGAGCAAGAGGGGGGGGGCGGCGAGACTAAACCTATAGGCGAAGGGAGGGCCGAAAGCGGAGGGGGGGGCGGCGTGCTGCGGGGGCAGGGCAAAGGGGGGACGAGGAGAGGAGAACGAAAAAGAGATCGGGTGAGGCACGAATAAGGAAAAAAAAAAAAAAAGGGGGGGAGAACACAACTAAGGGTGTGATAAGGCTTCAAGCCATACAGTGTGCCAAAGAACCCTGTTGCGACAGGACAGTGTGCAAGTACTATGGTAGATGTTCCACTTCCTAAGAGACAGCGTACAAAAGAAGGAGCTATGAGTTCTGTTTTGTCTTGTATCCACCACATATTTTTTGACTGTGGTTTGCATATCCCCCTTTACCATTAGAAGTAGCGGAGAAGGCTTGAAGAATCTTGGTGTACTAAAAGATAGGACTTGAAAAGAGAATCTCAGAGAGGGAGGCGACAAGAATTGAGATAGTAGTGAAACCGTTAGAGAAAGAAATTGCTTGGGCCGGTCCGAGGGGACATGCGGGGGGGGGGGGGACGGAGGGCGCGGTGGGGAGGGGGGGGGAACTAGGGGACGCTAGGGTGGACGGGGGGGGGGGGCGGGCCCGGGGAGTGGGTGCTGGCGAGAAGAGGCTCCCTAAGTGGCGTGGGAGGCAGGGGGCCCCGGGGTAGCGGCCGGGGGGGAGAACCGGAGAAAGAAAATGGAGTGGGGGGGAGACACGGGGGGGCCGCGCCTAGGATGGAGTGGATGAGAAATTCTTATGGTATCGGGGAGCACTAGGGAGCTGGAGAAAATGTGCTTCGAGGAGATCAGACTTCCTAAGAATATGATGAGGCGCCCGTTAATCCAGACAGGTGGTCATTGTACTAGTGTTTGGGGACGAGACAGCGTACTATATGCAACCATGAAGTCACGCCAAAAGGGGAGAGAGAGTTAAGTCAAGTAATCGGCAGAATAAACACGCAAGAGGAGGGCAGAACGGGCGGAACGCACAGGGGGGGAGGCGGAGGATATGCAAGAGAAGCACTGGAAAGGGCGAAGGGCTGCCGAAAGGCGGAAGAGCGGGTAGACTTGGGTCAGAACGGCCTAAAGCCCTGAAAGGGCAGGGAACCTAAGAGAATGGGAGGGAGGGATGGCGGAAGGACGATTTACGAGAGGGGGAGACGGCCCCGAGGGGACAGGGAGGGGCACAGGAGGGGGGGGGGGGACGACGGAGCGAAAGAGAGGAGCCAGGGAGGGAGCGGGCAGGCTCGAGAGGGGCGTGGCGAGAAGAAGGGGCGGGGGAGGGGGGGAGGTGGAGAGAGGAGAGACAGGAGGACGGCGAAAGGGAGCGGGAGAAGGGACGGTGCAGGAGGGACCGGAGAAAGCGAAGGGGTTAGCAACGGACAGCGGAAGAGGGACATGGGGGGGAGGGGGGCCGGGGGGAGGAGGAACACACGCCAAAGCAAGAAGCAGAGAGGGGGAGGGGGGGGAAGGAAGGGAGCCCGAGAAAGGGGGGGGGGGGGGGGGGGAGGGGAAGGGAGGGAAGGGGGAAGAGGGGAAACGGGGCAGGAAGACAGAAGAGGAGCGAGGGGTCGCGCCGCTGGGGGGGCGGAGGGGCATGCAGGTATCCTTCTGGAGGCTGGGGGCATAGCGCTACTGGCGGGCTGGGAGGGGGACGTGCATAGGAGGCGCGACGGGCAGCCGGGCCCGGGAGGCACGAGGCAGCTCGAGAGGCAACCCATAGGCGGAACGACGAGCGAGCACAGGGGCCTGGGAAGTGTGTCTGGGGATGAGATAGCGTGCAGAGGAGGGGTAAAGTAGTAAAATATGGAGAAAAGAATGGCCCGCGGAAGATACGTTGGGCGGGGAGAAACGAGTGCAGGGACGGTGGGCAAGCGAAGAAACACAAGAAGAATGGAGGGCGCAAGAGGGGCCGGGAAAAAAGAAGAAAGAGGGGGCGGTGCGGGGGAAAGAAAAACGAGGGGAGGGGGATAGAAGGAGAGGAGAGGAACAGGGGCGGAAAGGGAAGGGGGGAAAGAAAGGGGGGGGGGGGAAGAAGGAGACGAACACGACGGGGATGGTCGCAGAGGCGCAAATCCAAAAGAGGTAGAAAGGATGATCACTGCGACCACAGTGCCGGTTGGAACGATGGATGCCCAGATTGAGCAAGGTATGGCCGAGCGATGAGGACAAATGCATCGTTGGGTTGCTGAACCTGGCATTGATAGAAAAGCTAAGGATTACATTGACAGGATCTATCGAAATCGTTTGTTTTTGAATCTGAGCGACAAACTGTTACTTTACTTGCCAGTGGAACAAACTCGATCTGTAAATAACATGGGGGTCTATAGGTCGTTCTTTTGTGCATAGGCTAAATTCATTTTTCATATGATCTGTAAGTTTATTAAAGTAATATATGTTTGTGTAATTTAAGAATTTATTGCGTTTAATGTTTACATCCTCAACTAAAATACTAACGGCAGGTTTTGGTTTGTCTAAAAACCAATGAATCTATTATGTTTTGAAGATGTTATTACATGAATGTATTTAGGAATTTGAGTATTATGATATAACCATATTGTAATAGTAAAAAAAACTGCACAGTCGTCGAAAAAGATGCAAAAATTTTGTTGACTTTTCGGGATTTTCGTAACTCCTATCGAACCACGAAAACCTCAGCTTGCCTACACGCTCCACTCAGTCATGCACACTCCAGAATACCCTGCAAAAAACTGAGGGGGAAGACGAAAGGTTCGTTTTTGTTTTCTGACGAGCACGACGCCGCCGATAAGACGCAAGAACCCTCCCGAGTACACTACGACGAACGGTTACATATGTAGGAATAAGGTAGTAACTATTAGACGAACACGACTCTCCACAATGGTATGATATTGTCCACTTTGAGCCTAAGCTCTCATGGCTTTGCTTTGGGTTTCCCCAAAAGGCTCATACCAATGGAGTTAGTATTCCTCACTTATAAACCCATGATCACACCCTAAATTAGTCGATGTGGGACTTCCATCATCCAACACCTCCCCTCGAACAAAGTGCGCCTCCCCTTAATCGAGGCTCGACTCCTTTGGAGTCTTAGTCATTTTTGACTGCCTTCGAGGAGGGGCTTAGCTCCTTTTCTTTAAGAGTTCTTTGTTCGATATTTGAGGATTTGAGGATTTACCAATCTATTGGCACGACTAGGTTTTAGGGAATGGCTCTGATACCAAATTAGACGAACACGACTCTCCACAATGGTATGATATTGTCCACTTTGAGCCTAAGCTCTCATGGCTTTTGCTTTGGGTTTCCCCAAAAGGCTTCGCTTTGGGTTTCCCCAAAAGGCTTCATACCAATGGAGTTAGTATTCCTCACTTATAAACCCATGATCACACCCTAAATTAGTCGATGTGGGACTTCCATCATCCAACACCTCCCCTCGAACAAAGTGCGCCTCCCCTTAATCGAGGCTCGACTCCTTTGGAGTCTTAGTCATTTTTGACTGCCTTCGAGGAGGGGCTTAGCTCCTTTTCTTTAAGAGTTCTTTGTTCGATATTTGAGGATTTGAGGATTTACCAATCTATTGGCACGACTAGGTTTAGGGCATGGCTCTGATACCAAATTAGACGAACACGACTCTCCACAATGGTATGATATTGTCCACTTTGAGCCTAAGCTCTCATGGCTTTGCTTTGGGTTTCCCCAAAAGGCCTGATACCAATGGAGTTAGTATTCCTCACTTATAAACCCATGATCACACCCTAAATTAGTCGATGTGGGACTTCCATCATCCAACAGTAACAACTTTGAGTAGGTAGAAAGGACAACTTCGTGTTTTCATCTCGTCGTAGGTGAAGTTCAAACTCGTGGAAAAAATCAATGAATCTATGTTTGGGAGTATTACAAGGACCTTAGATGTCATGAGAATGGAAGACAAATCGATTTAGTGTCTTAGGGGTCGGATATCGGGTGAGAGAGCATCGGAATATGGTTGTCAAATGAGAGAGAAAGGAGATTTGGAAAACGCATGGAACCAGGCGAAGAAGACGAAGTCCATTGAATTCAGTTCTAAGTCAGGTACCGGCCACCTGCAACCCAATATCAGTCCAGCCTTGTTGACAAATGGCCCAGTCATAGAGGACAGCACATCTGTGCTCTGCCCAAAGTCTCCCAGCACGACCCACCTGCCAATTTTTAAGAACACGACCCAAACCCGCACGATGAATCAATCAGCCACGAACAAAGCACAAATTAAAAGGAGTATTCATTAAAGTTAAGATGAGAGGTGTGTTTCCTTAAAAAAATATATATAACTCGAAAGAAAAAAAAAGTTCAAATTGAAAGGAGAATTCATGAAAGTTAAGATGAGAATCCAATCTATTATAATTATCTTAATCAACAAGAATTCTCAACAATTCACCCAACCTTAGACCATTTTCCCAACATAAACAATAACTAAGAGCTTCCACATCTCAATCTATTTTCAAGAATGATTCACACGTACACCAATGATCACCGAGGACAATGACTAGTTTAAGTTTGGGGTATTAAAAACAATTCTATCACCCATGTAAAATGCAAGATTTAAAAAAAAAATCGATACCCGAGACCACTCCTCTTCGACCAAGCTTGAACTCTCAATGCAAAAAGATAATAATAATAATAATAATAATAATAATAAATAAAAACAAAAAAAAAAAATTGTCCAAATTGCTCGTTGTCAAGCAATATGCATCACCAATGGAGGTGTCCGATGGAAGTTAATGGGGATGTGAAAAAAAAATAATAATAATAAAGCTATCTTATTGTTCAAGTGAGTTGCATCACAAATGTGACCATACTATAACGTTTAGGATGCTAGCAAGAGAGACGAGCTAAGGAAGAATGAGTGTTGGTCTATACAGTCATCCCTTGAAGACTTAGGTTATTTACACCACAAGTGGAGGCACCTAGGGGATAGGGGGTATGACTTGACGGATTCTTGGGAGAAAAAAAAAATTGTGTTATTATAAGAGAAAATTAATGAAATAAATTATGAAGTCAAGTAGTGGAAGTGTGAATGATATTATTTTTTTAGTAAAATTTAGTTAAAGTGTAGGGTGAAATGTGGAGGAAAAATGAGTTGAGGAAGAAATATATGGAATGTGATATAAATCATGTGTTTGATGAACCGACTACAAACATAAATATTCAAGAAAAAAAATTTTAATGAGAAAAAAAGAAAAGAAAGTGAGAGTAGGGACAATAATTACTCGAAGAGGAGCCATCACTAAAATTTGGAGGTGTGATAACTCTCTTCCCACCTTCCCACCTCTCCAAAAGTAGAGTTATATCTTATTTATTTTTGTAGTTAATTTTGCACTCATACTCACCATTTTCTCATTAATTATTTCATTTCTTCTAATTAGTATACATGAAATAGTCAAGTGTAGTTCAATATGAAAAGAATACCAATTTGCATAAATTGAGCTTAATTGTATATTTATTGAGTTATTTGGTAAAAATTCCAGAAAATTTATGCTGAACCATGATTCTGTAGCAAATCTGGAAACAAATTGTTGACCTTGATGTTGAAACAATTCGGAAAGCAAATTTTCGGAGATGATATGAAAATTTTAATCCACATCAAAGGTCCAAGTGGGTCATTAACTACCCCAAGTGGGTCATTAACTACCCAATTAGAAACGTCCTAGGTGTACAATTTATTCCTTTTTAGCTCTAAATGGGAAGCAATGCACAATATAAAAGGAAAATGAATACCTAAAAAGAGGAGAGCCACCTTTGAGGAAGAAGAAAATTGGGGATTAGACAGCAGAGCCTCTGCTTCTGTGAACTGATGTGAAATCAGAGAAGAGGAAGAAAAAAATCCTAATCGAACAGTTGTTGACTGCAAAAGGAAAAGAAGACCAAGAATGATAGATTAGGGCAAAGAGGGAGATATGAGAGCTCAAAAGAAGGAACTTCCATTGAAGAACAACAACAGAGCTTGATAACTCTCTATTTCATTACTCTGGTCTCTTATTCTATCAATTTTATATGATTGAGAGGTGTGTTCTTCTATTTAATTAAGTTTGTATGGAGAACTAAACTTTATAGGGACAACAAGAGAGTTTTATATAGTTTAAGTATATTGACGATATGATTTTAGTTTATTAAAGAGTTGTTATTAATGATTAACATGTGTTTAATTAGCTACTTTACATACATAGTTGTTCTCTTATTTCGGAGAACAAAGAGAGCAATGAAATCCTCTTTGATACTCTATGCAAGGGTACTTAGAGGTAATATCTTTAATGCTCTATGCAAGGATACTTAGAGGTAATAGAACGGTTTAGAGCCTTGTTAATAGAAAAAAAAAAAAAAAAAAAAAACTATTATTGAAGTAATCACTATGCATGACCCTCTTAAGTGGGCTTAGGAATCTATTAAAGGAAGTAACATTTACCACAAAGCTCAACAACTTATATATTTAATCTCTCTTGGTCGAACCTTCCTCATTATTGTCGCTTTTCTCATCATTTTCTGTTTTTCGACAGTAGTGACAGTCTGCGTTAATTTCGTTTAATTAGTTTAAAATCACCGGCACCATTTGAATGTTAACCAAAAACTCCCTTAATTTCTAGAAACAAACCTAACAAAAAAGAGAGGCTCTATGTGAAATCGATAATTTACTTATTACTTTTTACTTGTGATAGTGTATACTTGCACTTATTTTTTTGAATTTTATATCATCTACAAGTTATCAAGGAGCATCATGATTACTTAAAAATCAATGGCTATCCTAAAAATTTATTGTTTATCTTGGTTGGGTACCATCTTGATTAGTGAAAAAATAAAGGACTAACGAGAAGCTTATTTACTTACCTTGACTTGGGTAATTAGCTAAAGTTAAGCATAACATAAAGTTTATAGCACAACTTGATCATGATACTTGATGATATTTAAGGCCCTAAAGTGAGAACGAGTCATATTAAACTTCTAACCTACCAAAATTATTAAGACACATAAATTTTGACATTAATCATTGGAGGTATTTTAGTCATTTACCACCCAAACTTTGTTCGAGCCCCAGCCATGATCTAATGGCTCTTAAACATTAGATAATTCTTAGACAACATGAATTAAGGTCTCTTCTAAATTTTTATAATTTTTAGATGTCATTTGAGTTATGAACCAAAGGTAAATTACCATTATAGGCACTATGACTATTTCATACCGTTACTTGATTTAGCTCCTTAACCTCATTCAATAGCCACAAAAATTTAAATATAGTGTTAATATATCATATTAAGCCTTCTATTAAATTTTCATGGGCTCACGAGCAACAAAGTCCATTTAGTGGTTATTTTAATCTTCTCAAGTAAAATATTTAGTTTAGGTCCTTATCTCATCATTCTTTGACTTAATTCTTTAAATCTTACTCAATTTAAGGTTCATATAAAATCTTAGTAAATTTAAGGTTCATTTTTAAATCCAAGGAATTCCGACCCAAATTTATTAAGGGAATTTTAGATTGACTATTTGCCTCTTAAGTGATGTTTAGGGTCTCGGTTCTTGAGCTTTCAGTATCTAAATTTTTCCAAATTTTCTTTGGTTAATCTACCCGAGAGTCTAGTTTTACAAACTAAAAAGAATTTTATAAGAACCAATCTAAAATGGTTTTAATTTAAAGAAAGTCAAGAGTTGTTCAATTGAATCGACCGCGTCATCTTCTTCTTCATAAAAAAAGAGAAGAAGATGCATAGCCCTTTGCTCCTTCACGTGAAACTCATCTTCCCCAACTTTCTACCGTGGTTTTTTTACCTTAATTTCTTCATGAAACTTAAAGATTATGTTGCAAGAAAAGAGTATAGACCAATTTCATACCTCTTAATGAACTGTAGCTCGAGTTATAATTTTCAAAGTTGGTTGAAACTCCTTTCCCACATCGGAACTTACATAGAACCACTTCTTGTTGGATAGCTCATTCTAGACCTTTTTAGCCTCCAATTTCATCAACAAAGTTATTTCTTTCCTCCCCTAAAGCTAAAGGAAATTATTTTGGAGGGATGAATTTGTGTGCTGCATTAATTTTTTAGTCACATTTAAGTCTATAGGTCAACTAAACGCATAAAGTTTCTTCTTTTGGGTAGCTCGATCTTGACTTCCTTGGGTCTCGATTCTCTCATGAAACATATTCATCTCAGCCTTCTATAACTAAATAATGATCCATTTAAAATGAGAGGGACCGTCAAAGGAAAATTCAACTTTACCCTAAAAACTTACTCGAAATGATTTCTTCAAACTCGTGATGTTCCTAAGTTCGTTGGCCTTCGAGGTCTTCACAATTTTTTATTGGGATAGGTTAAACACTATGAATATGAGTGGAGACGTATATTTCAATTACAAGCTTTTCCTTCAATTAATTAATGGCCGATGAATTGAGAACGTGTTTGGGATACTTTCAACACTTGTTTTCTTCACCAAATTTGTGAGTAATTTTATTTAGAATCTGTTTATGAGATAGTTATTATAATGAGGTGGTGATCAATAGAAATTTTATACTTATAAATTTAAACATGTTACTAGATTAAAATCTAACATTATAATGATTTTAATCTTATTTTTCATACTTATTTATTCTTCATGAGATAGTTAAATTACCCAACAAAATGTGTAGGAAGGGAGAAAAAGTAGGGGGAATTATTCGAAGTCTTTGGAAAGGATTCTTTTAGTCAACAAATTTCATAAACCGATGGAGGAAATAAAAAGTGTTTGAATAATTGGCCTACGCACTAACCTTTATGTTTCTTTGCATATTGGTTTCTCATAGCTTGAATCCATAGATTCTTTCTTCTCTCGCGAGTTGTCCTTTAACGAGTGATGCCCTTTTAATTCACTATAAAAGCATCATCTTCATCCCTCCCTCTTTAAACCAACACTCACTTTCCCATTCATTTGTCCATTGAATCACTTTCTCTACCGATGGGAGGCAACAATCGATCGAAGAAATCTCACTCATCTTTTTCGATCTTTAACTTTTTCAAATTCAGAAAAGGTAGAAAAGAAGATCACTACGACCATGGTGGCTATTGGAACGAGATGCCAAGATCGGGCAAGGTGTGGCCGAGTGATGAAGACAAAACACATCGATGGGTTGCTGAACCAGGCATAGATAGAAAAGCCAAAGATTACATTGACAAGATCTATCGAAATCGTATTTTTGAATCTGAGCGACAAACTGTTACTTTACCTGCCAATGGGACAAAACTGGATCTATGATATTACTTCAATATTTATTTCTCAAGTAAAATATTAACCACAGGTTTTAGTTTGCAATTTTAGAATATAATGATAAAATTGCCTAACCTAAGCATTTAAGATTTTTATAAATAGCAAATATTATTTTGAAAAAAAGGGGAAATTAAATATTTTTTCAAAACTTAAATAAAAGTGAAGTTTATGTCTACAAAAACGGTGTATGAGGTTGAAGTGTAGTTTGTCTATGACACTTGCTCTAGAGTCCGCTCTCGTTTTTTACTACTCCTTAGTTACCTAAAAAAGTTTGAAAAACATAGGGTGAGTACAAGGACTCAATATGTAGCCTACTTGTAAGCACTTGATCGTGTCTTTAAAGTGTACCTAATTTGAGGGTATGGGTGTGTAGTAAGCTTATTTGACATAATATATAGCATTGAGGTAGCATTCTGATTACATGAAAATGGAGGACTAACCTAAAGCTTATTAACTTGATTTGATTCATAACTTTAGGGTAGTATATTAATTCCGGGCATCTTGATTACTTACTTGATTCATGGCATTAAGGTAACATATTGATTACTTCAAAAGTTAGGGCTAACTTAAACTTATCTTAGTAGCGACTTGATTACTTGAAAATTATGGGCTAACATAGAGCTCATTGTGACTTAGGGTAGCATCTTGATCACTTAAAAGTCAAGGGCTATTCTAGGGCTCGTCTTGAGGTAGTATCTTCAATACTTCAAAATCAAGAGTCAAGCTATAGCTCATATTGATTTAGGTAGTATCCTCATTACTAGAAAATCAAGAATTATCCTAAAACTTTATTAATTATCTTTGTTTAGGTACAATCTTGATTACTTGAAAATTAGGGACTAATGAGAAATTAATTACATGAAAATCAAGAGCTAACCTTAAGCCTAACGTAAAGTTTCTAACTTGATCCTGATACTTGATGTTCAAGGCTTTCAAGTGAGCAGAAGTTATATCAAACTTCTGACACATTAGAATCAATATGACACATAAATCTGGAGAATAATCATTAGAGACATTTTAGTCATTTATCACCTAGACTTGTTTCAAGCGCCAAATATTATCTAATGGCTCTCAAACTTTATATAATCTTTAGACAACATGAAATAAGTCTCAATAAGATTTGGAGATCATTTTGGTTATGAATATTGTGACCATTTTACATTGTTTCTTGGTTTAGCTATCTCATCTAATGACTACAAAAATCCATAATAGTGTTGATCTATCATATTAAGACTTTAATTAAATTTTTATGAGTAGCGGAGTCTATTTAGTGAGTTATTTAACGTACTTAGTTCTCAAGTAAAATGGTTAGTTTAGGTCCTTATCTCACCATTCTTCACTTAATTCTTCCATAATACTTTAAAACTTACTAAATTTAATGTACTAAATTTAAGTTTTAAAATCCAAGTGATTTCTATAACTATTTCTTAAAAAAATTTAAGATTGACTATTTACCTCTTAGGTGATGTTTGAGGCCGTGGTTCTCGAGTTTTCAGTACCCAAATTCCTCCAACTTTTCTTTAGGTGATCCATGAGAGAGTCTAGTTTCACGAATCAAAAAGAATTTTAAAAGAAACGATCTAGAATGATTTTTAATTTAAAGGAAATTAAAGGTTGTCAAATTGAACCAACTATGTCATCATCTTCTTCCTTAAACTATAGGAAGAGTTCACCTCAAACTCATCTTCTCTAACTTTCTACAATGATTTTTTGAGCTCGATTCCTTCATCAAACTTAAAGATCACATTACAAAGAAAGAGTATGGACCAACTTCATACATTTTAGTAAATTGTACCTCTAGTTTATAGATTTTCAAAATTGGCTCAAACTTGTTTCCCTATCTAGAGATTACCTAGAATCACTTCTTATTGGTTAGCTCATTCTAAACCTTTTTAGCCTCCAATTTATTTAGCAATGTTCTTCCTTTCCTCCCCCAAAGCTAAAGAATTTATTTTGGAGAGATGAATTTGTGTGTGGCATAAGTATTCGAGTCAAACATTTATGTGAGATCTCACATCAGTTGGAGAGAGAAACGAAACATTCCTTGTAATGGTATTAAAACCTTCATCTAGGAGACACATAATGGGGAAGCCTAAAACGGAAAGCCTAAAAATCTTGAGGAATAATCTGGAAGGAAAAGTCGAAAGAGGATAGTATATGGATGAGTACCAGGTTCTGCTGCATAACTCTGTAAGACGTGTTTTAAAATTGTGACATTGACGCCGATATGTAATGAACCAAAGTAGACAATATTTGCTAGCGGTAGGCTTGTGTTGTTACAATTTCACTCTATCGGTCAACTAAATGCAGAAACTTTCCTCTTTCGTGAAAATGCTCACTTAGGCTTCTAGAACTAATCGAAAAGATAAAATTCAACTTTACCCCCAAAATTTATCCGAAATGATTTCTTCAAACTTGCGATGTTCCTAATTTCGTTGGCCTTCGAGGTTTTCACAAGAAATGTTCATTGGACTCTTAAAAATTGATTGGGATAGGTTAGACACCATCAATAAAATTATTTTATGTTTACAAATTTAAACAAGTTCCTATATTAAAAACCAACATTATAATACTTCTAATTTTGTTTGTTATTTAATTACTGTTCATGTAATCGTTAAATTACACAACAATATGAGTAGGAAGGGAGAAAAAGTGGGGGGAATTATTCGAAGTCTTTGGAAATGATTCTTTTAGTCAACAATTTTCATAAAGCAATGGAGGAAATAAAAAGTGTTTGAATAATGAGCCTGCAGACAACCCTTTATGTTTATTTACGTAGTGGATTCTCATTGCTTGAATCCATAGATTCTTTGTTCTCCCACGAGTTGTCCTTTAACGAGTGATGCCCTTTTATTTCACTATAAAAGCATCATCTTCATCCCTCTCTCTGTAAACCAACACTCACTTTCCAACTCATTTGTCCATTTAATCACTTTCTCTACCGATGGGAGGCAACAATAGGTCGAAGAAAACTCACTCATCTTTCTCGATCTTTAACTTCTTCAAATTCAAAAGAGGTAGAAAGGAAGATCACAGCGACCACAGTGGCTGTTGGGACGAGATGCCAAGATCGAGCAAGGTATGGCCGAGCGATGAGGACAAAATGCATCGTTGGGTAGCTGAACCTGGCATTGATAGAAAAGCTAAGGATTACATTGACAGGATCTATCGAAATCGTGTTCTTGAATCTGAGCGACAAACTATTACTTTACCTGCGAGTGGAACAAAACTTGATTTGTAAATAACTTGTCTATATGATGTTTTAATTTTTTTATGCATTGACTATATTCATTTCTTTTTCGTATGATGTAAGTTTACTGAAACAATATTCTAACGGTCTAGAATTTGTACTTACCTATAGTCACTACCGCTATCAAAATGTAATCATTTTGTGCGAAAATTAACGTTTAAACTTTACCGTAAAACATAAACTTCATCTTAAAACATGTCCATGGACTTATGTATTCTATTCTAACCCAAGTCTAATATAAATAAGTAAAACTACCATATGCATATATCATAGTATCGAATTGCGATGTCGTCATACGTCATACATGGATGTCTTGCCTTTACCTACAATAGAAGTACCACGTGGCTTGAGTATTTCAAGAAATAGTTAGTAAGTGAACCTCCTATCGGGATTAAATGCAAACACTTACAAATCATGGGTGGAACCTATCATATCAGTCTATTTTCCTACGATGGGTATCCTAAGAGGGCAATTGGATGTGTATTTACTTTTCTACACAAAATCCACACATATGAGTATGGACCCACCAGTTTGTTCGCACACCTCATGGGTCCCTTTCTGGTCGGGTGAACATTCTCTGGTACCTGTTGATGTCGAACACTCGCTAAGAATAGCGGCCGTCATAGTAGCATTATGGTAAACATAATGATTGTTTTCCTGCCTCCTAACGTATCTATTTGTACTATCATAAAACAAGAGGGGTATCTCCCAATGCATGAACACACAATAATGCATGAGGTCCCAACATTTTTCCATTTTCATTAGGATGTATTATAACCCCTCTAGCATTTTCCTTCATATCATAACATTTTTATCATAGCTTTCCAGGCATATATCGGGATTGTACATTATGCCAATTTGTCATTTGAATGTCAATCATGTCATATATCATTCATGTTGCACATATGTCATATCATAAACTTATCATGTCTTCAAACGTATCAATTCATATCATGCACATATCATATCATATCATATATCATAATAATCACATAGCATAAACTAAGCATGTCTTCAAACATATCATATCTTAACATATCATATCGTAAACATATCAATTCATCACATATACCATAATATTCACGTAACATTTCATTCACATATCATTTCATAACCGTTTGCATATACGAGCATATGATATATGCGAAGCTACGTGCACATGTCTTTATTTCCCTTTTTTTTACAAATATATTTCTATTTTGAAGATATTATTACATGAATATATTTAGAAATTTTGAGCATATTGATAGAATCATATTTAGAAAAGAAAAATCTTGTGTTTTGGGATTCCATAGAGAAAAGTTCTGAGAGTGATAATTATAAAACGGGAAATAAAGTAAGTAAATAAATAATTGCCTAACCTAAGCATTTAAGATTTATATAAATAGCAAATATTATTTTTGAAAAAATAGGAAATTAAATATTTTTTTCAAAACTTATTTTCAAATGAAGTTCACATAGTTTCGACACAAAATAAGGAACAAACCTAAATTTTTTAAACAAAAACCGTGTTTGAGGTTGAGGTCTGGTTTTGTCTATGGCACTTGCTCTAGAGTCTGCTCTCGTCCTTGATCACTCCTTAATTACTTAAAATTACTTGAAGAACATAGGGTGAGTACAAGGATTCAGTAAGTAACCTACTTGTAAGTTTTTAAGTGTGTCCTTCAAGTGTACCTAACTTGAGGAAATGAGTGTGTGGTAAGCTTATTTGACTTACTATATAGCCCCGAATAGCATCCCAATTGCCTGAAAATCGAGGGCTAACCTAAAGTTATTTACTTGACTTCATTCATAACTTTTGGGTAGTATATTAATTACTTGAAAATCAAAGACTTGCCTAAAGTTTACTTACTTGATTTATCACCTTGGATAGTATATTCCTTACTTGAAAATTAAAAGCTAATCTAAATCTTACTTGATTCATGACATTAAGGTAGCATATTAATTACTTTAAAATTTAAGGCTAACCTAAGCATATCTATTAGCGTCTTGATTACTTGAAATTTGAGGGCTAACTTAGATCTTATCGTTACTTAGGGTAGTATACTGATCACTTAAAAACCAAGGGCAATCCTAGGGCTCATCTTGAGATAGTATCCTGAATACTTCAAAATCAAGAGCCAAGCTATAACTCATCTTGATTGAGGGTAGCCTCCTAATTACTTAAAAATCAAGAATTATCTTAAATCTTTATTACTTTATTCTTTGTTTGGGTACCATCTTGATTACTTAAAAATAGAGGGCTAATGAGAAACTTATTTACTTACCTTGACTTGGAGTAGTTGACTAATTACATGAAAATCAAGAGCTAACCTTAAACCTAGCATAAAGTTTATAACACAGTTTGATCGAGATACTTAATAATATTCAAGGCCCTAAAGTGAGCAGAAGTCATATCAAACTCCTGTCACATTAGAATCGTTAAGACACATAAATTTTGAGATTAATCATTAAGGACATTTTAGTCATTTATCACCTAGACTTAGTTTGAGCATCGAACATTATCTAGTGGCTCTGAAACTGTACATAATCCTTAGACAACACAAAATAAGGCTCTTATAAAGTTTTATAATATTTGAAGGTCATTTGGGTTATAAACCGAAAGTAAGTTACCATATGGGCATTATGGCCATTTTACACCGTTACTTGGTTTAGCTCCTTAACCTCATCTAATGACTACAAAAATTCATATGTAGTGTTAATATATCATATTAAGCCTTCTATTAAATTTTCATAAGTAGCGGAGTCCATTTAGTGGATTATTTTATCGTACTTAGTTCTCAAGTAGAATATCTAGTTTATGTTCTTATCTCATAATTCTTGACTTAGTTCTTTCATAATACTTTTAAAATTTATTAAATTTAATGTTTATATTTAAATATTACTGAACTAACATAGGAAGTTATTCAGAGTATTTCTTAAGAAAATTTCAGAATCTTTTAAGTGATGGTTGAGATCTTAGTTCTCGAGTTTTCAGTATTCAAATTCTTCCAAATTTTCTTTTGGTGATTCATCAAAGAGTCCAAATTCACGAATCAAAATGAATTTTAAAAGAAACGATCTAGAATGATATTAATATAATGAAAATCAAGGGTTATTCAATTGAACCGACTATGTCATTATCTTCTTCCCTAAAACAGAGGAAGAATATGCACAACCCTTTGCTCCTCCGCCGGAAACTCATCTCTTCTCCAACTTTTATAATGGTCTTTTGACCTCAATTTCTTCATTAAAGTTAAAGATCACATTACAAAGAAAGAGTATGGACAAATTTTCATACATGGTAGCTCGAGTTATACATTTTCAAAGTTGGCTGAAACTCGTTTCCCTAGCCATAGCTTACCTAGAACTACTTCTTATTTGTTAGCTCACTCCAGACCTTTTTAGCCTCCAATTTCTTTAGCAAAGTTCTTCCTTTCCTCCTCCAAAAGTTAAAGAACTTATTTTTTAGGGATTAACTTGTGTGTGACCTGAATATTTGAGTCAAACATTTCGGTGAGATCTCACATCAGTTGAAGAGAGAAACGAAGCAATTCTTATAAGAATGTGGAGACCTCCCTAGCAGACGGATAATGAGGAAGCTAAAAAGGAAAGCTTAAAAACCTTGAGGAAAAATTCGGAAGGAAAAGCCAAAAGAGGATAGTATATGGATCAGAACTGGTTCTGCTGAATAACTCTGTAAGACGTGTTTTAAAATAGTGACACTGACACCAATACGTAACGGATCAAAGTAGACAATATCTCTTAGCGGTGGACTTGAGCGGTTATAATTTCAGTCTATAGGTCAACAAAATGCAGAAACTTTCTTCTTTTTTGTAGCTCCATCCTAACTTCCTCACATCACCATTCTCTCATGAAAAATTCTCACTTAGGCTTCTAAAACTAATAGAATGATCAATTTTAAACGAGAGGGATCGTAAATATAAAATTCAACTTTACCCCCAAAATTTACTCGAAATGATTTCTTCAAACTCGCAATGTTCCTAATTTCGTTGGCCTTTGAGGTCTTCACAAGAAATGTTCATTGAACTCTTAAAAATTGATTGGGATACGTTAGACACCATGAATAAAATTTTATGTTTACAAATTTAAACAAGTTCCTATATTAAAACCCAATATTATAATACTTTTAATTTTGATTTTGTTATTTATTTACTGTTCGTGTAATCGTAAAATTACACAACAATACGAGTAGGAAGGGAGAAAAAGTGGGGGGAATTATTCGAAGTCTTTGGAAATGATTCTTTTAGTCAACAATTTTCATAAAGCAATGGAGGAAATAAAAAGTGTTTGAATAATGAGCCTGCACACAACCCTTTATGTTTATTTACATAGTGGATTCTCATTGCTTGAATCCATAGATTCTTTGTTCTCCCACGAGTTGTCCTTTAACGAGTGATGCCCTTTTATTTCACTATAAAAGCATCATCTTCATCCCTCTCTCTGTAAACCAACACTCACTTTCCAACTCATTTGTCCATTTAATCACTTTCTCTGCCGATGGGACGCAACAATAGGTCGAAGAAAGCTCACTCATCTTTCTCGATCTTTAACTTCTTCAAATTCAGAAGAGGTAGAAAGGAAGATCACAGCGACCACAGTGACTGTTGGGACGAGATGCCAAGATCGAGCAAGGTATGGCCGAGCGATGAGGACAAAATGCATCATTGGGTCGCTGAACCTGGCATTGATAGAAAAGCTAAGGATTACATTGACAGGATCTATCGAAACCGTGTTCTTGAATCTGAGCGACAAACTGTTACTTTACCGGCCAGTGGAACAAAACTCAATTTGTAAATAACTTGTGTATATGCCGTTTTAATTTTTTTTTATGCATTGACTATATTCATTTCTTTTCCATATGATGTAAGTTTATTGAAACAATATTGTAACGGTTTAGAACTTCTACTTACCTAGAGTCACTACCGCTGTCAAAATGTAATCATTTTGTGCGAAAATAAGCGTTTAAACTTTACCGTAAAACATAAACTTCATCTTAAAACACGTTCATGGACTTATGTGTTTGAAAACATCTTTATAACGACATTGCGAAATACTAAATAAAATAAATAAATTTTACAATTAAATACATCCTATTCTAAACTAAGTCTAATATAAATAAGTAAAACTACTATATGCATATATAATGGTATTGAATTGCGATGTCGTCATCAGTCATACATGGATGTCTTGCCTTTACCTACAATAGAATAACCGCGTGGCTTGAATATTTTAAGAAATACTCTGAATCTCCTATCGGGATTAAATGCTAACACTTACAAATCATGAGTGGGACCTATCATATCAGTCTATTTTCCTACGAGGGTTATCCTAAGCGGGCAATTGGATGTGTATTTACTTTTCTATGCAAAATCCACACATGTGAGTATGGACCCACCTGTTGGTTTGCACACCTCATGGTAATCAGGTGAACATTCTCTAGTACCTGTTGATGTCGGACACTCATTAAGAATAGCGGCCGTCATAGTAGCATTATGGTAAACATAATTATCGTTTCCATGTCTCGTAACGTATGCATTCGTACTATCATAAAACAGGAGGGGTATCTCCCAATGCATGAACACACAATAATGCATGAGGTCCCAACATTTTTCCATTTTCATTAGGATGTATTATAACCCCTCTAGCATTTTCCTTCATATCATAACATTTTTATCATAGCTTTCCAGGCATATATCGGGGTTGTACATTATGCCAATTTGTCATTTGAATGTCAATCATGTCATATATCATTCATGTTGCACATATGTCATATCATAAACTTATCATGTTTTCAAACGTATCAATTCATATCATGCACATATCATATCATATCATATATCATACAGTCACACAACATAACCTAAGCATGCCTTCAAACATATCATATCTTAACATATCATATCGTAAACATATCAATTCATCAAATACACCATAATATTCACATAACATCTCATTCACATATTATTTCATAACAGTTTGTATATATGAGCATATGACACGTGCGAAGCCATAGACACGTGTCTTCATTCAGCATACAATTAGAACCAAATTGACGGTAGGGTCACTTACTTGGTTGGTCTAAGCCAAAACTACTGTAACCCCTTTGATGCTGGCTTAGCACTTCTCTCTCAAATAAAATTCTATACCATGAATTAGAATTCTACTCAGAGAATTACAATAATTTAAAATAGTGTATTTTTGTGACTCGTTTCAAACAAAGTCGAAAGTTCAAGTGGGATACTAAAATGTCGTGAGGACCTCCCGCTTATAGTGGAGGTCCACTTCTCGTACATTTCCCTTTTTTTTTTTTCTCAAAAATATTAGGTTATTACAAAAATATTTCTATAATTTTATGATTTGTATTGCATTCAATATTTACTTTTTCAACTAAAATATTAGCTGCACGTTTTGGTTTGCTAGATAAATCTAATATATTTTAAAGATATTATTACATGAATATATTTAGAAATTTAGAGTATATTGATAGAACCATATTTAAATAGTGCAATTCAGAAAGAAAAGAAAAATCTTGTGTTTTGGGATTCCATAGAGAAAAGTATTCAGAGTCATAATCATAAAATGGGAAATAAAATAAGTAAATAAATAATTGCCTAACCTAAGCATTTAAGATTTGTATAAATAGCAAATATTATTTTTGAAAAAATGGGAAATTAAATATTTTTTTCAAAACTTATTTTCAAATGAAGTTCATATAGACATAGTTTCGACGCAAAATAAGGAACATACCTAAATTTTTTAAACAAAAACGGTGTTTGAACTTTGAGGTTGAGGTGTGGTTTGTCAATGACACTTGCTCTAGAGTCTGCTGTCGTCCTTGATCACTCCTTAATTACTTAAAAATACTTGAAAAACATAGGGTAACCTACTTGTAAGCTTTTAAGCGTGTCCTTAAAGTGTACCTAACTTGAGGAAATGGGTGTGTGGTAAGCTTATTTGACTTACTATATAGCCTCGAGATAGCATCCTCGTTACCTGAAAATCGAGGGCTAACCTAAAATTTATTTACTTGATTTCATTCCTGACTTTTGGATAGTATATTGATTACTTGAAAATCAAAAACTAACCTAAAGTCTTACTTGATTTATCGCCTTGGGTACTATATTCATTAATGGAAAATTAAAAAGCTAATCTAAATCTTACTTGATTCATGGTATTAAAGTAATTAAAAACCATGGGCAATTCTAAATCTTTCTAATTAAAATCTAAGGTTCACCTAAGCATATCTTAGTAGCATCTTGATTACTTGAAAATTTAGGGCTAACTTAGAGCTCATCGTGATTTAGGGTAGCATACTGATCACTTAAAAACTATGGGCAATCGTAAGGCTCATCTTGAGGTAGTATCTTGAATACTTCAAAATCAAGAGCCAAACTATATCTCATCTTCATTTAGGGTAGCCTCCTAATTATTTGAAAGTCAAGGATTATCCTAAAACTTTATTAGGGTACCATCTTGATTACTCGAAAATAGAGGGCTAATGAGAAACTTATTTACTTACCTTGACTTAGAGGAGTGGGCTAATTACATGTAAATCAAGAGTTAACCTTCAGCCTAGCATAAATTTTATAACACACACAGCTTGATCATGATACTTGATAATATTCAAGGCCCTAAAGTGAGCCGAAGTCATATCAAACTTCTGACACATTAGAATCGTTAAGACACGTAAATCTTGAAATTAATCATTAAAGGCATTTTACTCATTTATCACCTAGACTTAGTTCGAGCGCCGAACATTATCTACTGGCTCTGACACTTTACATAATCCTTAAACAACACAAAATAAGGCTTTTATATTGTTTTATAATATTTGGAGGTCGTTTGGGTTATGAACCGAAGGTAAGTTACCATATGGGCATTATGGCCATTTACACCGTTACTTGGTTTAGCTTCTTAACCTCATCTAATGGCTACAAAAATTCATATATAATGTTAATGTATCATATTAAGCTTCTATTAAATTTCCATGAATATCGCAGTTCATTTAATAGGTTATTTTAACGTAGTTAGTTCTCAAGTAAAATATCTACTTTAAGTCCTTATTTCACGATTCTTGAGTTAATTCTTCCATAATACTTTAAAACTTATTGAACTTAATGTTTAGATCTTAGTAAACTTAATGTTCATTTTTAAATTCAAGCGATTTCTACCGATATTTCTTAAAAAAATTTCAGATTGCCTATTTACCTCTGAGGTGATGTTTGAGACCTCGTTTCCCCAGTTTTTAGTACCCGAATTCCTCCAAATTTTCTTTGGATGATCCATCCGAGAACATAATTTCAAAAGATAATTTTAAAAGAAACTATCTGGAATGATTTTAATTTAAAGAAATTTGAGGGTTGTTCAATTGAAGCTACTATGTCATCATCTTCTTCTAAAGAAGATATGCAACCCTTTGCTCCTCAGCCTCAAGCTCATCTTCTCCAACTTTTTACAACATTCTTTTGAACTGGATTTTATCATCAAACTTAAAAGATCACATTACAAGGAAAGAGTATGGACCAATTTCATATATTTTAGTGAACGATACTCGAGTTATCCATTTTCAAAGTTGACTGAAACTTATTTCCCTAGCCAAAGCTTACCTAGAATCACTTCTTACTAGTTAGCTCAATATAGACCTTTTTAGCCTCCAATTTCTTTAGGAGAGGTCTTCCTTTCATCCCCTGAAGCTAAAGAATTTATTTTGGAGGGACTTGTGAATCGAAAGCGGAACAAATGTACTCACAACACCAAAGTTACTCAAGACATACAATGTGACACTCAAAACTTGATGATTTCAACAGTAGAAAGAATGGCATTATATAGCCTTCTGCTAAACCTAAAGATAAACTAACAAGCCTAAAAATATTAGCAAGACCTTGAGAATAGGGCTTATGACAGTGTTCAACAATCTCCACCTTGTCATAAGACCTCCAAGTTGATAGCGAATTTGGTTGCTACCACGTTAACACACTACTCCTTCCTTCCGACATTGATGAAATCCAAACAATGCCAGAACTTTTCACGAGCGATCACCTTTGTCAACATATCAGCAGGGTTATCAGCAGTTCCAATTTTTAATAAATGAATATCCCCTTTGCTAATAATTTCTCGAATAAAGTGAAACCGGACATCAATATGTTTTGTACGAGCATGATGGACTTGATTTTTTGACAAGCAAATAGCGCTCTGGCTATCACAAAATACATCTATATGTTCCTGCAAAATACTCAAGTCATTGATCAAACGATGCATCCAAATAGCTTCTTTAAAAGCTTCCGTTACTGCCATATACTCTGCTTCAGTGGTAGACAATGCAACAGTAGACTGCAATGTTGAACGCCAACAAACAGGTCCACCAGCCATAGTAAATAAATAACCCGTAGTAGATCGTCGCTTATCCAAATCACCAGCAGAATCAGAATCCACATAACCAGCTACACGATTGTCAAGATTAAACATTTCTTGTTTTTGAAACTTAATACCAACATTAATAGTGCCAAGAATGTACCTAAGAATCCATTTTACAGCCTGTCAATGCTCTTTACCAGGATTATGCATATAACGACACACCATGCTTATTGCGTGTGAAAGATCAGGTCGAGTAGATACCATAGCATACATCAACGCACCAACAACATTTGTATAAGGAATGTTCTCCATATACCTTTTGTCATCGTCAGAACTTGGACACATGGAAGCACTAAGCTTGAAATGAGGAGCAAGTGGAGTACTAACGGGTTTGGTTGAATTATTCAAACTAAATCTTGACAATACCTTGCGTAGATATTAAGACTGAGTCAACCAGACTGTACCTTTTTTTCGATCTCACTCTATCTCCATTCCAAGTATTTTCTTTGCATTGCCTAAGTCTTTCATTTCAAATGTTTTAGAAAGCTGATCTTTGAGCTTATCAATCTCCACCGGTCTCTTTGAAGCAATTAACATATCATCAACATATAAGGGCAAATAGATAAACGATCCATCATCGAGACATCGATAATACACACAATGGTCAAATTGACTATGAGTATACATTGCTCTACCATGAAATGATCAAACCTTTTATACCATTGGCGAGGGGATTGCTTTAGCCCATACAAAGATTTCTTCAATCTGCATACTAAGTGTTGCTGTCCAACTACTCGGAAATCAACCGGTTGTGCTATATATATTTCTTCTTCCAAATCTACATGCAAAAAAGCAGTTTTTACATCGAGTTGTGCAAGCTCAAGATTAAATTGAGCAACCAAAGCCAACAAAATTCGAATGGAAGAATGTTTTACCACATGTGAGAAAATTTCATTGTAATCAATACCTTCTTTTTGTGCGTAGCCTTTAGCCACAAGTCGAGCCTTATAACGTATACCAGAAGAGTCTTCCTTTTTTGCAAAAACCCATTTACAACCAATTTCCTTCCTACCTTTTGGAAGTTGTACCAAATCCCAGGTTTGATTTATCTTTAATGATGCTATCTCCTGATTCACAGCCTCTTGCCAGTGTAAGCTATCCGGGCTTTAAATAGCATCTTTATAACTATTAGGAACTCCATCAATCAAAGAGAAAGCATATGCTCTCGTATCATCAAACCTTGCAGGTTTTCGAATTACCCTTCGTGGTCTATTCTTGGCGATTGACTCAGGTTCCTCCACTCTTTCATTTACAAGGCTTTACTCCTCAAGGCTTTGCTCTTTCTGTTCTAAGACATCAAAGTTATTATCTACCTGATCAATAGGTTCTTCCGTAGGAGCAACCACATCAGGAGAGAACACCACCTTCTCCACCTGCTTCAATGCCTCGTCATTATTTTCAATTTTCTGCAAAAACATTCCAGACTCATTGAATGTCACATCTCGACTATTAACAATCTTACTTGTTTCTGGACACCATAACTTTTAGCCCTTCACACCTTTGCTAAAGCCCGTAAACTTGGCTTTTTTTGCTCTAGGATCCAGCTTTGAGTCTGTCACATGATAATAAGTAGGACTCCCAAACACATGCAATTTACCATAATCACTAATAGGACTACTTGACCATACCTCAAGCGGAGTTCTCCCACCGTTTCCAGAAACAGGTAAACGATTCACCAAGTGAACTGCATAACTGAGAGCCTCAGCCCAAAATGCCTTACTCAATCCTGCTTGAGACAATATGCATCGAACCTTCTCTATTAATGTCTAGTTCATTCTCTCAGCAACTCCATTTTGTTGTGGCTTACCAGGAACAGTGAAGTGTCGAACGATCCCTTCATCTCGGCATACTTTAAGGAATGGATCATAAGTATATTCTCTCCTGTTGTCTGATCTCAACTTTTTGATTTTTCTGTCCGTCTGATTCTCTACCATTTTCTTCCACTCTAGGAAGATTTGGAGAACCTCGTTTTGGTGCCTCATGGGATACATCCAAACTCTCTTCGAGTAGTCATCAATAAAGGTGACAAACCACCTCTTTCCTCCCAATGAGACATTCTTTGTGGGACTCATACATCAGTGTGAACATAATCCAAAATGCCCTTTGTTTGGTGTATAGTTGTACTAAACTTCACATTTTTTTGTTTACCAAATATATAATGTTCACAGAAATCAATTTTACCAATTGTGGCACCCTTAAGGACTCCTTGATTCACCAATGTCTGAAGCGCCTTCTCACCAGCATGTCTGAGTTGCATGTGTCATAATTTCGATATGTCTTGTTCTTTCGAACTCGCCACAGCAGCATGCCCAATTATTGTGGTTCCGTTGAGGTAGTATATGCTACCTCTTCTAGTTCCTGTAATTTCCACCAAAGCTCCACGAGCTACTTTCAAATTCCCTCCTTCCAAAATGATGCGATAACCACTCGCATCCAAAACGCCAACTGAAATCAAATTTTTCTTCAAGTTAGGGACATACCTCACATCTTTGAGTTTTCGTATAACCCCATCAAACATCTTGATTTGTACTGAGTCGATTCCCATTATCTTGCAAGTACTATCATTGCCCATATAGACAACTCCACCATTGAACTTTTTGAAGTAAAAAAACGTCTCTTTGTTGGGACACATATGATAGGAGCACCCAGAATCAAGAATCCATTCACTGGTTTGGCTGGCTGATAGGGAGATTGTCAAGGCATCATCTGTATCACTGTCGTCATCTCTAACCACATTGGACTTCGACCCCTTCTCTTTTAAGATCGAACAATCTTTTTTTCAATGGCCTTTCTATCGACAATATGCACACTCATTTTTATCAAGTTTTCTCCAATTATCAGATCTACCTCTCGACTTTAATCAGGACTCTCCACATTCGTTCCTTTTCCAAGTAGAAGTCTTTCCATGAGCAGTGAGAACATTTGAGCTAGAGCTTTGATATGTCTCCTTTTCCTTCTTTCGCATCTCATTGTTTATTAAGGCATTTGAAACATCTTCAAAATCAATATTAGTGATTCCATGTAGTAGGGTCGTTACTAAAAACTCGTAGGATTCCGGCAAAGAGTTTAATAACAACAACGCCTTGTCCTCGTCATCAATCTTAACATCAAGATTGAGCAAATCAGTGATGATTTTGTTAAAATCATCCAAATGCTCAGCCATTGAGATACCTTCCTTGTAGTCAAAACGGAAGAGTTTCTTCTTCAAATAGAGTTTATTTTCCACGCTCTTCTTCATATATTTCGCTTCAAGCTTGTCCCATAATTCTTTCGCCATGGTAACCTTCATAAATGGATATTTCTGATCCTTGCCAAGACAGGATCGAATAATTCCACAGTCTTGCCGATTTTATTTCGTCCATTATGCTTCTGTCATGTCTTCAGGCATCTCCTCTTGGAGAGAAACATCGAGGTCTTACATGACCAGCAAATCGCTAACTTTACCTCGCCAAACACCAAAATTATTGGTTCCATCAAATTCCTCTACTTCGAGATTGGAACTCCACACTCTCGATCCATGTCATGATGGTTCTGCCATTTGCAATAATTAATCTGGATGTAACTCAAAACACAATTCTTGAAAATTGATGTTCAAGAGAATAAACACGATTGTGAGCACGTCTAATGGTCGATGAGGCCCAAACTTTCACAATACCCTAAATACCACAATATGGCTCTGATACCACTTGTTGTGCGTCGAAAGCGGAACAAATGTACTCACAACACCAAAGTTACTCAAGACATACAATGTGACACTCAAAACTTGATGATTAAAAATTTGATGATTTCAACCGCAGAAAGAATGGCATTATATAGCCTTCTGCTAAACCTAAACATAAACTAACAAGCCTAAAAATATTAGCAAGACCTTGAGAATAGGTCCTGGTCCTAGAGAATAGGGCTTATGATAGTGTTCAACAAAATTTGGGTGTTACCTCAATATTCGAGTCAAACATTTATGTGAGATCCAACTATCATTTAGAGAGAGGAACCAAGCATTTTTTTTATAAGGGTGTGGAAACCTCTCTATAGAGGTAATGGGAAAGCCCCAAAGGGAAAGCCTGAAAAATTTGAGGAAAAATCCGGAAGGGAAAGCCGAAAGAGGATAGTATATGGATGAGTACCACTTTTGTTAAATAATTCATTAAGATGTGTTTTAAAATCATGACGCTGACACCGATAAGTAACGGAGCAAATTAGAAAATATATGCTCGCGGTGGGTTTGGGCTGTTATAATTTCAGTCTATATGTCAATTAAATGCAGAAACTTTCTTCTTTTGTGTAGCTCGATCCTAACTTCCTCAAGTCACGATTCTCTCATGAAAAGATGCTCACTTAGGCTTCTAAAACTAATAGAAATTTAAATTAAAATGAGAGGGATCGTAAATATAAAATTCAACTTTACTCCCAAAATTTATCCGAAATGATTTCTTCAAACTCGCAATGTTCCTAAGCTCGTTGGTCTTCGAGGTCTTCACAAGAAATGTTCATTGGACTCTCAAAAATTGATTGAGATAGGATAGACATGATGAATATGTGTGTAGACCTAATTTTCAATTCGAACTTTTCCTTAAACTAATTTATGGCTAATGAACCGAGAAAACGTGTTTGGGATACTTTCAACCCTTGTTTTCTTCCTTAAAGTTACAAGCAATCTTATTTAGAACGTGTTCATGAAATAGTTATTATAATGAGGTAGTGATCAATAAAAATTTTACATTTATAAATTTAAACATATTCCTACATTATAATACTTTTAATTTTGATGTTGATATTTATTTACCGTTCATGTGATCGTTAGATTACCAACAACATGAGTAGGAAGGGAGAAAAAGTGGGGGGAATTATTCGAAGTCTTTGGAAATGATTCTTTTAGTCAACAAGTTTCTTAAAGCAATGGAGGAAATAAAAAGTGTTTGAATAATTAGACTACACACTAACTTTTATGTTTCTTTGCATAGTGACTTCTCATAGCTTGAATCCAAAGATTCTTTGTTCTCCCAAGAGTTGTCCTTTAACGAGTGATGCCCTTTTAATTCCCTATAAAAGCATCATTTTCATCCCTCCCTCTTTAAACTAACACTCACTTTCCAATTCATTTGTCCATTTAATCACTTTCTCCACTTATGGGAGGCAACAATAGGTCGAAGAAAGCTCACTCATCTTTCTCGATCTTTAACTTTTTCAAATTTAGAAGAGGTAGAAAGGAAGATCACTGCGACCATAGTGGCTGTTGGGACGAGATGCCAAGATCGAACAAGGTATGGCCGAGTGATGAGGACAAAATGCATCGTTGGGTTGCTGAACCGGGCATTGATAGAAAAGCTAAGGATTACATTGACAGGATCTATCGAAACCGTGTTCTTGAATCTGAGCGACAAACTGTTACTTTACCTGCAAGTGGAACAAAACTTGATCTGTAAATAATTTGTCTATATGTCGTATTTTTATGCCTGGACTATATTCATTTTTTCGTATGATGTAAGTTTATTAAAGTAATATATTTCTATATTTTTAGGATTTGTATTGCGTTCAATGTTTACTTTCTCAACTAAAAATAGCCTAAAACCAATTAATCTATTATGTTGAAGATATTATAACATGAATGTATTTAGAATTTTAGAGTATAATGAACAAATAATTGCCTAACTTTAGCATTTAAGATTTTATAAAAAGAAAATATTATTTTGGAAAAAATGGAAAATAAAATATTTTTTAAGTAGAGTTCATATAGACATAGTTTCAATACAAAACGAAAATAAGAAGGGTGTTCGAGGTTGAAGTGTGGTTTGTCTATGACACTTACTCTAGAATCCACTCACGTCCTTGACCACTCCTTAGTTACCTAAAAAACTTTAAAAACATGGAGTGAGTATAAATACTCTGTAAGTAGCCTACATGTAAGCTCTTAATCGTGACCTTAAAGTATACCTAACTTGAGGGTATCGGTGTGTGGTAAACTTAATTGACTTAATATATAGCCTATAAGTAGCATCCAAATTACTTGTAAATCGAGGGCTAACCTAAAAATTATTTACTAGATTCATGTGTTAAGGTAACCTATTGATTACTTGAAAATCTAAGGCTAACCTAAGCTTATCTTAGTAACGTCTTGATTACTTCAAAATTAAGGGCTAATTTGGAGCTCTTTGTGACTTAGAGCAGCATCTTGATTACATAACGTTTGTCTCTACTTGAAAATCAAGAGCTATCTCGAAACTTTATTGCTTATTTTGGTTTGGTACCATCTTGTTTACTTGAAAATTAAGGACCATCTTGGCTTAGGGTAGTTGGCTAATTACAAATTTAGAGCTAACCCTAAGCATAACATAAAGTTTATAACACAACTTGATCATGATACTTAATGATATTCAAGGCCGTAAAGTGAGCATAAGTCATATCAAACTTCTAACCGATTAGAATCATTAAGACACATAAATCTTGAGATAATCATTAGGGACATTTGAGTCATTTACCACCTAAACTTGGTTCGAGCACCAAACATTATCTAATGGATTTGAAATCTTACATAATCCTTAAACAACACGAAATAAGGCATTTGTAAAGTTTTATAATATTTGGAGGTCATTTTAATTGTAAACCGAACCTAAGTTACCATACACTGTTACTGAGTTTAGTTCTTAACCTCATAAAATGATCACAAAAGTACATATATATGGTTTATATTTCATGTTAAGTTTATATTAAATTTTATGAGTACTAGAGTCCATTTAGTAAGTTATTTTAACCTTGCTTAGTTCTCAACTAAAATATCTAGTTAAGGTTCTTATCTCATCATTTTTTACTTAATTCCTCCATAATTATTTAAATCTTACTCAACTTAAATTTACATTTAAAATTTACGGTTCATTTCTAAATTTAAGTGATTCCTACCGGTATTTCTTAATAAAATTTCAGATGAACTATTTACCTCTTAGGCAATGTTTGGGGTCTCGATTTTCGAGTTTTCAGTATCCGAATTTCTCCAACTTTTCTTTGGTTGATCCATCAAAGAGTCTAGTTTCATGAACCAAAAAGAATTTTATAAGAACTGATCTAATATGATTTTAATTTAAAGAAAATCAAAGGTTGTTTAATTGAACCGAACACGTTAACATCTTCTTCTCCAAGACAAAGGAAGAAGATGCAAAACCCTTTGATCCTTTGTGTGAAATTCATCTTCCCCAACTTTTTGCAGTGGTCTTTTGACTTCAATTTCTCCATGAAATTTAAAGGTCATGTTGCAAAGCAAGAGTATAGACCAATTTTATACGTTTTGGTGAACTGTAGCTTGAGTTATAAATTTTCAATGTTGGTTGAAACTCGTTTCCATGGCTGAAGCTTACATAGAACCAATAAGCTAGACCTTTTTAACCTCAAATTTCTTGAGCAAAGTTCTTCCTTCCTCCCTCCTAATGCAAAAAAAATTGTTTTGGAGGGATGAATTTGCGTGTGGCCTTAATTTTCAAGTCAAATATTTTGGTCTATAAGTCAACTAAACGCAAACTGTTTCTTCTTTCGAGTAGCTCGATCTTGACTTTCTCAGGTCATGAGTCTCAAATGAAAAATTTTCATCTTAACCTTCTAAAACTAATAGAATGATCAATTAAAAACTCAAGAGACCGTAAATAGAAAATTCAACTTTACCTCCATAGAATATCCAAAATGATTTCTTCAAACTCGTGATGTTCCTAAGCTCGTTGGTCTTCGAGGTCTTCACAATAAATGTTTATTGGACTCTCAAAAATTGATTGGGATAGGTTAGACATGATGAATATGCATGTAGACGTAAATTTCAAATAGTTAACAGTTGATGAATTGGGAGAACGTCAAGAAAACCTTTAAAATTATTTTAATTTGGGATATTTTCAACCTTGTTTTTTTTCACTAAAGTTGTGAGCAATCTAAGGAGAGAGAGTTATTATAAAGAGGTCATAACCCATAATAATTTTATATTTATAAATTTAAACATGTTACTAGATCAAAAACTAACATTATAATGCTTTTAATTTTGTTTTTTATATTTATTTATTGTTCATAAGATAGTTGAATTACCCAACAAGAAGTATAAGAAGGGAGAAAAAGTTGGGGGAATTGTTCGAAGTCTTCGCAAACGATTCTTTTAGTCAACAAATTTCTTAAAGCAATGGAGGAAATAAAAAGTGTTTGAATAATTAGCCTACACACTAACTTTTATGTTTCTCATAGCTTTGAATCCTAAGATTCTTTGTTCTTTAACGAATGATGCCCTTTTAATTCACTATAAAAGCATCATTTTCATCCCTCCCTCTTTAATCCAACACTCATTTCCCAATTCATTTGTCCATTTAATCATTCTCTACCGATGGGAGGCAACAATCGATTGAAGAAAGCTCACTCATCTTTCTCGATCTTTAACTTTTTCAAATTCAGAAGAGGTAGAAAGGAAGATCACTGCAACCATAGTGGTTGTTGGAACGAGATGCCAAGATCGAACAAGGTATGGCCGAGCGATGAGGACAAAATACATTGTTGGGTTGCTGAACCTGGCATTGATAGAAAAGCTAAAGATTACATTGACAGGATCTATCGAAACCGTGCTTTTGAATCTAAGCTACAAACTGTTACTTTACCTGCCAGTGGAACAAAACACGATTTGTAAATAATTTGTCTATATATATATTTTTTATTTTATGTATGGGTTGTATTCATTATTTTCGTACGATGTAAGTTCATTAAAGTAATATATTTGTATAATTTTAGGATTTGTATTGAGTTCAATGTTTACTTTCTCAATTAAAATATTAACGGTAGGTTTTGGAGTACTTCGACAATATTAAAGGCAACATGTCTTGGACAAGCATGGCTGGGAGTTAGCCTATAACTTTTGAGTACTTCTTGATAGTGCTTAGTGTCACGGTCATGCTTGTCCAGGGCATGTTGCATGTGGCCACGTGTTGGATGTCCTGGCCATGCTTGTTCTAGACATGTTGTCCATGACCGCATGCTCGTTTCGAACCCCTTTTAGTTAGATATTTACTATTCCCATCGTGTTAATATGGGGTGTATGATGTACAATCATGTCTACACCCGCCAGGGCTAAAATGCCCAAAAATAAATTATAAAGGGATGTGACTAGTTGTCAATTCATCAGATGTGGGTTATATGTTATCAAAGATGTTGTTGTTGCTTATTTTCTTTTAGCATATAGCAATGCTTTCTTACAAAATGTTTCCAACACATTTCCTCGTTTACATCTTCTTAAACACTTTCACTCAAATGTAATCGATGCTCTATCATACATTAGAGTGACTAATGATTTCCATATGGCTAACTTGTTTGCTAGATTAGAACAAGTGTAACACAATTATTGTTCAACTGCCTCAAGAGTGTGATTGTGATAAGTGGTGTCAGAGCCGAGTCGGCTCCTTTAATCACAGTAATCAAACATATCCACTGCAAAACAATTGGACATATCCCAAGCTTACCGATTGGTAGGGATAAAAGATCAGATGTTGTATATAAGTAAAGTTCTTGATGGACTTTGACTTTTGGAGTCTCGCATAAATTAGATTGTCACTAAATCCAAGATGATTGACGAAATGACAGGCCCCCTTAAGGCAACGTCTCCTTGTGAATTAATAGTTTGGGTCGAGACCTTAGAAGACAAGGTCCCAACTACTGGTGACTTCGAGTATTGGAATCCTTGGTTGTTCCTTACTTCTAAATTCTCAAAATAATAGTCCGGAGTAACCACTTAGAAGTATTTCTTTCACCAAAACTCTCTTAGAAGTTTGAGAATAATTGTTTAAATCCGTCAAAGAAATGAAGAAGATTAAGAAGTAAAGATTCCAAGATTTTTTACTATGTTTTCTTTTAGACATAAAATTTCTTGATGTTTATGTTCTAAAATTATATCAAAATATTTTAAGATGTAATTTTACACAAATTTGTTTAAAAAAAAAACTAGAGGTAAATTAGATAGAAAGACGAGTTTCAATGATCATCATGAACGGTTAGTTTTCTAGTTTTGAACCAAATTTAAACGAATTTATTTACCTCCATAGTTTATAGAATAGAATGAAATTACATTTGTTGGAAAGTTGGATTAAAACTCTTCACCTTTGGTGAAAAAAACTAAGTTGAATCGAGTTCATGGAATTTGAAAACACAGACGACATGTGTTGATCAACCAACGGGTGGAGGAATGTGTCTAGCATCAATTGGGACACATATCAAGTAACAAAGGAGAAACATGGATAGAGAATGCACCATGTGTCGTCACCTAGTAACTCCGAAAAAAAATCAAAGGAGCACAAAGCTCAATCTTGCCACACGGGAGACAAATCGACCAATTCGCGAGTGACAAATGGGATGTTGAGGATGAGAATTCACCTACTAATGCACTTGAGCAACTTATTCATTGATGACTACCAACTCTGAGCTTGGTAGTTACGTCCATTTCAACTAGGGTGGTGAGTATAAAATACTCAATAGGTAGCTTAATTGTAAGCTCTTGATCGTGTCTATAGATGCAGTTAAGGAACCACGCTCTCAACGTGATAATTAGGCTTGTCCATTCATAAAAGTTCAATCCCAAAAACTTAAATCATGAGTCCTTCATTAGTCTAGCATATTTGTCATCCTACAAATCGAGATAAGAAATCCTGCTAATCGAGGCAAGACATCACTCCAACTGAGGTGAGGAGTTGTAAGCTCATGACATATTGAAAATGATCAACCTTAAGTTCATGGTTCAATCTCTAAGGAGTTCATCATAAGAGCAGAGTGCATAACTTTGTCATACGACAAGTTTAACTTATTAGTAATTACTCTATTGAAAGAATGCATATCAATCTCATACTTAAATGTGCAAAACACCTAATTAAATTAGTCAAATTAACACAATAAGACCATACGTTAAATTTCATGTCATTCAGAATTCATTTAGGTCATAAATCATTATAAAATACTAAACATGGACATTTTTGTCATTTTTACTCTTTACAATAATTCAAGCCCGAAACATCTTCCTATTCCTTTCAAATTCCACATACATCATAAAATCATAGTCTAAAACCATACTTTAAAATTTCATGGTCAACCAATCACTTTTGTGGATCAATTTAATCAATTATTGAATTTATTGTTCGTATCAGATCTTATTGAGTAAAACGTTCATTTTAAGCTCTTTCTAATATAGAGTAAGGCTAAGTGATCCTGTAAGTATACTTTGAGAAAAGTCGAGGATGGCTACTTACATGTTCGATCGTGTATGAAAGCTCGATTTGTGTTCGTCAGAAACTCAAAATTCCTCAATTTATTTTAGAATGGTGGTTAATCCAATTAAAACTAAAGGGATAGTCAATTGAGTTAAACTGGTCATATCATCATCTCCTACCTCTAGAAGGAAGAAGATGCATGTGACCGTTACTCTAAAGGTTTGAAACCTAGTTCCTCCTTCAAACCTTTAGCCCTGTTATCAAGGAATTTCCAAATTTTAGTTTCGCTCGAGATATCACTTGGGGAAGAAGGGGAACTCACCAACTTGAAATTCTAAAACGTTTGATTTTCCTCCTCTATTCAAGATGTTCAAGAGTTTTTTTATCCCCTCGAGTTCAAGATGTTCCTCTCTTTACCCTAAAGTTGTTGATATATGCCACAATAGATGACTATTCATATGTGGCTCCAAATTTTTAGACAAATTATAGACGTTTCTAGGTTCCTTTAACCATAAAAGTCAACCTAACAGGGTCAGAGAATTTCTCATTCGATAGAAAAGTACCTTGAGTTTGTTACATTTGTGTCCACCACCAATATTGTTCGTTAAGCTTCTAGAAGTACAATGGAGTAAGTTTTAGTAGGTAGAGCAAGGGGGTTAGGCAGGTAGTATGGAGCCCTCTAACTTCCAACTATGTGCTGTGCGGCTATATTTTAAGACCCTCCACCTACTTCAAGCTATCTACCATCTTCACGAATGGTTAGCTCAAAATCAATTAGAATGACACATTTTTGGAACTTGATAATCTACCAACTCAGGCATCTTCAAATAAATAGGACCATCAGATTCACGTATTGCACCACCTTAATGGTCTTATGCTTGAAAACTAAGAATTTATATCTATCGTAGGACCGACTTGATATCTATATCAATATCTAACAAATAATAAAAAGTAAGAATTATCTTTTAGACCAAAATAAATTAAAACTCATATTTGATCATAATCTAATAAAATTTCAAATTCAAACAACAATATTAAGATAATTTGATTTTAAATCAGTTTGAAATTTAAATTTGAATTTAAACAATATATATTTTTTTACAAATGAATATACAACCAATAATTAATTTTTATATAATTTCAAAATCTTTATATTATCATAAAGTATTTTTTAATATTTTTAATAGAAAGTTTATATTATTTTATATTCGCGTTGTTATTGTGTCGGTGGCATAGTTTATTAGATTAATAAATTATTAGAAAATTCACAAACAAAAAGGGGTGGTGGCGCAGTTGGCTAGCGCGTAGGTCTCATAGCTAAAGAGTTATCCTGAGGTCGAGAGTTCGAGCCTCTCTCACCCCATTCCTTTTTCATTTATTTTTGTCTTTTTCTTCTTAAATATTTTAGATTCTCTTCCTTTTTCTATCAATCTCTCTGGCCATCTTGTTTCATCTCCCTTATTCCTCCTCTCAAACGATCAATGGAACCATGGAAAGATGGTGGGATGCGACACGTTTCGACAACAGCTCCAAGCGACATTCGACTGCCCATCCAGCAAGCATCGGACCGTCGACCCCGCTACAGCAGGCAGCAGCTGGCCACGTTTGGCGACTGCTCGTTCTCTCCTTCTCCTTCCGATTGGCAATCGGACCGACGACCCCGCTACAGCAGGCAGGCCACGTTATGCGACTGCTCGTTCTCTCCTTCTCCTTCTGATTGGAGATCGGACCGTCGAACGGTGAGCATCTCCGATGAACCTCCAAGTTTATGCCATCTTTTGACAAGAGAGTCTCCAAATGAAATTAGAACTTAATTTTGGTTGCAGTATGAAAACCAATTTTAGTTGATTTTTTCTACTGCTCTAGGAGTAAATTTATAAGTTATGATTGATTTGTTTTTGGCTTCCTCATGATGCCTCGTACCAATTGAAAGAGTATTATAAATCCATGATCATTTCCTAAATTAGAGGACGTGTGACTTTCATTCACCAATATGATGATGTGATAAATATGATTTTGTGAAAAGATTAAATGTTTTCTCGAGTAATTAACCACCAAGGTCATCTTGCAGGTTGAGCCTTCGTCAAAAATTACACGTTGTTTGATACAACTTCTTCCTCTAAAGCTAAAGGAATCCTCAATTTGAAGTAAAAAAACGGTAGATAGGAATTCGAAACTTACCCAATTTAAGCCTGAAACTGATTTCCTTCAAATGGGTGCACTCCCAATGTTATTTCTCTTCGTGGTCTTCTATGGAAACATTCATTGGAGGTGCAAAAACTGATTGGGATCGTCCTTACTCGATGAATTATCGTGTATCTTTGGATTGGATTTCAAGTTGTCCTTGAAGCTCTTTAATGGCAAATTGGATCGGAAGAATTATTTCTAGGCACTTTCATCATTCGATCTCTTTGTAGAACTTGTGGATAATCTTGTTTAGAAAATGTACGAACAAGTTTGAAGAGAAATGGTGGAGAATTTCTTTCGAATTTGGAAGAAATTTGAAAGTAGGAAACCCAAAATCTAAATGTTTATTGCCTACAATTGAGATCTCGACCTTCTTCGATTCTTGTTCCAAACTATTGCTCCAACTTCAAACTTTATTGGAAAAGCTTCCACCGACCTTGAAACTTTCACAATCTTCATGATTTGGATATAGAATTTTCTGAATAATTCGTCGAAAATATCCTCTCCGATCAGCGAACTACCGACTTCCAATTTGAATGCTCACAATTGGATTTGATGATCTATGAACGTTCTAGATCGTGTCCAATTTTGGAGGATTTAGGGTTTAGGGTTTAGGGTTTTGAGCAGAATGTCACATCCGCAACTATCCATATATTCAGGGGTATTTTGGTAATTTGCCACTTTTTGAATATATATATATATATATATATATATATATATATATATATATATATATTTTTTTTTTTTTTTTGGTTGAAAAATGGATGATTTTTTTAAACAATCTTTCATTACTTGGTGGTTTTTTTTTCACTCTCCTTGAAATTCTTTCTAGAAAACGAACTAACAATCGAGAAATATTCTTGATAATTGGAAAAATGATTTTTTTTTTCACTCACGTTTTCCTTTCCAATCCTTTTCCGAAGGTCTTAACTCCTGAAAATTACTTCTTACGGTATACGAATGACTTTCTTAAGACCCTTGTCCTCACTTTATACTCTTAATTTCTTTTCTTGGATCCTTAGGTTCATACATGGACGACTTATTCTTATTGGAGCTAATTTCTTTTATTTCTAGGGTGTTACACATGAGCTACTTCTATTAAAAGTAAAGGAAAGACACCCCTGTATGACTCACGACGACATCGTAATCAAAGACCATGTTAGTGCACAGGCTAGTAGCATTTTAATATCTTAGAGACTTAGGTTAGTATAGGGTGTCCTGCATTTTATGTTTTACTTTATTTGTTTATTATTGTTCTTGTCTTAATTTGAATATGTTTTCGAATACGAGAGACCATGAAAATGTTTTAAGTCATAGTTATGTTTTTAAGATGAAGTTTAAAAGGTTTATTTCCCCGTAAGAACAGAGTATGATGCCGGTAGCAACTTTAGGTTAATAGAAATCTAAGGTCGTTATAGCATCTTAATTTACAACCCCTAGTGAGCTTGTTAGTGAGAGTAGTGGGAAGAAGAGATTGAGTGCAAACAAATTTATTCCAAAAGAACATTAGAATATAATTGTCCCGGTCTTGTAACAGCTCAAGCCCACTGCTAATTGATATTGTTCTTTTTTAGCTTTCTAGTTCGGATTTTTTCTCAATGGTTTTAAAACACATTTGTTAGGGAGAGATTTCCACACCCTTACAAAGAATGTTTCGTTCTCCTCCCCAACCAATGTAGGATCTCATAATCCATCTCCTTCGAGGCTCAACATCCTCACTAACACTCGTCCACTTTATAAGAGTGTGGAAACCTCTCCATAGCAGACGTGTTTTAAAAATCTTTAGGGGAAGCCAAAAAAAAAAAAGCCCAACGAGGACAATATCTGATAATAGTGGACTTGGGCCATTTCAAATAGTATCAGAGTTAGACACTAGGCAATGTGTCAGCGAGGAAACTGAGCACCAGATGTAGGTGGACACAAGGCGGTGTGCTAGCAAGGATGCTTGGCCTCGAGGGGGGGACAGTGGATTGTGAGATCTCACATTGATTATGGAGGAGAATGAAGCATTCTTGGAGAAGAGAACCCGAGAATTAAGATTTTTATCCATTTTTTTAAAATTATTTTTTAGTTCTGGCCTAATTTCATAATGGACGATTAAATCACAATATTGTGATCTTTTAAGTGATTTTTAAGATTAAAGGACAATGGATAAAATAATTACAACAAGTTCTTTTGATACATCTTATTTTGATCCAGTAAATATATGCGATTTAATTATTTTAATTATTTTAATTATTTTAATTATTTTTTATGAATTAATTTTCGAAGATGATTGAAAGTATAGGTATTTTAATTTAAACAATATTTAATAATTAATCATTTTAATATTTATACTAAAACACGAGGAAGTGAAATGGTGTAAGATAATAAGCATATAAAAAATAAAATGAGAGAATTTTTATAATAAATTAGTCCTTTTTACTTATAATCGACGTATTCACTCTGATTATTTTATTATGGTCTATGCCATATTCATAGTCCGAAGACAATAAAGCCTCTGTGTATACAGAGAGAGAGAGAGGACTTATGTAAACCGAGAGGAGTCTAATGCTGGTTGAAATCCTTGAGAACATCATCAAAGGATATCAAAATGGGTAAAAAAAAGATACCCACAAAGCTCTTCACCTTTGCAATATATGACCAAGAAATACCATCGTCATTTATAGCTTTTATCACAAGAATAAAAAATTTGTTTCTACCTTCATTGATCAGACCAGACAAACCGTTCACCACACGCTAGTAAACGAAACAATGTCCACCATTCTTGTTATTCTCTAAAACTGCAAACCTTCCGACACCTTCCACATCGTATTCATTGACATCCTTAATTGGAACTAGACTTGAAAGCAACACCTCTCTGCAACTCATTTTGGAACACCTTTGATAGATAGTTTCAACAAACTTACATTGCTCATGAATACCTTGGAGCTCGATATTTATAGTTGTTGTTAAACGCTATTAAAATTAATATAGTTTGTTCTTACCATAAAGACTAATTGAGCATTCCTCTATTAGGAGATTGCTTCGAATCAAATTCTTTAATTTGGATAATGGTTGCATTGTTTTAGTCAAACATTTGGGACCAGTGTATTACCAATAGTTGGATACAATTAAGGTTATTTGAATTTGTGAGTAAAAGTTTGGAATGAGCTCGTTGAACGGATAATCTTAAATTATATCTAAAAATATATAAGATTTATTTTTTTATACATTCACAGAGCAAAACAAAGAGTCAAGAAAATGTGATTCGTGCCATATTTTAATTTTTATTATTTCTTATTTTTCAAAGATAAGAAAAAAAATTATTCTGTCTCGAATATGGTACGGTATTGATTATTCTCTCTTGAGTGAATCTTAAGTGAAATACATTCGCTACCTAAGTAATTCAAAGCGGTAAGCTTCACATTAAGAGGAGTCGAAGCCCTAAGCATCAATGTGGCAATTTTTATTCTCCATCTCAACATGAAATAAACTTCTTTTTGTGAAGATATTTATTTATAGAAACCAAATATCTAAGAGTCGAGAAATGGATACCAGAAATAAATATGATATCACATTTTATTGAGAGGATATTTTGCGGTGATAATTAGTTAGAATATATCTCAGATATTTAGGGAGTTGTTAGTATAGATTTGATTAAAAGTATATTTTATTTATTTACCAGATTTAGTTAGATATATATTTTTTCTATTTTTAGGTATTAGTCGATAGTTTGTATCCTATTTAAACGTGGTAAACATGAATCAAGATTATACTTTCGATCCCAATTCTATTTCTATTTCTCATTCTTAACATGGTATTAGAGCACCGATCTTGGTGTTCTTAAATATCAAAATTTCCTTTATGGCGGAATCAGCCAAATCCAGCTTCAAAATTTCGGATGTTGATTTAACACATCCGTATTATATTCATCACTCTGATCAGCCAGGATATTCACTTGTTCCAATCAAATTAAATGGAGCAAATTACCAATCCTGGAGTAAATCAGTTATGCATGCTCTTATTGCCAAGAAGAAAATTGGCTTCATTGATGGCACAATTGAGGAACCGTCCCAAGATGCAAATTCAACCGAATTCGAACTCTGGAATCAGTGCAACAGTATGATAATATCTTGGTTAACTCATTCCGTTGAAGCAGATATCGCTAAAGGCATTATTCACGCCAAGACAGCTCATCAAGTGTGGGTTGATCTTCACGATCAATTCTCACAAAAGAATGCTCCAGCAATTTTTCAAATACAAAACTCGATAGCAACGATGTCACAAGGAACCATGGCGCTGTCAACATATTTCACCAAGCTCAAAGCACTTTGGGATGAACTGGAAGCGTACCGCACACCATTTACCTGTAATCAACGTCAAATACATATTGATCAACGCGAAGAAGACAAGTTGATGCAATTGCTCATGGGGCTTAATCAGTCTTATAAAACGGTGAGATCTAACATATTGATGATGTCTCCATTACCTAATGTGAGGCAAGCCTATTCATTACTTGTACAAGAAGAGATGCAGCGTCAGGTAACTTCCGAACCTACTGAGAATTTCTCGATTGCATCAGCAGTGCAAAAGAAAACAATATATTCAAAATTCGCCAAGGACAAAAAGTGTGAACACTGCAATAAAAGTGGTCATACAATCAATGAGTGTCGAATTCTTAAGTTTCACTGTAACTTTTGTGATAGAAGGGGCCATACAGAAGATCGGTGTCGACAGAAAAATAATTCTGGAAGGACAAGACAAGACAATCAACACAATAACCGTGGATATCGATCATCTGCAAATATGGCCGATGTTTCACAGTTGAATACAGAAGAACAGTCACCTAATTCCATTCCAAATTTTTCTTCTGAGCAATTACGAGAGATAGCACAAGCCTTATCTGCAATCAATCATCACCCTTCTGGTAATTCTGACAATCACGTCAATGTTGCAGGTTTGTTTCCCATATCTACATTATCTATTAACTCTGCGAGTTCTAATTCATGGATTCTCGATAGTGGAGCTACGGATCATATAGTATCAAAATCTTCTGTTATGACTGAACCAAAGGCTGCCATCATGTCTGCAATAAATTTGCCTAATGGAGAGACAGCACGTGTGTCACATACTGGCAATATTTCCCTTAGCCCTAACCTTCAATTAAACAACGTTTTATGTGTGCCTTCATTCAATTTAAACCTAATGTCGATCAGCAAACTTACCAATAACTTGAAATGTTATGTCACCTTCTATCCTGATTCTTGTGTTATGCAGGACTTGGCTACGGGGAAGATGATTGGCTTGGGTAAACAATTTGGAGGTCTCTATCATATTTCTTCATCTCCAATCAAATCTTCAGCTCATCAAGTATCTCAGTCATCTGATTTGTGGCATTTACGCCTAGGTCATCCTTCCTTTTCTCGTTTTAAATTTCTAGCTGATCAATTGCATCTTAATAATGCGAGTTATTCTCATAATTGTAGTATCTGCCCGTTAGCAAAACAAACTAGGTTGTCTTTCCCAAGAAGTTCAATAACAACCCATTCTGCTTTTGATCTGATACATTGTGATGTTTGGGGACCACATAAAATTCCTACCCATTCTGGTTTGCGTTTTTTTCTCACTATTGTTGATGATTTTACTCGATGTACTTGGGTTTTTTTAATGCAACATAAGTCAGAAGTACATCATTTGTTAATGAACTTTGTTAAATTCGTTCAAACTCAATTTCATACTACTATCAAGATAGTTCGATCAGACAATGGGACTGAGTTCCTATCTTTGCAACCATTCTTTACTTCTTGTGGTATTGAATTTCAGCGCACTTGTGTCTATACTCCACAACAAAATGGAGTCGTAGAACGCAAGCATCGCCATATCCTAAATGTAGCTAGGTCTCTTCTTTTTCAGTCACAGGTTCCACTTAATTTTTGGGGAGAGTGCATTTTAACGGCTGTTTATCTTATAAATAGAACGCCATCACCATTATTATCTAACAAGACACCCTTTGAAGCACTCTACAAACGACCACCTACATTTCATCATCTTAAAGTTTTTGGTTGTAAATGTTATGCAACTATAGTACATCCTAAGCAAAAATTTGAACCTAGGGCAACTCCTTGTGTTTTCGTAGGATATCCTTGTGGTCATAAAGGTTACAAGTTGTATGACATGCAATCTCACAAATTCTTTATCAGCCGTGATGTCAAATTTTGTGAAGATGATTTTCCTTTTTCATCAGCTTCACAAACTTCGACATTAGCTCCTTCGACTCCTGTTGTACCACTTCATGATCCATCCTACTCAAACATCCATCCTCCACCTTCTATTCCTTCACCTCCTATCCCTTCACCTACTACTCCGTCTTCTCCTCCACCTTCTCCAGATTCGCCCACTAATTCCAATCCTATCCCACCTGATACATCAGCTCCACTTCGACGTTCTACTCGTACTAAACAGCCTCCAGCTTGGCATAAGGATTATGAGATGTCTTCTGGAGCCAATCATTTAACCTCTAGCTCAAGTCCCGGCACTGGCACCAGGTATCCCCTTCATCATTACCTTTCATTCTCTCGTTTTTCTCCTACTCAACGTGCTTTTCTAGCTCTTATTACATCCCAGACAGAACCTAAAACCTATGACGAGGCAGTTGGCGACCCGTTATGGCAGCAGGCTATGAATGATGAAATTGCAGCTTTGGAACGTAATCATACATGGTCTCTCGTTCCTCTACCACTTGGTCATAAAGCTATTGGTTGTCGTTGGGTGTACAAAATTAAATACAACTCTGATGGTTCTGTTGAACGTTATAAAGCTCGACTAGTAGCAAAGGGATACACTCAGGTTGAAGGTATTGATTACACAGAAACATTTTCCCCTACAGCGAAACTTACTACACTTCGTTGCTTACTCACTGTTGCTGCTGCTCGAAAATGGTTCACCCATCAGTTGGATGTCCAAAATGCCTTTCTCCATGGTAATCTAGACGAGGAAGTTTATATGTCTTTACCACCAGGTCTTCGCCGACAGGGGGAGAATACAGTATGTCGTCTCCATAAATCTCTTTATGGATTAAAACAGGCTTCTCGCAATTGGTTCTCCATATTTTCTACAACTATACAAAATGCAGGCTACACTCAGTCCAAAGCAGATTACTCTTTGTTTACTAAGAGTAAAGGTACTTCTTTCACTGCAGTTCTAATCTATGTTGATGATATTCTGTTGACAGGCAATGATCTCGAAGAAATTCAATATCTCAAGACTAGTTTACTCCATAAATTTCTTATCAAAGATTTAAGAAATTTGAAATATTTTCTAGGCATTGAATTTTCTCGATCTAGAAAAGGAATTTTTATGTCTCAAAGGAAGTATGCTCTAGACATCCTTCAAGACACAGGTCTTACAGGAGCACGTCCAGACAAATTTCCTATGGAGCAAAATCTGAAACTTTCTTTAACTGAAGGAGAGAAGTTGAATGATCCAAGTAAATACAGACGGTTGATTGGCAGATTAATATATTTGACCGTCACTAGGCCTGACATAGCTTATTCAGTTCTTATGCTTAGCCAATTTATGCATGAACCAAGAAAACCACATTGGGAGGCAGCTCTTCGAGTTCTGAGGTACATCAAAGGCACTCCTGGTCAAGGACTTCTACTGCCATCTGAAAACAATTTAAGATTACAGGCATATTGCGATTCTGACTGAGGTGGTTGTCGAACTTCCAGACGATCTATTTCTGGGTTCTGCATTTTCCTCGGAAATTCAATTATTTCTTGGAAGTCTAAAAAGCAGACTAATGTGTCCAGATCATCAGCAGAAGCCGAGTATCGAGCTATGGCAAATACTTGTTTAGAGTTAACTTGGTTAAGATACATTCTTCAAGACTTGAATGTTCCACTGTCTGAACCAGCATTATTATATTGTGATAATCAAGCAGCATTACATATAGCAGCCAATCCAGTTTTTCATGAACGTACGAAACACATTGAAATAGATTGTCATATAGTTCGAGAAAAGTTACAAGCTGGAATCATCAAACCGTATTATGTATCGACCAAAATGCAATTGGCAGATGTTTTTACTAAAGCTTTGGGAAGACAGCAATTTGACTTTTTGAAGGACAAGTTGGGTGTGATCGACATACACTCTCCAACTTGAGGGGGAGTATTGAGAGGATATTTTGCGGTGATAATTAGTTAGAATATATCTCAGATATTTAGGGAGTTGTTAGTATAGATTTGATTAACCGTATATTTTATTTATTTACCAGATTTAGTTAGATATATATTTTTTCTATTTTTAGGTATTAGTTGATAGTTTGTATCCTATTTAAACGTGGTAAACATGAATCAAGATTATACTTTCGATCCCAATTCTATTTCTATTTCTCATTCTTAACACATTTATTAAAAATATTATACATTAAAAAAACTATTAATTTTATATTAGAAAGAAATTCAAAATATACATGTTTATGTATTTGTATGCAAAATAGTTTGATGGATGTTTCACTTTCAAATTATATTCAAAGTAAAGTGTCCAATACCAAATGTTGGATTAGAAATGTTTAACATATCTACTGTACTAACGAGTGTATTCAATATATATTCTATACGTGACGAATACGGACACGAGAATAAGTTATTCTGATGCTTTCTTTACACTTATTTAAAGTAGTTTGAAAACTAGCACATGAAATATTATTATGATTGACTAACTACAACTTTAATTTTGTCATTAAAGGAATAGTTTAGACCAAAGGAACAAAGATGGGAATGGACATAGAAATGAGAAAGGGAGATAAAAGCTTTAAACTTTTGTACATGGTTTTGAAGATGGGACGTGAGAATAAGTTATTTTCATGCTTTTTTTACATCAGTCAAAGAGTATTGGATACGTTTTTATTTTTTTTTTTATTTTTTTTTTTTTTAAAAAAAGTTAAATGTGAGAATGAATAAATTAAGAAGGAAAAATAAAAGAAAAAGAAAAAAAGTGTTTCTTATCGTATTTATGTCTTAAGATTTTTTTTAAGAAATGACATATCATATTCTTTGAGTTCTTACAAAATTGGGTTTCCGTGAATGGATATCGTGTAACTGCCACAAAAAAAAAAACTTAATAGCAGAAAAATGCACGAGAATAATTCTCGTGCTTGCGATGCCACCATTAGCTTTACAGGGCACCTTGCCTTTACCTGAAAAATAGAGTAGAATCTGACTTGAATATTTTAAGAAATACTCAGTAAGCGACCCCCTATCGGGGTTAAAATGCAAAGACACATAGTTGCATGCATGAGACCTATCATAACCGTCTATTTACCTATGGCAGCTATCCTAACAAGCAACTTAGATGTGTAATTAATTTTCCTAGACACGGCCTACACGTGTGAGTATGGACCCACTAATCAGTTCGCACACCTCTTGGACCCCTTTTTGGTTGGGTGAGCATTCTCTGGGAGCTATTGATGTCGGACACCTGTTAGGAGTAGCAACCGTCACAGCAACACTATGTCAAACATAATGATCGTTCTCCTGCCTAGTAGCGTATGCGTTTGTACTATCATGAAGGAATAGAGGTATCTCGCGGTGCATTAGAACACAATAATGCATGAGGTCCCAATATTTTTCCATTTCCATTTAATTATCATTAATACAATCCTGAGAGTGGTTTCTGTAATTTAAATGTTTGATAATGAAAATGGAAAAATGTTGGGACCTCATGCATTATTATGTGTTCATGCATCAGGGATACCTTGTAACGACCGAGGCCTACCGTTAGCAAATATTTTCTTCTTTAGGATTTTCCTTTCGGGCTTCCCCTCAAGGTCTTAAAACGCGTCTGCTAGGGGAAGGTTTCCACACCCTTATAAAGGGTGTTTTGTTCTCCTCCCCAACAAATGTGGGATATCACAATCCAGGGTCCAGTGTCTTCGCTCACACTCTTTCCTTTCTCCAATTGATGTGGGACCCCGCCCGCCAAATCCCCCATTTGGGGCCCAGTGTCCTTACTGACACACCGTCTCGTGTCTACCCTACGCAAGGATGACACGCACAACTCGAGATCATGGCACATGCATAAGATAGTGGTATTTATTTTTCTTAGACTTATGCTAGAATAGGATGTTTTTAACTTAAACGTTTATTTATTTTATTTAGTCTTTTGTTGTATCGTTTTAAAGATATTTTCGAAACAGGTAAGCTCATGGCTGTGTTTTAAGATAGTTATGTTTTATGGAATTTAAATGAAGTCTTCCGCATCCAATGTTTATGGTACGTTACAGTAGCGACCTTAAATTAAGTAGAAAATTTCGGGTCGTTACATACCCCTTCTCCTTTATGATAATACAGAGGCGTTCGCTATGAGGTAGAAAAATGATCATTATGTTTACCATAATGCTGCCATGACGGTCACTATTCCTAATGGGTGTTCAACATCAACAACTACTAGAGAACTCTCACCCATCCAAAAAGGGGCCTAGGAAGTGTGCAAACCGACTGATGGGTCCATACTCGCACGTGTGGACCGTGTGTAGAGAAATTAAGTACACATCCAATTGCCCATTTAGGATAGCCGCGGTAGGAAAATAGACTGTTATGATAGATCTCATTCATGAAATTGTATGTGTTTGTATTTAACCCTGATAGGGGCATCGCTTACTGAGTATTTCTTAAAATACTCAAGACATGTGCTACTCTCGTTTTCAGGTAAAGGCAAGGCATCCCTATACGGCTGACAACGGCGTCACGACACATGCATAAGGTAGTTGTACTTATTTTCTTAGACTTAGGTTAGAATAGGGTTTTTTAATTTTAATGGTTATTTATTTCATTTAGTATGTCGATGTATCGTTTTAAAGATGTTTCAAACAAGTAAGTTGATGACAGTGTTTAAAGATGAACTTTATATGTTATGATAAAGTTTAAAAGCTTATTTCCACACAAAATGATTATGTTATGATGAGAGTAAAAACTCTACGTAAGTAGAAATTTAGTGTTGTTATAGTTGGTGTCAGAGATTTAGGTTATAGACTCTATAGACTAGCTTACGAGGAAAGCGTTGATTTCAATAAAAAGTATGAACCTTGAATCTACTTGCAATTCTTAGAAGTATGGACAAGACAATTTAGCAAAGTTGAGGTAGACCGAGCCATAGGCACATGAACGACTAAGCCAAGACTTTACACTCCTTAGCATTTGTTTAGAGAGCGTAATAGCTCTAGCATTTAAGAGGAAAGAATTGGCCCACGTGGCGATATATTGAACATCAATAGCTTTCGGAAGTTAAAAAATTGGTGGTCTCAGTCATAATATAAAGATGTGTTGGATAATATATGATTGTTATTAACATTTAATGATGTTATGAAGAGATAACTAATTAGAGTAGTAAGGTAACTCAAAAAGTAAGATTTCTACCTCATATTTACGAAAGAAACATGAGATTATTGCTTCGTCCTTAAGTTGGATAACTTTACACACGTCGTAGATTGCGAATCCTTATAGGTAGATGATGACCAAAGTTATGAGAAAAGACAAATAAGAATTTTAGCTAAAGAAGTGGAGGTCTTTTGTACTAGGAAAATGGTGTTTACAAAACCATCAAGCAGAAGGGGACGGATGCCTCGATGGTGAGCGTGGACGAGTTAGCGAGCGGTAGAGTGAGAGTATGAGAAACCGGCAATGAGCGACATTAGGAGATTGGATTGGGAAGATGTTGAAGCTGCGTAAGAAAAGATTACATAATTTTGTGATAATGTGAAAAATATGAAAAATTCTAGAAAGATTACAGAAGCTACGTAAGAATTTTAGTCCTGAAAAGATTATACGTTTTGTCTTGAGCAATTAACCATCAAAGTCACCTTACAAGTTTGAGCCTTCGTTTTAGTAAAAATGATTTTGTCAAAAATTACACGTCGTGTGAGATGGTAATTAACCACCAAGATCATGAGAAGCAGCGATCCAAAATAGTATTATGGAAAAAATTACACGCTATGTACTCAGGTAAATAAGCATCATGGTCAAGGAAGCTCCTGAATTTGGTTTCACTCAAAATCATCAACCGTGCACGATGATATCGCTCAAGGAAGAAGGAGCGCTCACAAACTTGGAATTCAATGACGTTTGATCTTTCCGAGTCAAATAGTAATGATTTGAAGTACCTCTGTTTACACTATTTCGGAAACCCAAGAACTTGAAGTGCTTTTCACCCCCTCGAGCTCTTCTTCAAACTTATTCCTCTCTTCACCCTAACACGGTAGGTATAGGCTCGAGGGATGACTATCCCTGTGGCACTCCAACTTTTAGCGTGTTTTTTTTGTTCTTTTAACTAGAAAAATCAACCTATTGGTGGACCAATTCTAATGCTCCTCACCATTAACTTCTTTCACTAGTTTTGTTTCAATTATCTTCGTAAAACTCAAGCAATTTGTCTCATCCAAAGAGATCAAGTATGGAGGGGGAAAATTTTCATTTATAGAAAAGTGCAAAATTCTTAGATATAATCGTATTTCTCAAAACTCCCCCAACCTCGAGCTTGTTAACTTTCATGTCCTTCACCGGTATCGTCCTTTAAGTTTCTAGAAAAATAATGGAGCAAATCTTAGTAGACAATTTTCCTCCCATGCTTGAATTAAAATTTAAACTCTCGTCCCAACAATTTAAGGAAACTCGAGTTCCAACCACTTTCAGATCTCGAGTCCTAGACCTCGAGTCCTAGAAAATTGTGGGCAATCCACCTCTAAACATGTAGGAACAAGAATGAGTGCAATTGGTGTCATGTAGGTTTTTAGAAGCCCAAAATATCTTAGCTTCAATCTCAAGGTACAATGAATAGCTTTTGAAATTGAAGGCATGGATAGGCAGCTTTTCATGAATATTTGTGTCACTACTATATCCAATAACCAATAATTCTATTGTTTATATGTATAATACATTACCATCATATTATAATCTAACAAAGTTTATATTACTCATATTCTCGTTGTTATTGTATATTTTAAAATATCTTATTAAATAAAAATTATAAAATAAATTGGGGTGGTAGAGCAATTGGCTAGTGAGTAGATCTCATATTTCATAACTAAATTAAAAAATTGTTGGAAGAATGAATCAACTCAATCAAAATTCATTAATTATATAAAAAAAAATTCATGCATCTTGTTTCTTCTCTGTTGATCCATCGAACAACAAACGACGGTAGGATGTGACGACTGCTTCAGCAAGCTTGCGACGATGGTGACACTTTTGTCAGCAGTACGAAACGACAATCGACAACCATGCTTCTATCGACTCCATAACAGTAGCTGGCCTTTGGCGACCGCACGTTCTCTCCTTCTCCTTTCGACCAACGATCAACAATTGAACAATGAGCATTTTCGACCAACCTCCAAGTTGATTCCATTGTTGACTAGACAGTCTCCCAAGTCATGGGAATACCCATCTCGAATTAAGTTCTAGTTTTGTGTAAGAATTTTTATTGCTATATACACGTACTAATTCAGTATAGGAGGGGCATTAAGGGTAGTGTGGCCTCATGGAGTCAGATAGAAACACGAGATTTCTGACGGCTCATCGAAAATCTCACGTTTTCCCGATGACTTGTGAATAAGTTTTTTTTCAATCCTTACACGCGTTTTTCATTCTCAACATCGTAACTCAAAGATTTGAGTTTGATAGTATTTTTGTCTCTCCCATTAAATTTTTTTTTAACTATCTAACCGAACTTGACTCGACCTTACTCTAAAATTTAGATAATTTGAATAATTATAAGTCGGAAATAATATTAAAAAAAATTGTAAACCTAATGGTACAAAATAATTAATAAATTTGTTTGCCTTCAAAGTTTTAAAAATGGTCCACTACAATAATTGTGTATTTATTTTTTATCATATAAAAAAATATTTAATTTCCAAACATTAAACTAAGTTGTATATTTAAATTCAGTAAATATTTATTATTCCAACCATTTATTTGAGTCTATTAATTTCAACAATAAATATGTATAGCCTATGCATTTCACTCCAAACGTACTTTAGAATATTATTAAATATATTTTAAAATTTGAAAATAAATCAATTTTGGATAAATAAAAATAATATTAGTAAATTAAAAATTAGTCTACAAACATTATTTGTTCTTTGAAAGTGAACGAGACTCAAGAAAATTGTGAACCATCTTTAAACACGGAGTGACTATGAGCTGTTAGAAACTTCAAAGCATCGTAGATACTTAGGTAACAGTAGAGGCTAGGCCCGAACGTTTTAGAGTCTAGAGTAAAACATGTGGATATCTACTAAGCTAATATGTAATTTATTACTAAAAATGAAAATATACCTACAAAAAGTTTGTATCAGTAATACACTAGTCTCGGTAGTTTGACTAAAACAATGCAACCATTATCTAAACTAAAGAATTTGATTCCAAGCTATCTCCTAATCGAGAAATGCTCAATTAGTCTTTGTTTTAAGATTCGGTTATATCAATTTGAATAGCGTTCAACAATTATAAATAGCGAACTCCAAAGTATTCGTAAGCAAAGTAAGTTTGTGGAAATTAACTATCAAAGGTGTTTCGAAATGAGTTGTGGAGAAATGTTGAATTTAAATTTTGTTCCGATTAAGGATGTCAATGAAGATGAAGTGCAAAGAGTTGCAAGGTTTGTGATGAAAGCGCTTGACGAGAATCGTCCAAGTTGGTTAATTTACAAGCGTGTGGTGAATGGTCTGTATGCTCTGCTCGATTTCAATATAGACGATGGCCCAAAATTGTTTATTATTGTAATAGAAGCTATAGATGATAATGGTATTCCTTGGTCATATATTGCAAAGGTCAAATTTTTGGGTCCCTGGAAATGGTCCACTCTCATATCGTTTGAAGATGTCCTCAAGGATTACAACAAGCCTTAGACTGCTCTCCTTCTTACACTAAGCCCTCTCTCTCTATATGGGCGTTACTGGCATAGACCACAATAAAATAATCACATAGTTATAATATATTTATCTATTTTTTTTTTCCTCAAATTTGTGAAACTCAACTCTTAATTAATATTAGAGTATTATATAAATTATCTGATTGGATATACTTATTATCTTCCAAAATTTTAATATAATCTATTAACTCGATAGCGCAAAATAATGTTCATCATGACTTTCAACAAGGCAAGAATATATTCACGTTAATATGGGCGTTAAACATATTTATTAAGATTCTATAAACTTTGTAGTTAATGACACTCGAGAGAGCACTCCTTTCCAAAATAATATTTCTAAGAAATTTTGAACTTTTGTTTCATCTCCGATGGTTAATTTACTTATACTAATTTTTATTAAGTTATTAAATGTTAAGATCATCGAGCTTTGGAACTCTCGTTTAAACCATTGCTTAAGCTTTTATGAGCATAAGTATGAAACATTTATTATACAAACACTTGGATAGTTACGAAAGACATGACACTCGAGTAAAAGAGTAGCACATGAATGAACCGAAACAACATTTGAATAATATCGATTATGAGGATAGTATGACTAAGAAATATTTAAAAGAACCGAAAGTAGAAGGTGTACCTTTGTTTTCCGTGGCTCAATCATATGAACTTCAAAATTAAGCGTATTTTTGCTTGAACCAATTCTATATTGGGCAACCTTTTGAAATTTTTTTAAGTGAGAACAAAGCATGTTAAAACGACTTGGGTTCGTAAGTGCCAAAACCAGATCTCGAGTCTTAAAAATTATATTAACATATCAATTTTCTAAAAACTCAAGACACGAATCTGACAATGACATATTAATTAAAATATTTTATTAGAAGTCAAGTGTTTGATACGTGTCTAACAAATGTTGGATTTATATTTACTTTGTACGGTAAGTGTCTAATACACCCATGTTCAACACGCGTCAAACATGGTCATGAGAATAAGTTAATCTTACGTTTCTTTAATTATTAAGACATTTTGACTAACTGCAACTTTAATTTTTTTCACCTAATAAGACGTTTTAACCAAGGGAACGAAGATCACAATGAATATAAGAACGAAAAAGAGAAATCAAATCCTTAGTTTAATACACATTTTTAAAGATGAGATATGAGAATAAGTTATCTCATACTTTCCGGTTTGGAGCCAGCGTCGAATGACATAGGATCCGTTTCATATCTGAAGGGAAGGGAGTCTCCCGTGGCTAGTTACCATACTGGCATACGGGAGATAAAAGTGTATCTTTACCCTATTTTTCGGGATACTTTTGGCTATAGGTAATTTCTTAGTCGAGAGAGACCTCACTACTTCACCAGATGGAAGTACTTCCCCTTCACCTTCCGATTCATGAGACAGAACAGGAAGTTCTTGTTCACTTCTCCCTTCGCTACTGAACCAACCGGAAGGGAAGTCAATCCGAAAGACTTCCTTCCGTAGTACCCTACCCTCAGGGGAAGTCGAATCCCCGCTGCCTCCTTGAAAGAGAGATGTCCCCCCGGCCGAACGAAAGGCCTTCAGTTGACGGCCCACACAGAGGGACAGAAGCGAACCGCTCGACCGAAGGGAGAGGGGGGAAACTGCGAGACCGAAAGCGCGATCAAAGCGTATTTGATAGGCTTCCAAAATCAAGGGTTCTCTCTTGTTACCATTAATTTAATAAAAAATTAAACCACCAAAATAAATTTAAAAAATAACAACATATTAAAATTAATTTAAAAAAGTTCACAATATACATGCTTAATACAATTTTAAAAAATTATTTTAAATTTAAAACTAAAAAATATACTTACAATTTCACATAACACTAGTCTCAATTGTTTGACTTAAACAATACAACTATTATCTCAACCAAAAAATTTTATTTGACGCCATCTCCTAATGGAGGGACGCTCCATTAACTTTTATTATAAGACCGCGTTTATATCAATTTAAGTAGAGTTCAATTAAAACTATAAATATCAGACTCTTAAGTATTGATGAACAAAGTCAAGCTTACAAAGTCTTTTGGAACTATCAATCAAAGGTGTTAGAATGAGTTGCGTAGAAGTGTCTTGTAAGAGACCAAGTCACTACTAACAGATATTGTTCTTTTTGGGGTTTCCCTTTCGAGTTTTCCCTCAAGGTTTTTATAACGCATTTGCTAGAGAGAGGTTTCTACACTCATATAAATAATGACGGAGGGAGATCAACTTTTGAACACATTTGATGAAGAAGAAGAAAATCAAAGGTTTTATAACAAAGTTATGAAAAATTTTCTTACGCTTAGTTGATTTTTCAAATAATTTTTGATAATTGATGATTTGTATGTGAAGATTAAAACACTATTGCAATACTTTAAGTTACTCTAAGATTAAAGTAATTACTACAAGTTGTTTCTAACATATTGGACTTTGAGCTCAACATATATGTTTCTTACAAGATCACTAAAAAAAATGGATTATTTAAAATGATAATATATGTGTAACCATCCGAAATTTTCTACTTAATTTAACGTCGTCACTGTATACCTATCATGAACAATGAATACAGAAATACTTCATTTAAATTTTCATAAAACATCACCTTCACCTTAAAACACAGCCATGGACATACGTGTTTTGAAAACACCTTTAAAAACGACACAACAAAAGACTAAATAAAATAAAAAAACGTTTAAATTGTAAACATCCTATTCTAGCCTAAGTCTAAGAAAATAAACATGACTACCCTATCATGCGTCATGGTCTCGAGTTGCGATGTCGTACAAGAATGTCTTGCCTTAACTTGAAATATAAGTAGTACGTGGCTTGAGTATTTAAAGAAATACTCAGTTAGTGACCCCGCTATTCGATGTTAAATGCAAGAACATGCGAATTCAATGACAGGACCTATCATAACAGTCTATTTTCCTACTGCACTATCCTAATAGGTAACTTGGATGTGTACCATATACTCTACACAGCCCATACGTGCGAGTATGAACTCACCAGTCAGTTCACATATCGTTGGGCCACTTTTCTTGTCGGGCAAGCATACTTTGGGAGCTTCTTAGGCCGGACACCCGATAGAACTAGTAACCGTTACGACAACATTTCATGCTTCCAAACATAACAATTTTCATCATAGACATATCATACCATAACATATTGCATCACAATATATCATATTATAAACATGTCAATTTATTACATATCTCGTACCATAACATATTTCATATCATATCACAACATTTCATGGTCATATCGCTCCCTAACTTATCATAACTTTAATATTCTTATACCTATCACATTCATTTCGTTACATGAATGTATCCTAATACTATCGTTCTATCAATCTATCATAATCTTATTCCTTTCTACCCATAATCTAACCATATTCTTTTATCAATCGAACGTGACTAAATCGTTTTTATCAATCTCTTATATACATAGCACTTCGATACGTAATCTAACCTTAATGTTTCATTAACATATCTTACTCCTGTCATTACATTACGTTTAGTGCATCCTTCTCATATCATATCTCAAACATATCATTGAACACCTCATACTCTAAGTGTTACCATGCAATTCACATATTATAACATATACATATCATAAGCATATCAATCCATAAAAAATTCACACATATCAATATATATGACACGTGCAAAACCACGGACACGTGTCAACATAAAATATAACCATGTCAATAGTAAGGCCACTTACCTGATTAGTTTAGGCTGATATCACCAATTTATACGTAATGAAAGTTTGATTTGGTCGGGTTATGGAGTCTGCCTGTTTATTTATCCGTTACTAAACTGTTATACTAAAACTATATATTCAAAATGGTCATATATATTATAGGTTACTCAAAATAGTAATACTATATATGGAAAATGGTTATATATTCTATAATAAAGAGGAGACAAAGATATATATCATAATAGTTATATATATAGCAGGTGGTTATATGTGGTAAAGTTGTATATATATATATAGTAAGCTAAAACCATTGTTACAAGATGTATTTTCTCTATTCTTTGTATTCTCGTACATCAATACAAAACTTTTAGTCAATTGTCTTCTTGCATTTTCTCTCTCTCCTGTTTATTTGTGTTTATAAGACGGATTGTGTGCATTATTGTGCGATCCTAAGACATATCGTTCCATGAACATGTCTTAGCCATATTGATACATTGTGTTTGTAACGTCCTCCCATATCCTACTTCAAACAAAGCATCGAACGCATCATACAATAATAGTTATCATACAGTCCATATATTGTAACATATACATATCATATCCTAGTCATATCATTTCATAAACAATTCACATACATCAAATATATATGACGTGTGCAGAACCACGTGGCACGTATTAACATACAACATTAGTTCTAACCATGCCGATAATAAGACTACTTGCTTGTTTGACCTTAAGAAACGTTCTATCATATTTTTGAAATTGGCTTGACTTGCCCTCAACGTTTGTAAGGATCTATTCGACGTATTCCACCAAATTAAGAACTTCTTCTACTTCATGAAAAAAAAATACATAATTGAAGGGAAAAACTAACAAAAACCCTACGGAGGAGTGGAGGTAACGATTGACCAACCCACTTTAAAATCAAGTTGAAAACTTTAATATATAATATATTTAAACAATTTTAACAAATGTATCATTGTTACATTCGTGTCTTAGAATTCTTACAAAATTGACATGTTAATATAATACCTAGGATAAGAAATTTGGATTTCTGGACATTTTTTTACGACATTGTCATGTTACGTCTCGCTTCTAAGAGTGAAAATTATCTCTACAGACGAACATAAGTCATTTCAATATGTTTTGTTATCACTCACATATTTATTTAAAAAAAGAATGAAGAGGTTACCCAATATAGAATTGGTCCAAGCAAGTCACACTTAACTTTACAATTTTTACGATTCAGCCCTCAAAAGAAAGGTGCACTTGTACTTTCAATTATATAAGTATTTCTTTGTCATCTTATTCTCAAAATCAATTCTATTCAGACGTTGTTATGGTTCATTCATGTGATCCACTTCTACTCAAGTATCATATTCAGATGTTATTAGCGGTTGGAGATGGAACAAAAGTCCAGAGTTTGTTAGAAATATTATTTTCTTAAAGTGCAATTAACTACAAAGTTTATATAATCTTAATAGATATTTTTAACGCTCATATTAACGTGAATATACTCTTGCCTTGTTAAGGAAGGTTGGTATTACGTGCATAATTAAGAACGGATTTTGACAAAATTTGAGAAAAAAAAAAAGAAAAAGAGTTATATATATATATAGATAGATAACTATGTTATTATTTTATTGAGACCTATACCATTTTCATAGTTTAGAGACAGTAACGTCCACGTATATAGAGAGGGAGGGCATAGTGGAAGGAGGGAGAGCAGTCTAAGGCTTGTTGTAATCCTTGAGGACATCTTCAAAGGATAAGAGATCGAGCATTTTAAGGTTTAAACCCACAACTCTCCACCTTAGGAATATAGGACCAAGAAATGCCATCTTCATTTAAAACTTCTATCACAAAAATAAAAATTCTGTTCCTACCTGCATTGATAACCCGACCATTCACCACATGCTTGTAAATTAACTAACGTCCACTAATTTTGTTAAAACTCTTCCACCGCAAACCTTCCAACTATTCGCCTTTCTTCTTCATTGAAATCCATAATTTGAACTAGATTTGAAGGCAATTCTCCACTGCTCATTTTGGAATTCCTTTGATAGATAGTTTCAACCGACTTACTTGTTCATGAATACTTTGATAGTTGTAGCTGAACGTTATTTAAATTGATATAGCCGAATCTTACAACAATGACTAATTAAGCATTCCTCTATTAGAAGATAGTTTCGAATCAAATTCTTTAGTTTGAATAATGGTGGAATTGTTTTAGTCAAACAAACAAGAGTAGTGTATAGCCAATAGTACAAACAATTTATATGTGTATTTTTTCTTATATATCAAAATATGTGTCCAATACAAAATGTTGGATCATAAATGTCTAACATATCCATTGTACTAATAAGTTTTCAATACATATCCAATACGTGTCGCGTGTCGAATACCGACACAAGGATAAGCTATTTTGATGCTTTCTTTACTACCATTCAAAGTAGTTTGAAAGCTAGCACGTCAAATATTACGATTGACTAACTACAACTTTAATATTGTCTTTAAAGGGGTCGTTTAGACCAAAGGAACGAAGATGGGAATGAAAATAGAAATTAAAAAAGGAAATAAAAGCCTTAAACTTTAGTACATGGTTTCAAAGATGTGACGTGAGAATAAATTATTTTCATGCTTTCTTTAAATCGATCAAAAAGTATTTTATACGCTTCGAGAATTAAGGGTTTTCTTTCTCCTTTCTCACTTTTCACGTTTAACTTTTTTTTTTCTTTTTTTTTTTGGTACAAAGAAATTAGGACAGAAGAAAAAAATTGTGTTTGTCGTATTTATGTTCTTAGGTTTTTTAAAAAATGACATGAAATCTTGTTCACGTGGGGTCGTCATTTTTTCTCAGGTCTATATTTCATTATCTTGGAGCTCATATATATTGGGTTTCTGTAAATGAATATTCGAACCTAAAGAGAAGTTAAATTCAGATTAAAGTCGAGAATCAAATTTGAAACTTATATTGTCACTACTCATTTCTTGAAACCGTTCATAACTTTGAATAGAAATTATGGAAATAAAAAAATAACTTTCATTTTAGACTTTTTCCCGCCATAAATAAATGTATTTTTTTAATCATTTTAGATAAATAGCATGAAATGTAACCCCGTTAAAATTATGCATGCAAGACCGGAAACTAATAAAACTATAGATCTAGTTACGTACATACATAATACAGTCAACAGTGTCAAAATTCAGTGATGAGTTATATCAATAACAACATACGCAATCAACAACATTTCATTTTTTTTATCTTACGCATGATATACCTGACGGTGACAAGCATCGACAATTGGATCGTGGAACATGTCAAGCCTATGTCGTAGGCTAGTCTACAAGATCTATAACCTAAAGCTCTGATACCATATGTAACGACATTAGATTTTCCTATTTAATCTCAGGTCATTACTATACTTCTAACCGTGCATTTAATGCAGAATTACTTTAAATGACCTCTTATTATTCACTCGTTAAGTTGAGAATTTTGACCTTATACTAACCTTAATTGCCTTAAACAAGGTCAATTAAAGCTTTTGGATGGTCGGAAAGGTGGAATTTGGGCAAAATACCCTTTATTGAGCTGAATTTAGGCTGAGGCTTGATTTTTGGTCGTGGATTGACTGAGCTAAGGGTATGAAGCGTGGAAGACTCACCTCCTGTATACACGCAGTTGTTGGTTGTCGTTTTAGAGCATGGGTTGTTCGTTTTAACGTTGTATCTCTTCGATTTGTCTCACCGGTAACCCTCAAACTCTCTCTTTCTCGTTCTCTCTTTGTATTACGTCCTATTTCCTTCCGGGTGGTGTTCTGGAGGATGGTTGAGACTCGTGAAGCTGTTTGGCATGTCGTGGGGGTCATGGGAGAGCGTGTGTGAGAGGGGAGAGAGAATTCCGATGCCTCACCGAAATTTTCGAGCCTTTTTCGACGATCGAGTTATTACCATTTTTTTTTTTTTTTTTGTGGTCGTTACATTATATACCCTTAAAAAGAACTTTCGTCTTCAAAAGTCTCGAACTCAAGTATTAACTTGGGGTACTTTTCTCTTATTTCATCCTCCCACTCCCACGTGGCTTCCACTATTTAGTGGTTTCTTTAAAGTATTTTGACAAAGACGATATTCCTATTGCGTAAGGACTTCACTTCCCAAACCAAAATTCTTACTAGTTTTCTTCGTAACTCAAGTCTTCTTCAATCCGAAGAGGTCTGTAGTTTATCAAGTGAGTGTGGTTCGTTTTGTATTTTCTAAGTATGGACACATGGAATACATCATGTACGCTTGAGAGGGAGAGTGGTAGGGTCAACTTATATGCTACCAGATCGATTCGCTTTAAGATTTCCAAAGACCCGATGAAGCAAGGACTTAGCTTGCCTTTACGCCGAAACCTCAGGACACCCTTCATAGGAGCCACTCTCAAATTCTAGGTTCCTACACCTTACATCTGCGTAGCTCTTTTGTTTGTTTTGCACGGTGCGCATCCTTGCTTTAATTTTCTGTATAGCCTCATTGGTAATATGGACCAACTCGAGTCCCACTAATTCTCGTTCGCTTACTTCATTCCAACATAACGGGGATCTACACCATTATCCATAAAATGCTTTGTACGATGTCATCTCGGTAGTTTCTTGGAAGCTATTAGAATTCCATTAGATTTAGCTTGGTGCCCCAACTTCCAGTGAAGTCGATTACACATTTTCGTAACATGTCTTTCTAAAATATGGTTCAAACACTCCGTTTGACCATCCGTTTTGAGGGCGGAAGGCAGTGCTGAAGTCGAGGTGAGTACCCAACACTTTTTGGAGTCTACGCCAAAATACCGTCGTAAAGCGTGGGTCTCAATCCAATGCTATCGATACTAAAACTCCATACAACCTCAAAATTTCCTTCACAAGCGTTGTATGGAACTCCATCCAACCCCACCGGCGTTTTGCTTCATATCATAACATTTTTATTATAGCTTTCTATGCATATTTCGGGGTTGTATATTATGCCAATTTTTCATTTGCATGTCAATCATATCACATATCATTCATGTTGCACATATGTCATATTGATAAACTTATCATGCCTTCAACGTATCAATGCACATCATGCACATACTATAACAGTCATATAATATAACCCAAACATATCTTCAAACATATCATATCTTAACATATCAATTCATCACATACAACATAATATTCACGTTCCATCTCATACACATCATTTCATAATAATATATGAGTATATGACACGTGAAGCCACGAGCAGTGTCATCATTCAGCATACAATTATAGCCAAACTGATGGTAGAGCCACTTATTTGGTTGGCCTAAGTCGAATTGTAACGACCCAAAATTTTCTACTTAATTTAAGGTCGCTAATGTATACATACCATAAACATTGAATGCGGAAGACTTTATCTAAATTCCATAAAACATAACTTTTAACTTAAAACACAGCCATGGACTTACGTGTTTCGAAAACATCTTTAAAACGACACCACCAAAGACTCGAAATAAAATAAATAAGCGTTTAAGTTTAAAATATCCTATTCCATCCTAAGTCTAAGAAGATAAATGTCACTATCCTATACATGTGTCATGATCTTGAGTTGTGATGTCGTTGTCAGCCGTACAGAAATGTCTTGCCTTAACCTGAAAGATGTAGTAGCACATGGCTTGAGTATTTAAAGAAATACTCAGTAAGTGACCCCACTATTGGAGTTAAATAAAACAATCACATGCAATGAAATGATGGGACCTATTTTTCGTTTCGTTTCGTTTCGTTTTCCCTATGGTGTAATCCTAACATGTAATCGTGGACGTGTACCATATACTCTACACGCAGCCCATACGTGCGAATATGGGCACACCAGCTAGTTCGCACACCGCTGGGCCACTGTCCCTAGCCGGTGGACATGCTCTGGGGGCCCACCGGGACCCGTCAAAACTAAAACCGTCATGGCAGCACTATGCAGGGCATAACGATCGTTGTCCTGCCATTTGGATGTATGCGTCCGTACCCTCGTGATGGGATAGGGGTATCCCCCCAAAAGCATGATCACACAATATGCATGAGGTCTCACTAGTCCTACAGTCAGCATTTAATGAACATAACCCCGTGTCACGTTTTCATGCTTACATGTTATTCTCATTCTCATTTCGTTACATATCATACATATTCCTAGCGGGGTTATGTATCATGTAATTTACTGTATTTCATGTCATACAATTCATTCAGTTACATTCCAATACTCATACAACAAGCCATAATTGTACAAGGGCCACACATGGTCATATGCATTCATATCATATCAACTAAGTAGCATAAATAACATACATTCACGTTCACATGATTTCGTACTTAAGCATAATAATCTAGCATACATTGTATCATATCATAACCAAGTCATAACGTAAACACTCCATAGTCATATCGTTCTCTAACTTACCATAGCCTTAACGTTCTTATACCTATCACAGACATATCATTACGTGACGTACCTTAGTCATATCGTCACAAAAACGTCCTTTAACGCTATCGTTCTATCAATCTATCACAAACCTATCCCTTTCTACCCATAACCTAACCGTATTCTTTCATCAATCTCTCCTATCCACAGCACTCTAGTATGTAACCTAAATCTAACGTTTCATGAACGTATCTTACTCCTATCGTTACATTTCGTTTTGTGCATACTTCTCGTACCCTATCTCAAACATATCCTTGAGCACATCGTACCATAATTATTATCATACAAACCACATATTATAACATAACATAACATATAGGAAGCATATCGATCCACAGACAATTCACACATATCAATATATATGATACGTACAGAACCACAAGGCACGTGTCAACATCGAATATAATCATGCCGATAGTAAGGTCACTTACCTTGCTAGCTTAAGTTGTTGTCACGAATATATCTTTAATGAAAGTTTGATTCCGTCCTTTGAAATCCGGGTCAACCTATATGAGCCCATGACATTAGTTTCGGGTTTGAATTCTACAGCATTATTTCTCTAATTTACATTGGTCCATTGTTAGAAGTCTTGAAATGTTATATATCTATAATTATATTTTTATTAAAAATCTCATTTTTCATGGTTACTGTGGTATAAAAAGTAGTTACAGCTAAGTTATTCTGAGCTTTGTTGTTATCTGTATATATCTCTGTATTTACCTTTCCCTCCGTAATTAATTTCTGTTTTTAATTCCCTAATCTCCTTTTTTTTATCTGTTACCTTTTAATTCTGTTCTCATGTATTCCAAATTTACATAGGATCTCTATTTCCTATTTCCTTATCTCAGTTTCCTATTAAGAAGTTTTCTTGACCATTCTATCTTTAATCTATTCATTTGGCTACTGATAAAAATTTAATCTAATATTACTAATATGACATGATTGACTAGAATCCTATAAATGATTTGACATTTAATTTCTAACTAAAAGATGGATCATGGTAATAATTCAACAAAGATCTAACTATAATTGGTTGTGATTTCTAAAAAAAATAGGACAAAAGAAAATGAAGATTTAATACATACCTTATTGATCAGATCTATCTTCATGTAAATCTTCAGCTAATCTCAACTGGGTAAAGGTCATTCTCATCTTTTTTTTTTTTTTTTTTCTTTTTTTTTTCTCAAGTAAATCTAACAATTATTGTTTTTCTTTTTCTGTTTGTAGTCACTGTTATTTTTGGAGTCAGATGTGTTGAGGAGAGATAATTGTGGGAAGGGATGAGAGGTTAGGGGAGAGAAGGGGAGAAATGTTGTTTTTATTTATTTATTTATTTATTATTATTATTTTAACTACCGGTCCTTGATGCTAACTTAACATTGGTCTCTAAAATTTAATATTAAGGAGTTGTGCAATTATAAATTAGTATTCTACTATAGGGATTGACTTACCTAATTTGACATAATTTAATCTTACTCCTAATAAATTAATGTAAGGATCGGGCTGACTTGATGACTCAAAAAGACGAGCAAATTTTTTGTGGAATAAAACAAAGAGAATTTAAAACATAATATACATGAGGTTTATACACAAGTAGTTAAAATATAACATAATAGTTAAAACACAAAATAAGGAACGGACACAAAACATTTTTAAACAAAAGACGATGGGTGAGGCTTGTCTATGACACCTACTCTAGAGTCCGCTCCCGACCTCGACTAGCTCCTTATTACCTAAAATATATGGAAAATAAGGAATGAGTACAAAGACTCAGTAAGTAGCTTACTTGTAGGCTCTTTAATCGTGTCCTTCGTATGCTTGGGTACCATACTCTTTCTATTCTTGTTCTGGTTGTTGTAAGTATTTAGACCCTTTGATTCTTGTTCTTGACGCATGGGTTCTTATCATGGTCTATCTTGAGGACCTTTGTGATGTCTCACATTGGTTGGGGAGGAGAACAGACCATCATTTATAAGGGTGTGGAAACCTTCCCCTAACAGAAGCATTTTAAAGCCTTGAGGGGAAGCCCAAAGAGAACAATATCTGCTAGTGGTGGATCTGGGTCGTTACAAATGGTATCAGAGCCATACACCGGACGATGTGCTAGTCTTCTCGCTATTCCCCGAAAGGAGGTAGACACGAGGCAGTGTGCCAGTAAGGACGTTGGGCCCCAAAGGGGGGTGGATTTGGGGGCGGTTCCACATCGATTGGAGGAAGGAAAGAGTACCAACGAGGACGCTAGGCCCTGAAGGAGGGTGGATTGTGATGTCCCACATTGGTTGAGGAGGAGAACAAACCACCATTTATAAGGGTGTGGAAACCTTCCCCTAACAGACGCATTTTAAAGCCTTGAGGGGAAGCCGAAGGGGAAAGCCCAAAGAAGACAATATCTGCTAGTGGTGGATCTGGGTCGTTACAACCTTGGTTCTGATCTAAGAGTACTATTATGGTTCTTAGTTTTGTGTCTATGGGTCGTTACAACCTTGGTTCTGATCTAAGAGTACTATTATGATTTAGTTTTGTGTCTAAGGCTTCTTACGTTTCGAGCAACATAGTCTTAACCTACATCCAAGACTTCATGCGTTCCCGACATAAAAACAAAGTTACTTTCTTTTCTTTTACTTTTTATTTTTTATTTTTTATTTTTTTTTCCTTTTGTATTATTTCTTTCTCCACTCATTTATTTATTTATTCTTTTCTTTTACCTACTTTTTTTTCTTTTTCTTTTATTTTATTTGTCCTTTATTAAATATGTTTTTTTATTATTTTTTTTATATATACATTTTTTAGTTGTTTTTATTATTTTATTAATAAATTAGTATAACAGTATATATCTCATTCAATATAATTTATTCTACTGTATATAATATTTAATTTTTGAAATATACTAAATATTTACGATTAAAAATTTATATAAATTTATTTATAATTATTAAAATTTATTATAAAATAAACTAAAAAATAGATGCATAAATTAAAATTAAATTAAACTTTAATTAATTAAAATTATTTTAATAATCTAACTTAATAAAAATAAGTGAATTATCAAAAATTAAATAATAATGATAAAATTATTGAAAATACTGGTATAAAATTCTTATTTGATTACCCAGTATTCTATTCCTAGACATTTTTTTCAAGACAACCTAAATAAAACTTTGAACCAAACGATCCCTATAAAAATCGGGACTTGGTATTGTTGGATGAAAGGTATGATTATGAGTTTATAATCAAGGAATACTATCTCCAATGGTGTGAGACCTTTTAGGGAAGCCCAAAGCAAAGCCACGAGAGCTTGAAGTGGACAATATCATACTATTATGAAGAATCGTGTTCATCTAACATGGTATCAGAGTCATGTCATAAACTTAGTCATGTCAATAGAATCCTCAAATGTCGAACAAAAGTACTTCAAAAGTATTGTGAGCCTGAAGGCATAGTCAAAAATTGACGAAGACTCCAAAAGTAAAGGAGTCGAGCCTCGATTAAGGGGAGGTGTTGGATGAAAATCCCACCTCGGCTAATTAGGAAATGATCATGGGTTTATAATCAAGAAATACTATCTCCGAGGCCTTTTGGGAAGCCCAAAGCAAAGCGTATTCATTTAACATGATATCAGAGTCATGCCCTAACTTAGCTATATCAATAGAATCCTCAAATGTCAAACAAAAATACTATAAAAATATTGTGAGCCTTGAAGGCATAGTAAAAAATGACTAAGACTCTAAAAGAAAAGGAGTCGAGCCTCAATTAAGGGGAGGCGTACTTTGTTTGATCCCAACATCGGTTAATTTTAAAGCAAAGCCATAAGAGCTTAATCTAATTGAATTCTAAACTTTTTACGCTAAATTCCTTTGAATTCACCCATTTTTTTTAAAAAAAAAAAAAAATACTTTACACAAGCAAATCAATGTAATTTTATGAGTTTTTTTTTTTTTTTTTTTTTTTTTTCCTTCACCCTTTCAGATTGTACAAATAATAACTTACTACTGAATAGGGAAAGCAACAGTGTAAGAGAAGAAACTTACATGTACAATGATGAGGTTTTTATATAAGCTGCTGCTTCCTAAGAGCAACAACCACCACTTCGTTGACCTTGACTTTCCTGCTTTTGCCTTAACATGTTCCTCTTTACCACACTGGATCTTTCCTCCAAGAAACTCGGAACCTCCATTATCTGCACAATATTTACAAACAACATTTGAATATGCAAAGTTTCCAAACAATAATGTCATGTTTCCTAGATTCTTGGGAGCTTCCTTTATATGACGGTAATTCTATAAGTGTTGTTGTTTGCCAAATTCTCTATAGATCAAGGGCGGGAAATCGCCCCCTCGGCTTGTTGAAATCGAGAAGATTATATAAAAATGTTAATACGTTTATGTTTTTTTCCTCACTTATTTGTCCTCCTAAACGTTCATAGTTGAAAAATCATATATAAAAGTTAAAATAGAGAATCTTTTCCGCTCCCTATGCCCTGTCATTGGAACTGATTGTGAGATGGGGAGAGGAACAACATTTTTTATAAGGGCGTGGAAACCTCTCCCTAGCAGACGAGTTTTAAAAACCTTGAGGGAAAGCCCAAAGAAGACTATATCTACTAGCAATGGGCTTGGGTCGTTACAATGGTATCAGAGTCTGGTTCCGGGTGGTGTGCTAGAGAGGACGCTAGATTGTGAGATCCCAAATCGATTGGAAAGAGGAACGAGTGCTAGCGAGGACTCTGGGCTTCGAAGGGGGGTGGATTGTGAGATCCCACATCCATTAGAAAGAGGAACGAGTATCAACGAGAACGTTGGACCCCGAAGGGAGGTGGATTATGAGATCCCAAATTGGTTGGAGAGAGGAACGAAATATTTTTTATAAGGGTGTGGAAACCTCTCCCTAGCAGACGCGTTTTAAGAATCTTGAGGGAAGCCCAAAATAGACAATATTGGCTAGCGGTGGACTTGGGCTGTTACACGGATCACTATTACTATTGGCTACAAGTTTCGGTATTTAAAAGGAAACAACCATTTTTACACTCAACTTCTTAAACTATTTACTGTGTCCACCAACAGCTAATCTGCTATGTTTTTGCATATCATATTCACATGTAAAATGTCATTGGTTTTCTTTCTAACGTAATTAAATGATAACTGTTGTGTTAAAAAGTACCTTAATTGCAAGTTCTTCAAAACATTTCGCTACATTTTCTCTGGTTTTAGCGCTGCATTCAAGAAACAAAGATCCAAGCTTGTTGGCAAGTGCAATCCCATCTTCTCTGCTTACAGCCCTTTCAGATTCCTGAGATTAATGCAACACATTAATAAATTGTGCGCAGATATTGTCTTCTTTGGCCCGTTACGTATCTCCGTCAGCTTCATGATTTTATAACGTGTCTATTAGGAAGATGTTTCCACACCGTTATAAGAAATGTTTTGTTACCCTTATAAGAAATGTTTTGTTTCCCTCTCCAACTAACGTGGGATCTCACAATCCACCCCTCCTGGGGGCCAATGTCCCTGTTGGTACACCGCTCGGTGCCTGGCTCTAATATCATTTGTAACAATCCAAACCCACTAGTAGCAAATATTGTCTGCTTTGACCCATTACGTATCACCGCCAGCCTCACAGTTTTAAAACGCGTCTATTAAGGAGAGGTTTCTACACCCTTAAAAGGAATGCTTCGTTCTCCTCTCCAACCGTGAGGTTGACGGCGATACGTAAAGGGTCAAAGCGAACAATATCTACTAGCGGTGGTTTTGAGCTGTTACAAATGGTATCAGAGCAAGACACCGAGCAGTGTGCCAGTGAGAACGTTGGGCTCCCAAGGAGGGTGGATTATGAGATCCCACATCGATTGAGGAGGGGAACGAAGCATTCCTTATAAGGGTGTGGAAACCTCCCTCTAGTATAGAGTAATGCGACTAAGCATCCTCATATACGTAAGGGTCTGAGGTCCTTTCAGATCAGATTATCATGCCATTTTCGATAAAGTCATTAGTATCTAATCCTTCCATTTTACACATAGACATCCTAGTTTATACATTTATAAACTGTATTGACCATGAGTGTCGTAAGAGATACAAAGAACTTACCCTATCAACTTTGTTTCCAACGAGCATCTTGACACAGTCCTGATTTGTCAAATAAAGCTCAACTTCATTTGCCCATACATCCAATAGGTTTGTAAAGGTTTCTCTCCGAGTCACATCATATACTAAGACAAACAAAAATTAAAACAATATCACTAGACCAAAAGTAATGTAATATAAGAAAGTGCGAATTTAGAATTCTCCATGAATTCTTACTTTAGGATCTAAAGAGTTTGATGAGAACTAACACATTTCACAACGAATGTGCACTTCTTTTAAAAGAGGAAATAGAAAAGAATGAAACATAAACAATAAAGTTCTATCCAAAAATACCCATCAATCAGATGGGTGCTATCAAATATTCATCCAATGACTGAAATAACTAGTCCCATCTTGACCGTAATTTGAGTTCAGAGGGAATTCAACAAAATGAATCTATAAATAATTCCCAATTCGTTAATTGTAAAAGAGGTTTTAGAGAAAAAGAAGAAAAATAACGAACGATCTTCTGCATATCCTTCTCCTAATTCAGTGTCATGATCAAGCTCAATCAATACTCTATCAGAACATACCAAAAATGCTGAGATTCATTGTAATAACATCGTTTGATATGTTTTGGAACATTCAATGGACTCTGAAAGCTGACAGTAAATCACTGAATGCATCTAAGTCGAAGCACAAGATTACCATTTGATAGCTTACCAAGAATGATCCCTTGAGCACCTCTGTAGTATGAACTAGTTAGTGATCTGAACCTCTCTTGCCCAGCTGCGCCATGTTAAATCTTCAATAAGTCAGCCACCTTTTCTTTAAGTAACATTAAATTATTAACTTTGAAGCTCTCAACAAATTTTGAATGGATAATTCAATGCTTCAGAAAGCCATCCACCTTTTGACGAGTGAATTGTTTTTTAGTTTATACTTATAAGCAAGCAAGCGTGACCATCTTGCATGGAGAACTTAAATATCTTCAGTCATTAATGGAAAAGAAAGTGTAATTGCAACATAAATTAACAGAACAGAGACCAAAAAACGGTTCCAAATAAGAGTTATCTTTTCCTCTCTGCCCACAATCTATTAAAATACAAGTCCAAAAAAAAAAATATCGCAATGAAATCTTTGACTTATTAATTTTTTTTTTTTTTTTTGATTGACAAATAACTTATGGATAAAATATGGGTAAGTGAATCAAGCATCCCAAATTAAAAAGTTATTCAATTACCTATCTATTAATATGCCTCGATCACAGAAATAAATTTAACCCTAGATGTTCGATCGTAATACTTGCCAAATATAGAGGCAAAAAAATCTTACATTATTTTGAAATTTTAAATATAGGTTAAAAAATCTTACTAAAAATATATTTTAACCTATATTTAAATTTTCAAAACGATCCAAAGTTCAGTGTCCAACTCCAAAATTGAAATCATAAAAAACGTAAAACAGAGATCCATTTGATTCAGTTCATTACCGGTATCCCAAATAGTCAGCTTCAATCTCTTACCACCAATCGTAAGTTGTTTGATCTTGAAATCCACACCTATAGATAACAGTGAACACAAATTCTCCCTTAGAACAACTAATCAGAATAAATTCAATTCCACAAATCACCTATACTTTCCTCAATCTAAAATCTCCAACTCCTCTACTTTCTCCATTAAATTCAAATGAACGAATCGAAACCTACTAGAAGAAGCACAATGCAACACAAATAATCAACTCAATCACTTAATTTCCGAAGCAACAAAACAGATTAAGAGTAGATAAAGAGAAGGAACATAATCGATTGAGTTAGAAAAAGGAAGTACCAATTGTAGGAGTGAGATTGTCGACAGAGGCGGAAATGAAGGTGTGTAGAAGGCTACTTTTACCGACGCCGGAATCGCCGATAAGAAGCACCTTAAATGAGAGATCGTAGCCACTGATCTGGCCGGACGGCGATCCCATTCTCAGTTCTGTATCTCTCAGCTAATGAACCAATGCTTCTTCGTTTCTCTCTCTAGAAAAAAATGGAGTTTACAAAGCAAAACGAGGAGAGAGAGAGAGAGAGAGAGAGGTATTTATAGACGGCAATGGCGACGTGGTTTCCTTCACTACGCATTTTTGGATTGAAAAAAAAAAGAATAAAGCGGCAGAGGACCTCACAAGAAAACGGCCGAAATTACCTTTTTAAAACTTTAAATTTCATCGAACCGAACCAAACCGAACCGAACCGAATCAAACCTTAAATTAAACGAGTATAATCATTTATAATTTTTATTCATTTAAGTTAATTATAATTAAAAAAAAATCGAAGAATTTATGATAATTAGAGGTATACAAGACCCAAAATGTCCGGTTATATTTTTAATATTTTTTTTTAAATATGTTATTTATCCATAATAATATTAATTATTAAAATTTCATAAAATTCAAATATTAAATATTTATCAGTCAAATGTATTATTAATCTGGATTAAAAATATTTTGTTAAAAATAGAAAATATCACGTTTTTTTTTTTTTAATCTTTATAACGACGGTCCACGTTGTTGGGAATGAACACCGACATTCACAATAGAAGTCGTGGAATTGACTTGCAAACTTAAGTTGAAGAAATATGGAGAAAATTTATGTCGGGATTTTTTTTAAAATTTGGCAAATGAAATCTTTTCCGTGAAGTCTTCCACGTCGTGACTTCGAAACATGAACAGGGCTTGTGGGAGCCTCTCGAGAAAAAAAAAATCTTCAAGGGATTGGAGAGAATTATTCGCTCGGAGAAGAGATTTGTAGAATACTTACAAACGTGTATGAATAAGCTAGGATTGAGCTTGACTGATAATTCCGGTACAATGGTTGGGATCTCGATAAGTTAGTTAGCTCACTTAGCCCCATGATTGTATGATACAGGTCCGTCCCCGAATTTTCTAAGATATGTATAACGAATCATAATTCTCGAGTTTTAGTAATGAGTATGACGTGATAGATCGTTATATGCATGATAGACAATGGGACGGAGTTTTCCATTAGAACCTAAACTAAAATAGGGTACGATGTTTATAAGTTTTTCCCTGACCTCAGAATTATGATCTTATGCATTACCGATAGTGATATTAGTGCTTATACGATTATCAAGACCTACTTATGGACTTGCATCTTTTAATATCTACTTTTCAGTCCCGGTGGAGTTGAATGTGTAAGCACACATGGACTCACCAAACACGCTCGTATACCTAAGGGAAAGAAGCTTGCATCATATAACGGTGTACATAGATATCTTAATGTACGTGTCGAAAATGTACGTCTCAAAGGGAAGCTACGTCTCCAAACGTGTCGGAAATGGCTCTTGAAGAGGGTCCAAAAATATCAAATCCGAACTGAATTAGTCGAGAGGTTGAGCTGGAGCCGGAGCCGTTAGAACATGGATTCTCCGACAAGTTCTAAATCGTCAAATGGGATGAAACGAAACAATTGTTGTGACTCAATAAGCCAATCGACCTCCCTTTTTATATTAGAGTCCATCTCGGTGAGGACTTAGATGGGGTTAGAACCAGAGAAACACAAGGAAACCGCCGGAGTGGGGGATTTTCCTCCTCACCGACCCCAAAGAGGGTGGCTCAGTCGCTAAGTAGGCCGGCCGAAAGGACACCAAATGCTTAAACAAGACAAACATACTTTCTTTCTGCTAAACACAAACTTTTCGGTCTTCCCTCTTGCACACGGGGATAGGAGGCCCTATAAGTTTTCTTTTGTATTAGGCCTCCCGTGTATTTGTTTTGTTAATTGAATCCTTTTAGTAACTTTCACACTTATTTTTCTCGAGTCTTTAAATAATCCACTTTTGTAAGTAGCCGTTTTTAACTTGAGTCCCTCGGAAACCAAGTCGTTACGAGAATAGTATTATTGAAACGAGGTACTAACAACTCGGGTAATTTGATTTTTTATTTTATTTTAATTATGTTTTGTTTATTTAAATCGATAATGTGATGTAAAGTTGTTTACTTTATTAAATAAATATAATTGTTTACTAAATGTATATCTCGTGATCATTACTATATTAAAATATAAATATTTTCTTACATTTTTATTAATTAAATTATTTGTTGACATTTATTTTTTAATTTGAGATAGATACGTTTTCTTTTTAATATTATAACGATTATTTTAACAATTTTATTCAACAATTTGTTTTTTAATCAATTTTTTAAAAATAGTATTAAAAACTAGTTTATTCACACATTAATTTTATATATATATGTGTGATATATATATATATATATATGTGCTTGTTATATAAGTGTATGTGTAACGGTTTAAGTCCACTGTTAGTAAATATTGTCATACGCTATCATCTCACGTTTTGAAGTTTTTTTTGAGGTAAGTAGCTTGTTATATAAGTGTATGTGTAATGGGTTAAGCCCACTGTTAGTAAATATTGTCATCTTCGGGCTTTTTCTTTTCGGTCTTCACCTCAAGGTTTTTAAAACGTGTCTGCAAGGGAGAGGTTTCCACACCCTTATATAGAATGCTTTGCTCTCCTCTCCGACCGATGTAGGATCTCACAGTATAATCCCTAACTTGCATGTCGAGTGTCACGATTATACTTTTTCATTCGTGCGGTGTTGTGATTTTAACATGCTCACGACCATTCTTGAGTGGACCCCAAGTCCCATATATATTTTTCGCCTGATTTTGTAGTTTCGTCAAACCTTAGGCAAAGTTTGTCTTAACAAAAGAATAATGAAAGGATTTCACGGGTGATGAAAGGTCGAGGAGGTTTGATTTGACCTGACCAATAGGTTTACTTTCTCCAATTGAAGAAGCCCACAAACTCGAGAGTTTTGACCACCAAATCGAGAGGTTAGAATGAAATTCGTCCAACAAGTTTATACATTTAGATTTAGGGAAGGAAGAGGAAGATTTTGCTCAAGAGATCGAAAAAAGTTGAGATCTCGAGAAGATGTTTCTGGAAATCGAATTAGGTGAGTAATCTCATCTCCATTCAATATCTCACTCTACTGATATATTAAATATTAGTTTGAACACTTAAAATTTTTCTTTTTGGTGTTACTATGAACTAACACTGGTAAGTCGATTATTTTCATAATTACAGTTGGGTCAAAAGACTATTTTACCCCTGCATCTCTCACGAGCCAATGAAAGAGTGTGCCCCATTACTCAAATCCCGTAATCAGCCATCAAAGAACCTATTCATCTACTTTCTCGATATGGGAATGTGTAGATTTCATCTCGTATGGATAACGAAACAAAACCCACAAACGGTTCGAGGAGATGAGAGCATAGCCAAAAAAAACCTACTTAAAAACAACTTAGTTTCTAATTAACTTATCAAACAAGACAATCAAAAACCATACCATCATTCATTACACTCTACAATAAACTAACCAAGAATATCAGTTTTTCCCTATTCTTTGGCGGAGGGAGCAGTCCGAGCAGTCCGATACCAATACAAAACTCACATTGGATAACCAGTGTTCGTGTTCGTGAAACCGTGGAACGTGTCATCACTATGAGTAAATTTATCCATCACTTGTCCACGTGAACGCTAGAAGAACGATGACAAACGCAGCAAATATCGTTGCACACGCAAAGAACCATAATACTCCGCTCTGGCCTCGGTTGTCTTCTTTGTTGCTCTCTTGACTGGTTAGCTCTATTTCTTTTAGAAGTTCTCTAACTTCATCAATGTCTGCATCTTTTGCAGCTTGTACCAGTTTACTTTGAATTTTCTCCAACTTCGCTAGCCTCTTTCGTTTCACGACGTCTTTAGCTGACCAAATGAATCCAGTCATTTTCCATAAGAGGATGCCAACGTATATTGCAACGACACAATCGACAGAGTAATGGTGGCGTTCTCGTATTTCACGTTGAGCGCTGTGTATTACAAAAAACCATACAACTGCTGAGCTAAGACCTCCATAAGCCTCCTGTTTCAGTGCATGTATTAGCCAAGAAATAAAACAATATCTCACATCAACATATTGCACGCTAGAGTCTATACCGTCCAGGCCATGGCCGTGAGCACGGCAACGAGCATGTGCCCGCTGTATACAAGGTCGTTGCAGCCACCCCCGGCCTTCTTAAGTACATTGTACCAAGAAGATCCTTCAGAGGGTGTCGGTCGTAGGAAATCTATTAAGAAACTCATTTTACCCCAATCAGGTCTGAAGTCGCCAAGAATCCGTCCCGGATCAGCTGGGAAAACACTTTACACGTTAACAACTCAGAAAATAGAGAAATTTGAATTCATTATGTGCAAACTATCTTCTACAAAGCTATACATCTCAATAACAAATCATCATCGAATCTTGATGTTTGGTTCTACGTTGAGTACTATGAATGTAATAGTCAAGACCCACCATTAGCAGATATTGTCTTCTTTCGACTTTCCCTTAAGGTTTTAAAATACGTCTGCTAGGGAGAGGTTTTCACACTCTTACAAGAAATTGTTTCATTCCCCTCTCCAACCAATGTGGGATCTCCCAATCCACCATCTCCTTGGGGGCTCAGTTTCACAATCAGTGGGGCAAATGCGCCCCGAGAAAGTCATCGAGGACGGTGACTAAATTAAGAGGGGGATACGACTAGTTGTCAACTTCTCCCTACCCAAGGTTATATAATGTGAGCCGTTGTTATTTCTCTCTTGCTTGCTTATATAACGTCTCTTTAAAAAATCTCTCTTTCGAAAATTTCTCTCTTTTCTAAAACCTTCTCTTAAAACTGAGACCAGAGGCTCGAGCATACGTCGCTTGGCCGTAGGCGACGCAAGAACGAATTGGCTTAGCTCACTTGTCGTTGGAAAGTGAGTGCCGCACAATCGCAAGTCCGCTGCCATTAAAAGTGCGATTGTGACACTCAGCATCCCTGCTGGCACACTGCCCAGCTCTAATACCATTTGTAATAGCCTAGCCCACTACTAGCAGATATTGTCCTCTTTGGGCTTTCCCTTCCGGGCTTCCCCTTAAGGTTTTAAAACGCATCTGCTAGGAGAGGTTTCCACACCCTTATAAGGAATGTTTCATTCTCCTCTCCAACCAACGTGAGATCTCACAATGAAAGTGACAAGTATTTTCTTACAAAGCAGTTCGAGTGCTTTTTAAACATTTTAAAAAATGCAGCATTAAATTGCTCTTAAATATGATGGTTTTTCAGTGAGTCACTTACCAAAAGCTATGTCCTGATTTATTAACTGGCGAATTGTATCAGCATCTTCAGCATAAGGAACATAGTACTTCTGTGCCCAACGATGAGGATATGCTGGGACTCGGAATCGAGTATAGGCACACCATGGCCTTGCAGATGGCAGAATTGTAGATACAAAAGTTATGGCTCTAAGAAGTCGGCCAATTGCCATGGTGAACATATACCTCGCACCCAATCCGAGTCCAGGAGCTTTTACTGAGCCAAACAGCACAGAGAATGCCAGCATAATGAACAACATCAGGAAGTGATGCAATCCAATAATCCGAGCTCTCAATATCTCCACAACAGTATGAGGAAGTTTCTCGTTCAACGCCAGGAGAAGCCATTGGCCCGTATCAGGAAGAGGAGATGTGTCACTGTCAAATGTCAAGAAAGTCACAATCTTAGAAAATGAACTGAAAATAAAACCAACAGTAGAATGAAACTGCATATTTTGTTAAGAAAATAGATCTTTTGAAAGGAAATTTGTATGTAACGGCCCAAGCCCACCGCTAGCAAATATTGTCCTCCTTAGGCTTTCCCTTTCAAGCTTCCTCTAAAGGTTTTTAAAACGTGTTTGCTACGGAAAGGTTTCCACACCCTTACAAAGAATGTAATGTTTCGTTCTCTTCCCCAACTGATGTGGGATCTCACAATCCACCTTCTTTCGGGGCCCAGCGTCCTCGCTGACACTCGTTCCTTTCTCAAATCGATGTGGGACCCCCCAATCCACCCCCCCCCCTCGGCATCCTTGCTGGCACACCATCTCGTGTCACCCCCTTTGGGGCTCAACCTCCTTGCTGACACATCGCTTAATGTCTCGCTCTGATATCATTTGTAACGGCCCAAGCCCACCACTAGCAAATATTGTCCTCTTTAGGCTTTCCCTTTTGGACTTCTTCTAAAGGTTTTTAGAACGTGTCTACTAGGGAGAGGTTTCCACACCCTTATAAACAATGTTTTGTTCTCCTCCCCAACCACTGTGGGATCTCACACGGTATATCATAACAAAAGATTGATCTACTAATACGATCTAAATTACTGAATTGCTACAGAACAAAAACAAAACTGGGTATCAAAAGGACTACTAAACACATCAAATATGTTCGTTGGCAAGATCGAAATTACTCTGATTAATCAAAATCTTGCTAGTTCTTGCAAGAATCAATCCTCAAAACTAACTAGCAAGGACTTTGTAGACTTCTTTAAACATAATGGCTGCATCAACGTTCATCCACATTCAATGCATCTCGTTAATTTCATAATATATTATAAATAAACATAGGAACTAGATTAATTAAATGTATGAAAAGCCATTAGTCCACCAATAACGGATGCAACAGGAAGCATTATGAGCAGCATTAATTTAAGATCCAGAAAAAGAAACAAAGTGAGACCCATCTTTACAAAATGAAAATAAGAACACCAATTGGCTGACGCTCTGCAACTTCTAAACTTGGTTCTGACAGGAATAGGAAAATGTCAATATACAGGGAGCCAAAAATGAATTTATTAGCCAGATCTCTTTCCATTTGTGATAGAAACCAAATCTAATTAGCTTTGAAACGATTATGGATCTAAAATCAGAAATCCTTTACAAAGAACGGGTAAGCCATTTCTGTCTCATAATTACACTAACAATCAGGTTATAAATGCTTTTAAAAGGATTCAGTCAACGCCTTCGTGAAGTTTGAATCTGGTAAATCAAGCTAAACTACTCTCCAAAAAATATCAGATCCATCCTCAATCTCTTGATTCACACAAGAAAATGGAAAATATTCCAAATCTGGCGAGTTAATTAACGCAGATACGCAGAATCGCACCTAAACATAGACATCTAATATGATGAGGAATTAATTTTAGGTATTCGCAGCTCAAAAATCAGAAATCGATCTGATACCTCCAAGTCGAAATCAAACTTGATCATTCAAGAAATCCACAACTATTTTTTATCTGCTAAAAGAGAGAAATCTAAATCCTAGAGTCACCTGTGCCAATCAAGACCGAGGACGGCGGTGACGAAACGAACGGAAAGAGCTTCGAAGAGCAGAGTGGCGAGCATGAAGAGCATGGAGGAGAGAAACGGAATGGCGGAACGGAACTCGGAGGACCAGTGCTTGTAGAAGGGAACACGAACGACGGCGGCAAGGGCAAGAAGGGACCAAAGAGCTGGCTGGAGACGGGCATGCCATGCCGGCGAGAGGTGGCTGAGGTAGTCAATGGAGATGTATGATATGGCAATGAGGCCAAGCCCGCCGGTCTTCGAGGCCGGCCACCGCATTTGGTGGTGGCGGTGGCGGTGGCGGACAAAGACGCGCAGTGTAGTTGCTTGTTGGAGAGTAAATGGGTTAGTTGAGGAGGAAGGATGTCGAGATAAATGTTCTTCTCAACCAACCTATATTTATGTCATGTAATCCAAAAACCGATCAATTTAGATTATCTAATCCAAACTATAAAATTTAGAGTCGGTTGAATATTTTTTTGTAATGAACGAAAAAAAAATAGCAGAGTAGTTTAGCTTCGCCAGAAATCTCGCAGTTTTCGACATAGGCAACCATGAGATATCCGCACCCAACCCACGACGCCCTCGTCGCCCTCTTCTCCACAACCGCCCTCAACCCCACTCTGCCACTCAACACACCCATGTTGTTTGAGAGCGTGAAAGATCCAAAAAAGGCGATGAAGAACGAATTAGTTTGACACGATACAAAGGACGAGATACCAGAGTAGAAACAACAACGACACCGAACATACTCGCACGTGTGGATCGTGTGTAGGGAAGTACTATACATCCAATTTGTCCGGACTAGAGGCCACCTAAGAGACTATGGTTTTAAATGATAGGTCCTTGCCCATGTTGCATGTGTTTGCATTCCCTGACCCTAATACCTAGTAAGCAAGCTACTTATAGGCTTTGCGTTTTATCTCGGCTTTAGGGTTAGTCAGTTTCATAATTTGGTTATCTAGCCTTATCCGGTTAATTCTTTTACTGAACCTCGTCACTCGTACTCTAGGGCCACCTATCATGGATACTTACGGTTCTAGGTGCACTTAGCCAATCTCTTTGGTCTATTCAAGTCAATACCCGTTTGACATACGAGTTAAGGATTCCCTCATCAAATCTTGGGCTCTAAGCTGAATCGAGAAGTATGGATCAAGTCTACCTATTAGCAAACTCGCTACAGTTTCCCTAATAGGTTTCGTTCGTGTCTACTACTGAACATTAACTAGAAGCTCCCTAAACCCTAATAGGCTCTATATTATACGTTTTTCCAGGCTCTAAATAGTACAAAGCAGATGTCGTATTTCTTTTTACTAAGTAGACCTCATAAGTTGAGATAAGTTCACAACTAAGAGTTGTGCCCTAATCATCCCGAGGCAACCTATACAATCAAAATCAACCCTAAATATGACTCTCGGACCAATCATAGGCTAAGATTCATTAAACACGTGTTCGTTACTCTAATTTGATTCCTTCATCAAACTTGTAGTCTTGATATCCATGAAGCTCTTAGTTCCTTTATCTAGAATCGACCCATAATGGCTCTAACATTCCCCTTTTGTCTAGTCTAACATCCCGAGTCTGAGCTAGACATCCCACCTAGGTTAGAAAACATATGAGATCCCAACGAAAAGTTTAATAAAGTGGTGTCTAGTTGATTGGGTATCGTATTAGGCTTAGGGTCGGAAAAATCGTAATTCTTCTTACTCTAGGGATCTGTCATAAAAGGCTAAGGCAGAACCTAAACATACAACGGTTTATGAGGTTCATAAAGCCGTACTTCAAAGCTATATATCATACTCGTCCTTAAACATCGTAAAAGTATGCATAATTCATTCATAAGTTCATAAATAAGTGCTATGTAACGTGTCATCCAAAGTTCATTAAAGCCTAACAATATAGTAGACATTGTAGGGGCATTTTGGTCATTTTTATCCTTCCGGTTGGTTTATGCCCTAAACATACTCTTACGAGCTTCAAATTCATAGTATTAGGTCATACTTTAAAATTTCATATGTAACGGGTCATTAAGTGGGTCAATTTCTTGATTTAGCTAGTTTTATGTCCTATTCGATATTACCAAGTAAAACGTCCCATTGATGTCCTTAACGTGTGGTTTTTGGTCTAATCCTTCCACGTTCACTTAATAATAAGTAAACTTAACTTCTTAGGGCATTTTTCACGTGATCCCCAAGTACATCTTAAGAAAAGTTTGGGATTAACTATTACTTGCTCGATCGCATTTAGGGACTCGGTTCAAGTCTTTTCCAAGCTCAAAATCCTCTAAGTTTCCGTAGGCTCGTCCTTTATTGTGTTAGCTTTCTAGAACCATTCGAATTTATACAAAAATTAGCCATTAATAGTGTAACTTGACTTAAAATTAAGGGCGGGTCAGAAAGCCGAGGTGTAAATAGTTCAATAGACAAGATATCAATTGGCGAAAATGGGTCACTCGTTAAATAATGGGGTTGGGTTCGATTGAATTAGGACATATTTTAGACCCGACCCAATTATTCGGATTATAAATTTTTTAACTTAAATAACCGTTTAAGTTGGCTCGAGTAGTTCAGATCATTTATTCAAATTTTTATTTTTTATAAAAATAAAATATTAGTTCGTAAAAATATCTATTTATTTATTTTCTAACATTTTATTAAAATTTGACCCTCAATTTAAAAAATTACTTACAAATAGTTGAATTTTATTTTTAATAGTGGCTAGAAAATAAATTATTAAAATAATAATGAAATTAAATAAACAAAAAATATTTTAAAGGTTCCATTTAACCCAATCTATTATCACAATAACTCGTAAACCAACCGATCTATAAAGTTTTTTATTAATTTGAAATCAACCCGATTCAAATAAGTTCATAACACAACCTAAATAGCACGAATTGAGTTGAATTGATCAAATTTTTTAAGTATTTTTTAAACACGTTTAATTAAATTATTTTTAGTAAGGTCGTTAGTTTTAGTTCACTCTACTTACCAAACACAATCAACCTAGGGGCAAAATGGTCATTTTGCCTCAAGCCTCGAGGAGAGAGAGAGGAAGAAGGAGGTTAGGGTTTTGGAAGGGAAAAGACGGAGAACACCAAGAACCGCCCCTAATCCGCCATTGAAGATCGAAAAATCCAGTCAAGAACGGTAAACATGAGTTTTTGTTACTTTGAACGTCTTTATATCGTTCTGAGGACGAGTAAAAATTTTAAGAAAACTATGTCGTTGTAGGTGGACTAAAACTCTACGATTAAGTGAACCAAGTAATAAGTTTTTCATTAGTTTGAAATCAACCCGATTCAAATAAGTTCATAACACAACCTAAATAGCACGAACTGAATTGAACTGATCAAATTTTGAAAAATTTTTTAAACACGTTTAATTAAATTATTTTTAGTAAGGTTGTTGGTTTTAGTTCACTCAACCTATCGAACAAAATCAACCTAGGGGCAAAATGGTCATTTTGCCCCAAACCGGGACAAAATGGAAAAGAAAAGAGAGAGAGAGAGAGGAAGAAGGAGGTTAGGGTTTTGTATGGGAAAAGACAGAGAATACCAAGAACCGTCCCAAATCCGCCATTGAAGATCGAAAAATCCAGTCAAGAACAGTAAACATGAGTTTTCGTTACATTGAACGTCCTTATATCGTCCTGAAGTCGAGTAAAAATTTTAAGAAATATACGTCGTTGTAGGTGGACTAAAACTCTACGATTAAGTGAACCAACTAATCTATAAAGTTTTTCATTAATTTGAAATCAACCCGATTCAATATAAGTTCATAACACAACCTAAATAGCATGGACTGAATTGACCTGAACAAAAATGTTAAATATTTTTTAAACACGTTTAATTAAATTAATTTTAGTAACGTTGTTGGTTTTAGTTCACTCTACCGACCGAACACAATCAACCTAGGGGCAAAATGGTCATTTTGCCCCCGGACAAAATTAAAAGAGAGAGAGAGGAAGAAGGAGGTTAGGGTTCTGGAGGGGAAAAGAGAGAGAATACCAAGAACCGCTCCTAATCCGCCATTGAAGATCGAAAAATCCGGTCAAGAACAGTAAACATGAGTTTTTGTTACTTTGAACGTTTTATATCGTCCCGAGGTTGAGCAAAAATTTAAAAAAAAAACATGTCGTTTTAGGTGGACTCGGTAACTTTTTTTCATATATTTGAACTCAACTCGACTCAAATAAGTTCTTAATACAACGAATTGAGTTGAGTTTTTCGAGTATATTTTAAACGTTGTTGATCAAATTATTTTTAATAAGAACTCTTCCATGATCTCGCAAGCAAAAAAGTTTCAAAATCAGCGCTGCTTATGATTGTGATTCGCTGCCGGAGCCTCCTTTTCTTCCGCCGTCTCTGCCACTCAAGTCTCCAGCATCCGGTATCTCCTCGGCCTATTGATTCTGAATCATGCACAAACTACATAAAAAATTGCAGTACAATCAAATCCTTGAAATGTGTCCACGCTTCAATTCTCAAAGCCAATCTCCACCTCAACTTGTTCTTTTGCACTACTCTCATTTCGCAGTATGCGTCGCTTGGCTCTGTTTCTTACGCCTATTCTCTCTTCTCTTTGTTGCAATCTCTTGACGTTTTTCTCTGGAATGTCATGCTTCGTGGTTTTGTTGATGCTGGGTTTTATCGTAAGGCCATGCTTCTCTATGCCCAAATGCTGGATTTGGGTATTCGACCTGATAATTTTACGTTTCCATTTGTTTTCAAGGCGTGTGGGTTTGTGCAGGATTTGGATTTTGGGGTTAGGGTTCATTATGATGCTGTGAATTTTGGGTATGAGTTGGATGTTTTTGTTGCGAATTCACTCATTGCGATGTATGGTAGATGTGGGCGTTCAGAGCTTGCACGAGAGGTGTTTGATAAAATTCCTGAAAGAAATGTTGTGTCCTGGAGTTCAATCATTGGTGCTTATGCACAAAATGGTCAATATAGCTTAGGAGTGTCGTTGTTTTCGCTGATGTTGATTGAAGGATTTCAATTAAACAGGTCTGTACTGTTGAATGTCATGGCGTGCGTACACTCAGAGAAGGAAGCTGATGATGTTTTCCGAATGGCCATGGATCATGAGCTTGGTTTAAATCAATCAGTCCAAAACGCAGCAGTTGGTATGTATGCACGATGTGGAAGAATTGACACTGCTCAAGAGATCTTTAATGGAATTCATAACAAGGACTTGGTGTCGTGGGCGTCAATGATTGAAGCTTACGTGCAGGCTGATCTTCCCCTGAAAGCTATGGAGATTTTCAGAGAAATGATACTCAAAGGTCTTCTGCCTGATTCTATCACCCTTTTGGGTGTGATTCGTGCTTGTTTAGCTTTAGGATCTTTTAGCCAGGCGTGTTTCGTACATGGTTTTGTTATCCGAAGGTTTTTCGGGAACCAAGTAGTGGTTGAAACTGCCATTGTTGATCTCTATGTCAAATGTGGAAGTTTAATATATGCCAGAAAAGTTTTTGATAACATGAAGGAAAGAAATGTTATCTCATGGAGCACCATGATATCAGGCTATGGATTACACGGCCATGGTAGGAAGGCAATTTGTCTCTTCAATGAGATGAAGAACACAACCAAGCCTGACCACATAACATTTGTATCAATATTAGCAGCTTGTAGTCATGCTGGTTTGGTTGCAGAAGGATGGGATTGCTTCAATGCCATGTCTAGAGATTTTGAGCTGAAACCGGGATCCGAACATTACGCTTGCATGGTCGATCTCTTAGGTCGAGTCGGAAAGCTTAAAGAAGCTCGTGAGTTTATCTCGAAAATGCCAATTAGACCCAATGCTGGGGTTTGGGGTGCATTACTTGGGGCATGTAGAATATATTCAAATGTAGAAATGGCTGAAGTTGCTGCAACGAATTTACTCGAGTTGGACCCGGAGAATCCTGGGAGATATGTTCTTCTGTACAATATATATCTGTCATCTGGAAAAAGAAAAGAAGCAGACCAGATTAGAGCTCTTATGAAACAAAGAGGTCTGAGAAAAATTGCAGGCCACACGATTATTCAGATGAAAAACAAGGTTCATACGTTTGTGGCCGGGGATCGATCTCATCCACAAACTGAAATGATTTACTCCGAGTTGGATAAAGTGATTTATAGGATTCAAGAAGAAGGGTATACCCCTGATTTGAATTTTGTATTACATGATGTGGAGGAAGAGACGAAGGAAAAGCTTCTATATGTGCACAGTGAAAAGCTTGCTATTGTTTTTGGGCTCTTGAATTCTGGATCAGGTAGCGTCATTAGACTTCAGAAGAATCTCCGAGTTTGTGGTGATTGTCATACTTTTACGAAGTTCGTATCGAAGGTTGCAAGGAGAGAAATTATAGTAAGAGATGCTCGTCGGTTTCACCAATTTAAGGACGGTACTTGCTCGTGTGGCGATTACTGGTGAGTTCCATATATTGATGTGAGATCTCACATCGGTTGAGGAGGAGAACAAAACATTCTTTATAAGAGTGTGAAAACCTCTCCCTAGCAGACCGCATTTTAAAAACCTCAAGGGAAAGCCTGAAAGGGAAACCCTAAAGAGGATTGGGCTTGAGCTGTTACAATTGTTACACGAAGAATGACCGAAAGGGAAACCCTAAAGAGGATTGGGCTTGAGCTGTTACAATTGATACACGAAGAATGAAATGCACGTGCACTGCAGAGCTTGATCAACTCCTAAAAACGACGGTACTTATGATTCTAAACGCTTGCTTACCATGGATTCTAGTCTTTTAATTGATTTATTCATATTAAAGTCTTGAGAATTTCGCTTTGCTGGCCAGTAATGCTAGTCATTAGTTCAATACTACTTTAAAGATAACCATGGGTCGTGCATGTCATGTTCTTGTTCAATTTATGTGCTTAAATTTAGATTGATCATCGCCCTTTCTAGCATTAGCCTTCTATTCTTCAGGTATCAATCTCCTGAGTCAAGTTGAGTAAGCTACTATTTTGCTTAATACAGTATACAAAATCCCAAGGATTTGGCTCTTGGGTTGAGTAGAAGAGCCTAACTCTTAGCAATCCTCTGCCATTAGTCTAAGAACACCTCAAGAACCTTGCCAAGTTAGTCCTCCCGATCTGTTTAGTTTATGCTTATAGCGTTCGGACTCGTGTGCCTTCTAGAACTAGGGGTTTTCGAGCTTGCTGCTGATTAACTAGCATTGCAGCGGCAAAAGGATTAGACGTCCTCCCATACTACGGTTCCCTGCAACCCAAACCTAGTGCCACATTAGGTTAGGGAGTTGGGGCAATAATAGCTCCTCCACATCCCAAAGCACACTGCCCTTCTAGGCATGCAACACTAAGTAATCCAAGCCAACCCACATTGACTAACGGTGAATAATCAACGGTGAATAATCAAAAAAGGGAACGTCTTCATTTTTTTTTTTTTTTTTGGAGGAATATTAGTATGTTCTTGTGTAGTTTGGTTATTGTATGCCCTGCTCCCTAGTGATGGCTAATGAGTATATAATTCCTTGATAAAGAATTCATTAGATACTAAAACAACTGATTGGAAGTGGGGATTTATAAAGTTGAAAGAGAACCCATTCGAGAACAACGAACGAGGTTAAAAACTATCTAGTGTGACTTTATTTCATGGTCAACTCAACTGGCACCGCATCAATATATAGGGCCTTTATCTTTATCTGAAAAATGATAAACATAGGATGAATATTTAAAAATATTCGATAAGTGACAACGATCACAAGGAGAAATGGGCAATGGAAAAGCTTCATTTCTTCAAGCCAGTAGCATCCTTGACAGAATCAACTGCATCCTGGGCTTTGACCATCATCTGTTGTCCTGCATCTTGTATCGAATCTTTAGTTGATTGGGCTGCATCACTTGCCTTGTCCATCAAATTACTCGCCTTTTCCTACATATTCATATAAATCAATAGGTTACCAACTTGAGTATGAGATCAAATATGAACTGTGCAAGGCAAAGTGAACCTGTGCTTGGCCTTTGGCTTCTCCAATTTGATAGCTCAGGTTCTGAGAGTTGTCTGCCATTTATTTTTACAGAGGAATTCAAAAAACACACTTCTGGTGATTAATCTTTTGTTTTTGTTGATTAAGAACATTTCTGGTTGTGATTTTATAGGGTAGTTTGGATCCAAACATTGCTTGATTAGAGTTTTAAGAAGGTGACACTTGTCATGATGTGGTTGGAGCTGTTCTACTTCAGGGCCAATTGACCAGGTCAGGTTTTGGAGTTGGAGAATGTTTCAAATCAACTATGTACCTATATAGTTTCTAAACAACTTACAAGACGTTTAAGATTGTTAGGACAATGAAACGTTCACATTGTTAGGAATCACAGATCTCCAAAGCTCTCATAGGCTTATCCAAAAGTCCTCGTACCAATGGAGATAGTATTCCTTGCTTATAAATCCATGATCATTCTCTAAATTAGTCATGTTGGACTTTCATCCAACACCTCCCCTCGAACAAAGTACGCCTCCCTTTGATTGAGGCTTGACTCTTTTCTCTTTTTGGAGTCTTAGTCATTTTTTTCTATGCCTTCAAGGCTCACAATACTTTTGTTCGCATGACTCTGATACCATGTTAGAAATCACGGATCTCCACAATGGTATAATATTGTCCACTTTGAGCATAAGCTCTCATGGCTTTGTTCGAGCCGAGCCTCGATTAAGAGGGAGCGTACTTTATTCGAGGGGAGGTGTTGGATGAAAGTCTCACATCGGCTAATTTAGGGAATGATCATGAGTTTATAATCAAGAAATACTATCTCCATTGGTTTGAGATCTTTTGGGGAAGCCTAAAGCAAAGCCATGAAAGCTTATGCTCAAAGTGGACAATATCATACCATTTTAGAGAGTCGTGTTCATCTAACACACATATCTCCGTCAACTATATGATATTGTGCTGAACACACATATCTCCGTCAACTATATGATATTGTGCACTTTCGGTTTAAAGCTTAAACCTTATCTAAGTTGGGTCAACTAGAAGCTGATTGAAGATTTATTTATTTATTTATTTTTAAATGTGAATTAATAAGACAATGAGTTATCTTATTTGACACGGTATTAGAAGTACTTGTTATCGTCCGACAATCATAATTCTTAATTCATATAGTTACAAGTAGACCACTTGAAATGCCTTCATTTGTCTTGTCGTTATCATCTATCTTCATTTGGATCGTTCTTATCTAAAAAAAATGATGTCAGTTTTGTAGTGGGTGAAACTATTTTATGTGACTACATTTTATGCCTCATAGTCATTTATTAGGTATTTTTAAATATTCAACTCACGTTTAATAATTTTTTCAATATAAGAAAGGACCTCATGTATGGATGACGGCGTTAACCGAGGAGGCCATGGAACCCATACCAGATGGATTTAAGTTGTAGACCATGTTAGATTAAGATACGAGCATTTTATTTCGAAACTTTGATAAGAGACGTTATTTTTCTGTTTCCATCTATGTTATTATTAATTTCTATTGATTATGTTTGAAATGAATTTATGCACGTATAAGCCTACTTTCGGTTATGTAAACCTCAAACATTATATTCACACTCTCATTTTACCGAAAATCAATGTAAAGAAATGAGCCCATATATGATGTACGCGTCCCTACAAAACATACTTGGGAAGTAGCCTGTGCTCGTGACATACATGGATAGATCCCGCATTTTAAATTACGGTACGTGGTTATAATGCACATCATACTTTCATATTATGACATAACTTTCCTATGATATATACATATATGTGTATGATACATGATTCATACTTGTCATGCATAGAGATGCCCGTTCTTACCCCCTTTTTTATTCTTCACCCGTGCAAAAATTTTCATTTACTTTTACAAGGAGATCGTGATGAGGAAGAACACATCGGGATTGGGTTCCCCACGCAATTTTTTTTTTTATTTTAAAATAGTTCTTCGCATAATTTCTATTTTTCAATATAATTTTTATTTAAAAAGGTAAACAAAAATCTAATATAAAGTTTTATTAATATAATTTATAAAAAAATCAAAATTTAATATTATAATATAATTTTTCACAAAAAAAAAAAAAAAAAAAACGGAATTGGAAAAGTTTATCTAATCAGAACACAATCCCTGTTCGTACTTTGTAACTCAGTTTATCTAACGAAGAAAAAAAAAATGTCTCCATGCTCCCTCCCCATTCTTCGTTTAAATGAGAACAACCCACCCCATTTGAAGTAGATTATCCAAGGGGCCCAAACTCACGGGATAAATGAACATCTCTAATTATACATGGCTTGACTAATTAAATATGAAGGATTTATAGTCAATCACGACCACTCATGTAACTCGGCAAGACTAATTCTTCGAAGATTTTCAAAGTTGTACCAAAAATGGAGTCGAAAACTTGTAACCCTTTAGGAAGCATTTCTAATATTTTCACCGAGTTGAATTAGGTCCGATTTTTTCTCTAAATAAACAGGTATAGATCTCATTAAAATAAGCCAATTCCATAATAATTAGATCGAGAACAAGAAAGCCATAACACCTACCTACCTACCGATTGCAATTATTCCCCGAACAAATTACCGAAAAAAGAAGGAAAAAAAACGCTACGTTTTCCCCTTTAAGAATCTTTAATGAAGCTCAAAGCCTTTGACATTTACACACAAAACACTCAAATTGAATAATTATTTTGAAAGATGAGACATTTTCTGTTAGGAATCACGACTCTCCACAATGGTATGATATTGTCCACTTTGAGCATAAGCTCTCATGGCTTTGCTTTGGGCTTCCCCAAAAGGCCTCATACCAATGGAGATAGTATTCCTCACTTATAAACCCATGATCTTCCACTAAATTAACCAATGTGGGACACTCCCAATCCCAATAATCCTCAACACCTCCCCTCGAACAAAGCACACTATAAGCCTCCTCTGAGGCTTATGGAGCTCTCGAATAGCCTCCCCTTAATTGAGGCTCGACTCCTTTCTCTGGAGCCCTCGAACAAAGTACACCATTTGTTCGACATGTTAGTCACTTTTGACTACACCTTCGAGGCTCGCCATTCTTTGTTCGATATTTGAGGATTCTATTGGCATGGTTAGGTTTAGGGCATGGCTCTGATACCATGTTAGACGAACACGACTCTCCACAATGGTATGATATTGTCCACTTTGAGCATAAGCTCTCATGGCTTTGCTTTGGGCTTCCCCAAAAGGCCTCATACCAATGGAGATAGTATTCCTCACTTATAAACCCATGATCTTCCACTAAATTAACCAATGTGGGACACTCCCAATCCCAATAATCCTCAACATTTTCAAGTAAGAACACAACGTCAAAGTGCAACCATTTAATGTGAAAAGGCATACTTTTAGAAGTGGATGATGATGCATTCATATGGTTCAACTTTAGAATCATTCATTCATTTTTAAATTTCCAAAATTAAAAATTTCCCCTTTTTAATTTATGGGAGTAGGTTTAATTTGGTGAGTCTCTTTCCCGCCCCGCTTTACACCGAACAATAATTTTATTTTTAAGTCAAACAACGAGGGAGTCCTTCGTAAATACCCTTATTTTGAAAAGATATAAAAAATTGCGATAAAAACCCTTAATGTTCATAAACATTTCAAAACTGCCCTTAAAGTAAAATCGTTTAAGACCCTTAACGTTCACAAACATTTCAAAACTGCCCTTAAAGTAAAATCGTTTAAGACCCTTAACGTTCACAAACATTTCAAAACTGCCCTTAAAGTAAAATCGTTTAAGACCCTTAACGTTCACAAACATTTCAAAACTGCCCTTAAAGTAAAATCGTTTAAGACCCTTAACGTTCAAAAACATTTCAAGACTGCCCTTAAAGTAAAATCGTTTAAGACCCTTAACGTTAAAAAACATTTCAAGACTACCCTTAAAGTAAAATCGTTTAAGACCCTTAACGTGCACAAACATTTCAAGACTGCCCTTAAAGTAAAGTTATTTAAGACCCTTAACATTCAAAAACATTTCAAGACTGCCATTAAAAGTAAAATCGCTTAAGACCCTTAACGTTCACAAACATTTCAAGACTGCCCTTAAAGTAAAATCGTTTAAGACCCTTAACGTTCAAAAACATTTCAAGACTGCCCTTAAAGTAAAATCGTTTAAGACCCTTAACGTTAAAAAACATTTCAAGACCGCCCTTAAAGTAAAATCGTTTAAGACCCTTAACGTGCACAAACATTTCAAGACTGCCCTTAAAGTAAAGTTATTTAAGACCCTTAACATTCAAAAACATTTCAAGACTGCCATTAAAAGTAAAATCGCTTAAGACCCTTAACGTTCACAAACATTTCAAGACTGCCCTTAAAGTAAAATCGTTTAAGACCCTTAACGTGCACAAACATTTCAAGACTGCCCTTAAAGTAAAGTTATTTAAGACCCTTAACATTCAAAAACATTTCAAGACTGCCATTAAAAGTAAAATCGCTTAAGACCCTGAACGTTCACAAACATTTCAAGACTGCCCTTAAAGTAAAATCGTTTAAGACCCTTAACATTAAAAAACATTTCAAGACTGCCATTAAAAGTAAAAGCGCTTAAGACCCTTAACGTTCACAAACATTTCAAGACTGCCCTTAAAGTAAAATCGTTTAAGACCCTTAACGTGCACAAACATTTCAAGACTGCCCTTAAAGTAAAGTTATGTAAGACCCTTAACATTCAAAAACATTTCAAGACTGCCATTAAAAGTAAAATCGCTTAAGACCCTTAACGTTCACAAACATTTCAAGACTGCCCTTAAAGTAAAATCGTTTAAGACCCTTAACGTGCACAAACATTTCAAGACTGCCTTAAAGTAAAGTTATTTAAGACCCTTAACATTCAAAAACATTTCAAGACTGCCATTAAAAGTAAAATCGCTTAAGACCCTTGACGTTCACAAACATTTCAAGACTGCCCTTAAAGTAAAATCGTTTAAGACCCTTAACGTGCACAAACATTTCAAGACTGCCCTTAAAGTAAAGTCATTTAAGACCCTTAACCTTCAAAAACATTTCAAGACTGCCCTTAAAAGTAAAATCGTTTAAAGACTCTTGACATTCAAAAACATTTCAAGATTGCCCTTAAAGTAAAATCGTTTAAGACCCTTAACGTTCAAAAATATTTCAAAACTGCCCTTAAAGTAAAATCGTTTAAGACCCTTAACGTTCAAAAACATTTTAAGACTGCCCTTAAAGTAAAATCGTTTAAGATGCTTAACGTTTAAGAACATTTCAAAACTGTCCTTAAAGTAAAATCGTTTAAGATGCTTAACGTTCAAAAACATTTCAAAACTATCCTTCAAGTAAAATCGTTTAGAATTCTAGACATAAATTTGAATTTGGAATCACGTGGTAGTGACCCAAAACGAAACATTTGGATCATCGAGCCGTTTAGGTCAACGCTTCAGTTTTGATCGAAAACTCTAGAGAATTACTATAAGGGTAGTTTTGGTTTTGGAATATTTATGAAAAGTTAAAGGATAATATTGTAATTTTGACAAATAGAGTTTGTTTTTTAAATGATAACATTTTAGTCGTAATGGAATAATGAAGTGTAGTTAGGTGGAAGTTTGAAAATATAAAGTTATTTAAAAATGTTTCTAAATTATCATTTTTAAATAAATAAAAAGTTTAAATTTCATTAATTAAAAAAAAATTATTAAATTTTCATTAAAATTATTTTATTCATTGTCATTAAATTTTCTTTAAACAAAATTTAAATAAAACTATAATTTTAATTTTAAAATCTTACATTTTACTTAAAACACGTTGCTTTTAAATGAGCTAAATTAATAAAATATATCTGTATTTTTCAAAAATACTCTTGAACTTTTAACAGTGTTTCAAAAATACTGTTAAATATTATTATTTTTTTATTAATATCCTTTAATTAAAAAAAAATTAAAAATATATTTACTTTCGGTATCAATTTTACAAAAATATCCTTGAAATTTTAAAAATAACATTAACATCATTTATCTTTATAAAAAAAAAAATTAAAAATTTTTCTACTGTCTATCCACACCTCATAGATTATGTTCAAACATTTTAGCGTTATTTACGAAGAATATCTAAAAAAAGTTTAAATGTATTTTTAAAATTTTTTAAAAAAATTAAAAAGTATTTAAAAATTTTGTAGTGGAATTTTGCGAATAAGGACAAAAAAATGGTCACTTTCATAAAATAATGAATCAAATGTGAAAGCGTTTGGACCTCGTTCTTTTTTTTTTTTACACGGTTACTTTTCGATGGGTTTAATATAAATAATTAATAATTATGAATTTTTATTATAATCCAATTTAACGACAAACACAAAATTAATTAAAATTAATTAAAATTTAAAAGAAAATGTCGTTGAAATTTTGAATATTGAAATGAAGCGGCTCTAGCTCTAGCTCATTGCCGATAGAAGTGGTCTTATTTAGGTTTTTACTTTCGGACTTCCAGTTAAGGTTTTTAGAACGTGTATGCTAAGGAGATGTTTCTACGTCCTTGTAAAAGACGTTTGGTTCTCGTTCCCAATCGATGTGGGACCTCACAATCCACTCCCGAGGTTTTCATACCCTTATAAAAAAATATTTTATTCTCCTCCCTAATCGATGCGGGACCTCAAAATTCACTCCCGAAATTTTCACACCTTTATAAAAAAGATATTTCGTTCAATTCTCAAATCGATGTGGGATCTAACATCACACCCACACACACATACATATATATATATATATGTGTGTGTGTGTGAATGAACTGAGACCTTATCTGAATGAGAGCTATCTTGATAATAGGATGACTAAGAAAGATTTAAAAGAATTGAAAGTCATTACTTATACAAATAAGGAAAGGTTTCTAGCCCCGTATAAAGGTGTTTCGTTCTCCTCCCCAGCCAACATGGGATCTCACAATACACTCTCTTCGGGGCCCAGCGTTCTCGCTGGCACTTATTCCTTTCTCCCATCGATGCGGGACTCTCACCAAATTCATCCCCTTCGGGGCCCAACGTCCTTGTTGGCACATCGCCTCATGTCGACCCTCATTCGGGGCTCAGCCTCCTCGCTAGCACATCGCCTCATGTCCACCTCTATTCGGGGCTAAACCTCCTCGCTGGCAACATCACCCTGTCCGGTATCTAGCTCTAGTGTGCCCACTATCTGATATTGTGCCCTTTGTACTTTCCCTTTTGGTCTTCACCTCAAGGTTTTTAAAACGTTTATGCGAGGGAGAGGTTTCTACACCCTTATAAAGGGTGTTTCGTTCTCCTCCCCCGACCCATGTGAGATCTCACAAAAAACCAAAAGAAAAGTCACCCGACCCTTTTCTTTCGAAGAAAATATTTAAAGCATTTATGATGGAATTTATAAATTTTAAAATAAATTGGAAGATGCTTATCCATTGGGCAAAGACGAGACTATATTGACTCAATTTTCCTCTCTCATATGTTACTCTATAAAAAAGAAATCTTTATATCTTATCTTTTAACTTCTTTCTTGGTGCAAAATTATTATTTATATATTAATATTTTTAATCATTTTATGATATTTTCTCGTTCTTATCAAATAAAAAAATATTTTTTTGCCAAAGTAAACGCGAAAGACGGAAATTAAATAATTAATTTTTTTTTTCTGTCATGGACTATTGTAACGACCCTATTTTAGCTTAAGACCGAACTGTTATTACATGCATATCAGGTAAGTTTGTCAAATGAACTCGAACGAAAATAACTAAGCTTTAAAGTCGGTGTAAGAATGTTAAAACACCTAGATTGTTTGAAATATTTGAAAAATATTATTAAATATAAAAAGTTATATAATAGAAAGCGTCGGAAGTCATCCCCGATCAGAGGCTGTACTTTCATTCCCGAGTATAATTGGATGCATAGTAGTTCTCAATAAGTGACTCACGTACATGCATATGGAGCATTAGGTGAGCCCATTAACGTATTCTTTAGGTCTTACTGTAAGTTTGTGCACGCTCACATAGTAAGTAATCCATGACTCGGGTCTCCTTATTCAAATCTACATTTAGTTATACAGTGCAATAATAAAGATATACATACGTGGTATAATGCTAATATCTGATCTGACAAGTTATTCACTATATCGTCATTCATTTCAATGTTACTGTAGTACATGATGTTACATAGGATGCTGATGATATGATATAATATGACACGATGCATGATATGAATGATCTACGACATAATGAACAACTCCAGTTTATGTTTGGAAAACTACGATGAAAATGATATGATAGGAAGGAAAAACGGAAGGTTGTCTTACATGATAATAAATAAAAATGTTGGGACGTCATGCATTATTGTGTGTTCATACATTGGCGAATACCCCTCTTTTATGATGGTATGGACGTGTATGCTACGTGGCAGAAAAACGATCATTATGTTTGTCATAACGGTGCGATGGTCGCTATACCTAACTGGTGTCCGGCATCAACAACTCCAGAGAATGCTCGCCCAACCATGAAAAGGGCCAAGGTGGTGTGCGAACCGACTGGTGGGTATATACGCGCACGTGTGGATCGTGTGTAAAACAGTAAATACACATCCAATTAACCCATTTAGGATGGTCGTCTAAGAAAATATAGATTGATATGATAGGTCCCACCCATGACTATATGGGCTTGCATCTAACCCGAATAGTGGGGTTATTTACATACTATTTCTTAAAATACTCAAGCCACGTGCTACTTCTATTTTAGGTAAAGACAAGGCACTGTTGTACCGCTGATGACGACATTGCAATTCGAGATCATGGCACATGCATAGAGTAGTTGTATTTATTTTATTAGATTTAGGTTAGAATAGAGTGTTTTTTAATTTTAATGTTTATTTATTTCATTGTGTCGTTTTAAGATGTTTTCGAACACGTAAGTTTATGGCAGTGTTTTAAGATGAAGTTTAAACGCTTATTTTCACACAAAAATGATCACATTATGAGGACGATAGCGACTTTAGGTAAGTAGAAATCTAAGGTTGTTACATCGAGAGTTGGAGTTGGATCTAGAGCGGGTTATCGACCACTCATTCTAGCCCAAACCCTTGTTACAGTCACGACCTACAAACCGTGCCTCAACCCAATAAGCGCAACCTTGAAGCATTCGGTCCACTAGTCGACACGACCCGAAAACCCGCTTGCAACCAAGAAATTTGCACGCAACCTAAACGACCTAGTTCGTCCTCTGCATGTGCGTGCACCCACCTTAATCGCGACTCAATTATGCTATTTTCTCGCACTCGGCTTTGGCTTAAGCTTGATGGCTCTAGCAGCTCAAATTTGGCTTATTCCACTTGATATTGAGTTTTTAGACTCGTTACCTACGTTTTTGACCCTCCGAAAGCTGATTTTGACCTTATAGTAGGCCGTTAAGGTTAGTTTAATCCCCAATTGCTCAATTTAAATTATTTTAAGCTAGAAATTAAAATTATTTAAGAATTAGGTAAGTTAAGTTCGTTATAATATTTCAAATATGATGTCATGGGTCCACCTAGATTGAAATGAACTTTAAGGGACGAAGTCAAGCCAGCTTTAAAAATAACTTGAGACTCCGGCTCAGGCCAACCAAGTAAGTGACTACACTATCAGCTTGGTTAGATGAATTGTATTATGTATGATGATGTGTAACCCGTGGCCCATGTACGTGTCATGATTGATATGTTATGCTATGCTAAGTTATGTGATGCTATGCTATGATATACTATGTATTACCGAATATAATATTATATTATAGATAAATGGAAGTTTGTCTTATGTTCATATATTATACCATGATTATAAGTTATGAGGATCTCATGAATATTTGTGTGACACGTGCATCGGGATACTTCCTCACTATGATGAGTACGATGCATACATTATGATTTACGACATCATATTCACCATGATGTTACGCAATCCTTTCTGTCCGTGGTGTTTGGCATACAGCCTGTTAGTGAGTGTTAGCTCGACGATCCAGGCCCAAGGGGTATGCGAGCATTTTTGGCGCGCCCATGCTTGCACGTGTTGGTCATGTGTAGAGGAGTACTACACATCCAACCTTACCCGGACAACGCATCCAACCGTACCCGGACAGGAAAGATGCTTAATGTTATGCTATGCTATGCTATGTTAAAAGAATAGGTCCCACCATGTTGCATGTGTTTGCATTTCTCAACCCCAATAGTGAAGTTACTTACTGAGTATTTCTTAAAATACTCGAGCCATGTGTTACTCTTACATTTCAAGTTAAGTTAAGGCACCCATGTAACCCATGTTAGGGTAGCTGCATTTACGTTTATTTAGTAGCTCTAGACTTCTCCTCATTTTATTCAAAACAATAGAAATTTGAATAAAATGAGGAGAAGTATTCCACACTTTACAGTCATGTCATAGAGTCGTTACAACATACATCTAGGTCTAGATTATGTGGCCATTAGGCTTTAGCCACGTGAACTGGATTGAGCTATGCTTAGACTAATCATTCGAAGGACTGACCGATTAACTTAACCGTAGATTGCTTCTTCTTTATCCGTCAAACCGAGTGTCAGTCCGCAGTCTCGTGATCCAATAGTTGTGGACTAGGGTGACAAAGCTCTTAAAATGATGAATGGTACAAAAACGTGGCAGTGGGCCACGTCACTGCCACGTTTAATGATAATGTGTGGGCCACGCAAAAATAAATTGATTTAGAAATCCACGTGTCTCGCTTTTACCACCCGCCTTCGTGGAAAACATTTACACGGTTCTTTTTTTAAAATATAATTTCTTTAAATTATGTTAGGTACGTTGACTTTCTAGATTTAAATAATAATAAATAAATAAACTATGTGGAAATTTCTTTTTTTTCCTTCTATTTCCATTTATCATTTTTTTATTTTAATTAAAAAATAATTAATGTATATCAATTACCAATAAAATTTTAAAAAAATCTAATTGATAATTAAATTTAACAAAATAATAATAATAATAATAAATAATTAGTATACACTTTTTCTTTAGAGGTTCAAATTCTCGTACCTTATCTACTGTACTAAGAACGTCTATTAATTTATTTAATTAAAATTATTTAACACTCTTTCTTTAAATTATTAAATTATTATTATTTTTTTGTGGTAAGAAAATGAAAAAAATTAAAATTAAATTTAAAAAAAAAACTATAAGTATGCATAATAAATAAATAAATAACAATAAAACTAAAATTATCTAAGAAACAATATTTTTTTAATATTTACTTTTAAATTATCGGGAAAAAAATATGAAGAGAAAATAGACGTAGGTGTAAGAAATAAGGAATCGGTAATTTTTGAAAGAGAATACTAAGAGAAGGTCGGATTTGCTTCTAGAAGTTTAAGACTTTAATTCATACATTATTTGTCTCCATTATACCAAAATCTCGTGCAATAAACAAACACGTGCGAAGGGTTTGTAATTATGAAATATATGAAAAATGAAAACTTTTAAATGTACACGTATGTTACAAACTAAAGGTATGAAATAAAATCTTGACGCACGAGGCATGAAAAATTAATGAAGATTATTGAACTCGGGAAGAAAACGCTGGTACAATGTACGAAAGAAAAAGTGTGAAATAATAGACTTCTCGGACAATGTAAAGTCTAGTTTTGACAGATTTTGTAACGACCCTATTTTTTCTTTTAAAATATGGTCGTCAGTGCATGTAGTCATGACTAACTCTGAACCCAAGTTCTGAAGCTTGGTTTAGTTTTCGAGGCCAACTTCGAACCTATTTTCTCTTTTTTTCTTTCTTCCTTTCTTTCTTTTACTTATTCTCCAAATGGGTCGGAAAATGGTAGGGGCGATCGACGAGGTTTTAAAGCTAAGGAATTTGAAGGAGAAGTGGGATAACCGTTCTTTTTTTTTTTTTTCGGTTGTTACAGTTTTACACTAAAAAGATTTATTACTTACTCGATCGACTGTTATTGTGTCTGTTAGACGAACACAACTCTCCACCATGGTATGATATTGTCCACTTTGAGCATAAGTTCTGCTTTGTTTTGGGCTTCCCCAAAAGGTCTTATACGAGAGTATTCTTTGATTATAAACTCATAATCATTGACTAAATTAGCCGATGTGTGACTTTCATCATCCAACAGTAACAGTATCGTCTATTATAAAAAAACTAAAATGAAAAAGGAAATTTGACGGTCTTTTAGTATTTTTTTTCAAAAAGTGAACAAACACGAGAAATCTCCATAGTTTTTGTTGAACACCACATCCACTGATTAAGCAAAAGATCATGAGTACATAAGTAAACGACACGATTTTTATTAATACGAACCCATTTAAAAAAAATTAAAAATAAAATTACGAGAGTTTATATGCTGACGGATGGTACGAGATATTTATATTTATTTTATTTATTTTTTCCAAAGGAGAGGAGAGAGAAAAGAAGAAAGAAATGAGAAAAAAAAATAATTTTTTACTTTGAAAATTAAAAAAAAAAAACTAAAATGATTAAAAATTATAATATTTTTTTAATCATAAAAGGTCACAAATATTTTCAAACTTTAAATTTTATTTAAATAATTTTAAATAAAAAAATTCATTTTTTAATTAGATAAAAATTAATTTACACCCATCTAAAATTAAAAATTAAATAACAAAAATATTTTTTTTGGACATAAAAAAAGAAAAATTAAAATTTTAGAGTTTAATAATAATAAAATTCAACCATTTGAAAAATAAATAAATATATATATTTTTTAATTAAAACATAATAATAATAATAATAAATAAATACAAATTTGACTTCAAAAAGCAATTTGAGGCCACACATACAACCTTTGACTGAGAGTAGTGAGTCTCATAACATGTTCTTCAATTTTAATTAATTAATTAATAATAATAATAATAATTACAAATAATAATAATAATAATAATAATAATTTTCCTTTTGAAATGAAATCTTCAAAGCGACCAAGTCACTGGTCTTCACTCCCACCGCGTTCCCCTTCTTCATATCACCTATAAACATTTTGACTCTCAAAATCAAAATCAAAATCAAAATCAAGATCAAAAGCTTCCATTGATCATCAAATTCCCTTTGCTGTTCTTCATCCTCATGAGATTTCTATGGGTTTTCTATGGATTTTCCTGTTCTTCCCCTGTTTCTTCACCATCGTTTCTTCTTTATCCTCTGTTTCCATTTCTGAAACTGGAAATCAAACTCTGATTTGTAGTTTGAATTCTCGATTTTCTTTCAATTGTTCTAGTTTTCCTTCTGGGATTCAAATTCCCTTCCGACCCAATGATTCTTACTCCGGGATCGTCGCCGGAGATGGGTTCTTTTGTGGGTTGAGAGATTTTCCGACCGCCGCCAAATCCGTCCTTGTTTGTTGGAGATACTCTGTAAATGGAACAAACATGGAAACCAGAGTGGTTTACAAAGGCCCGAATTTGAAGGAGCTTCGAGCTGGAAATTCCCACATTTGTGGAGTTGTTAACGCCACTAATCGTCTTCAATGTTGGCAATGGCGGCGGTTCACTCGGTATTTCACTTTTGATTTCTTGTCCATTGCTGTGGGTGGTGATTTCGTTTGTGGTCTCTCCGTCGCCGGCGAGATTCGTTGCGATGGAACTGGGAATTCCGCCGCTGCCGCCTTCGGCGGCAGCGGCTACAAGGCGGTTGCTGCTGGGTTCCGGCATGTATGTGGGATTGATTTGAGGAATGAACTGGCATGTTGGGGGGTGGGAGCCGGAGAGATTCCGACCGGGGAGTTTAAATTGTTGGCTTTGGGGGATAATCGGAGCTGTGGTCTCCGGTTGAATGGGACGGCGGTTTGTTGGGGTGAAAAGAGTTTTACCTTGCCGGAGAGGTTAAAAGGGGAGTTTTTTACTGCGATTGAGGCGAAGAAAAACGTGTTTTGTGGTGTTTTGAGACGGAATTTCTCTTTACTCTGTTGGGGAAATGAAATTTTCGACCGGAATTTGTTCTCTGTTTTTGATTTTGTTCCACCTGGTTCTTGTAGATCGGAATGCCCATGTGGCCCATTAGCTAACACAGCTCAATTCTGTACACAAACAACCATGATTTGCAAGCCTTGTGAAGAAAGACCTCCTCTTCTTCCGCCGCCGTCCCCCGCCGCACCGCCGCACCTTTCCCATCACTCCACCGGCCAACGGTGGAGTGGCAGAATGGTGGCTCTACTTGTAGTGGGCTGCGTTGGGAGCTTGTCATTAGTACTCATTTGTTCCTTTTTTGTGTACAAATACTGTAAAAACAGAGTCTGTCGTGTTCATGATTCTGGCCCAATGGAGGATCCTGTCGGAACTAGCGGCGGTGGTGGCGGTGACGGTGACGGTGACGGCCGCCGTGATACGGCGGCCGGTCGGAAGAAGGTGTTGGAGAAGAGATTGAGCCATTTGATTAGCTTGGGAAATGGTGGGCAATTGGGCCAATTGGAGGACTTTCCACTTTCAACTCTTCTTGAAGCAACGAATAATTTCTCTGAAGAACACAAAATTGGGAATGGAAGCTTTGGATCGGTTTATAGAGGCGTGTTGAGTGATGGTCGTGAAGTAGCCATTAAAAGAGCTGAATTCTCTCCAATGTGGGAGACCAAGAGACAAGAAGACAAAGACAACGCTTTCCTTAACGAGCTCGAATCATTGTCTCGCATTAGCCACAAGAATCTCGTACGTCTTCTCGGCTTTTTCGACGACACCCACGAGAGAGTATTAGTGTATGAATTCATGAGCAACGGCACTCTCCACGACCATCTCCATAAGCTCCCATTCTCGTCGCTTTCTGCTTCCTGGGCTCGTCGTATTGCTGTTGCACTCGACGCTGCTAGAGGAATACAATATCTCCACGACTACCTCTCCCCACCGATCATCCACCGTGATATCAAGTCGTCGAATATCCTCCTCGACGATAGATGGACGGCGAAGGTCTCGGACTTTGGACTGTCACTGATGGGGCCAGACGATGATGCGTCGCACTTGTCGCTACGTGCGGCTGGAACAGTGGGGTATATGGATCCAGAGTATTATAGGTTGCAACAGCTTACGACGAAGAGTGACGTATATAGCTTTGGGGTTGTGTTGCTAGAGCTGTTGTCGGGGTGTAAGGCGATTCACAAGAACGAGAACGGGGTGCCGAGGAACGTGGTGGATGTGGTGGTGCCCTACATTGTGAGGGATGAGATTCATAGGGTGTTGGATTTGAGAGTGCCGGCGCCAACGCCGTTTGAGATAGAGGCAGTGAAGTATGTGGGGTACTTAGCGGCTGATTGTGTTATTACGGAAGGAAGGCATAGGCCTTCTATGACGGATATTGTAAATTGTTTGGAGAGGGCCTTGGCTGCTTGTTTGGCGCCTACAACCCTCTCTAGATCTTCAACTGAGTCATCAATGTAGAGCATTTGTTCAAATTAAATTGAATTCATTCAACATTCTTTCAAACCCTTCAACGTGGATGCTTTTGATCGGTTTCGTCCGCTAAATTTTCTGTTTTCTTGAATTCGTTATGAACCATCAAATTTCTTGAGAATGATGGGATTTGTTGTCACAAACTTTGAAAGTTGACAATGATAAACGGCTGTTGCGTTCGATAATGATAAACGACTTTGAAAGTTGACACAAACTTTTGTCTCGCTCGAATGAGTTGGTTGGTACTAAAAATGTTAGACATTTTAGCTAAGCATTCAAGGTAGACATGTTTTTCGAGCCTATATCTTCCCAAGAAATGCATTTATCAACTTCAAAATGGATTCAACTGCAAAAACGCTCCAATGCTGTTGACTTTTCGTAAGGATATTGAGTAGTTATTGCATCTTTAAAATTTAACCTTCCCATAACATATAAGCTACCAATTTGTTTTTCCCCGAAGCAAGTTTGCCACTAACTATAGCAACACTGTTCTATCAGTAGCAAAGCTAGCCAAGCAAGAGAAGGTTAGCTAGCGAGGCAACTAACTTTCTAAGTCTTTATATGAACCCGTGTTTGCCAAAACTTTAGAATTTGCAAGAACATCAAAGGCGAAAAAGACGAGTCATAGCTACAAAATGGAAAGAATATTAAGAGAAGCAGTCATAACTACAAAAAGACGAGTCATAGCTACAAAAGGCTTAATATTCAAGCAAAATGGAAAGAATATAGATTACACGCAAAAAAGACGAGTCATAGCTACAAAATGAGATAGGCCATGTCTTTAGAAGCAGTCTCGAATAGATGAAGCTCCCTCAATATATGAGATCCCACATTGATTAGGGAGGAGAACGAATGATTTTTTATAAGGATGTGGAAACCTCTCCCTAGCAAACACATTTTAAACACCTTGAGAGGAAGCTCGAAAGAAAAAGCCCAAAAAGGACAATATCTACTAGCAGTAGACTTGGGTCATTACAAATAGTATTAAAGCCAGACACGGGCAATGTGCCAACGAGGCGGTGTGTCAGCAAGGACGCTGGGTCCCAAATGGGAGTGGATGGGAGGTCCCACATCAATTGGAGAAGGAAACGAGTGTCAGCGAGGACGCTGAGCTCTAAACATCGATTAGGGAGAAGAACAAATCATTCTGTACAAGAGTGTGGAAAACTCTCCCTAGCAGACACGTTTCAAAGAGAACAGTACCTGCTAGCGGTAAACTTGGGTGGTTACAAACCTTAGTATCTCTATTACAAACCTTAGTATCTCTAAAAGATCTTGTAAAGTTTCTCGAACGATGCAACCTGTAAAGTCAATGCAACACATTTAATAAATACATATAGACCATCAAATTTTCCAAACAAGCAAAAGCACACACATTAAATGAAGGTAATGGTCAACAAATGAAGCACTTGGCAGGTAGTTATGACAAAAAGTCTCAAAAGGATGGTCAATTAATCCTAATATCTATTCAATCTCTACAGGCATTATTAGATGTATAATTGACTTGGGTTTTCATAATGCCGCCACTGTGACTATTTTCAAATTTCAAGCATTAAAAACACCGTTTGTCAACAAATTCAATGAAATTAAAAGTCCTAGTTCTGGAACTTCCGTTGAAGATTTCTTTGAAGAACAATAAGATTTTTTGAACCATGGGAAAACTGCCCAGTGTGTGGATTTCATGATCATTGTGACACAGGCATCAAACGTTTTTCAACTCAACCTATATGGGATTCCTAGACTTCTAAATAGTAGCTTTGACTTCTCTTTGGGGGTAGTTAAAAGAGAAGACCACTTACCCGAATGAAAGTTTGTTTCATTTTCGGTCCGAGGAAGAAGAGGCTCGAAGATCAGTTTCATTAATGGAACGAGTACGTGCTGTATTGACCATTCACGTTGAGCCCCTATAGTTTCTGTAACAGCCCAAGCTCACCGTTAGTAGATATTGTCCTTTTTGAGTTTTCCCTCAAGGTTTTTAAAACGCGTCTACTAGAAAGAGGTTTTTCTACACCCTTATAAAAAATGGTTTCTTGCCCTCTCCAACCGATGTGGGATCTCACAATCCACCCCCCTCTGGGACCCAGCGTCCTCGCTGGCACTCGTTCCTCTCTCTAATTGATTTGAGATCTCACAATTCACCTGCCTTCGAGGTCCAGCGTCCTCACTGGCACACTGCTGGTGTCTGGCTTTGATACCATTTGTAACAGCCCAAGCCCACTGCTAGCAGATATTGTCTTCTTTGGGCGTTTCCTTAAGGGTTTTTAAAACGCGTCTACTAGGAAGAGGTTTTCACACTCTTATAAAGAATGCTTCGTTTCTCTCTCCAACCAATGTGGGATCTCACAATCCATCCACCTTCGGGGCCCAGCGTCCTCGCTTGCATACTGCCGGTGTCTGGCTCTGATACCATTTGTAACGGCCCAAGCCCACCGCTAGCAGATATTTTCCTCTTTGGCTTTCCCCTCAAGGTTTTTAAAACGCGTCTACTAGGAAGAGGTTTCCACACCCTTATAAAGAATGCGTTGTTTCCCTCTCCAATGAATGTGGGATCTCACAATCCACCCCCCCTTGGGGCCTAATGTCCTCGCTGGTACTCGTTCCTCTTTCCAATCGATGTGAGATCTCACAATCCATCCGCCTTCGGGACCAGCGTCCTTGCTGGCACACCGCCCGGTGTCTAGCTCTGAACCATTTGTAACAGCTCAAGCTCTCTGCTAGCAGATATTGTCCTTTTTGGGCTTTCCCTTCCGGGGTTCCCTCAAGATTTTTAAAACGTATCTACTAAGGAGAGGTTTCCACACCTTTATAAAAAAAAATGTTTCGTTCCCTTCTCTAACTGATGGGGGATCTCACAGTTTCTACCTCCAATGGTAGTCCATAGTCAATTTCGTTGTCCGCCGCCACCTCACAACCACCTGTAAATGCACCCTAAATCATCATCCAAGGCTATTTTGTGTGCAGAAGGATATAGCATAGGATATGCGAAATTACAACACTTTGGATCAGCAGGCGTTGAGACTACTGAATTTTTCACTTAAAAAACAAGCCCCACCGCCTTGCTACTTGACATCCTAAGCTTGCGGGGGAGAGGGGTTCAGGTGTTCTAAAGTAGCATTGCGTTTTCAAACCACATTAAAGTTGAACAAAGTGCAGTAAAAGGTTCGCTTTAATAGCCAAAAACATTGCACATTTAAGAAAGAAATACGTTTTAAACTCAAATAGGCAGGATGAGGAAGATTAGGAATACGGAGTTCTAAAAATGTATGACATTTTGACAGAATCATGTCAACGCCAGATAGACATGAAATGCCCTAGAATGTACTATAGGGGGTGTGACTAGTTGTCAACTCCTCCCTTAGTTTTGTATGACCGTTTGGCAAAATTGCATCTACGCCTGCTAGACCTGAATCACCTCAAAATGTACTATAGGGAGATGCGACTAGTTGTCAAATTCTCCCTACCCGAAAAGTTATATGTTATTTAAGCCATTGTATTGCCTTTGCTTGTATGCCATATAACATCGTTTTCAATCTCTTTCAACCTTGCTTTCAAACTCTCTTTCAAAATCTCTCCACCCCCATTTTCTAAAACCTTCTTCTCAAATCAGGGCCAGAGACCTGAGCATACGTTGCCCATCCATAAGCAACGTGATCCTAAGTTGGCTTGACTCACTCACTACTGAGAGTGAGCGTTGCACAATCGCCGAATCCGCAGCCAAGAAAAGGGGGGATTGTGACACATAGCATAGAAATTCCCAATGGCAGCTGAAATCAAACTCATATTCACTTTGCTCAACTAATGTATGACATAAATCTATCATGCTTGGAGTGCACATATATTTATGTGTGTGTATATATATGTATATAGTCTACACTTAACAATGGGTACCTTATATCAAGCAAACAGAAGTACCCAACAACAAGAAAGATTAGAATGGATATCCTAACAAAAAATTTACCTCTTTTTTTGGTTGGATGAACATTCACGTCAACGCTCAGATGGCAATATAATTGACACTTTCATGAAAGGTTTGGGTGCTTTAGGAAATTTTTAAAGCACTGTATTCCACCATTCTTGCTGCAATAAGAAAATATATAAAAAAAATGAAAACAATAGCAATGATCCTATGCTCTTCAATTGAAATTAATAAGAATAAAAACAAAGATTAATCTTCATGAAAGTCAATTGAGATAAAGTATGATACAGAAACCAGAAAGGAAACCAGGAAGTTAGTTGCTTGCTAATATCTTATCTTACTTCTAAGATCTTGGTGTTAAGGGCAAGGGCTAGGGCTAGGGCAGGTGATTGTGATGTCGGTGTTTTTGAAAATTCCCATATCATAATTTGGAAGCATCATTTGGAAGAGCTTTTGGTCAATTTACAAGGTTGCTCATTAAGAGTTTTATGTGAGATCTCACATCGGTTGAAGAAGGGAAGGAAGCATTCTTTATAAGGGTGTGAAATCCTCTTCCTAGTAGACACGTTTTAAAAACCTTGAGGGGAAGCCCAAGACAGAAAGCCCAAAGAGGACAATATCTACTAGCGGTGGGCTTGAACTATTACAAATGGTATTAGAATCAAACAAGGACGATGTGTTAGTGAGGAGGCTGATCCCCGAAGGGGGGTGGACATGAGGCAGTGTGGCGGCAAGGATGATAGGCCTCACAAGGGGGTGGATTGAGGGTCCCACATTGATTGAAGAGAGGAACGAGTGTCAGCGAGAACGTTGGGCCTTCCGCTAGGCCCCAAAGGAGGGTACATTGTTAAATCTTACATCAATTAGAGAGAGAAATGAGTGCCAACAAGAACGCGAGGCCCAAAAGGGGGTAGATTGTGAGATCCCAAATTTGTTGGAGAGAGGAAAGAAGCATTCTTTATAAGGATGTGGAAATCTCTCCTTAGCAGACGCGTTTTAAAAACCTTGAGAGGAAGCCCAAAACGGAAAACCCAAAAAAGACAATATTTGCTAGCGGTGGGCTTAGGCAGAACCCAAAAAAACTAGAACAACGCTTCCTTAGGAAAGTACAACAAAACATCCACACTATATAAAATAAGAACTCACAAATTGATTATACGATGAATGGCATAGCTCATGCTAATAAATATAGTAACCAGCATAGCTCAACTCAGATAGCCCATTGTAAACCACCAAGACATCTGACCATGAAAGCAACACCAAAGTAATAAAAACATGCAAGATTGACTAATTCTTCAAATAACCTTTCTGCAAGAAAAGCTGAGGTTTATATGATGAATGGCAAAACGACTTAGGAGGTCCACTATCTTCGTTTAATCATCAGATGCATTTTTTTTAGTGTCTTCCTCCCAGCAGTTATATTACCAGAAGTTATATTAATAGAGCATGTATGGTTAGGAGGGAGACTCACATCGGCTAATTAAGGAAATGATCATGAGTTTATAAGTAAGGAAAACATCTTCATTGATATGAGGCCTTTTGAGGAAACCAAAAGCAAAGCCACGAGAGCTTATGCTCAAAGTAGACAATATCATACCATTGTGGAGATTCGTGGTTCCTAACCTGGTATTAGAGTCATGCCCTTAACTTATTCATGTCAATAGAATCCTCAAATGTTGAGCAAAGAAGTTGTGAGCCTCGACACTCAAGTGTCGAACAAAGGGTGTACTTTGTTCGAGGGCTTCAGAGAATGAGTCGAGCCTCGATTAAGGGGAGGTTGTTCGAGAGCTCCATAGGCCTCGGGGGAGGCTCTGTGGTGTACGTTGTTCAAGGGGAGGATTGTTGGGAGGGGAATGATCATGGATTTATAAGTAAGGAATACATCTCCGTTGTTACGAGACCTTTTGGAAAACCAAAAGTAAAGCCATGAGAGCTTATGCCCAAAGTTGACAATATCATACCATTGTGGAGAGTCGTGGTTCCTAACATGATACCAAAGTCATGCCCTTAACTTAGTCATGTCAATAGAATCCTCAAATGTTGAACAAAGAAAGTGTGAGCCTCAAAGGTGTAGTCAAAAGTGACTCAAGTGTCCACTTTGTTCAAGGGCTCTAGAGAAGGAGTTGAGCCTCGATTAAGAGGAGGTTGTTCGAGGCCTCGTGGGAGGCTCTATGGTGTACGTTATTTGAGGGGAGGATAGTTGAGAATACATCTCCGTTGGTACGAGGCCTTTTGGGGAAACCAAAAGTAAAGCCACGAGAGCTTATGCTCAAAGTGGACAATATCATACCATTGTCGAGATTTGTGGTTCCTAACAGACATCAAAGAAAACTAAATCTGCCAATCACAGAAACTTGAAATTACGCAGTATTTATACAAAAGTGTCTATGAATGAATTTCACAAGGTTCATTAGAATCTTAAAACCCTCATCTGATAACACTGCTTTCATTCCTAGAAATTTAATACAAAAAACTTAAATCCACACAATATTCAGACGATTGTGAATGTAGCTTATATCGAAATTCAGTTACCTTAATTTCGACCTAAGAAGAAACAGACACGGATGCCATGGCCAGTTTGAGGCCGCCGTCTTGGAACAACGACATCGACGGAGGTGGATTGGGCGTCGAGGCTGTTTTCGACAAGCTCTTTAATGGCGGACACAGGCCTTTGAATGGCGTCTCCGGCAGCGATTCGATTGACGATGGATTCGCCGAGTCGGAGGATTTGGAAGTGAATAATTTAATGAATATTTTAAAGGTAGTCGTGAATTTATCGATGATGGTTTTAATATCTATGAAAAAATGAAAAAATAAAAATAAAAAGATGTCAGAAGTGGGATTTGAACCCACGCCCTCTCACGAGGACCAGAACTTGAGTCTGGCGCCTTAGACCACTCGGCCATCCTGACACTTTGTTTGCAACATTTTTCAGTACAATACATGTATTGTTCTTTGACTTATGAATGATATATGATGCATGATTGATGAATTTAAAAGCCTACAAGTAAGCTAGTTACTGAGTATTTTTATATTCATTTATGTTGCTCTTTTTCATATAGTACTTGATCTACACGACCAAGACGATTGCGTACATGAGAAGTGGAGCTATAGGAGTCGAGATAGATTCAAGTCATAATCTAGACTCGAGTCTTGGATGAACAAGTGTTTTTCTTGGATACCCAATGTTAAAGAATGTGGTCTAACGAACCAGTTTTAACCAGGGACAATTTGTAGTTTGTCTAGACTTGTTCAGAGATATAAAATTGTAAGTTCACTCGTTGTGATGATGTAGAAGGTTTATTCGAATGTTTTGAGTTTGACTTAGTTGATTCACACGAGCATAACTCACACTTACAACGAGACCAAGAAGAACTTTCTAAAGTTAAGGAATTGGCTGGCCTCAACCTTAGTGTAAAGATGTACTAGATGATATATGAAGGTTAGTAAAGTTTAATGATGTTATGGAGAGATAACTAGCTAGAGTACTAAGGTAACGTCAAAAGGTTAGCATGCTACCTCATTCGAGTAGTGGTTATCACAGATAGCATAAGGTCACACCGTTATTCGAGTAGTGGTGGTTGTTGCACTCACAAGCTTACAGATATTACTTTGGTTAAAGTCTCGACCCTATAAGAGATAAGGAGACTATGTGATATTAATATTAATGGTAGCAATGTCTCGGTCTAATAAATAGTTGAGATTTGAAGTTGAAGTCGCTTCCAACCATTGATATCAAGCGACCATTGGTGTGACTTTGTTCAAAACGTTATATTGAAACAATCAAGGCCCTGGTGTGCTAGGTATTCTTCAAAATGTCTCCAATGAAAGGCGTTTTGGGGTTTAGATGATGTTTCGCATGTTTCGCATGCATGTTATAAATTACAAAGCTCTCCAAATAGACAAGGACTTGAGCTAATCCAAGCCTAAGATACTTTCAGACACAAATGTTTGTTTTAGACACAAATGTTTCTTTTATTAGATCGAGAAAGGAGGAAGTTAAGACTCTAATACAAAAGGGAGATCCGACTCTAATATAAAAGGGATATCCACAACCATTGTTTCCTGTCATCTCGAACAATCCATGTTTTGACCGCTCAAACTCACTGATTCGATTTTGAGGTGTGTTATGTTATTTTTATACTATGATATAAGATTTTCTACGAAACAAGTTGTGCTATGTTATAAATTATACTACGAGACATGATTATGTTATGTGTTGAAACTATATCCCAATATCAAGTTTTAAGTGATCATTACAGGAAACAGGAACTTGAGGCCAAAAAGTTAACACAATTGCGGAATTAAGGATTCCAAGAAATTCGAATGAGTTACATCACATATATAAATTCAATAATCACCACTCAACAAAAAAGAATACTCAAAATGCATTACAAATTTATACAGCCAGTTGAATATTACCAAGATCAAGCTGAGAAGCAATTTCCTCAAGCTGTTTCTTGACGCTTAAATCAATGAGTTTCGATCCAGAATTTCCAAACCTGACTGTGAATCCAGCCACCAGACTCGGATCAATCTGCGTCTTGATCCTCACATTCTTAGCTCCACTCAATTTCTGCACCTGCTTCGCGATCTGCGCCAAATGCTGCTGCTCCAACGGCACAACCGAACTCACCACCGCAAGCTCCGTGTTCGTAATTTTGTTGTAAACCGATTCGAACTCCGTCACGATCTCCTTCACGATATCGATTCTCTTTGCGTCCACTAGGATCTTCAAGAAATTCGCCGTATGCGGCAGTAGAGACGACGACGCCGCGATCTCATCCACCAACGCAAGTTTCTTCTCGATGCTAATCGTCGGATTCGCGAAGCAATCGAACACCTGCGAATCCGCGAAAACGCTCTCGATCTTCTCGACATCGCCGCTTGTTGCATCCAGCGTGTTGTTAGACGCAGCGACTTCGGCCAACGCCGCAGCGTAGCTTCCAGCAGCCGAGGCGGACATTCTAGCGCCGCCGTGAGAGCGGTGTTGGCCGAGGCGGAGTCTTCCAGAAAGAAAAGTGGCGGAGAAAGAGAGGTTTGCCGGAGTAGTCCGGGAGATTCGGATTGTTGGAAGGAGTTTGGCCTGGAGTGAGGCGGCGGTTTGGTGAAGAGCGGCCATTGATGAGTCCGTTACAGAGGAATTTGAGTTTTCCGTTCGTTCTGGGGATTTGAGAAATGGTTTGTGGTAAATTGAAACCTAAAGAAAGGCCAAGGATTATGTTGTGGAGATGGACGGCTCGGATTGAAATAAAATGAGAGATCAACGGTTGAGAATTGAAGGGTTATCTCGTTGCTGTGGTGCAAAGGGCCTTTGGTTGAATTAGATAAAAAGTGGACACGTGGAAGTATGGGAATGAATGGGCAATTTAAGCCCCAAAATGAAATTTATGGGATTTTGTGGGGGCAATTAGAATTTATTTTAAGCTAAATTATACGTTTATTCACACTTGAATTTAGTTTTATCATATATTTGAAAGAAATTTGAGAATCGACATGTTCGACGTATTCTCTTGAAGCAGCATACCCGAGATTGAAGGAATAAGAAATTGGGTATTTAACAGAAGGTCAAATTTGAAAGGGGATATCGAAGAGTGAAGTTTCTACTACCTCTTGTCTGAATCAGCTCATGAATTTACGTCCAAAGCACCAGTCATCCGTGGGGTTCTCTCCAAATTGTGACCATAGATCTCTTGCTTCGACTCCTGAATGAGTAAAATACCTAAAAAATCTAAAAGAAATGGATATGCCTTGATTTAGCCTAAGAGCTACAACCGAACTGTGAATGTAACTATCTTGATTTTATTTCCGTGGCTTTCACATAGACACCATCATCCGTTTATGGGTGTCATATTCTTATGTGAAGAATAAGTACCACGTGATTTGAGTATTAAAAAATATTCAGTAAGTAGCTCTATTATTGAGGTCAAGAAATACAATCTAGGTGGTCTAAGGCGCCAGACTCAAGTTCTGGTCTTCGTAAGAGGGCGTGGGTTCAAATCCCACTTCTGACATTTCCTTCATATTTTCATACATAAATTAAATTAGCATCTAGGCTCTTATCCTCGTAGTTGCTGAAAGCTTATCAGCAAGCCTATTGTCAGGATGGCTGAGTGGTCTAAGGCGCCAGACTCAAGTTCTGGTCTTCGTAAGAGGGCGTGGGTTCAAATCCCACTTCTGACATTTCCTTCATATTTTCATACATAAATTAATTTAGCATCTAGGCTCTTATCCTTGTAGTTGCTGAAAGCTTATGAGCAAGGCTATTGTTAGGATGGCCGAGTGGTCTAAGGTGCCAGACTCAAGTTCTGGTCTTTGTAAGAGGGCGTGGGTTCAAATCCCACTTCTAACATTTCCTTCATATTTTCATACATAAATTAAATTAGCATCTAGGCTCTTATCCTTGTAGTTGCTGAAAGCTTAGAGCAAGCCTATTGTTAGGATGGCCGAGTGGTCTAAGGCGCCAGACTCAAGTTCTGGTCTTCGTAAGAGGGCGTGGGTTCAAATCCCACTTCTGACATTTCCTTCATATTTTCATACATCAATTAAATTAGCATCTAGGCTCTTATCCTCGTAGTTGCTGAAAGCTTATCAGCAAGCCTATTGTCAGGATGGCCGAGTGGTCTAAGGCGCCAGACTCAAGTTCTGGTCTTCGTAAGAGGGCGTGGGTTCAAATCTCACTTCTGACATTTCCTTCATATTTTCATACATAAATTAAATTAGCATCTAGGCTCTTATCCTTGTAGTTGCTGAAAGCTTATCAACAAGTCTATTATCAAGATGGCGAGTGGTCTAAGGTGAGGGCGGCGTGACATTTCTTTCATATTTTCATGCATAAATTTTGGGTGCGAGTCCAAATCATACTTTTGGCATTTGTTTATGAAAATAATTAGTATCTAGGTTTTCATTTGAACTCATTGTAGTACGGTTCTAGTATGTATGCTTGGACTAGGGCTTTTAAAACGTTTGAGTCTTTTGTCTAAAAAGCGTAAAATTTTACTGTATTTTTATTTGTCCAGCCCATGTAGTGATCCGTGTTCCTAAAAACTTAAAAATCAAGTTGTGACAATAATACCATGAGATGCTAGATGTCATGGTCATATTTGTCCAAGGCATGTCGTCCATGGCCGCATGCCCGTGACACGCAGAAACCTTTGCCTTATACTTCTTTCTTGCTTTCTTTTATCGCTTTCATGTTGTATTATTTCTTTCTTATTTTCTTTAAGAGTATGACGTTTCGACGATGTCATGGCTACGCCGGGTAGACGTGAAATGCCTCAAAATGTACTATAGGGGGATACGACTAGTTGTCAACTTCTCCCTACCCGATAGTTATATCCAATAAGCCGTTGTTGTTGCCTTTTTGCTTACATTCCCATAAAACATCAATCTCTCTGTCTCTCTCTTTTTTTCAAAACTCTTTTTCCAAAACCTCTATTCCTTGCTTTCTAAAATCTTCTCTTGAAATCGAGACCCGAGGTTTGTATTCACGTTGCCTGACCGCCAGCAACGTGACTCGAAGTAGGCTTGATCCACTTAGTGTTGAGAGTGTCGCACAATCACCAAATCCGCTGCCCAGAAACCGTGATTGTGACATTAGACATCTCGTTACCTAGAAATAAGAACTAAGAACCATTGGATGAGTAAAATGGAATAATTATTTTGTCAGTACTTCTATAAGTTCGAAGTCCAACAGAAAAGACGAGATTAGAAGTAGGGGTGTACATGGAATAATGATGTTTTTAGTACTCTTATAAGTTCGAAGTTCATTTAGAAAAATGAACCCTACCCTACCCGAAATGCTAATCCTACCCTACTCGAAATGCTAATCCAACCCAACCCAACCCAGATAAGGGTTGGGTTGGGTTGGTTCGGGTTGTCGGGTTGAATGTACACCCCTAGTCTAGAAGAATGAGAACCTTTAGATCTTGGGACAGAAAACCTTAGAGCTTTGACAACCGTATTAAAATCAAGCTTGATTATACAATAAGATACATAAGTATCAAGTGAGCCGAACTAAGTCTCGAGAAGATGTGTAGTTTCCACTGTGTCCCTAATATGAAAACAAAATTTAACCATCCGAATTACCACGACGAAAGGTCATGCTCAAGGATGTGCATGACAACAAATATATAATGGTACGAGAAAATCAACAAGTTTCGTACTAAAGGTCGAGAGTAAACATGGATTAATAGTTTTGCCCCTTCATATGGTGTAACATGTCACGAGAGTTCAAAGTCTGACAAGTAGACACTCCTAAATGTTGGCATTAAGAACGAGAATAGGTTAGCCAATGATCAACTAGAATGACTTCTTTTTGAGGCCCGACGAGATTTAGTATAAGTTTCTAGATGTATCAACCTGATAATTCAATCGTGCAATGTCTTCCATTATTTAGGACATACGAGCTAAGGACATAAAGGGCGTCGAAGGAGCATTGAATAACGAATATCCCCAAAGAATTGGACAAAAGAACATAAAAAGATACATGTAGAGTCAAGCGATGATCCATAAGTTATACTTCGTGGTTAAGGCTTTTCGAAAACCCTTAGGTTTTTCTTGAAAATTATAAGTTATGAAATTGACCAACTAAATGATTTCCGCTCTATATGAAATTTAATGTATGGCTTGATGGGCATAAGAGCATATTTAGGAAACATACCATAGATAGGGGTAAAATGACTAAAATGTCCTTACGATGACCTTATGACTTTTCACGGTCCAAATGAGTCCTAAATAACTTCAAATTTTATATGAAACCTATTTATAAAGTTAGGATGAATATGTATAAATTTAAAGCATTTGAATATATTTAGAACATACACCAAGATTAGGGCAAAAATGACAAAAATGTCCCTTATGAACCATTTATGAGAATTAATGTTTTTAATAAACTCCAAACGGTATGATATTTTGAACGGTACTTATTTATGGTTTAACGAATGACTTATACAAGAATTTATGAAGTTTTGATATGATTATGATATGAATCCTAACGCTCATCAATTACATGTATCCAAAGGAGCAATTACAAGAAGAAATGCAAAGAATATTTAAGTATTAAATCAAGAAAAAAATGGAATGACAATAAATATCACTTGACATTGAAAAGTGATTTGAAGACCTTTTGTCCTTGCTAGTTGAACTACATCTAATATTATTTATGTTTTGTCTTATTTTCTTCTATTTGTATTTAATAGCTTTTATTTTCGGGTTGGGTTGGGTTGGGTTCTGAAAGTTTTTGGGTTGGGTTGGGTTACCAATCCAACCAACCCGAACTTTTGAGTTGGGTCAAAAAAATCCTTCAACCCAACCCAACCCGAAACATGTACACCCATACCAAGCAATGTGTTAGATGATTATATAACTCATCGGAGAATAAAATATTGACATTAATCGAAAAATATAAAGTATAAATGTTGTAACAGCCCAAACCCACTGCTAGAAAATAATGTATGCTTTGGCCCGTTACGTATCGTCGTCAGCCTCACGATTTTAAAACGTGTCTGTTAAGGAGAGATTTTCACACTTTTGTTTCGTTACCCTCTCCAACAGATCTCGTACAAATGAAGTATGTAAATTAAATAAAATTTTACGTTTGTAGAAATGGTAGTTGACAAGTCTTATATTGAATGGTTCATTGCCGGTTCTCCTCTACTGTTTATAACAATTTAAGTCCAACATCCGTGAGTTTGGACTATTAAAAGTTTTGGTTGTTACCAATGATATCAAAGGCAAACATCAGAAGATGAGTTAGAGGACGAAACATTTCTTATAAGGGCGTGGAAACTTCTCCTTAAAGACGCATTTTAAAATCGTGAAGTACAAGATAGATACGTAACGTGTCAAAACCGACAATTCGACTAATGAGTTTGGGCTGCTATAGATCTTCTTCTATTTTTGTGTCGGGTGAAATGTTTGAAGGTTGGACCACACCCTTTAAATTTTGATTTGTTTTGATTCCCTCGTTTTTGTTAATCATATCTATTTTTCTTCGGGTTTAATGTGAATAAATGGATAAATATAGTTAAAAAAAACCATTTTTAACTTTGCTTTTAACATTTTTTTTTGGGCTATATAATGAACCAAAATCTAAATGATTAAACATCAACAAAAGAGTTTTGAGTATCTAAAAAAAAATGAAGACTCTAACCAGCTTCGGGTTTATCTTATTGCTTGCTTTGGAATCAAGCATTATTATTAACATATGTTTTGCAGGATCGAGTAGACAAAGTGTACGAAAAAGAGGGCAAGTAGCAAAAAGCAAATGGGAGGTGACTATTTACAATTATCGAATAAACTCAGTTTTAAATGCTCATTGCAAATCAAAAGACGACGATTTGAACGAACGCGTTTTGGATAAGCAAGCCCAATTGAACTGGAGCTTCAAAATGAACTTTTGGCGTATGCTTCGTTTTGGTGCAATTTTAATAGTTTGAATAGACATGCTTCATTTCAGGTTTTTTGGCTTTCGGAACGATGCAACTTTAATAGTTGCATTTGGGCAACTTTTGATGATGGATTTTACTTAAAAAATATTCCTTCCGGGAAGTTTGAATTGATACACCCTTGGGAAAAATAAAGTAAAATCTCCCTCACTCATCTTGGTTCCACAAAACCTACCTTTTTTTTCTTTGATGTTTCATTGCTTTCACGTGTAATAATTATATGGAGAGTTGTGATATAGACCTAAGATGTATATTTAAGTCTAATAAAAGCCGGAGGAATCTTTTGGGATTTTAGAGTTCTTTTGATGTTGATAATTTGGTTGGGTTTAGAGTTTCTACTTATAACGACCCATGTCCAAGATTCAAAATCTGGATTTGGCACTTAATGACCCTAATATTCCCGTGACGATATTGTCAGGCTACTTACTCCTCACTTTTAAGAGTGAAAACTATCTCCACAGACCAACATGAGTCATTCCAGCATATATTTTCCTCACTCACATGTTTGCTACGACAATTCTCAAGAGGTCTCCCAACATAAAATTGCAACAAGAAAAACACATTTAATCTGGAAGTTCTAATGATTAAGCCACCAAAAAGGAAAGTGCATCTCGTTGAACTGGTCATGTCACCCAAAAATGATTCTTAATAACGTGTTTGGTAATTTAGCATATTTCTAAACTGATTCGTGCCTAAATCCTTTTTGTTCCTTAATGTTGACACCTTCAAATCCTATACGTGAAAATTTTGAGGGATTTGAGCGTTTGGGTGTGAAAGTCGAGGTCCTGATCACAACCGAGTAAGTAGCCATTTTGGTATTTCCTAAAGAAATAATTATACATTTAAGTAAAAATTGAAGGACTAGGTAAACAATCTTGAGTTGACCTAAATGGTATGTTTTGCTTTGAAATCATGAAATTGACCCACTAAATAGATAGGGGTAAAATGACTAAAATGTCCTTGCAATGTTCTTATGACGTTTCAGGATCCAAATGAGCCCTAAATAACTTAAAATTTTATATGAGACCTATTTAGAAAGTTATGGATGAATACGTATGATTTTAAAGCATTTGAATGTATTTAGAACATACACCAAGATTAGGGCAAAAATGACAAAAATGTCCCTTATGAACTTTTTATGAGAATTAATGTTTTAATGAACTCCAAACGGTATGATACTTTGCACGGTACTAATTTATGTTTTAACGACTGACTTATATATGAATTTATGAAGTTTTGATATGATTATGATATGAATCCAACCACTTATCAATTGCATGTATCTAAACGAGCGATTACAAGAAACAATGCAAAGAAAATTTAAGTATCAAATCAAGAAATAAATGGAGTGACAATAAAATATCACTTGACACTGGAAAGGGATTTGAAGACTTTTTGTTCTAACTAGATTTAATATTATTTATAATGTCTTATTTTCTTCGATTTGTATTTAATAGCTTTGATGGTTAGTTTGTAGTTGGTAGTTGAACTACATTATGTTCAATTATCTTTTTGGCCTATTCAAAAGCATGTAATATTCAGATTAGATACCATGGTGGAATACAAAAGTCGTGTGTTTGAAACCCATTGGGTGTTATGTTTGTTCCAAACCTTGCTTTAGGTTTGATGTTAAAATCGATTCATTGGATTAGTCATGATCAAAGTAATTCTGGAATGAGTCGTCTTGGGATCTAAGAGTGACCATCATAGATTCCAAGTTCGATCTAAGAGTTACTCATCTTCTAACCAGCTCTTGGTTGGAATCAATTCGTTAAGTTAGTTTTATTTGTGAAAGTTTACAAGGATACTAGAAAGACCTCTAACATTACAAAACTCCAGCTTGTTGGCGCTTATCAGAAAAACTCGAAATCTTACATAGTTTGTTGAGCGGGGAGCGAGCTATTCGGTATAGCAGCTCACGTTCGGTTGCGATAATGGAATAGTGAATAAAACCAAACCCAATTTCTTAAGATCTCGAAGTCGTTTTGCTACTATCTAATAGCGAAATAAAAATTGATTCTTTAATTTTAATAATTTAAAATCATGCAATTCAGTATACAAGTTTCGATATATTTCAATAAACAATTCACGTACAAAAAGCTTCGATTATCGTTTACAAAATAATAATGCAAAAACATGTACATATCAAAATATAAATGTTTATAAATTATGACTCGAATATATCTTCACTCCTATAGCCCCATAACTGCGTACACAATTATCTCGGTAGCGTAGCTCAAGTACTATATGAAAAAAGATTAGTATAAATTAATATAAAAATACTTAGTAAATAGTTTACTCGTAGTGGTCTAAGGCATACATGTCACATAGTGAATAATTGCGATGACATAGTGAATTAATATAAAAGTTTTTTTTTTCAAAGTGGTCTAAGGCACCAAATTCAAGTTCATATCGGTTCAGGAGTTTCATATATAAAGGCCCCAAAGTAGTCTAAGTTTTGGTCTTTACGAGAGGACGTGGGTTATACTGGTCATATCAGTTCAGGAGTTTCCCTTGTTTACTGTGTTTGCAAAAGACAATGTAACATGGGGCCAAACGTACCTACCTTGAAGGAAAGGACATGTTAGAAAGAATTTCAAATAACTACTTGATCTTGTGTGCCTTCCCCAATCTTGTTTCTACTCATGTGGTGCTTCAAATCTCGAGGAACTTCACTCGATAGTCCTAATTCAAGTCATATTAGCATCAAAATTGAATGGGAAAATACTAATAAAGGTCAAGCTGAATGAAGAAGTGTGGCATACATGTCACATAGTGAATAATTCACATAGTTTATCGACTATTCAGTCTCATTTATGTCCTTGAGAATTTTTAATTTTGAATATGCGATTTTCAAAGGATCCTCACGATTTGGAACATGAGTGATTACTACCTATTTGGTGTAAACCAAAATAAACTCATACAATCTACGAATTTTATGAATATCTTCCGAGATATAGAAAAATCGCGAGGGATAAATCTTTTTGATAACCTCGAGAATCTTTGGGTCATCTTACCCTTACCCAAATAAGTTTACGACCATGGGATAGTTAGAGATCTCCTAATCATTCCCACACGGGGTATCCTTGAGGCACCATATAACATAAATTATCTAGGACACGACCCTCTTATCTATCGTCTCATTATAGGATACAAATGAGGATCATAGCCAATTGACCTAAGTTTACCATTAAAGTTTAACTAGCAACCCTTTGGTGGCTAGTAGACTGCACTTGGGAAGTCACAGAACAAACTTGTAAGTAACCACACAGAATTAAGAAGTAATACTTGCAGGATGCTCTTGGTGATGCATGCATGCTAGTGAAAATGCATGCTAGTGAAAATTAATTCTAAGTGGTTAGATTCAAAATATCATGTGCTTATGGAGTTAACCATATGTCTTTTAATTGATAGAATTGTATGCCTAGATTCTGTATACCTTCCTCAAATACATTTCTACTTGTTGTACGTAATCATGCTATGTCTGTGGATGGAATATTTGTGTATCTATGCTTCGGGTGTTTGATGGATGTTATCGCCGCGTTGAGCTTGTATCATTGTATGCATAGTTAGATGTACGTAGCTCTAGATGAATGATTGTGTGAACTTTTCCTATAGATAATAAGTAGTAGGGTTGACTTAAGCCTAGGGTAGATGAGTACGCAATCTGTGGGTCAAAAAGTAGTCGAGATAAATTTGTTGCTTTTTAGTTTAAACCAATGAATATTCCTTGAGTTATATTTCCAAGGAGTTGTACGGTAAAGACCGTGAACATATTAAGCTTGAAGTAGCTAGATTACTAAGAATGGAAAGGAAATTAACGGTTGATACAAAGAAACATTAGATTTTGAGTTTGATTTTATTAAGAATAAAAATAAAGTACGTAAATTTAATAAAGCTGTCACGAGTTTGGGTCGTTACAAATGAAATAAGAGCCACACACTAGGCGGACGATGTGTTAGTGAGGACGTGGATTTCGCGATTGTGCGACACTCACTACCAGCACTCAGTGAGTCAAGCCAGCTTCGGATCACGTTGTCTATGGTCAGGCAACGTGTATTCAAACCTCAGGCCTCAATTTAAAGAGAAGATGTTAGAAAGCAAGGGAGAAAGGTTTTGTAAAGAGAGTTTTGAAAGCAAGAATGAGAGAGTGATTGAGAGTGGTGTTATATAGCATGGAAGCAAAAAAGGCAACAACAACTGCTTAAACAATATATAACTTTTCGGGTAGGGAGAATTTGACCGCTAATCGCATCCCCCTATAGTACATTTTGAGGCATTTCATGTCTACCAGATGTAGCCATGATATCGCTTAAACGTCATACTCTTAAAGAAAACAAAAAATAAATAATACAACATGAAAGCTATTAAAGAAAGTGGTAAAGTAGTACGAGGCAAAGGGTTTCAGCGTGTAACGAGCATGCGGCTATGGGCAACACGCTATGGACAAGCGTGACCGTGACACTAGGCTTCCAACTGGGTGTTCTAAACAATGTGTTAGATGATTATATTACTCTAATAAAAAGTCTATTAATCGTTTGAGTTCTAAATTATATGGAAACTTTTAATAAAAAAATGACTACGTGTTAATAAAATATCTAAATTATTACCGGAGAATAAAATATTGCGTCAATCAAAATATCAAAGTCTTGATTTTATAGAAAAATATAAAGTATAAATGTTGTAACAGCCCAAACCCACCGCTAGAAAATATTGTCCGTGCCTGTTACGTATCGTCGTCAGCCTCATGATTTTAAAACGTGTTTGTTAGGGAGAGATTTTCACACTTTAGTAACTAATGTTTGGTTCCTCTCTCCAACAGACTTGTATAAATGAAGTATGTAAATTAAATAAAGTTTTACCTTTGTAGAAACGGTAGTTGACAAGTCTTATAATGAATGGTTCATTTCCGAGGGTTCATTTCCGATTTTCCTCTACCGTTTGTAACAATTCAAGTCCAACGTTGGTGAGTTTGGGCTATTAAAAGTCTGATTGTTACAAATGATATCAAACCCAGACATCAGACGATCTGTTAGTGAGGACGAAGCATTTCTTATAAGGGTGTGGAAATCTCTCCTTAAAGACGCGTTTTAAAATCGTGAAGTAGACGATGGATGATACATAACGTGTCAATGCTGACAAAATCTAAATGATTAAGCATCAACAAAAGAGCGTTGAGTATCTATAAAAAAAAAAATGAAGCCTTTAACCAGCTTCGGTTTTATCTTATTGTTTTCTTTGGAATCAAGCATTATTATTAACACATGTTTTGCAGGATCGAGTAGACAAAATGTAGGAACAAGAGGGCAGGTTCCAGAAAGCAAATGGGAGGTGACTATTTACAATTATCAAACAAACTCGGTTTTAAATGCTCATTGCAAATCAAAAGACGACGATTTGAACAAACGCGTTTTGGAGAAGCAAGCCCAATTGAACTGGAGCTTCAAAATGAATTTTTGGCGTATGCTTCGTTTTGGTGCAATTTTAATAGTTTGAATAGACATGCTTCATTTCAGGTTTTTTGGCTTTCTGAACGATACAACTTTAATAATTGCATTTGGGCAGCTTTTGATGATGGATTTTACTTAAAAAATATTCATTCCGAGAAGTTTGAATTGATACACCCTTGAGAAAACTGAAGTAGAATCTCCCTCACTCGTCTTGGTCCCGCAAAACCTACTTTTTTTTCTTTCATGTTTCATTGCTTTCACATGTAATAATTGTATCGAGAGTTGTGATATAGACCTAAGATATTGTATATTTAAGTCTAATAAAAGCGGGAGGAATGTCTTGGGATTTTAGGGTTCTTTTGATGTTGATAATTTGGTTGGGGTTCGAGTTTCTACTTGTAACGACCCATGTCCAAGATTCGAAATCTAGATTTGGCACTTAATAGCCCTAATATTCCCGTGACGATATTGTCAGGCTACTTACTCCTCACTTTTAAGAGTGAAAACTATCTCCACAGACCAACATGAGTCATTCCAGCATATATTTTCCTCACTCACATGTTTGCTACGACAATTCTCAAGAGGTCTCCCAACATAAAATTGCAACAAGAAAAACACATTTAATCTGGAAGTTCTAATGATTAAGCCACCAAAAAGGAAAGTGCATCTCGTTGAACTGGTCATGTCACCCAAAAATGATTCTTAATAACGTGTTTGGTAATTTAGCATATTTCTAAACTGATTCGTGCCTAAATCCTTTTTGTTCCTTAATGTTGACACCTTCAAGTCCTGTACGTGAAAATTTTGAGGGATGTGAGCATTCGGGTGTGAAAATCGAGGTCCCGATCACAATTGAATAAGTAGCCATTTTGGTATTTCCTAAAGAAATAATTACATAAATCTCTTGAAATTGACCAACTAAATGTCATCCCCTATGCATGAAATTTAATGGATGATTGGATGGACAGGTGCAAAATGACTAAAATGTCCTTACGATATCCTTATGACTTTTTAGAGTTCAAATGAGCCCTAAATAACTTAAAAAAAAAATTACGAGACCTATTTATAAAGTTATGGATGAATATATGTAAATTTAAAGCATTTGAATGTATTTAGAACATACACCAATATTAGGCAAAAATGACAAAAATGTCCCTTATGAACCTTTTATGAGAATTAATGTTTTTAATGAACTCCAAACGGTATGATATTTTGCACAGTACTTTCAATTGCATGTATCTAGAGGAGTAATTACAAGAAGCAATGCAAAGAAAATTGTAGTATCAAATCAAGAAATGAATAGAGTGGCAAAAAATATCACTTTGACATTAGAAAGTGATTTGAAGACTTTTTGTATTTATTAGTTGAACTACATTTAATATTATTTATGTTATGTCTAATTTTCTTCATTTAATAGCTTTGATAGGTAGTTTGTAGTTGATAGTTGAACTACCTTATGTTTGAATTATTATTATTTTTTTTTTATCTATTTAGAGCCATGTAATATTCAACTTTGAAATCATGGTGGAATACAAAAATCTTGTGTTTGAAACTCTTTGGGTATTATGTTTTTTTCAAACCTTTTTTTAGGTTTGATGTTAAAATCGATTCATTGGATTAGTCATGATCAAGCAAATTCTGGAGTGAGTCGTTTTGGAATCTATGATGGAATCTAAGAGTGACCATCATAGATTCCAAATTCGAAATAAGAATTATTCATCTTCTAACCAGCTCTTGATTGGAATCAATTCGTTAAGTTAGTTTTCTTTGTGAAAGTTTGCAAGGATACTCGAATAATTTCTAGCCTGAAAAAATCCAACTCGTTGGCACTTATCAGAAAAACTTGAAATCTTACATGGTAAAAAGCTTGTCTTCACAATAAAATTGTTATTATATTGAAAAATAATGTAAACTATATGTTAGGATGGTTGATTGGTCTAAGATGCTAGACTCATGTTTTGGTCCTCGTAAGATGACGTGGGTTTAAATCCTACTTTTGACATGCTAAATTAGCAATTTAGGCTCGTTCTAGTTGCTAAAAAGCATGTCATCACAATGTCATCGTTCGTAACAGGGCGGGTTTTGACATGCTAAATTATTTTAGCGTCTAGGCTCTCATTCTAGCTCGTTCTTGTTGCTAAAGGCATGTCATCACAATGTCATCGTTATTGTATTGAAAAATACTGCAAGCTAAATGTCAGGATGCCCGAGTGGTCTAAGGCGCCAGACTCAAGTTTTAGTCTTCGTAAGAGGGCGTGGGTTCAAATCCCACTTCTGACATGTTAAATTATTAGCGTTTAAGATCATTCTAGCACGTTTGTTATTGTACTCGCATGCCCAACTCTCTAGTGTTTTGCTTATATCTTTATGTCACACATAAAATGCCTCAGAATGTACTGGATACGTTCTCAACTTCTCCCTACCCACCTTATTCCTCAGAATGTACCTTCTCCCTACCCACCTTATTCCTCAGAATGTACCTTCTCCCTACCCACCTTATTCCTCAGAATGTACTTCTCCCTACCCACCTTATTCCTCAGAATGTACTTCTCCCTATCTACCTTATTCCTCTCCCTACCCACCTTATTCCTCAGAATTTACTATAGAAGGATACGACTACCCACATGTACTATAGAAGGATACGACTACCCACATGTACTATAGAAGGATACGACTACCCACCTTATTCCTCAGAATGTACTTCTCCCTACCCACCTTATTCCTCAGAATGTACTTCTCCCTACCTACCTTATTCCTCTCCCTACCCACCTTATTCCTCAGAATTTACTATAGAAGGATATGACTACCCACCTTATTCCTCTCCCTACCCACCTTATTCCTCAGAATGTACTTCTCCCTACCCACCTTATTCCTCAGAATGTACTTCTCCCTACCTACCTTATTCCTCTCCCTACCCACCTTATTCCTCAGAATGTACTTCTCCCTACCTACCTTATTCCTCTCCCTACCCACCTTATTCCTCAGAATGTACTATAGAAGGATACGACTACCCACCTTATTCCTCAGAATGTACTATAGAAGGATACGACTACCCACCTTATTCCTCAGAATGTACTATAGAAGGATACGACTACCCACCTTATTCCTCAGAATGTACTATAGAAGGATACGACTACCCACCTTATTCCTCTCCCTACCCACCTTATTCCTCAAAATGTACTATAGAAGGATACGACTACCCACCTTATTCCTCTCCCTACCCACCTTATTCCTCAAAATGTACTATAGAAGGATACGACTACCCACCTTATTCCTCTCCCTACCCACCTTATTCCTCTCCCTACCCATAGATACGGCTACCCACCTTATTCCTCTCCCTACCCACCTTATTCCTCAGAATGTACTATAGGAGGATACGACTAGTTCTCAACTTCTCCCTACCCACCTTAGAATGTACTATAGGAGGATACGACTAGTTCTCAACTTCTCCCTACCCACCTTATTCCTCAGAATGTACTATAGGAGGATACAACTAGTTCTCAACTTCTCCCTACCCACCTTAGAATGTACTGTAGGAGGATACGACTAGATCTCAACTACTCCCTACTCAAGGTTATATACTGTAAGTCCTTGTTATTTCTCTCTTGCTTGCTTATATAACGTCTCTTTCAAAAATCTCTCTCTGCTCTCGCTTTCTAAAACCTTCTCTTAAAACTGAGGCTAGAGGCTCGAGCATACGTCGCTTGGCCGTAGGCGACACAAGAACGAATTGGCTTAGCTCACTTGTCGTTGGAAAGTGAGTGTCGCACAATCGCAAGTCCGCTGCCATTAAAAGTGCGATTGTGACAAGTGGTATCAGAGCTTTGTAAGCTCCGTGAAATAGCAAAGACCGAGAACATGTCGATGACAAAGTCGACACCCAAAGCACAAGCCGACCGGCTTACCTTAATAGAGGAGGAAATGTTGTTCCTCAAAGAAGTCCCTTACACCATCCGCTTCCTGGAAGCATAGGTGAAAGAATTGAGTGGAAAAGTCGTAGAGATCGACGCAATGGGTAACCGCCTGGATGGGTTGCTAATTGCAGAACTGATGTTTCAAGTGACCTCACTCGAAGAAAAGGTTGCTCCTACGAGCAGCTCAAGACCGTCTGGTAGCCCCGACAGCTCTGTCGCACACAAGGAGGGACGTCGCGAAGAGTTCGACGCGCTACAAAATACAATGATGAGTTTGTTCAATAGATTAGCTGACGAATTCAGAACAACGATCGATGAAATGCAAGAAAAGATGTCTGCCATGAGCACCCGAATCGAGGTGACCATGAAAGTCGTGCAGAACGTCTCGGTTGGGCAAACTAATATAGGATCCAACAAACTGAAGTTTCCCGAACCTAGACCTTTCAAAGGGAACCGGGATGCCAAAGAGTTGGAGAACTTCATCTTTGATGTCGAACAGTACTTCAAAGCCATACCGGCTTGTACCGACGACATGAAGGTGACAGTAGCCTCGATGTATCTCATAGACGACGCCAAACTTTGGTGGCGTTTGAAGGTACAAGACATCGAGAATGGATAGTACACCATAGACTTGTGGGAAGACTTAAAGAGAGAGTTGAGGGACCAATTCCTCTCTGAAAGTAGACCATCTAGCAATGGAAAAACTAATAGCCCTAAAGCAAACTAGAAGCATAATGGACTATGTCAGACAATTTTCGACCTTGATGCTAGATATTAGGGGCACATCAGAGAAGGACAAGATGTTCTTCTTTATAAATGGGTTACAACCGTGGGCCAAAACAAAAATACACGAGAAAAAGGTCCAAGACCTAGCTACCGCAATTGTCAGCGCCGAGAGACTCCTAGACTATGGGAACAAGGCGAGTTACCAAAGAAAAACAACACGGCCCCAAACACTGGGGGCAAAACATATAAGCCGCCAGGTCACCGACATGGAAGCCCCAACAGGCCAAACGGAGGTAACGACAGACCAAGCGGGTGGACAAATAGACCTTCTCAGAACAACCAAGCGAGGACATCTCGAGGACCTTACCCTCAAAGGAACCACCCGACAACACCTATACAATGCATACTGTGTAAAGGCCCCCACAAAGTGTCCTACTGTCCTCATCGGGCCTCTCTTACTGCACTCCAAGTGTCCATCCAAGAGAGCAATGACACAAGAGTCGAGACTATGCTAGACAAAAAGGAAGATCAAGACAACCCCCGAATGGGCGCGCTCAAATTCCTGTCAACCCTTCAACAGAAGGTCGAACCGAAGGAGATAATAGAGAACGGGCTCATATTTGTAGATGCGACAATAAACTCTCGACCGAGTAGGAGCACTTTGATAGACTCAGGAGCGACTCACAACTTCATCGCCGATCAAGAAGCCCGAAGATTGGGACTCACAATAGGAAAGGACCCTGGAAAAATGAAAGCTGTCAACTCCAAGGCCTTGCCTATTGTGGGAGTTTCCAAAATAGTCCCCTTCAAATTAGGGACTTGTACAGGAGAGCTTGATCTTGTCGTAGTTTGCATGGACGACTTTGACGTGGTACTTGGGATGGAGTTCCTTCTATAACACAAAGTTATCCCAATGCCATTAGCGAAATGCTTGGTGATCACTGACCGCAATCCCACAGTAATACCTGTAAGCATCAAACAGCCAGGTAATCTTAGAATGATCTCGGCCATACAATTAAAAAGAGGGCTCGCACGAGAGAAACCTACATTTATGGCTATACCACTGATGGAAGAAGTGACTACTGAGGAAACTATCCCAGACGAAATCAAGGAGGTACTAAACAGTTACGCTTATATAATGCCAGAGAGCCTACCACAAACATTACCACCCCGTCGACGCATTGATCACGAAATTGAACTCCTTCCCGAGGTTAAACTCCCAGCGAAGAACGCATACCGGATTGCTCCCCCTGAGCTAGTTGAATTGAGGAAACAACTAGATGAGTTGTTGACGAGCAGGATTCATCTGCCCGGCAAAAGCACCTTACGAAGCCCCCGTACTATTTCAGAAAAAGAAGGATGGGATGTTGCGCCTATGCATAGATTATAGAGCCTTAAACAAGGTGACGGTACACAACAAGTACCCACTGCCGATAATATCCGACTTGTTCGACCAACTTCACGGGGCCAAATACTTCACGAAGTTGGACATACAATCAGGGTACTACCAAGTACGTATCGCCGAAGGGGACGAGTCTAAGACGACGTGCGTGACATGATATGGGGCCTTCGAGTTCCTGGTGATGCCCTTTGGCTTGACAAACGCCCCAGCTACGTTTTGCACGTTAATGAACCTGGTTTTCTACGAATACTTGGATCAGTTCGTCATAGTATCCCTCGATGACATAGTTGTATACAGCACAACCCTAGAGGAACACAAGGTACACTTGAAGCTGGTATTTGACAAGCTGTGGCAGAATCAGTTGTATGTCAAGAAAGAAAAATGTGCCTTCGCACAGACATGCATCAACTTCCTCGAACATGTCATCAGTTGTGGACAGATTGGGATGGATAGCGATAAGATAAAAGCTATCCAAGAGTGGAAAGTCCCTACTTCCGTATCCGATGTGCGATCCTTCTTAGGATTAGCAAACTACTATAGGCGGTTCGTCGAAGGGTTTTCACGACGAGCCACCCCCTTAACAGAGCTCCTGAAGAAAGACCACCCTTGGTCGTGGTCAAATAAATGTCAAATGGCCTTTGAAGATTTGAAGGCAACCATGACGAGGGGTCCTGTCCTCGGGTTAGTAGATGTTACAAAGTCATTTGAAATAGAAACTGCTTCTGACTTTGCCCTAGGCGGTGTCCTTATTCAAGAAGGACACCCCATCGCTTATGAAAGTCGAAAGCTCAATGATGCCAAACGGAGATACACTGTCTTTGAAAAGGAAATGCTAGCTGTAGTTCATTGCCTACGAGTCTAGAGACAGTATCTCTTGGGATCACAGTTCATAGTGGAGACGGATAACAGTGTCATCTGCCACTTCTTCGATCAACCAAAATTGACGGCAAGAGTCGTTGGCGGAATTCGACTTCAAATTCAAACACAAGGCAGGGAAGATTAATCAAGCAGCCGATGAACTGAGTCGGAAGGGCGAACATGCGGCCATATGCATGTTAGCCCATATTCATTCAAGTAAGATCGATGGATCGATGCGCGACATCATCAAAGAACATTTACACAAAGACCCATCGGCTAAAGCCGTCGTCGAACTAGCTAAAGCTGGGAAGACACGACAGTCGAGGGAGACATTCTAATGACTAAAGGAAACAGGTTATACGTCCCAAGAACGGGAGAACTGAGGAAGAAACTCATTCAGGAATGTCATGATACCTTATGGGCAAGACACCTTGGGTGGCAAAGAACGTATGCCCTCATAAAAAAGGGGTACTTTTGGCCGAATATGCGGGACGATATCATGCAATACACAAAGACGTGCCTCATCTGCCAACAGGACAAAGTCGAGAAAGCCAAAGTCTCGGGACTCTTGGAACCTCTACCTGTGCCAACAAGACCTTGGGAAAGTGTGTCTCTGGACTTCATAACACACCTCCCAAAAGTCGAAGAATATGACGCCATCTTGGTTATCGTAGACCGGTTCTCGAAATATGCAACGTTTGTTCCCACTCCAAAATTATGGTCGGCTAAACTAACAGCCCAATTATTTTTCAAACACGTTGTCAAGTTATGGGGCATTTCGTCGAGCATCATCAGTGTTAGAGATGGTAGGTTCATTGGCACATTTCGGACCGAACTATTCGCCTTCTTGAGAACGACTTTAAACATCTCTTCGAGCTACCATCCCCAAACCGATGGACAGACGGAACGGTTCAACTGCTTGCTCGAAGAATACTTACGTCACTTCGTCGACGCTCGACAAAAGAACTGGATACAACTGCTAGATGTGACCCAATTCTGTTTCAATTGTCAAACGAGCTCGTCTACAGGGAAGAGCCCCTTCGAAATTGTAAGTGGACGACAACCGGCCTTACCACATATTATTGAAAATTCTTATGTAGGGAAAAACCCTCAAGCCCAAAACTTCACAAATGAATGGAAGCAGACAACAGATATAGCTCGAGCATATTTAGAGAAAACTTCCAAGCATATGAAGAAGTGGGTGGACAAGAAGCGTCGCCCCCTTCAATTTCGAACAGGAGATCAAGTCCTCATCAAGTTGAGACCAGAACAGATCCGATTTCGTAGCCGAAAGGACCAGCGACTAGTTCAAAAATATGAAGGCCCGGTTGAAGTCATCAAAAAGATCGAGGCTACCTCCTACAAAGTTTCACTACCCACATGGATGAAAATCCACCCAATAATTCATGTGAGCAACTTGAAGCCTTATCACTCTGACCCGGACGTCGACCAGCAAAATGTAATCACAAGACCGAGCATCGATTTGAAACAAAGAGACAACAAAGGAATAGAGGAGATCCTAGCCGACAGGGTTAGGAAGATAGGAAGACCCGTATGGATGATTCATGAATTTCTTGTCAAATGGAAGAATCTCCCTACGGAGGAAACTAGCTGGGAACGTGCCGAAGATTTGGACTCCGCCGCCACCCACATCGCCAGATTCGAAAGTAGTTAGTTGACAGGGACGTCAACCAATTAGGTGGGGGTGGATGTCACGGTCATCCTCGTCCAAGGCGTGATGCCCATGGCCGCATGCCCATGACTAGCCCAACCCTTTATGTCTTTTCATATTCTAGCGTTTTGCTTTTATATTTCTAGGAAGTATGACGTTTTAGAAACATCATGTCTAGGCCTGTCAGACATGAAATGCCTCAGAATGTACTATAGGGGATACAACTAGTTGTCAACTTTTCCCTACCCAAGGTTATATACTGTAAGCTGTTGTTATTTCTCTCTTGCTTGCTTATATAACGTCACTTTCAAAAATCTCTCTTTCAAAAATCTCTCTCTGCCCTCGCTTTCTAAAACCTTCTCTTAAAGGCGAGGCCAGAGGCTCGAGCATACGTCACTTGGCCGAGGCGACGCAAGAACGAATTGGCTTAGCTCATTGTCGTTAGAAAGTGAGTGTCGCACAATCGCAAGTCCGCTGCCATTAAAAGTGCGATTGTGACACCAGACTCAAGTTCTGGTCTTCGTAAGAGGGCGTGGGTTCAAATTCCACTTCTGACATGCTAAATTTTTAGCATCTAGACTCTCATTCTAGCTCGTTCTTATTGCTAAAGGCATGCCATCACAATGTCATCGTTATTGTACTGAAAAATACTGTAAGCTAAAGGTTTGGATGGCCGAGTGGTCTAAGGCGCCAGACTCAGGTTTTGGTCTTCGTAAAAGGGCATGAATTCAAATCCCAATTCTAACACGCTAAATTATTAGCATCTAGGCTCTCATTCTAGCTCGTTCATGTTGCTAAAGGCATGTCATCACAATGTCATCGTTATTGTACTGAAAAATATTGCAAGTTAAATGTCAGGATGGCCGAGTGGTCTAAGGTGCCAGACTCAAGTTTTGGTCTTCATAAGAGGGCGTGGGTTCAAATCCCACTTCTCTGACATGCTAAATTAGTGTCTAGGCTCTCATTCTAGCTCGTTTTAATTGTTGCTATAATGGAAGGATGGTTGAGTGGTCTAAGGTGTGCAAGACTCAAGTTTTGGTCTTCATAAGAGTGCTATAATGGAAGGATGGTTGAGTGGTCTAAGGTGTGCAAGACTCAAGTTTTGGTCTTCATAAGAGTGCTATAATGGAAGGATGGTTGAGTGGTCTAAGGTGTGCAAGACTCAAGTTTTGGTCTTCATAAGAGGGCGTGGGTTCAAATTCCACTTCGACATGATAAAATGCTATCCCACTTATTCGGGCTCTTTCTTGTTACTAAAAGCATGCACCCAAATGTTAGGATGGTCGAGTGATCTAGACTCAAGTTTTAGTCTCCGTAAGTGTGCGTGTGTTCATATCCCACTTCTGACATGATAAATTAGCATTCAAGCTCTTCTTCTAATAAGATTTTGGTCTTCACTATTTTTCTTTACGATCATAATATTGAGAGTCTCTGGATGTGAATACGAGCCATGCGAGAGAGAGGTGACACTACGACAGATTTGTAGATAGAACGAGAAGAAAAGCGTTAGGCATGATTGGGAGTGATTTTGAAAATCGTTAATACCATTTTTGTCATATTCAAAACTACTTACAAACATGATATTAATTGACCGAGTTTGACTTTTGAAAATAATAATTGTTTAAGACGTTTACATTGAAAGATAAGTATAAAGAGACATTCGAGACTCGAGTGAGTGCTAAGTAACAATAGCCCATGACTTGGTCACTTTTAAGTACTATGACTCTTATAAGTGGGGCTATTTACTTGTCACAATCGCACTTTGATGGTAGCGGACTTGCGATTGTACGACACACACTTCCCAGCAACAAATGAGTTAAGCATATTCGTTCTTGCGTTGCCTACGGCCAAGGGACGTATGCTTGAGCTTCTTGCCCCGGTTCAAGAAGAAAGTTTTAGAAAACAGGGACAGAGAGATTTCGAAAGAGAGTTTTGAAAGCAAGATGGCCCAACCTTAGAGATGGATAGTTGTTAATTATCGGTTCGTGGGAGATATGGGTCTACTAGATTAGGTCACGCCTACATTAGAGATGGATGGTCGTTAATTATCGGTGTGTGGGAGATACGGGGCTACTGGATTAGGTCACATCTACATTAGAGATGGATAGTTGTTAACTATCGGTTCGTGGGAGATATGGGGCTACTGGATTAGGTCACGTCTACATTTGAGATGGATAGTCGTTAATTATTGGTTCGTGGGAGATACGAGGCTACTGGATTAGGTCACGTCTACATTAGAGATGGATAGTCGTTAATTATTGGTTCGCGGGAGATACGGGGCTACGGGGCTACTAGATTAGGTCACGTCTACATTAGAGATGGATAGTCGTTAATTATTGATTCGTGGGAGATATGGGGCTACTGGATTAGGTCACGTCTACATTAGAGATGGATAGTCGTTAATTATCGGTTCGTGGGAGATATGGGGCTACTGGATTAGGTCACATCTACATTAGAGATGGATAGTCGTTAATTATCGGTTCGTGGGAGATATGGGGCTACTGGATTAGGTCATGTCTACATTAGAGATGGATAGTCGTTAATTATTGGTTCGTGGAAGATACGGGGCTACTGGATTAGGTCACGTCTACATTAGAGATGGATAGTCGTTAATTATTGGTTCGTGGGAGATATGAGGCTACTGGATTAGGTCATGTCTACATTAGAGATGGATAGTCATTAATTATCGGTTCGTGGGAGATATGGGGCTATTGGATTAGGTCACGTCTACATTAGAGATGGATAGTCGTTAATTATTGGTTCGTGGGAGATATGGGGCTACTAGATTAGGTCACGTCTACATTAGAGATGGATAGTCGTTAATTATTGGTTCGTGGGAGATATGGGGCTACTAGATCTTTCTTCCCCACCCAAAATTGTAATTCAATTTGTGCACTTCCTTTTTCGACAAGCACAACAAGGATAGTTTTACCGTGGAGGATCAACAACGTAAAATTACCTAAAACGTGGTAAATCACGAAGGGTTTGGTTTTAGAATAATATAGGAGGAAACCATGTTAGGAATTAGGGATCTCCAAAATGGTATGATATTATCCACTTTGAGTATAAGCTCTCATGACTTTGCTTTGGGCTTCCCCAAAAGGCCTCGTACCAGATGTATTCCTTACTTATAAACCCATGATCATTCTCTAGATTAGCTAACGTGGGACTCCCTCCCATTAATCCTCAACAATCCTCCCCTCGAACAAAGTACACTGTAGAGTCTCCCATAAGGCCAAACAAAGTACACTATAGAGCCTCCCATGAGGCCTATGGAACCCTCAAACAGCCTCCCCTTAATCGAGGCTCGACTCCTTTTCTGAAGTCCTCGAACAAAGTACACCATTTGTTTAATACTTGAGTCACTTTTGACTACACCTTCGAGACTCACAACTTTTTTGTTCGACATTTGAGAATTTTATTGACATGGTTAAGGGCATGACTCTGGTACCATGAAGTCCAATTTTAATGAACACACAAAGAGGAAGAATTCTTATCATTATCGAATGATGCACGATTTTTCTAAAGAAAAATATAAAATATTAAAAATTTGAATGAGATTTAAATAAGTAATAATCTATCCGGGATAGATAAATAATAATATATATATATATATATATATATATATATATATATATATTCTTTAATAACAAGTGATTAATAAAAATTGATTAATTAGAAAATGCTAATAAAAATAAAATGAAACTCACCCACTTTCGTAAAAACAAGTAAAAGAAAAAAGAGGCAACCCAATTCCTTTCATCTTCTTCTTCCCGCCGTCTTCTCCATTTCGGCAGCTCAGTGTCGCCGCCGCCGCCGCCATCTTTCTGCCGTAAGTACCTCCGCCGCCGCCGCAGCTTACCTCCTAACGGTTTTTCTCTGGTTTTCTACTCTCTTCGCCATGTCTTTCTTCTCTCGTGGATGACATAAATTTGGATTTGTCTAATGAAATAATAAAATGGCCGAATAGAAACGAAAAAACACGAATTCTTTTCACTTCCTCTTCCGGGTCATTTTGCAGTCAAATTCCATAGGTGTTAACATAAGAACTTTTTTCCCCTATGAGACAGGGTCGTTAACTCGATCTGAAAAGTTGTTTTCTCGTTTTAGTATCATACCATATCCACTAAATATTGTCCTAAACTTAAAATGACATAAATTTGGATTTGACTTTTGAAACTACCTTTTGATTTGTTGCTTATGTCTGTTGATTGAGGCTTTGATATCTGAATCTCTTTGGTGTCTGTTGAAAGTTTCCTTGTTTATACGACCGTGAATTTTCTAGCATTCTTGTAGGAGTTATTTCGATTGACAGAACAACAAAAACGGTAGTAATTAGTGTTGGGAAGAACACATCGAGCCTTTTTGAAGATTGGAATCGTCTGTTGAGGATTATTGAGAGGAATAGTTTCAAATTGGCTAATTAAGAGGAAGATCATGAGTTTATAAGTGTGGAACACTATCTCTATTTGTTCAGTCTTTTTCCTCTCAAACACTCAATTTGTGTATTTCTTGTCTCATGTGCAATTAGGCTCTAATACCAAATATTAGGAATGGAGAGAGATATCTCTCATTCTATTCCAGAATAAAATTGGCTATTATATAGTGTTACAGAATCAAATGCTAATTTGTTACGACTAAATCTAATTCAAATAACTAAATCAAATTTAATCCAAATAACCAAATCTAATCTAATCCTAACACTTACTAACCCAGCTGAATACCAATCCATTTGTCCTTCAACAATAAATCACGTAGGGAAGAAGTGTGGCATACATGTCACATAGTGAATAATTCACATAGTTTATCGACTATTCAGTCTTCTCATATATATAGTCTAAAGATGATCTCAGTCCTTTTGATCTAGATAATCACGAAAGAAATGATTATCTATTTGAGTAAAATGGTAGTGGAGAGATATTTTTCAACCTGTAATAGTCCATATCATTTGATAATCATGATATGATTAGGATTGTGGTACAAAGATTTTTTAGAAAGATTTATCCGTCTCATTCATGTTCTTGAGAATTTTTAATTTTGAATATGCGATTTTCAAAGGATCCTCACGATTTGAAACATGAGTGATTACTACCCATTTGGTGTAAACCAAAATAAACTCGTACAATCTACGAATTTTATGAATATCTTCCGAGATATAGAAAAATCGCGAGGGATAAATCTTTTTTATAACCTCGAGAATCTTTGGGTCATCTTACCCTTACCCAAATAAGTTCACGACCATGGGATAGTTAGAGATTTCCTAATCATTCCCGCACATAGTATCCTTGGGGCACCATATAACATAAATTATCTAGGACACGACCCTCTTATCTATCGTCTCATTATAGGGTACAAATGTGGATCATAGCCAATTGACCTAAGTTTACCATTAAAGTTTAACTAGCAACCCTTTGGTGGCTAGTAGACTGCACTTGGGAAGTCACGGGACAAACTTGTAAGTAACCACACAGAATTAAGAAGTAATACTTGCAGGATGCTCTTGGTGATTCATGCATGCTAGTGAAAATTAATCCTAGATGGTTAGACTCGAAATATCATGTTATATGTCTTTATGGACTTGTTAATTGATAGAATTGTAAGCCAAGATTCCTGTATACCTTCCTCAAATACATTTCTACTTGTATGTAATCATGCTATGTCTGTGGATGGAATATTTGTGTATCTATGCTTCAAGTGCTTGATGGTTGTTATCGCCGCGTTGAACTTGTATCATTGTATGCATAGTTAGATGTACGGTAGCTCTAGGTGAATGATTGTGTGAACTTTTCCTATAGATAATAAGTAGTAGGGTTGACTTAAGCCTCGGGTAGATGAGTACGCAATCTGTGGATCAAAAGTTGTCGAGATAAATTTGTAGTTTTTTTTAGTTTAAACCAACGAATATTCTTGAGTTATGTTTCCAATGAGTTGTACGGTAAAGACCGTGGACATATTAAGCTTGAAGTAGCTAGATTACTAAGAATGGAAAGGAAATTAACTGTTGATACAAAGAAACATTAGATTTGAGTTTGATTTTATTAAGAATAAAAATAAAGTATGTAAATTAAATAAAGCTGTCACGAGTTTGGGTTGTTAGAAATGATATCAGAGCCACGCACTAGCTGAAGGATGTGTTAGCGAGGACGTGGATTTGACGATTGTGCGGCACTCACTACCAGCACTCAGTGAATCAAGCCAGCTTCGAATCACGTTGCCTACAGTCGAGCAACATGTATTCAAACCTCGGGGCTCAATTTAAAGAGAAGATTTTAGAAATCGAGGGAGAGAGGATTTGTAAGGAGAGTTTTGAAAGCAAGAATGAAAGAGAGATTGAGAGTGGTGTTATATAGCATGCAAGCAAAAAGGCAACAATAACGACTTAAACAGTATATAGTTTTTCGGGCAAGGAGAATTTGACAACTAGTCGCATCCCCTTATGGTACATTTTGAGGTATTTCATGTCTACCAAACGTATCCATGATATCGCTAAAACGTCATACTCTTAAAGAAAATAAGAAATAAATAATACAACATGAAAGCAATTAAAGAAAGCGGTAAAGTAGTACAAGGCAAAGGGTTTCGGCGTGAACGAGCATGCGGCCATGGGCAACACGCTTTGAACTAGCATGACCGTGGCACTAGGCTTCCAACTGGGTGGACCAAAAAATGTGTTAGATGATTATATAACTCTAATAAAAAGTCTATTAATCGTTTGAGTTCTAAATTATATGGAAACTTTTAATAAAAAAATGACTATGTGTTAATAAAATATCTAAATTATTACCGTAGAATAAAATATTGACGTAAAAAAAATATCATAGTCTTGATTTTATAGAAAAATATAAAGTATAAGTGTTGTAACAGCCCAAACCCACAGCTAGAAAATATTGTCCACTTTGGCCCATTACGTATCATCGTCAGCCTCACGGTTTTAAAACGTGTTTGTTAGGGAGAGATTTTCAAACTTTTTGAACTAATGTTTGATTCCCCTCTCCAATAAATCTTTGTATAAATGAAGTATGTAAATTAAATAAAGTTTTACCTTTGTAGAAACGGTGTTGACAAGTCTTATAATGAATGGTTCTTTTGCAGTTCTCCTCTACCATTTGTAACAATTCGAGTGCAACGTTCGGAGTTTGGGCTATTAAAAGTTTGATTGTTACAAATGATATCAAAGCCAGACATCACACGATGTGTTAGTGAAAACCTCTCCTTAAAGATGCGTTTTAAAATCGTGAAGTAGATGATGATACATAACGTGTCAAAGCGAACAAAATCTAAATGATTAAGCATCAACAAAAAAGCGTTGAGTATCTATAAAAAAATATGAAGCCTCTAACCAGCTTCGGTTTAATCTTATTGTTTTGCAGGATCAAGCAAACAAAATGTTGGAACAAGAGGGCAGGTTCCAGAAAGCAAATGGGAGGTGACTATTTACAATTATCAAACAAACTCAGTTTTAAATGCTCATTGCAAGTCAAGAGACAACGATTTGAACAAACGTGTTTTGGAGAAGCAAGCCCAATGGAACTGGAGCTTCAAAATGGACTTTTGGCGTACGACTTTGTTTTGGTGCAATTTTAATAGTTTGAACGGACATGCTTCATTTCATGTTTTTTGGCTTTCTGAACGATGCAACTTTAATAACTGCATTTGGGCAGCTTTTGATGATGGATTTTACTTAAAAAATACTCATTCCGGGACTTTTGAATTGATACACCCTTAGAAAAAATGAAGTTAAATCTCCCTCACTCGTCTTGGTCCCACAAAACCTACCTTTTTTTTTTCTTTCATGTTTGATTGCTTTCATATGTAATAATTGTATCGAGAGTTGTGATATAGACTTAAGATATTGTATATTTAAGTCTAATAAAAGCGGGAGGAATGTTTTGGGATTTTAGGGTTCTTTTGATGTTGATAATTTGGTTGGGTTTCAAGTTTCTACTTGTAGCGACCTATGTCCAAGATTTGAAATCTGGATTTGGCACTTAATAGCCCTAATATTCCCGTGACGATATTCCTCATAATGTACTATAGGAGGATACGACTAGTTCTCAACTTCTCCCTACCCACCTTAGAATGTACTATAGGAGGATACGACTAGTTCTCAACTTCTCCCTACCCACCTTAGAATGTACTATAGGAGGATACGACTAGTTCTCAACATCTTCCTACCCACCTTATTCCTCAGAATGTACTATAGAAGGATACGACTAGTTCTCAACTTCTCCCTACCCACCTTAGAATGTACTATAGGAGGATACGACTAGTTCTCAACTTCTCCCTACCCAATTCATGCCTCAGAATGTACTAATGTACTATAGGAGGATACGACTAGTTCTCAACTTCTCCCTACCCAATTCATGCCTCAGAATGTACTAATGTACTATAGAAGGATACGACTAGTTCTCAACTTCTCCCTACCCAATTCATGCCTCAGAATGTACTATAGGAGGATACGACTAGTTCTCAACTTCTCCCTACCCAAGGTTATATACTGTAAGCCCTTGTTATTTCTCTCTTGCATGCTTATATAACGTCTCTTTCAAAAATCTCTCTCTGCTCTCGCTTTCTAAAACCTTCTCTTAAAACCGAGGCCAGAGGCTCGAGCATACGTCGCTTGGCCGTAGGCGACACAAGAACGAATTGGCTTAGCTCACTTGTCGTTGAAAAGTGAGTGCCGTACAATCGCAATTCCGCTGCCATTAAAAGTGCGATTGTGACAAGTGGTATCAGAGCTTTGTAAGCTCCATGAAATAGCAAAGACCGAGAACATGTCGATGACAAAGTCGACACCCAAAGCACAAGCCGACCGGCTTACCTTAATAGAGGAGGAAATGTTGTTCCTCAAAGAAGTCCCTGACACCATCCGCTTCCTGGAAGCACGGGTGAAAGAATTGAGTGGAAAAGTCGTAGAGATCGACGCAATGGGTAACCGCCTAGATGGGTTGCTAATTGCAGAACTGATGTTTCGAGTGACCTCACTCGAAGAAAAGGTTGCTCTTACGAGCAGCTCAAGACCGTCTGGTAGCCCCGACAGCTCTGTCGCACACAAGGAGGGACGTCGCGAAGAGTTCGACGCGCTACAAAGTACAATGATGAGTTTGTTCAATGGATTAGCTGACGAATTCAGAACAACGATCGATGAAATGCAAGAAAAGATGTCTGCCATGAGCACCCGAATCAAGGTGACCATGAAAGCCGTGCAGAACGTCTCGGCTGGGCAAACTAATATAGGATCCAACAAACTGAAGTTTCTCGAACCTAGACCTTTTAAAGGGAACCGGGATGCCAAAGAGTTGGAGAACTTCATCTTTGATGTCGAACAGTACTTCAAAGTCATACCGGCTTGTACCGACGACATGAAGGTGACAGTAGCCTCGATGTATCTCATAGACGACGCCAAACTTTGGTGGCGTTTGAAGGTACAAGACATCGAGAATGGATAGTACACCATAGACTTGTGGGAAGACTTCAAGAGAGAGTTGAGGGACCAATTCCTCTCTGAAAGTAGACCATCTAGCAATGGAAAAACTAATAGCCCTAAAGCAAACTGGAAGCATAATGGACTATGTCAGACAATTTTCGACCTTGATGCTAGATATTAGGGCACATCAGAGAAGGACAAGATGTTCTTCTTTATAAATGGGTTACAACCGTGGGCCAAAACAAAAATACACGAGAAAAAGGTCCAAGACCTAGCTACCGCAATTGTCAGTGCCGAGAGACTCCTAGACTATGGGAACAAGGCGAGTTACCAAAGAAAAACAACACAGGCCCAAACACTGGGGGCAAAACATATAAGCCGCCAGGTCACCGACATGGAAGCCCCAACAGGCCAAACGGAGGTAACGACAGACCAAGCGGGTGGACAAATAGACCTTCTCAGAACAACCAAGCGAGGACATCTCGAGGACCTTACCCTCAAAGGAACCACCCGACAACACCTATACAATGCATACTGTGTAAAGGCCCCCACAAAGTGTCCTACTGTCCTCATCGGGCCTCTCTTACTGAACTCCAAGTGTCCATCAAAGAGAGCAATGACACAAGAGTCGAGACAATGCTAGACAAAAAGGAAGATCAAGACAACCCCCGAATGGGCGCGCTCAAATTCCTGTCAACCCTTCAACAGAAGGTCGAACCGAAGGAGATAATAGAGAACGGGCTCATATTTGTAGATGCGACAATAAACTCTCGACCGAGTAGGAGCACTTTGATAGACTCAGGAGCGACTCACAACTTCATCGCCGATCAAGAAGCCCGAAGATTGGGACTCACCATAGGAAAGGACCCTGGAAAAATGAAAGCTGTCAACTCTAAGGCCTTGGCTATTGTGGGAGTTTCCAAAATAGTCCCCTTCAAATTAGGGACTTGGACAGGAGAGCTTGATCTTGTCCTAGTTTGCATGGACGACTTTGACGTGGTACTTGGGATGGAGTTCCTTCTATAACACAAAGTTATCCCAATGCCACTAGCGAAATGCTTGGTGATCACTGACCGCAATCCCACAGTAATACCTGCAAGCATCAAACAGCTAGGTAATCTTAGAATGATCTCGGCCATACAATTGAAAAGAGGGCTCGCACGAGAGGAACCTACATTTATGGCTATACCACTGATGGAAGAAGTGACTACTGAGGATACTATCCCAGACGAAATCAAGGAGGTACTAAACAGTTACGCTTATATAATGCCAGAGAGCCTACCACAAACATTACCACCTCGTCGACGCATTGATCACGAAATTGAACTCCTTCCCGAGGTTAAACCCCCAGCGAAGAACGCATACCGGATTGCTCCCCCTGAGCTAGTTGAATTGAGGAAACAACTAGATGAGTTGTTGACGGCAGGATTCATCTGCCCGACAAAAGTACCTTACGGAGCCCTCGTACTATTTCAGAAAAAGAAGGATGGGACGTTGCGTCTATGCATAGATTATAGAGCCTTAAACAAGGTGACGGTACACAACAAGTACCCACTACCGATAATATCCGACTTGTTCGACCAACTTCACGGGGCCAAATACTTCACGAAGTTGGACATACGATCAGGGTACTACCAAGTACGTATCGCCGAGGGGGACGAGTCCAAGACGCGTTCATGACAAGATATGGGGCCTTCGAGTTCCTAGTGATGCCCTTTGGCTTGACAAACGCCTCAACTACGTTTTACACGCTAATGAACCTGGTTTTCTACGAATACTTGGATCAATTCGTCATAGTATCCCTCGATGACATAGTTGTATACAGCACAACCCTAGAGGAACACAAGGTACACTTGAAGCTAGTATTTGACAAGCTGCGGGAGAATCAGTTGTACGTCAAGAAAGAAAAATGTGCCTTCGCACAGACATGCATCAACTTCCTCGAACATGTCATCAGTTGTGGACAGATTGGGATGGATAGCGATAAGATAAAAGCTATCCAAGAGTGGAAAGTCCCTACTTCCGTATCCGATGTGCGATCCTTCTTAGGATTAGCAAACTACTATAGGCAGTTCGTCGAAGGGTTTTCACGACGAGCCACCCCCTTAACGGAGCTTCTGAAGAAAGACCACCCTTAGTCGTGGTCAAATAAATGTCAAATGGCCTTTGAAGATCTGAAGACAACCATGACGAGGGGTCCTGTCCTCGGGTTAGTAGATGTTACAAAGTCATTTGAAATAGAAAATGCTTCTGACTTTGCCCTAGGCGGTGTCCTTATTCAAGAAGGACACGCCATTGCTTATGAAAGTCTAAAGCTCAATGATGCCGATTGGAGATACACTGTCTCCGAAAAGGAATTCTAGCTGTAGTTCATTGCCTACGAGTCTAGAGACAGTATCTCTTGGGATCACAGTTCATAGTGAAGACGGATAACAGCGCCATCTACCAGTTCTTCGATCAACCAAAATTGACGGCAAAACAAGCCTGGTGGCAAGAGTCGTTGGCAGAATTCGACTTCAAATTCGAACACAAGGCAGGGAAGAGTAATCAAGCAGCCGATGCACTGAGTCGGAAGGGCGAACATGCGGCCCTTTGTATGTTAGCCCATATTCATTCAAGTAAGATCGATCGATCGATGCGCGACATCATCAAAGAACTTTTACACAAAGACCCATCGGCCAAAGCCGTCGTCGAACTAGCTAAAGCTGGGAAGACACGACAGTTTTGGGTCGAGGGAAACCTTCTAATGACTAAAGGAAATAGGTTATACATCCCAAGAACGGGAGAACTGAGGAAGAAACTCATTCAGGAATGTCATGATACCTTATGGCCAGGACACCTTGGGTGGCAAAGAACGTATGCCCTAATAAAAAAGGGGTACTTCTGGCCGAATATGCGGGACGATATCATGCAGTACACAAAGACGTGCCTCATCTGCCAAAAGGACAAAGTCGAGAAAGCCAAAGTCTCGGGACTCTTAGAACCTCTACCTGTGCCAACAAGACCTTGGGAAAGTGTGTATCTGGACTTCATAATACACCTCCCAAAAGTCGGAGAATATAACGTCATTTTGGTTATCGTAGATCGGTTCTCGAAATATGCGACGTTTGTTCCCACTCCAAAATTATGCTCGGCTGAACTAACAGCCCAATTATTTTTCAAACACGTTGTCAAGTTATGGGGCATTCCGTTGAGCATCATCAGTGATAGAGATGGTAGGTTCATTGGCACATTTCGGACCGAACTATTCACCTTCTTGAGAACGACTTTAAACATCTCTTCGAGCTACCATCCCCAAACCGATGGACAGACGAAACGATTCAACTGCTTGCTTGAAGAATACTCATGTCACTTCGTCGAAGCTCAGTAGAAGAACTGGATAGAACTGCTAGATGTGGCCCAATTTTGTTTCAATTGTCAAACGAGCTCGTCTACGGGGAAGAGCCCCTTCAAAATTGTAAGTGGACGACAACCGGCCTTACCACATATTATTGATCATTCTTATGTAGGAAAAAACCCTTAAGCTCAAAACTTCACAAACGAATGGAAGCAGACAACAGATATAGCCCGGGCATATTTAGAGAAAGCTTCCAAGCATATGAAGAAGTGGGCGGACATGAAGCGTCGCCGCCTTCAATTTCGAACAGGAGATCAAGTCCTCATCAAGTTGAGACCAGAACAGATAAGATTTCGTAGCCGAAAGAACCAGTGACTAGTTCGAAAATATGAAGGCTCGGTTGAAGTCATCAAAAAGATCGGGGCTACCTCCTACAAAGTTGCACTACCCACATTGATGAAAATCCACCCAATAATTCATGTGAGCAACTTGAATCCTTATCACCCTGACCCGGACGTCGACCAGCGAAATGTAATCACAAGGCCGAGCATCGATCTGAAACAAAGAGACAACAAAGAAATAGAGGAGATCCTAGCCGACAGGGTTAGGAAGATAGGAAGACCCATACGGATGATTCATGAATTCCTTGTCAAATGGAAGAATCTCCCTACGTTGGAAACTAGCTGGGAACGTGCTGAAGATCTGGACTCCGCCTCCACCCACATCGCCAGATTCGAAAGAAGTCAGTTGACAGGGACGTCAACCAATTAGGTGGGGGAGGATGTCACGGTCATGCTCGTCCAAGGCGTGATGCCCATGGCCGCATGCCCATGACAAGCCCAACCCTTTATGTCTTTTCATATTCAAGTGTTTTGCTTTTATATTTCTAGGAAGTATGACGTTTCAGAAATATTAAGTCTAGGTCTGTCACACATGAAATGTCTCAGAATGTACTATAGGGGGATACGACTAGTTGTCAACTTCTCCCTACCCAAGGTTATATAATATAAGCCGTTGTTATTTCTCTCTTGCTTGCTTATATAACGTCTCTTTCAAAACTCTCTCTTTCGAAAATCTCTCTTTCGAAAATCTCTCTCTGCCCTCGCTTTCTAAAACCTTCTCTTAAAGTCAAGGCCAGAGGCTCGCGCATACGTCGCTTGGCCGAAGGCGACGCAAGAACGAATTGGCTTAGCTCACTTGTCGTTAGAAAGTGAGTGTCGCACAATCGCAAATCTGCTGCCATTAAAAGTACGATTGTGACACCAAAGTCAAGTTCTGGTCTTCGTATGAGGGCGTGGGTTCAAATCCCACTTCTGACATACTAAATTATTAGCATCCAGGCTCTCATTCTAGCATGTTCTTGTTGCTAAAGGCATGTTATCACAATGTCATCGTTATTGTACTATAGATACGGGCAAAATGACTTTATACGAGACCTATTTATAAAGTTATGGATGAATATATGTAAATTTAAAGCGTATTTAGAACATACACCAATATTAGGGCAAAAATGACAAAAATATCCCTTATGAACCTTTTATGAGAATTAATGTTTTAAAGAACTCCAAACGATATGATATTTTGCACCGTACTTTCAATTGCATGTATCTAGAGGAGTAATTACAAGAAACAATGCAAAGAAAATTGAAGTATCAAATCAAGAAATGAATGGAGCGACATCAAATATCACTTGACATTAGAAAGTGATTTTGAAGACTTTTTGTATTTGTTAGTTGAACTACATTTAATATTATTTATGTTATATCTAATTTTCTTCATTTAATAGCTTTGATGGGTAGTTTGTAGTTGACCGTTGAACTACGTTATGTTTGAATTATTTTTTTCATCTATTCAAAGGCATGTAATATTCAACTTTGAAATCATGGTGGAGAAAAAAACTTTTGTTTGAAACCCTTTGGGTGTTATGTTTTTTTCAAACCTTTCTTTAGGTTTGATGTTAAAATCGATCCATTGGATTAGTCATGATCAAACAAATTCTGGAGTGAGTCGTTTTGGAATCTATGATGGAATCTAGGAGTGACCATCATAGATTCCAAATTCGATTTAAGAGTGAACATCATGGATTCCAAATTCGAAATAAGAATTATTCATCTTCTAACCAGCTCTTGATTGGAATCAATTCGTTAAGTTAGTTTTCTTTGTGAGAGTTTGCAAGGATACTAGAAGAACCTTAGCCTGAAAAAATCCAACTTGTTGGCATTTATCAGAAGAACTTGAAATCTTACATGGTAAAAAGCTTGTCTTCACAATCAAATTGTTATTATATTAAAAAATAATGTAAGCTATATGTTAGGATGTCTGATTGGTCTAAGATGCTAGACTCAAGTTTTGGTCCTCGTAAGATGGCGTGGGTTTAAATCCCACTTTTGACATGCTAAATTAGCAATTTAGGCTCGTTCTAGTTGCTAAAAAGCATGTCATCACAATGTCATCGTTATTGTCGGTCTAAAGCGCCAGACTCAAGTTCTGGTCTTCGAAAGAGGGCGTGGCTTCAAATCCCACTTTTGACATGCTAAATTATTAGCGTCTAGGCTCTCATTCTAGCTTGTTCTTGTCGCTAAAGGCATGTCATCACAATGTCATCGTTATTGTACTGAAAAATATTGCAAGATAAATGTCATGATGGCCGAGTGGTCTAAGGTGCCAGACTCAAGTTCTGGTCTTTGTAAGAGGGCGTGGGTTTAAATCCCACTTCTGACATGCTAAATTAGCATCTAGGCTCTCACTCTCTAGCTCATGTCATTGGTACTGAAAAATACTGCGTCCTTCCTTTTCATATTCTAGTGTTTTGCTGCTTTATGTCTTTATGTCACACATGAAATGTCTCAGAATATACTATAGGAGGATACGACTAGTTCTCAACTTCTCCCTACCCAAGGGCCGAGTGGGTCTAAGGCGCGCCAGACTCAAGTTCTGGTCTTCGTAAGAGGGTGTGGGCTAAATGTCAGGATGGCCGAGTGGTCTAAGGCGCTAGACTCAAGTTCTGGTCTTCGTAAGAGGGTGTGGGTTCAAATCCCACTTCTGACATGCTAAATTATTAGCGTCTAGGCTCTCATTCTAGCTTGTTCTTGTCGCTAAAGGCATGTCATCACAATGTCATCGTTATTGTACTGAAAAATATTGCAAGATAAATGTCATGATGGCCGAGTGGTCTAAGGTGCCAGACTCAAGTTCTGGTCTTTGTAAGAGGGCGTGGGTTTAAATCCCACTTCTGACATGCTAAATTAGCATCTAGGCTCTCACTCTCTAGCTCATGTCATTGGTACTGAAAAATACTGCGTCCTTCCTTTTCATATTCTAGTGTTTTGCTGCTTTATGTCTTTATGTCACACATGAAATGTCTCAGAATATACTATAGGAGGATACGACTAGTTCTCAACTTCTCCCTACCCAAGGGCCGAGTGGGTCTAAGGCGCGCCAGACTCAAGTTCTGGTCTTCGTAAGAGGGTGTGGGCTAAATGTCTTGTTATTGTACTCGCATGCCCATGACAAGCCCAACCCTTTATGTCTTTTCATATTCTAGTGTTTTGCTTTTTGTCTTTTTGTCACACATGAAATGCCTCAGAATATACTATAGGACGATACGACTAGTTCTCAACTTCTCCCTACCCAAGGGCCGAGTGGGTCTAAGGCACGCCAGACTCAAGTTCTGGTCTTCGTAAGAGGGTGTGGGCTAAATGTCAGGATGGCCGAGTGGTCTAAGGCGCTAGACTCAAGTTCTGGTCTTCGTAAGAGGGTGTGGGTTCAAATCCCACTTCTGACATGCTAAATTATTAGCGTCTAGGCTCTCATTCTAGCTCATGTCATTGTTATTGTACTGAAAAGCCCAACCCTTTATGTCTTTTATGCTAGACTCAAGTTCACTTCTGACATGCTAAATTAGCATCTAGGTTCTCATTCTAGCACGTTTGTTATTGTACTCGCATGCCCATGACAAGCTCAACCCTTTATGTTTTTTCATATGCCCAACCCTAATTAGCATCTAGGTTCTCATTCTAGCACGTTTGTCATTGTACTCGCATGCCCATGACAAGCCCAACCCTTTATGTTTTTTCATATGCCCAACCCTTTATGTCTTTTATGCCAGACTCAAGTTCACTTCTGACATGCTAAATTAGCATCTAGGTTCTCATTCTAGCATATGTTTTTTATGCCAGACTCAAGTTCACTTCTGACATGCTAAATTAGCATCTAGGTTCTCATTCTAGCACGTTTGTTATTGTACTCGCATGCCCATGACAAGCCCAACCCTTTATGTTTTTTCATATTCTAGTGTTTTGTTTTATGTCTTTATGTCCCACATGAAATGCCTCAGAATGTACTATAATAGGATACAACTAGTTCTCAACTTCTCCCTACCCAAGGTTATATACTGTAAGCCGTTGTTATTTCTCTCTTGCTTGCTTATATAACGTCTCTTTTGAAAATCTCTCTCTACTCTCGCTTTCTAAAACCTTCTCTTAAAACCGAGGCCAGAGGCTCGAGCATACGTCGCTTGGCCGTAGGCGACGCAAGAACGAATTGGCTTAGCTCACTTGTCGTTGGAAAGTGAGTGCCGCACAATGGCAAGTCCGCTGCCATTAAAAGTGCGATTGTGACAAGTGGTATCAGAGCTTTGTAAGCTCCGTGAAATAGCAAAGACCGAGAACATGTCGACGACAAAGTCGACACCCAAAGCACAAGTCGACTGGCTTACCTTAATAGAGGAGGAAATTTTGTTCCTCAAAGAAGTCTCTGACACCATCCGCTTCCTGGAAGCACGGGTGAAAGAATTGAGTGGAAAAGTCGTAGAGATCGACGCAATGGGTAACCGCCTGAATGGGTTGCTAATTGCAGAACTGATGTTTCGAGTGACCTCACTCGAAAAAAAGGTTGCTCCTACGAGCAGCTCAAGACCGTCTGGTAGCCCCGACAGCTCTGTCGCACACAAGGAGGGATGTTGTGAAGAGTTCGACGCGCTACAAAATACAATGATGAGTTTGTTCAATGGATTAGCTGACGAATTCAGAACAACAATCGATGAAATGCAAGAAAAAATATCCGCCATGAGCACCCGAATCGAGGTGACCATGAAAGCCGTGGAGAACGTCTCGGCTAGGCAAACTAATACAGGATCCAACAAACTAAAGTTTCCCGAACCTAGACCTTTCAAAGGGAACCGGGATGCCAAAGAGTTGGGGAACTTCATCTTTGATGTCGAACAGTACTTCAAAGCCATACTGGCTTGTACCAACGATATGAAGGTGACAATAGCCTCGATGTATCTCATAGACGACGCCAAACTTTGGTGGCGTTTCAAGGTACAAGACATCGAGAATGGATTGTACACCATAGACTTGTGGGAAGACCTCAAGAGAGAGTTGAGGGACCAATTCCTCCCTGAAAACGTAGATCATCTAGCAATGGAAAAACTAATAGTTCTAAAGCAAACTGGAAGCATAAGGGACTATGTCAGACAATTTTCGACCTTGATGCTAGATATTAGGGGCACATCAGAGAAGGACAAGATGTTCTTCTTTATTAATGGGTTACAACCGTGGGCCAAAACAAAAATACACGAGAAAAAGGTCCAAGACCTAGCTACCGCAATTGCCAGCGCCGAGAGACTCCTAGACTATGGGAACAAGGCGAGTTACCAAAGAAAAACAACACAGGCCCCAAACACTGGGGGCAAAACATATAAGCCACCAGGTCACCGAAATGTAAGCCCCAACAGGCCAAACGGAGGTAACGACAGACCAAGCGGGTGGACAGATAGACCTCCTCAGAACAACCAAGCGGGGACATCTCGAGGACCTTACCCTCAAAGGAACCACCCGACAACACCTATACAATGCATACTGTGTAAAGGCCCCCACAGAGTGTCCTACTGTCCTCATCGGGCCTCTCTTACTGCACTCCAAGTGTCCATCCAAGAGAGCAATGACACAAGAGACGAGGCTATGCTAAACAAAAAGGAAGATCAAGACAACCCTTGAATGGGCGCGCTCAAATTCCTGTCAACCCTTCAATAGAAGGTCGAACCGAAGGAGATAATAGAGAAAGGGCTCATATTTGTAGATGCGACAATAAACTCTCGACCGAGCAGGAGCACTTTGATAGACTCAGAAGCGACTTACAACTTCATCGCCGATCAAGAAGCCCGAAGATTGGGACTCACCATAGGAAAGAACCCTGGAAAAATGGAAGCTGTCAACTCCAAGACCTTGCCTATTGTGGGAGTTTCCAAAATAGTTCCCTTCAAATTAGGGACTTGGACAAGAGAGCTGGACCTTGTCGTAGTTTGCATGGACAATTTTGACGTGGTACTTGGGATGGAGTTCCTCCTATAACACAAAGTTATCCCAATGCCATTAGCGAAATGCTTGGTGATCACTGACCGCATCCCACAGTAATACCTGCAAGCATCAAACAGCCAGGTAATCTTAGAATGATTTCGGCCATACAATTGAAAAGAGGGCTCGTACGAGAGGAACCTACATTTATGACTATACCACTGATGATAGAAGTGACTACTGAGGAAACTATCCCAGACGAAATCAAGGAGGTAGTAAACAGTTACGCTGATATAATGCCAGAGAGCCTACCACAAACATTACCACCCCGTCGAGGCATTGATCACGAAATTGAACTCCTTCCCGAGGTTAAACCCCCAACGAAGAATGCATACCAGATGGCTCCCCTTGAGCTAGCTGAATTGAGGAAACAACTAGATGTGTTGTTGACGGCTGAATTCATCTGCCCGGCAAAAGCACCTTACGGAGCCCCCGTACTATTTCAGAAAAAGAAGGATGGGACGTTGCGCCTGTGCATAGATTATAGAGCCTTAAACAAGGTGACGGTACACAACAAGTACCCACTGCCGATAATATCCGACTTGTTCGACCAACTTCACGGGGCCAAATACTTCACGAAGTTGGACATACGATCAGGGTACTACCAAGTACGTATCGCCGAGGGGGACGAGTCCAAGACGACGTTCATGATAAGATATGGGGCCTTCGAGTTCCTAATGATGCCCTTTGGCTTGACAACCGCACCAACTACGTTTTACACGTTAATGAACCTGGTTTCCTACGAATACTTGGATCAGTTCGTCATAGTATCCCTCGATGACATAGTTGTATACAGCACAACCCTAGAGGAACACAAGGTACACTTGAGGCTGGTATTTGACAAGCTGCGGCAGAATCAGTTGTACGTCAAGAAAGAAAAATGTGCCTTCGCACAGACATGCATCAACTTCCTCGAACATGTCATCAGTTGTGGACAGATTGGATGGATAGCGATAAGATAAAAGCTATCCAAGAGTGGAAAGTCCCTACTTCCGTATCCGATGTGCGATCCTTCTTAGGGTTAGCAAACTACTATAGGCGGTTCGTCGAAGGGTTTTCACGATGAGCCACCCCCTTAACGGAGCTCCTAAAGAAAGACCACCCTTGGTCGTGGTCAAATAAATGTCAAATGGCCTTTGAAGATCTGAAGACAACCATGACGAGGGGTCCTGTCCTCGGGTTAGTAGATGTTACAAAGTCATTTGAAATAGAAACAAATCTTCTGATTTTGCCCTAGGCGGTGTCCTTATTCAAGAAGTGCACCCCATCGCTTATGAAAGTCGAAAGCTCAATGATGTCGAACGGAGATACACTGTCTTTGAAAAGGAAATGCTAGCTGTAGTTCATTGCCTACGAGTCTAGAGATAGTTTCTCTTGGGATCACAGTTCATAGTGAAGACGGATAACAGCGCCATCTACCACTTCTTCGATCAACAGAAATTGACGGCAAAACAAGCCTGGTGGTAAGAGTCGTTGGCGGAATTCGACTTCAAATTCGAACACAAGGCAGGGAAGTGTAATCAAGCAGCCGATGCACTGAGTCGGAAGGGCGAACATGTGGCCCTTTGTATGTTAGCCCATATTCATTCAAGTAAGATCGATGGATCGATGCGCGACATCATCAAAGAACATTGACACAAAGACCCATCGGCCAAAGCCGTCATCGAACTAGCTAAAGCTAGGAAGACACGACAGTTTTGGGTCGAGGGAGATCTTCTAATGACTAAAGAAAACAGGTTATACGTCCCAAGAACGGGAGAACTAAAGAAGAAACTCATTCAGGAATGTCATGATACCTTATGGGCAGGACACCTTAGGTGGCAAAGAACGTATGCCTTAATAAAAAAAGGGGTACTTCTGGCCGAATATGCGGGATGATATCATGCAGTACACAAAGACGTGCCTCATCTGCCAAAAGAACAAAGTCGAGAAAGCCAAAGTCTCGGGACTCTTAGAACCTCTACCTGTGCCAAGAAGACCTTGGGAAAGTATGTATCTGGACTTCATAACACACCTCCCAAAAGTCGGAGAATATAACGTCATCTTGGTTATCGTAGATCGGTTCTTGAAATATGCGACGTTTGTTCCCACTCCAAAATTATGCTCGGCTGAACTAACAGCCCAATTATTTTTCAAACACGTTGTCAAGTTATGGGGCATTCCGTTGAGCATCATCAGTGATAGAGATGGTAGGTTCATTGGTACATTTCGGACCGAACTATTCGCCTTCTTGAGAACGTCTTTAAACATCTCTTCGAGCTACCATCCCCAAACCGATGGAAAGGCGAAACGATTCAACTGCTTGCTCGAAGAATACTTATGTCACTTCGTCGAATCTCGGTAGAAGAACTGGATACAACTGCTAGATGTGGCCCAATTTTGTTTCAATTGTCAAACGAGCTCGTCTACGGGGAAGAGCCCCTTCAAAATTGTAAGTGGACGACAACCGGCCTTACCACATATTATTGATCATCCTTATGTAGGAAAAAAACCCTCAAGCTCAAAACTTCACAAACGAATGGAAGCAGACAACAGATATAGCCCGGGCATATTTAGAGAAAGCTTCCAAGCATATGAAGAAGTGGGAGGACAAGGAGCGTCGCCGCCTTCAATTTCGAGCAGGAGATCAAGTCCTCATCAAGTTGAGACCAGAACAGATAAGATTATGTAGCCGAAAGAACCGGTGACTAATTCGAAAATATGAAGGCCCGGTTGAAGTCATCAAAAAGATCGGGGCTACCTTCTACAAAGTTGCACTACCCACATTGATGAAAATCCACCCAATAATTCATGTGAGCAACTTGAATCCTTATCACCCTGACCCGGACGTCGACCAGCGAAATGTAATCACAAGGCCGAGCATCAATCTGAAACAAAGAGACAACAAAGAAATAGAGGAGATCCTAGCCGACAGGGTTAGGAAGATAGGAAGACCCGTACGGATGATTCATGAATTCCTTGTCAAATGGAAGAATCTCCCTACGGAGGAAACTAGCTGGGAACGTGCTAAAGATCAGGACTCCGCCTCCACCCACATCGCCAGATTCGAAAGAAGTCAGTTGACAGGGACGTCAACCAATTAGGTGGGGGAGGATGTCACGGTCATGCTCGTCCAAGGCGTGATGCCCATGGCCGCATGCCCATGACAAGCCCAACCCTTTATGTCTTTTCATATTCAAGTGTTTTGCTTTTATATTTCTAGGAAGTATGACGTTTCAGAAATATTATGTCTAGGTCTGTCACACATGAAATGTCTCAGAATGTACTATAGGGGGATACAACTAGTTGTCAACTTCTCCCTACCCAAGGTTATATAATGTAAGCCGTTGTTATTTCTCACTTGCTTGCTTATATAACGCCTCTTTCAAAAATCTCTCTCTGCCCTCGCTTTCTAAAACCTTCTCTTAAAGTCAAGGCCAGAGGCTCGAGCATACGTCGTTTGGCCGTAGGCGAAGCAAGAACGAATAGGTTTAGCTCACTTGTCGTTAGAAAGTGAGTGTCGCAGAATCGCAAGTCTGCTTCCATTAAAAGTACGATTGTGACACCAAACTCAAGTTCTGGTCTTCGTAAGAGGGCGTGGGTTCAAATCCCACTTCTAACATACTAAATTATTAGCATCTAGACCCTCATTCTAGCTCGTTCTTGTTGCAAAAGGTATGTCATCACAACGTCATTGTTATTGTACTGAAAAATATTGCAAGCTAAATGTCAGGATGGCCGAGTGGTCTAAGGCGCCAGACTCAAGTTCTGGTCTTCGTAAGAGGGCGTGGGTTCAAATCACACTTCTGACATGCTAAATTATTAGCGTCTAGGCTCTCATTCTAGCTCGTTCTTGTTGCTAAAGCCATGTCATCACAATGTCAACGTTATTGTACTGAAAAATATTGCAAGCTAAATGTCAGGATGGCCGAGTGGTCTAAGGCGCCAGACTCAAGATCTGGTCTTCGTAAGAGGGCGTGGGTTCAAATCCCACTTCTGACATGCTAGATTATTAGCGTCTAGGCTCTCATTCTAGCTCGTTCTTGTTGCTAAAGGCATGTCATCACAATGTCATCGTTATTGTACTGAAAAATATTGCAAGCTAAATGTCTGGATGGCCGAGTGGTCTAAGGCGCCAGACTCAAGTTCTGGTCTTCGTAAGAGGGCGTGGGTTCAAATCCCACTTCTGACATTCTAGATTATTAGCGTCTAGGCTCTCATTCTAGCTTGTTCTTGTTGCTAAAGGCAAGTCATCACAATGTCATCGTTATTGTACTGAAAAATACTGCAAGCTAAATGTCAGGATGGCCGAGTGGTCTAAGGCGCCAGACTCAAGTTCTGGTCTTCGTAAGAGGGCGTGGGTTCAAATCCCACTTCTGACATTCTAGATTATTAGCGTCTAGGCTCTCATTCTAGCTTGTTCTTGTTGCTAAAGGCAAGTCATCACAATGTCATCGTTATTGTACTGAAAAATACTGCAAGCTAAATGTCAGGATGGCCGAGTGGTCTAAGGCGCCAGACTCAAGTTCTGGTCTTCGTAAGAGGGCGTGGGTTCAAATCCCACTTCCGACATGCTAGATTATTAGCAACTAGGCTCTCATTCTAGCTCGTTCTTGTTGCTAAAGGCATGTCATCACAATGTCATCGTTATTGTACTGAAAAATATTGCAAGCTAAATGTTAGGATGGCCGAATGGTCCAAGGCGCCAGACTTAAGTTCTGGTCTTTGTAAGAGGGCGTGGGTTCAAATCCCACTTCTGACATGCTAGATTATTAGCGTCTAGGCTCTCATTCTAGCTCGTTCTTGTCGCTAAAGGCATGTGATCACAATGTCATCGTCATGGTACTGAAAAATACTGCAAGCTAAATGTCAGGATGGCCGAGTGGTCTAAGGCGCCAGACTCAAGTTCTGGTCTTCGTAAGAGGGCGTGGGTTCAAATCCCACTTCTGACATGCTAGAGCCAAGTGGTCTATGGCGCCAGACTCAAGTTCTGGTCTTCGTAAGAGGGCGTGGGTTCAAATCCCACTTCTGACATGCTAGATTATTAGCGTCTAGGCTCTCATTCTAGCTCGTTCTTGTTGCTAAAAGCATGTTATCACAATGTCATCGTTATAGTATTAAAAAAATATTGCAAGCTAAATGTCAGGATGGCCGAGTGGTCTAAGGCGCCAGACCAGACTCAAGTTCTGGTCTTCGTAAGAGGGCGTGGGTTCAAATCCCACTTCTGACATGCTAGGGTTATTAGCGTCTAGGCTCTCCTTCTAGCTCGTTCTTGTTGCTAAAGGCATGTCATATCAAAGTCATCGTTATTGTACTGAAAAATACTGCAAGCTAAATGTCAGGATGGCCGAGTGGTCTAAGGCGCCAGACTCAAGTTCTGGTCTTCGTAAGAGGGCGTGGGTTCAAATCCCACTTCGGACATGCTAGGGTTATTAGCGTCTAGGCTCTCCTTCTAGCTCGTTCTTGTTGCTAAAAGCATGTCATCACAACGTCATCGTTATAGTACTAAAAAAATATTGCAAGCTAAATGTCAGGATGGCCGAGTGGTCTAAGGCACCAGACTCAAGTTCTGGTCTTCGTAAGAGGGCGTGGGTTCAAATCCCACTTCTGACATGCTAGGGTTATTAGCGTCTAGGCTCTCCTTCTAGCTCGTTCTTGTTGCTAAAGGCATGTCATATCAAAGTCATCGTTATTGTACTGAAAAATACTGCAAGCTAAATGTCAGGATGGCCGAGTGGTCTAAGGCGCCAGACTCAAGTTCTGGTCTTCGTAAGAGGGCGTGGGTTCAAATCCCACTTCTGACATGCTAGATTATTAGCGTCTAGGCTCTCATTCTAGCTCGTTCTTGTTGCTAAAGGCATGTCATCACAATGTCATCGTTATTGTACTGAAAAATACTGCAAGCTAAATGTCTGGATGGCCGAGTGGTCTAAGGCGCCAGACTCAAGTTCTGGTCTTCGTAAGAGGGCGTGGGTTCAAATCCCACTTCTGACATGCTAGGGTTATTAGCGTCTAGGCTCTCCTTCTAGCTCGTTCTTGTTGCTAAAAGCATGTCATCACAACGTCATCGTTATATTACTAAAAAAATATTGCAAGCTAAATGTCAGGATGGCCGAGTGGTCTAAGGCGCCAGACTCAAGTTCTGGTCTTCGTAAGAGGGCGTGGGTTCAAATCCCACTTCTGACATGCTAGGGTTATTAGCGTCTAGGCTCTCCTTCTAGCTCGTTCTTGTTGCTAAAGGCATGTCATCACAATGTCATCGTTATTGTACTGAAAAATACTGCAAGCTACTCTCCTTCTAGCTCGTTCTTGTTGCTAAAGGCATGTCATCACAATGTCATCGTTATTGTACTGAAAAATACTGCAAGCTAAATGTCAGGATGGCCGAGTGGTCTAAGGCGCCAGACTCAAGTTCTGGTCTTCGTAAGAGGGCGTGGTTATTAGCGTCTAGGCTCTCATTCTAGCTCGTTCTTGTTCCTAAAGGCATGTCATAACAATGTCATCGTTATTGTACTGAAAAATACTGCAAGCTAAATGTCTGGATGGCCGAGTGGTCTAAGGCGCCAGACTCAAGTTCTGGTCTTCGTAAGAGGGCGTGGGTTCAAATCCCACTTCTGACATGCTAGATTAGTAGCGTCTAGGCTCTCATTCTAGCTCGTTCTTGTCGCTAAAGGCATGTGATCACAATGTCATCGTCATGGTACTGAAAAATACTGCAAGCTAAATGTCAGGATGGCCGAGTGGTCTAAGGCGCCAGACTCAAGTTCTGGTCTTCGTAAGAGTGCGTGGGTGGTCTAAGGCGCCAGACTCAAGTTCTGGTCTTCGTAAGAGGGCGTGGGTTCAAATCCCACTTCTGACATGCTAGATTATTAGCGTCTAGGCTCTCATTCTAGCTCGTTCTTGTCGCTAAAGGCATGTGATCACAATGTCATCGTCATGGTACTGAAAAATACTGCAAGCTAAATGTCAGGATGGCCGAGTGGTCTAAGGCGCCAGACTCAAGTTCTGGTCTTCGTAAGAGGGCGTGGGTTCAAATCCCACTTCTGACATGCTAGATTATTAGCGTCTAGGCTCTCATTCTAGCTCGTTCTTGTTGCTAAAAGCATGTTATCACAATGTCATCGTTATAGTACTAAAAAAATATTGCAAGCTAAATGTCAGGATGGCCGAGTGGTCTAAGGCGCCAGACTCAAGTTCTAGTCTTCGTAAGAGGGCGTGGGTTCAAATCCCACTTCTGACATGCTAGGGTTATTAGCGTCTAGGCTCTCCTTCTAGCTCGTTCTTGTTGCTAAAGGCATGTCATATCAAAGTCATCGTTATTGTACTGAAAAATACTGCAAGCTAAATGTCAGGATGGCCGAGTGGTCTAAGGCGCCAGACTCAAGTTCTAGTCTTCGTAAGAGGGCGTGGGTTCAAATCCCACTTCTGACATGCTAGATTATTAGCGTCTAGACTCTCATTCTAGCTCGTTCTTGTTGCTAAAGGCATGTCATCACAATGTCATCGTTATTGTACTGAAAAATACTGCAAGCTAAATGTCAGGATGGCCGAGTGGTCTAAGGCGCCAGACTCAAGTTCTGGTCTTCGTAAGAGGGCGTGGGTTCAAATCCCACTTCTGACATTCTAGATTATTAGCGTCTAGGCTCTCATTCTAGCTCGTTCTTGTTGCTAAAGGCAAGTCATCACAATGTCATCGTTATTGTACTGAAAAATACTACAAGCTAAATGTCAGGATGGCCGAGTGGTCTAAGGCGCCAGACTCAAGTTCTGGTCTTCGTAAGAGGGCGTGGGTTCAAATCCCACTTCTGACATGCTAGATTATTAGCGTCTAGGCTCTCATTCTAGCTCGTTCTTGTCGCTAAAGGCATGTGATCACAATGTCATCGTCATGGTACTGAAAAATACTGCAAGCTAAATGTCAGGATGGCCGAGTGGTCTAAGGCGCCAGACTCAAGTTCTGGTCTTCGTAAGAGGGCGTGGGTTCAAATCCCACTTCTGACATGCTAGGGTTATTAGCGTCTAGGCTCTCCTTCTAGCTCGTTCTTGTTGCTAAAGGCATGTCATATCAAAGTCATCGTTATTGTACTGAAAAATACTGCAAGCTAAATGTCAGGATGGCCGAGTGGTCTAAGGCGCCAGACTCAAGTTCTAGTCTTCGTAAGAGGGCGTGGGTTCAAATCCCACTTCTGACATGCTAGATTATTAGCGTCTAGACTCTCATTCTAGCTCGTTCTTGTTGCTAAAGGCATGTCATCACAATGTCATCGTTATTGTACTGAAAAATACTGCAAGCTAAATGTCAGGATGGCCGAGTGGTCTAAGGCGCCAGACTCAAGTTCTGGTCTTCGTAAGAGGGCGTGGGTTCAAATCCCACTTCTGACATTCTAGATTATTAGCGTCTAGGCTCTCATTCTAGCTCGTTCTTGTTGCTAAAGGCAAGTCATCACCATGTCATCGTTATTGTACTGAAAAATACTACAAGCTAAATGTCAGGATGGCCGAGTGGTCTAAGGCGCCAGACTCAAGTTCTCGTCTTCGTAAGAGGGCGTGGGTTCAAATCCCACTTCTGACATGCTAGATTATTCCCGTCTAGGCTCTCATTCTAGCTCGTTCTTGTCGCTAAAGGCATGTGATCACAATGTCATCGTCATGGTACTGAAAAATACTGCAAGCTAAATGTCAGGATGGCCGAGTGGTCTAAGGCGCCAGACTCAAGTTCTGGTCTTCGTAAGAGGGCGTGGGTTCAAATCCCACTTCTGACATGCTAGATTATTAGCGTCTAGGCTCTCATTCTAGCTCGTTCTTGTTGCTAAAAGCATGTTATCACAATGTCATCGTTATAGTATTAAAAAAACATTGCAAGCTAAATGTCAGGATGGCCGAGTGGTCTAAGGCGCCAGACTCAAGTTCTGGTCTTTGTAAGAGGGCGTGGGTTCAAATCCCACTTCTGACATGCTAGGGTTATTAGCGTCTAGGCTCTCCTTCTAGCTCGTTCTTGTTGCTAAAGGCATGTCATATCAAAGTCATCGTTATTGTACTGAAAAATACTGCAAGCTAAATGTCAGGATGGCCGAGTGGTCTAAGGCGCCAGACTCAAGTTCTGGTCTTCGTAAGAGGGCGTGGGTTCAAATCCCACTTCTGACATGCTAGATTATTAGCGTCTAGACTCTCATTCTAGCTCGTTCTTGTTGCTAAAGGCATGTCATCACAATGTCATCGTTATTGTACTGAAAAATACTGCAAGCTAAATGTCAGGATGGCCGAGTGGTCTAAGGCGCCAGACTCAAGTTCTGGTCTGCGTAAGAGGGCGTGGGTTCAAATCCCACTTCTGACATGCTAGGGTTATTAGCGTCTAGGCTCTCCTTCTAGCTCGTTCTTGTTGCTAAAAGCATGTCATCACAACGTCATCGTTATAGTACTAAAAAAATATTGCAAGCTAAATGTCAGGATGGCCGAGTGGTCTAAGGCGCCAGACTCAAGTTCTGGTCTGCGTAAGAGGGCGTGGGTTCAAATCCCACTTCGGACATGCTAGGGTTATTAGCGTCTAGGCTCTCCTTCTAGCTCGTTCTTGTTGCTAAAAGCATGTCATCACAACGTCATCGTTATAGTACTAAAAAAATATTGCAAGCTAAATGTCAGGATGGCCGAGTGGTCTAAGGCGCCAGACTCAAGTTCTGGTCTTCGTAAGAGGGCGTGGGTTCAAATCCCACTTCTGACATGCTAGGGTTATTAGCGTCTAGGCTCTCCTTCTAGCTCGTTCTTGTTGCTAAAGGCATGTCATATCAAAGTCATCGTTATTGTACTGAAAAATACTGCAAGCTAAATGTCAGGATGGCCGAGTGGTCTAAGGCGCCAGACTCAAGTTCTAGTCTTTGTAAGAGGGCGTGGGTTCAAATCCCACTTCTGACATGCTAGATTATTAGCGTCTAAGTTCTGGTCTGCGTAAGAGGGCGTGGGTTCAAATCCCACTTCCGACATGCTAGGGTTATTAGCGTCTAGGCTCTCCTTCTAGCTCGTTCTTGTCGCTAAAGGCATGTGATCACAATGTCATCGTCATGGTACTGAAAAATACTGCAAGCTAAATGTCAGGATGGCCGAGTGGTCTAAGGCGCCAGACTCAAGTTCTGGTCTTCGTAAGAGGGCGTGGGTTCAAATCCCACTTCTGACATGCTAGATTATTAGCGTCTAGGCTCTCATTCTAGCTCGTTCTTGTTGCTAAAAGCATGTTATCACAATGTCATCGTTATAGTACTAAAAAAATATTGCAAGCTAAATGTCAGGATGGCCGAGTGGTCTAAGGCGCCAGACTCAAGTTCTGGTCTTCGTAAGAGGGCGTGGGTTCAAATCCCACTTCTGACATGCTAGATTATTAGGCTCTAGGCTCTCATTCTAGCTCGTTCTTGTTGCTAAAAGCATGTTATCACAATGTCATCGTTATAGTACTAAAAAAGTATTGCAAGCTAAATGTCAGGATGGCCGAGTGGTCTAAGGCGCCAGACTCAAGTTCTAGTCTTCGTAAGAGGGCGTGGGTTCAAATCCCACTTCTGACATGCTAGATTATTAGCGTCTAGACTCTCATTCTAGCTCGTTCTTGTTGCTAAAGGCATGTCATCACAATGTCATCGTTATTGTACTGAAAAATACTGCAAGCTAAATGTCAGGATGGCCGAGTGGTCTAAGGCGCCAGACTCAAGTTCTGGTCTTCGTAAGAGGGCGTGGGTTCAAATCCCACTTCTGACATGCTAGATTATTAGGCTCTAGGCTCTCATTCTAGCTCGTTCTTGTTGCTAAAAGCATGTTATCACAATGTCATCGTTATAGTACTAAAAAAGTATTGCAAGCTAAATGTCAGGATGGCCGAGTGGTCTAATGCGCCAGACTCAAGTTCTAGTCTTCGTAAGAGGGCGTGGGTTCAAATCCCACTTCTGACATGCTAGATTATTAGCGTCTAGACTCTCATTCTAGCTCGTTCTTGTTGCTAAAGGCAAGTCATCACAATGTCATCGTTATTGTACTGAAAAATACTGCAAGCTAAATGTTAGGATGGCCGAGTGGTCTAAGGCGCCAGACTCAAGTTCTGGTCTGCGTAAGAGGGCGTGGGTTCAAATCCCACTTCTGACATGCTAGATTATTAGGCTCTAGGCTCTCATTCTAGCTCGTTCTTGTTGCTAAAAGCATGTTATCACAATGTCATCGTTATAGTACTAAAAAAGTATTGCAAGCTAAATGTCAGGATGGCCGAGTGGTCTAAGGCGCCAGACTCAAGTTCTGGTCTTCGTAAGAGGGCGTGGGTTCAAATCCCACTTCTGACATGCCTAGGGTTATTAGCGTCTAGGCTCTCCTTCTAGCTCGTTCTTGTTGCTAAAGGCATGTCATATCAAAGTCATCGTTATTGTTCTGAAAAATACTGCAAGCTAAATGTCAGGATGGCCGAGTGGTCTAAGGCGCCAGACTCAAGTTCTGGTCTTCGTAAGAGGGCGTGGGTTCAAATCCCACTTCTGACATGCTAGATTATTAGCGAACCCACTTCTGACATGCTAGATTATTAGCGTCTAGACTCTCATTCTAGCTCGTTCTTGTTGCTAAAGGCATGTCATCACAATGTCATCGTTATTGTACTGAAAAATACTGCAAGCTAAATGTCAGGATGGCCGAGTGGTCTAAGGCGCCAGACTCAAGTTCTGGTCTTCGTAAGAGGGCGTGGGTTCAAGTCCCACTTCTGACATTCTAGATTATTAGCGTCTAGGCTCTCATTCTAGCTCGTTCTTGTTGCTAAAGGCAAGTCATCACAATGTCATCGTTATTGTACTGAAAAATACTGCAAGCTAAATGTCAGGATGGCCGAGTGGTCTAAGGCGCCAGACTCAAGTTCTGGTCTTCGTAAGAGGGCGTGGGTTCAAATCCCACTTCTGACATGCTAGATTATTAGCGTCTAGGCTCTCATTCTAGCTCGTTCTTGTTGCTAAAGGCATGTCATCACAATGTCATCGTTATTGTACTGAAAAATACTACAAGCTAAATGTCAGGATGGCCGAGTGGTCTAAGGCGCCAGACTCAAGTTCTGGTCTTTGTAAGAGGGCGTGGGTTCAAATCCCACTTCTGACATGCTAGATTATTAGCGAACCCACTTCTGACATGCTAGATTATTAGCGTCTAGACTCTCATTCTAGCTCGTTCTTGTTGCTAAAGGCATGTCATCACAATGTCATCGTTATTGTACTGAAAAATACTGCAAGCTAAATGTCAGGATGGCCGAGTGGTCTAAGGCGCCAGACTCAAGTTCTGGTCTTCGTAAGAGGGCGTGGGTTCAAGTCCCACTTCTGACATTCTAGATTATTAGCGTCTAGGCTCTCATTCTAGCTCGTTCTTGTTGCTAAAGGCAAGTCATCACAATGTCATCGTTATTGTACTGAAAAATACTGCAAGCTAAATGTCAGGATGGCCGAGTGGTCTAAGGCGCCAGACTCAAGTTCTGGTCTTCGTAAGAGGGCGTGGGTTCAAATCCCACTTCTGACATGCTAGATTATTAGCGTCTAGGCTCTCATTCTAGCTCGTTCTTGTTGCTAAAGGCATGTCATCACAATGTCATCGTTATTGTACTGAAAAATACTACAAGCTAAATGTCAGGATGGCCGAGTGGTCTAAGGCGCCAGACTCAAGTTCTGGTCTTTGTAAGAGGGCGTGGGTTCAAATCCCACTTCTGACATGCTAGATTATTAGTGTCTAGGCTCTCATTCTAGCTCGTTCTTGTTGCTAAAGGCATGTCATCACAATGTCATCGTTATTGTACTGAAAAATACTGCAAGCATGGCCGAGTGGTCTAAGGCGCCAGACTCAAGTTCTGGTCTTCGTAAGAGGGCGTGGGTTCAAAACCCACTTCTGACGTGCTAGATTATTAGCGACTCAAGTTTTGGTCTTCGTAAGAGGGCGTGGGTTCAAATCCCACTTCTGACACGACATGCTAGATTATTAGCGTCTAGGCTCTCATTCTAGCTCGTTCTTGTTGCTAAAAGCATGTCATCACAATGTCATCGTTAAATGTCAGGATGGCCGAGTGGTCTATGGCGCCAGACTCAAGTTCTGGTCTTCGTAAGAGGGCGTGGGTTCAAATCCCACTTCTGACATGCTAGATTATTAGCGTCTAGGCTCTCATTCTAGCTTTTTCTTTTTGCTAAAAGCATGTCATCACAATGTCATCGTTATTGTATTGCTAAAAGCATGTCATCACAATGTCATCGTTATTGTATTGCTAAAAGCATGTCATCACAATGTCATCGTTATTGTACTGAAAAATACTGCAAGCTAAATGTCAAGATGGCCGAGTGGTCTAAGGCCCCCGGCCCCCACACTCAAGGGGTTCAAATCCCACTTCTGACATGCTAGATTATTAGCGTCTAGGCTCTCATTCTAGCTCGTTCTTGTTGCTAAAGGCATGTCATCACAATGTCATCGTTATTGTACTGAAAAATACTGCAAGCTAAATGTTAGGATGGCCGAGTGGTCTAAGGCGCCAGACTCAAGTTCTGGTCTTCGTAAGAGGGCGTGGGTTCAAATCCCACTTCTGACATGCTAGATTATTAGCGTCTAGGCTCTCATTCTAGCTCGTTCTTGTTGCTAAAGGCATGTCATCACAATGTCATCGTTATTGTACTGAAAAATACTGCAAGCTAAATGTCTGGATGGCCGAGTGGTCTAAGGCGCCAGACTCAAGTTCTGGTCTTCGTAAGAGGGCGTGGGTTCAAGTCCCACTTCTGACATTCTAGATTATTAGCGTCTAGGCTCTCATTCTAGCTCGTTCTTGTTGCTAAAGGCAAGTCATCACAATGTCATCGTTATTGTACTGAAAAATACTGCAAGCTAAATGTCAGGATGGCCGAGTGGTCTAAGGCGCCAGACTCAGGTTCTGGTCTTCGTAAGAGGGCGTGGGTTCAAATCCCACTTCTGACATGCTAGATTATATTAGCGTCTAGGCTCTCATTCTAGCTTGTTATTGTACTGAAAAATACTGCAAGCTAAATGTCTGGATGGCCGAGTGGTCTAAGGCGCCAGACAGCGTCTAGGCTCTCATTCTAGCTCGTTCTTGTTGCTAAAGGCAAGTCATCACAGTGTCATCGTTATTGTACTGAAAAATACTACAAGCTAAATGTCAGGATGGCCGAGTGGTCTATGGCGCCAGACTCAAGTTCTGGTCTTCATAAGAGGGCGTGGGTTCAAATCCCACTTCTGACATGCTAGATTATTAGCGTCTAGGCTCTCATCGTTCTTGTTGCTAAAGGCATGTCATCACAATGTCATCGTTATTGTACTGAAAATTATTGCAAGCTAAATGTCAGGATGGCGGAGTGGTCTAAGGCGCCAGACTCAAGTTCTGGTCTTCGTAAGAGGGCGTGGGTTCAAATCTCACTTCTGACATGCTAGATTATTAGCGTCTAGGCTCTCATTCTAGCTCGTTCTTGTTGCTAAAGGCATGTCATCACAATGTCATCTTTATTGTACTGAAAATTATTGCAAGCTAAATGTCAGGATGGCCGAGTGGTCTAAGGCGCCAGACTCAAGTTCTGGTCTTCATAAGAGGGCGTGGGTTCAAATCCCACTTCTGACATGCTAGATTATTAGCGTCTAGGCTCTCATTCTAGCTCGTTCTTGTTGCTAAAGGCATGTCATCACAATGTCATCTTTATTGTACTGAAAATTATTGCAAGCTAAATGTCAGGATGGCCGAGTGGTCTAAGGCGCCAGACTCAAGTTCTGGTCTTCGTAAGAGGGTGTGGGTTCAAATCCCACTTCTGACATGCTAGATTATTAGCGTCTAGGCTCTCATTCTAGCACGTTCTTGTTGCTAAAGGCATGTCATCACAATGTCATTAGACTTAAGTTTTGGTCTTCGTAAGAGGGCGTGGGTTCAAATCTCACTTCTGACATGTGAGATTATTAGCAACTAGGCTCTCATTCTAGCTCGTTCTTGTTGCTAAAGGCATGGCATCGTAATGTCATCGTTATTGTACTAAAAAATATTGATGTCAGGATGGCCGAGTGGTCTAAGACGCTAGTCCTAAGTTTTGGTCTTTGTAAGAGGGCGTGGGTTCAAATTCCACTATTGACATGCTAAATTAGTGTCTAGGCTCTCATTCTATCTCGTTCTAATTGTTTCTATAATGTAAGGATGGTTGAGTGGTCTAAGATGCAAAACTCAAGATTTACGAAGTCATGGGTTCAAATTCCACTTCTTCCACTTCGACATGATAAAATGCTATCCCACTTATTCCGGCCACAAGTGGTGGTCTTCATAAGACAATTACAATTAAAACTACAAGCTAAATGTTAGGATGGTTGAGTGATCTATACTCAAGTTTTGGTCTTCATAACACTTCTGACATGATAAATATGATATTGATACTGATATCTAAGGATGAATTTAGATCAACTTGACTGAGTTTGACTATTGAAAATAATAATTGTTGAAGACCTTTACATTGAAAGGTAAGTATAAAGAGACATTCAAGACTCGAGTGAGTGCTAAGTAACAATAGCCCACAGACTTGCTCACTTTTAAGTACTATGACTCTATAAGTGGGGCTATTTACTTGTCACAATCGCACTTTGATGGTAGCAGACTTGCGATTGTACGACACTTACTTCCCCGCAACAAGTGAGTTAAGCATATTCGTTCTTGCGTTGCCTACGGCCAAGGGACGTATGCTCGAGCTTCTTGCCCCGGTTCAAGAAGAAAGTTTTAGAAAACAGGGACAGAGAGATTGATGGTCGTTAATTATCGGTTCGTGGGAGATACGGGGCTACTGGATTAGGTCACGTCTACATTAGAGATGGAGATGGATAGTCGTTAATTATCGTGGGAGATATGGGGCTACTGGATCTTTCTTCTCCGCCCGCACTTCCTTTTTCGACAAGCACAACAAGGATAGTTTTACCGTGGATCAACAACGTAAAATTTCCTAGCTCTAGCTCTAATGGCTTTGCTTTGGGCTTCCCCAAAATGTCTCATACCAATTGAGATGTATTGCTTACTTATAACCCTATTATCATTCCCTAAATTATTCAATGTGGGACTCCCTCCTATTAATCCTCAACAATCCTCCCCTCGAACAAAGTACACTATAGAGCCCATGAGGCCTATGGAGCCCTCGAACAGCCTCTCCTTAATCGAGGCTCGTCTTCTTTTCTGGAGTCCTCGAACAAAGTACACCATTTGTTCGATACTTGAGTCACTTTTGACTACACCTTCGAGACTCACAACTTCTTTGTTCGACATTTGAGGATTTTATTGACATGGCTAAGTTAAAGGCATGATTTTAATACCATGAATTCCAATTTCAATGAACACACAGAGAGGGAAGAATTCTTATCAATATCGAATGATGCACGATTTTTCTAAACAAAAATATACATATTAAAAATTTGAATGAGATTTAAATAAGTAATAATCTATCCGGGATAGATAAATAATAATAATATATATATATATATATATATATATATATATATATATATATATATATATATATATATATGTATATTCTTTAATAACAAGTGATTAATAAAAATTGATTAATTAGAAAATGCTAATAAAAATAAAATGAAACTCACCCACTTTCGTAAAAACAAGTAAAAGAAAAAAGAGGCAACCCAATTCCTTTCATCTTCTTCTTCCCGCCGTCTTCTCCATTTCGGCAGCTCAGTGTCGCCGCCGCCACCATCTTTCTGCCGTAAGTACCTCCGCAGCTTACCTCCTAACGGTTTGTCTCTGGTTTTCTACTCTCTTAGCCATGTCTTTCTTCTCTTGTGGATGACATAAATTTGGATTTGTCTAATGAAATAATAAAATGGCCGAATAGAAACGAAAAAACAGGCTTGCGGCGAATTGTGACTTTTGAAACTGCCTTTTGATTTGTTACTTATGTCTGTCGATTGAGGCTTTGATATCTGAATATCTCTTTGGTCTCTGTTGAAAGTTTCCTTGTTTATACGACCGTGAATTTTCTAGCATCCTTGTAGGAGTTATTTTGATTGACAGAACAACAAAAACGGTAGTAATTAGTGTTGGGAAGAACATATCGAGCCTTTTTGAAGATTGGAGTCGTCTGTTGAGGATTGTTGAGAGGAATAGTTCAAAATTGGGTAATTAAGAGGAAGATCATGAGTTTATAAGTGTGGAACACTATCTCTATTAGTATGAGGCCTTGTGGGGAAACCAAAAGCAAAGCCATGAGAGCTTATGCTCAAAGTGGACAATATCATACCATTGTGGAGGTTTGTGGTTCCTAACATGGTATAGAGTCATGCCCTTAACTTAGACATGTCAATAGAATCCTCAAATGTCGAACAAAGAAATTGTGAGCCTCGAAGGTGTAGTTAAAAGGGACTCAAGTGACGAACAAAGAGTGTACTTTGTTCGAGGGCTTGAGAGAAGGAGTCGAGCCTTGATTAAGGGGAGGTTGTTTGAGGGCTCCATAAGCCTCATCGGAGGCTCTATGGTGTACTTTGTTCGAGGGAAGGATTGTTGGGAGGGAGTCCCACATTGGCTAATTTAGGGAATGATCCTTTATAGGTAAGGAATACATCTCCGTTGGTATGAGGCCTTTTTCGGAAACCAAAAGCAAAGTCATGAGAGCTTATGCTCAAAGTGGACAATTCAAAGTGGACAATATCATGTTGAGATATGATTCAAAGTAGTTGAGATATGATTCAAATATTCAAACTACAAGATTTTAGGAAATTGTTAGTAGATTTCAATATTTCTAGATTTCGATGATTTACTATTTCTGGTCCAGTGTATAAGTTATAAATACTGGAATTGTGTAACACTCTAAGCATTAAGTAGTAGACAATAATAAAGCACTGCAGCATTCATCTATTCTTATCTCTTTCACATCCCTTTTTCCCAACATATCATAACATTGTGGAGTTTCATGATTCCTAATATCCTCTTCTTCCTATTGTACTTACAATAATTCCCCATCTTTCAATCCTCACACTTCTCATTTCCCATTCCTCCATTTTCTCCCTTTTCCTAACTACCGTTGGTTGAGAGATTGGTTGAGAGAGAATAAGTTCAATCTATGATGGCCACCTACCTAGAATTCAATATCCTAGGAGTTTCCTTGACACCCAAGTATTGTAGGTAAGACGGGTTGCCTTTTGAGATCAGTCGAGGTGCGCACAGTGTCACGATCATGCTCGTCCAGGGCGTGTAGCCCGTGGCCACATGCCCATGCCACGTCGAACTCTTTATTTAATTTCATGTTATATTGCCTTACTATTATATTTTCTATTTATACGACTACTTGGCGAAGTCATGTCTAGGCCTGCCAGACCTAAATCACCCCAAAATGTACCATAGAAGTTGTCTAACTCCTCCCCTTGATTTTGTATGACCGTTCGGAAAAAACACATCTAGGTCTACCAAACCTGAATTGCCTCAAAATGTACTATAGGGGGATGCGACTAGTTGTCAAATTCTCCCTACCCAGAAAGTTATATTTTATTTAAGCTGTTGTGTTGCCTTTTGCTTATAGTATATAACGTTGCTTTTAAATCTTCTCTCATTTTTACTTTCAAACTCGCTTTCAAAAATCTCTCTGCTCCCTTTTTCTAGGACCTTCTTCTCAAACGGGCTCGACTGTCATTCTCTCTTACAAAAGCTAATGAGTCTCAATATTGAAAGAAATTGACTAGTTGTCAGAGGCTTGAGCATACGTTGGCTTGACTCACTTGGTGTTGGGAGTGAGTGCCGCACAATCGCAATGTCCGCTACTAAGAAAAGTGTGATTGTGACACACAGCTGGCCCAGACGCACAACGATACTGAAAGAAAAACATTTTCTTTATTTTTCTTATTTGTGTAAACTTTCATGATTGGGGTCTCTATTAGATTCATCTAGAACTTTTGTAGTTCATTCTCTCTTACAAAAGCTAATGAGTCTCAATAGGGGATGTTAACATCCCCATTTACGAAAAAAATTGGAAGGATAAATACACAAAAAAGATCGCAATAATCTTGTGGGGGAATTAATCTTTTTTTCCCCTTTTTATGTGAAGTGCATAATAGAGGTATTAATAATTTTTGTTTTTTAAATTTTGAATTAGAGATAATGATATAACATAAAGTTTGACTCTCACATATACTCTTTCCTTGCTTCCATAGCAATTCCAGTTATTGTACCACGAGAGATCTATGAACATTCCAGGTTCACATTGTTGGATGATGGAAGTCCCACATCGACTAATTTAGGGTGTGATCATGGGTTTATAAGTGAGGAATACTAACTCCATTGGTATGAGACCTTTTGGGGAAGCCCAAAGCAAAGCCATGAGAGCTTATGCTCAAAGTGGACAATATCATACCATTGTGGAGAGTCGTGTTTGTCTAACATGGTATCAGAGCCATGCCCTAAACTTAGTCGTGCCAATAGATTGGTAAATCCTCGAATCCTCAAATATCGAACAAAGAACTCTTAAAGAAAAAGGAGCCAAGCCCCTCCTCGAATGCAGTCAAAAATGACTAAGACTCCAAAGGAGTCGAGCCTCGATTAAGGGGAGGCGCACTTTGTTCGAGGGGAGGTATTGGATGATGGAAGTCCCACATCGACTAATTTAGGGTGTGATCATGGGTTTATAAGTGAGGAATACTAACTCCATTGGTATGAGGCCTTTTGGGGAAGCCCAAAGCAAAGCCATGAGAGCTTATGCTCAAAGTGGACAATATCATACCATTGTGGAGAGTCGTGTTCGTCTAACACACATGAGGAGGAAGATGATCACGGTGAGGTCTTCCTCGACGAAGATGACATACTCCACGAAGTCCAAGTTGATGAGGAAGGTCTCTCTTTCCTCCTGTTGATTTTACCTTTATGTTTCAGTGAAGTTTTCTGTATTGATTATTAAGTTTATTCTGTCGATTTAAGATCTTCCTGATGCTGTTGATGAAGAAGGCTATGATGATGAATATGTTGGTATGAGATGTTATATTCCAGTAATCTTGATGGCTTAATGCTTCATGTTCTCAAATAACATTTCTGTTGTATTGGTCTTTGACTTACAATATTATGTTTTGAGACTAAGTATTGTGCTCCGTTAATGGTTGCATTTATTGAATTGGGTGGTTTCAGATGAGGATGATGATTCAATTCATACATTTACTGGCCATACCGGTAAGCGTCTATTTTAATTGTTTTTCAATTTATGTATGCAACTTACACACACACCTATTGCTTCCTTCTTTGTGTTTTACCGTCTTTGTTGTGAGCTAATAAACTTAAATTAGTAGAACAAGTTACTAACTTATAGAGTAATTTTAGGAGATTGGTTAATAGACTTAGTAGAATAAGTTACTAACGTATTGAGTAACTTTAGGAGAATTGTTAATAGACTTAGTAGAATAAGTTACTAACTTATGGAGCAACTATAGGAGAACCGGTAGTAGTTGCCAAATTGTGGACCAAATTTTATGCTTTAGTTAGGAAGATTGTTAGTGGTTCGTAACTTGACGAGAAAGTTTAGGAAACTAGTTAATGTTTTCTTCACTATAAATACTCATGAGATGTATGCTCTTTTCACGACAACAAGAAAGAGAATTGAAAAGCTAAGTGCTGAAGGTTTCTTTGTTCCACAAGATCTCTCCCCTCAAGTTGTTCCTTTGTTTCTTTTACTTGTTTCGACATATTCGATCATGGGTCATATCCAACATTTGTAAGGTTCGTATATTAATTTGATGAATCAACTGATGATCTAACCTCACGTCTGAAACATTTGAATCAAAATGGAGTGTAGATAGCTCTTAAAAAATTTCCTAATTGAAGTGAAGTTTATCCTTGTTCATCGTATAAGTGCAGGTGTCTTTCCATGCATATGTTAAAACTAATGTGAATATTTTAACCTGTCTCTTCATGTTGGGGTATCACTTTTCCGTAGGTGAGGTTTACACGGTGGCTTGTAGTCCAATCGATGCCACATTAGTTGCGACGGGTGGTGGAGATGACAAAGGTTTTATGTGGAAGATCGGTCGAGGAGATTTTGCACAGGAGCTTACCGGTGTGTGCAAATAGTTACTTTCATTTTTCGTTTTGCTTTTCACCTCCAAAACCAAAAGTGTTATATTATGCTTCCTAAGTTCCAATTTCACCTTCTTTGCCTTGGCAGGTCACAAGGATTCTGTGTCTAGCTTAGCATTTAGTGCAAATGGACAACTACTTGCATCAGGGAGTTTTGATGGTGTTATCCAAATTTGGGATACTTCATCCGGGAATCTTAAATGCACACTTGAAGGTCCTGGAGGGGGAATTGAGGTAAAGCTATATTTACTTTTGATAAAATTAATAATTTAACCAAGCCATTCAGTCTGTAGATCTTGAAGTATAAGATTATGGGCAAGCAAGTGCTATCTTCTTCCATTTGAGTGGATATCAAGTGGGGTAAAAGACACTTATATCTACCTTTGGAAAGAAATTTATCATAAGCTCCCTTCGATCTCTCACTTGGACTATTGTTTTGTTCGAGATGAGAAGGAAACGTATTTTTGAGAGGATAAGTGGATGGGGGATAGATCCCTATGATGTTTTCTTGTTTATTCTTTCTTAATTCTATGAAAAATTGCTTGATGGCTGATGACGTATTTCGTTCAAGAAGCTCTCGATCTTTATCGCTTAGGCTCACCTGTCATTTGTCAGATAGGGAAACAGCTAATGTAACGACTCTTTTATCTTTAATAAGGGATTTTCGTCTCTAATCTCTAACCCTACTTGAGACTTGTTGTAACAATCTAAGCCCACCGCTAGCAGATATTGTCCTCTTTTGGTTTTCCCTTATAGGCTTCTCCTCAAGGTTTTAAAACGCGTTTGTTAGGGAGAGGTTTCCACACCCTTAAAAAGAATGTTTTGTTCCCTTCTCTAACCAGTTTTGTTCCCTTCTCTAACCAATGTGGGATCTCACAATCCACCACCTTGGGGCCCAATGTCCTCATTGGCACACTGCTCGGTGTCTGGCTCTGATTCCATTTATAATAGCTCAAACCCACCACTAGCAGATATTGTTCACTCTAGGTTTTTCCTTTCGTGCTTCCCCTCAAGGTTCTTAAAACGCGTATGCTAGGGAGAGATTTCCACACCTTTATAAAGAATGAGCTTCGTTCTCCTCCCTAACCGAGGTTGGATCTCAAATTTGGTCCCTCGTTTGATTCTTAGCTCTATGTTGGTTTTATTGTTCTTGACTAGAGTCCCTTTAGTGGGACTTTCTTTTTGTGGTTTTTTCTTTTTTTTTTTTTTTTTTTTTTTGCTCAAAGAAAATTTGGTTCTTTATACAAAAAATAATAAGCATTTGATATCTCAGTGGGTAAGGTGGCATCCAAGAGGACATCTGGTTTTGGCTGGTTCTGAAGATTCGACCGCTTGGATGTGGAATGCTGATAGAGGTGTCTATCTTAATATATTTTCTGGTCACGGTGCTTCAGTTACCTGCGGTGATTTTACCCCTGATGGTATTGAACTAATCTTCTTTTGTTTCTTACTATCCCATGTAAGTAATTATCAGATTCTAAATATAATACTAGAGAAACTACTTGTAGGAACAAAGGGTATTCAATAATAAATGAAAAGAATTAAGATCTAAATTAAACTCGGTTAAAATATCATCACTAGCTCAATAGGGTCAAGCCCAATAATTGTAGAGCCCATTGTATATTTATTTTTAGAAAAATGATTTAGTTATTTTATTAGGAAAAAGATTTAAATGTTTTAGGAATAGATTGTCTAGCCTCCACTATAAATACCCCTCCATCCTACCTAGGTTTTCGTCGCAAGAAATCAAAAGCATAGAGTGCAGTAGTTTCTCGATTGGTGTCTTGTAATCTCTTTCTCGATTGGTGTTAATAAAGTTCCCACAAAAAGTTGTGTTCAACAATCTGGTGTTAGAGCCATGCCAATAGAATCCTCAAATGTTGAACAAAGAAGTTGTGAGCCTCGAAGGTGTAGTCAAAAGTGACTCAAATGTTGAACGAAGGGTGTACTTTGTTCAATGGCTCCAAAGAAAGGAGTCGAGTCTCGATTAAAGGGAGGTTGTTCGAGAGCTCCATAGACCTCAGGGGAGGTTCTATGATGTACTTTGTTCGAGGGGAGGATTGTTGAGGATTATCGAAAAGAGTAGTCCCACATTGGCTAATTAAGAGGAAGATCATGGGTTTATAAGTAAGGAACACTATATCCATTGGTATGAGGCCTTTGAGGGGAAACCAAAAGTAAAGTCACGAGAGCTTATGCTCAAAGTGGACAATATCATGCTATTGTGGAGAGTTGTGGTTCCTAACAAACTCAATAAAAATTTTCAAATCTGCACTCTTCCTCAAGCTTGGAGTTGAATTCGTGCATTTTATTTATTTATTTATTTGTTTATTTTCTAATGACCATGATATTATTTTGGCCTTTTGTTGCTCCAGGTAAATGATATGCACGGGTTCTGATGATGCAACAATGAGGATATGGAATCCAAGAAGTGGTGAAAATATTCATGTTGTGAGAGGTATGCTAGAAACGTGAGTGTACGACTCGTTTTTAATTTATCCTTATTAATCATAAACTACATGAACATTCCTCAGAGGATTTGGAAGTTGTAAAGGTGAAGTAACATAGAGGAGTAAAAAGCAAAATGTGGTGTGCCAGCGAGGACGCTGTGCCACGAAGGGGATGGATTGGGGGGTCCCACGTCGATTGGAGAGAGGAACGATTGCCAACAAGGACGCTGGACCCCGAAGGGGGTGGATTGTGAGATCCCACGTTGGTTGGAGAGGGGAGCGAAGCATTCTTTACAAGTATGTGGAAACCTCTCCCTAACACACGCGTTTCATTGCTTGCTCTTACCGGTTCAAAAGATGGTTCTGTTCATATTGTGAACATATCAACTGGAAAGGTTATTTCTACTATTTCTTTCGATGATATTCTCGTTTTTTAGCGGAGTAAAGGGGGTTGTTCGGGGCGTTCTTCCCAGTGAATAACCCATCCTTTTCTTTCATGTCTCGAGTTGATTGGAATAGTTTATGCCACATTTTGAATCTCTGTTGGTTTGAATGACTTTGATTGAGCAACTAGACTGTACATTACATAACTATTGAGAAGAATTAAGGTTAAGTGTGAGATCCCGATTGATTGGAGATGAGAACGAATAATTCTTTATAAGGGTGTGGAAACCTCTCCCTAGTAGATGTGTTTTAAAAATCTTGAGGGGAAGCCCGAAAAGAAAGGCCAAAAGAAAACAATATCTGCTAGTGGTGGGCTTGGGCTGTTACAAATGATATCAGAGCCAGACACCGGCTAGTGTGCTAGCGAGGACGCTGGGCCTCGAAGGGAGGTGGATTGTGAGATCCCACATCGATTGGAGAGGAGAACGAGTGTGAGTGAGGATGCTGAGCCCCAAAGGGGGTAGATTGTGAGATCCCACATCAATTGGAGAAGGGAACGAATCGTTCTTTATAAGGGGTGGAAACCTCTCCCTAGCTGACGCGTTTTAAAAACCTTGAGGGAAAGCCCGAAAGGAAAAATCCAAAGAAAGTAATATCTGCTAGCAGTGGGCTTGAGTCGTTACATTAAGTTAGTACAGTTGGTAAATAGTTAACGGTTAGGTTGGAAGTTGTAAAAAGGAGGGTTTTATGTGTTAGTTTTTATAGGAGCAGAAGAGACCTAGCATCTTGTGTCCTTTACTGAACTTCATTTGGTTATTTGACCTGAATTGTATGATAAATGCACAGTTGCAGCCCTGTTGGGTTCCTATCGCATTTGCTTGTAATGCTAAATGTTGAAGGCAGTTGTTCTCTAGGACCATTCTAGGACTATTTGAGGTCTGGACATGTAACAGCCAAGCCTAAGTTCATCGCTAGCAAATATTGTTCCTCTTTAGGCTTTCCCTCAAAGTTTTTAAAACGTGTCTGTCAAAGTTTTTAAAACGCTTCTGTCAAGGTTTTTAAAACGCGTATGTTAAGGATGTGAGTTCATATAGCAAATATTGTTCCTCTTTAGGCTTTCCCTCAAGGTTTTTAAAACGTGTCTGTCAAAGTTTTTAAAACGCTTCTGTCAAGGTTTTTAAAACGCATATGTTAAGGATGTGAGTTCATAAGCTTGACTTAGTAAAAGAAGTTATTAACCTAGAGTAATTTTAGGAAAATTTAGTAATTATTGATTTGAAAGTTTATGAGGAAGTTTAGGAGATCGGTTGTGCAATCTTCACTATAAATACTCATGAGATGTATGTTATTTCAACAAAAAAAAAAAAAAAAAGAATTAATAAAGCATAAGTGCTTAAGGTTCCTCTATTCAAGAGCTCTCTCCCCTCAGGTTGTTCTTCCGGTTCAGTTATTTGTTCCGACATATTTCGATCGTGGGCAATTTCCAACAAGAGAGAGGTTTCCACACCCTTATAAAAAATGTTTTGTTCTCCCATCCAACCGATGCAAGATCTCACAATCCACACCCTTTTAGGACCTAGCAATCGGGCTTAGCGTCCTCGCTGGCACACATTTTGGTGTCTAGCTCTGATACCATTTGTAACCGCTCAAGTCCACCGCTAGCCGATATTGTCCTCTTTGGGCTTTCCCTTCCAGGCTTCCCGGGCTTTCCCTTCCAGTCTTCCCCTCAAGGTTTTAAAACGAGTCTGCTAGGGAGAGGTTTCCACACTCTTATAAATAATGTTTCATTCTCCAACCCAACCGATGTGGGATCTTACAATTCACCCCTCTTCAGGTCCCAGCATCCTCGGCGGCACACTGCCTTGTGTCCACCTTCCTTCGGGGCTCAGTCTCCTCGCTGGCATATCCTCCGGTGTCTAGCTCTGATATCATTTGTAACAGCCTAAGCCCACTGCTAGCAGATATTGTTCTCTTTGGGTTTTCCCTTTCGGATTCCCCCTCAAAGTTTTAAAACTCTTTGGGTTTTCCCTTTCGGATTCCCCCTCAAAGTTTTAAAACGCGTATGCTAGGGAGAGGTTTCCACATTCTTATAAAGAAGGTTTTGTTCTCCTCCCAACCAATGTGGGATCTGTTGGAAATTGCCTACAATCAAAATATGTCGAAACAAATTACTGAAACGGAAGAACAACTTGAGGGGAGAGAGCTTTTGAATAAAAGAACCTTAAGCACTTATGCTTATCAATTCTCTTTTGTTGTTGTGAAAATAACATACATCTCATGAGTTTTTATAGTGGAGAAAGTACAATCGATCTTCTAAACTTCTCTCAAGTTCCTAAACTTTCTTTTTAAGTTAAGCAACTACTAACAAATATTCGTAATTAAAGATAACAATTTCCCTAAACTTATTCAAATCAATAACACTACTAAATAATTATCTTAAAATTGCTCTAGGTTAATAATTTCTTTTTGATAAGTCAAGCATATTAACTCACGAGACATTCATAATTATTAGAAAAAAGAAAACTTCAACACTATTTTCTTCGGTGCATGTGAATTTCTGATGTTTCGATGTACGGTGCAATGGATAGATTGAAATGAAGATGTGATGTCCTACATCGTTCGGGGAGGAGAACAAAACACCCTTTATAACAGGGTGGAAACCTCTCCCTAGCAGACGCGTTTTAAAGCCTTGAGAGGAAGCCCAAAAGGAAAAAAACCCAAAGAGGATAATATCTGCTAGCGGTGGGCCTGGACCGTTACAAATGGTATCAAAACCAGACACCGGGCGATGTGCCAGCGAGGAGGCCATTCCCCGAATGGGGTAGAACGAGGCGGTGTGTCAGTAAGGACGCTGGGCCCCAAAGGAGGGTGGATTTGGTAGGGGTCTCACATCGATTGGAGAAATGAACGAGTGCCAGCGAGGACGCTGGGCCCTGAAGGGGGGTGGATTGTGATGTCCCACATCGGTTGGGGAGGAGAATGAAACACCCTTTATAGGGGTGTGGAAACCTCTCCCTAGCAGACGCGTTTTAAAGCCTTGACCGAAGCCCGAAAGGGAAAGCCCAAAAAGTACAATATCTGCTAGCGGTGGGCCTAACTCTTATAAAAGACCCTTATTGTTAGGGATTGAAACTGTTTTTTATTCAAGTTAGTTGCTTGTATCTGGTGTAAGCTGTAATTTTTATGGCCCTGGACTTCTATTTTGTAGTCTACTTTCTCATAAAAGAAAAAATGAAGACGCTCCTTTTGACAGGTCGTTAATTCTCTGGTTTCTCATTCAGATTCAATCGAGTGCATCGGTCTAGCGCCAAGGTACTGTGATTAATTATGATTCATGAAACTTTGTTAAAAATGTTCTTAGGAATCACGGACCTCCACAATGGTATGATATTGTCCACTGAGTATAAGCTCTCATGGCTTTGCTTTGCTTTGAGCTTCCCACCAATATAGATGTATTCCTTACTTATAAACTCATGATCATTTCCTAAATTAGCCAATGTGGGACTCCCTCCCATTAATCCTCAACAATCCTTCCCTCGAACAAAGTACACTATAGAGCCTCTCATGAGGCTTATGGAGCCCTCGAACAGTCTCCCCATAATCAAGGCTCAACTCCTTCTCTGGTGTCCTCGAACAAAGTACACCCTTTGTTCGACACTTGAGTCACTTTTGACTACACCTTCGAGGTTCACAACTTCTTTGTTCGACATTTGGGGATTCTATTGACATAACTAAGTTAAGGACAGGACTCTGATATCATGTTAGGAATCTCGACTCTCCACAATGGTATGATATTATCCACTTTGAGCATAAGCTCTCGTGACTTTGCTTTGGGCTTCCAAAAAGACCTCCTACCAATGGAGATGTATTCCTTATAAACCCGTGGTCATTCCCTAAATTAGCGAACGTGGGACTCCCTCCCAATAATCCTCAACAAAGGTCTAATTTAGTGCAAAATTTTATACGCTAATAGCCTAATGAATGTTCTTATTCTTTTCAATCTTGAATGGCAGCTCCCCTTGGGCTGCAACCGGAGGAATGGATCGTAAGCTCATCATTTGGGATCTTCGACAGTCGACGCCACGCAGTACATGCGAGCACGAGGTCTATTCACTACTAAATTATGTTTTTAAGTTCGTAAAATAGTGTATTTAGTTTACCATTTATCTTCATAACCCTTCATTAGTGTTGATTGTAAGTAGATTTGAATAGTTGGGTTTGACTTGTTTAAGGATAAACATACCTTCCTTTTATTTTGGACAGGATGGAGTATCATGTCTTACTTGGATTGGCACGTCGAGATATCTTGCAACCGGGTGTGTCGATGGTCGTGTTCGAATATGGGATACCCTCTCTGGAGAGTGTGTAAGAACCTTCACCGGGCACTCCGACGCCATCCAATCTCTATCGGTGTCTGCCAATCATGAGTACCTTGTTTCTGTTGCTCTCGATACTACCGCTCGGATTTTTGAGATTGCTGAGTATCATTGAGGGAATAGGATCTTTGTACTTGAATGTGACAAGTTTCGATCCCCATTGTCGATTCTTGTATAATTATACAATTTTATACCGTTGTATGTGTTCGTCTTGCAAGTAATTGTATGTTTATTGTTGTCAGTGTCGTGTAATTTTTATTTTCATTAAAGGGTTAGTCGAACCTAAGATTTTTCATGTAATGGATAATGTAATAACATAAATTACAACAATTTTTTAGTTGCTTGTTCGGGCGAATAAGGGCACTCCACGACTGAACGTTGGAAGCGTAGGGGAATTGTGTTGTATGAAGGAGTCGTCATTGTTTATTTAAGAATAATGAAAACATAAATGTCGATTTTTTTTTTTTTTTTCAATATTTGAGATGTTTTAGGATACACTTCCTTAAATGAAATTAGCGTTATCATTGCATACAATACTCGATAATAATTTTGTCGATATAAGATATTTGAGATTGAGTCAACATTTTGTCTTCGAAATCTTTATTAAGATTTATGGGACATGTCGAGTTGTTCCAAATCATTCATTTGAAATTTGTTAGATAGTTGATTGGTTAAGTCTATTGGTCTGTTAGGATGTTAAGTCTATTGGTTAAGTCTATTGGTCTGTTAGGATGTTAAGTCTATTGGTCTGTTAGGATACATCAGTTGCATACATCTCTGCACTTCCACTTGACACCTATCGTAATAGGTGCATACATCACTGCACTTCCACTTGACACCTATCGTAATGATAAAACGGCTACCTTCTACCTTCTCTTGAATTCTCAAAACTTCTGCTCCATCCCTGTAGGGGTAAAGAACCCATCACTATCTCGACTGTGGATAGATAACTCATCGTTGTCTCCGCTGTGCTAAATTGTTTTAAAAAAAATGGAAGATTGTGAATAAATTAAAAAAAAAAAAGAAGGAAAAGAAACACATAAGGCAAAAAGAAAGATCGAAAAAGTGTTAAACTGTTTTAAATTGTTTATATGAAAATAATATTATAACATACATATATATGTTCAAAGACGTTACTCATGCAAAGACTGTAATGTTTGCATAAAATCTAACACATGGACCATTGTAAATTAGAGAAATAATTTTACAGAAGTTCGAACTTGAAATTAATGTCTTGGCTCAGATAGATTTACTTGATTTCAAATAACAGAATCGAACTTTCATTAACAATAAATTAGTGACAACAGCTTTAGCTAATAAGGTAAGTGACCACATTGTTGGAGTTAGCAAATTGATTGATCTATGATGGTACAAGTTTGGTGGCTCCTCCATGATGCTTACATACTATTTGTATTGTGATGTGTTGTATGTCATGTATACATATGATATCCTTTACGATGCTTACATACTATTTGTATTGTATTGTGATGTGTTGTATGTCATGTATACATATGATATCCTTTACACTATATTGTGAACGAAATGTTTAATTATAGTTATGAAAGTTATTACTCTAAACCTCCTAAGACGTAGTGCATCATGATCACATATTATCCTCCAAAGATTTTCCGCACTGCCGATGTTTCTTGCAAGTTTACCCTACCCATGTTTTCTCGCAAGGTGTCCACAAACTCACATTCTAATGTAAAGAGAAAGGCCATAACTCACAAGGGAAGAAAAAAGAATCTGGGTACTACACGTATATCAAATTCAAGGTGTTTAGACGAAAAATGGAGCTTCTACCACCCACAATTAATATATTGTTTGTATGCAAAAGATCATGTAATTCAATCTTTAAATCTAAAACTGGACTAACAAACAAAATTGAGTCGATTATGCAGCCAAAAAAGAAGGGTGATATTCCTAAATAAACAAGCAAACTCATAATAATGAATCCATTTGGGTACAAATCGTTAGGACTTCTCTCAAAACCAACTGGCGGAGGAAGGTGCTGCACCATCAGCAGCCGGTGGTGCCGGTGGTGGAGGTGCTACTGCAGCCTCCCACTCATTTGCTGCCAATGGAACTGCAACAAAGAAAAAACAAGGGAAAGAAAGTGAGAAGAAATGCATGTAGAGTGAGGAAAGGAAAATTAATGTTATATAAGATATGAAAAGCGAGCAAAGCACTTAATTAGCACAATACTGTCACTTGCTTTGTGGGATCACTAAATTGTGGAAGTAACCATATCATTTGGGCTTAGGAGCACTCTTGTCATGGTTAACGCCTCTTTGGGGGTACGAAACATTCTTTATAAGGGTGTGGAGACCTTTTCCTAGCGGACACATTTTAAAAACCTTGAGGGGAAGCTCGAGAGGAAAAACCCAAAGAGGACAATATCTGCTAGAGGTGGGCTTAGACCATTACAAATGGTATCAGAACCAAACACCGGGCGATGTGTAAGCGAGAAGGCTAAGCCCCGAAGGGGAATGGACACAAGGCGGTGTGTCAGCAAGGATGCCGGGCCCCAAAGGGGGCTGGATTGGGAGGTCCCACATCGGTTGGAGAAGGGAACGAGTGCCAGCGAAGATGCCGGCCCCAAATGGGGGTGGATTGTGAGATCTCACATCGGTTGGGGAGGAGAACAACACATTCTTTAAGGGTGTGGAATCCTTAGAGGGGAAGCCGGAAAGGAAAAGCCCAAAGAGAACAATATCTGCTAGCGGTGGACTAGGGCGGTTACACTAGGCATTAAAATCTTAAATCTTAACACCTCAAACAGGAAATCAAACTGAGACCAACCTCAACTAGTCAGTTTCATCTTATAACTACTGGTCAGTGATGTCTAAAATGAAAAAAAAAATGTAATGGCAAAGAACAGGGAAATTGGCAGTATGAGTAAGTACTAATCAAAAACTTCATATGGAGAGCAAGCAAGGTGAATGGTCTGGAGCTTGAGAGGAAAAGGTTCTTCAAGGAGACCAAAGCTAGTTTACATGAATAGACACACTAAAAGGCAGATAGGGATTCCATCAAACAATTAACGACAAAAGCTCGAGATTCAACCTGGCTCTGGGGCCCACTCGACACTCGAAGCGGCTGGAGCAGCAGGAGCAGGAACCACATCTGCAGCACCCCATTGAGCATCAGAAATTTGTGCGGCCCATTGATCTGAGGCAACAAGTGGTGCAGCACCATAGTCGGCAATGCCAAAGTCTGGGGGTGGAAGAGCCTCTTCCTCTTCTTTCTCCTTAGCCTCCTCAGGCTCACGATAGAAAAACAAATCCACCTACAAAATGAAATATTTCACCATTAATTTAAAATTTTGAGCCAAAACGTGGTTTCTAAAATCCAAGTACAAAATTGCATTAAGAATTTTACCATAACATCCCATTTGTGCCCAGCACGAATTGTCCCACGCATTTGTAGAACCATCCTTGCCAAAAGCCAAAACAGACATCCTATGCTATGTTTTCCCTTGTTATTAGCCGGGATTCCAATATCAACATACCGCATTGGAGAATCAGTGTCACAAAAGGCTATTGTAGGAATGTTCCCAAGGGCACCTTCCTTAATGGGCTGCAAGTCCGAATCAACAAAGCGACGTCAACAAAGAACAGCATCAAGTGAATCCAAACACAAATAAATCTAAGGAACAAGCATGAATTCAAACATAATTGAAAATATAAAGGCATCATTCTTCTTGGACTTAAATTGAAACCATGTACTGTGCTATTGATTTCTAAATTAAACACCTGATGATCAGTTCTAGGATCAGTAAGTATAAGAAGACGCGGTTCATTGAACGACGTCTGAAGCTGGTTGGTAAATGTTCCGGGAGTGTGCCTTCCTGCAATAGCATGAGTACCAGTGTACTGAGCGAACTTCAAAACAGCCCTCTGACCATAGGGCCTAGCAGACTGAACAATGATATCTTGAGGATTCTCTATAGCCACAATAACTCTAGCAGCCATGTAAAGTTTCTCCCATGTTTTACCAAGGTTAATGATGTAGATACCTGAAAGCAAAAGGAAAACTTTAAAATGGAAAAAATTGTACACGACCACACTGCAACAATTCAAATAACCTAACATTGACATGCTGTAGAGACGATCAGCATTGACCCCTTTAATAAACTCAGAGTTCCTTTTGGGCAACAGACTAAAGAAAACCGATTCTCAAAACCATGTAGATTAGACTAAGTTCTCCAGTTCAACGCGATAGAAAAACAAACCCTATAAATCAACATTCAGCAATAAAATGCAAAATTGCATCTGAAGTTAGTATCAAACTAGAAATGTAAAATTCATCAAGGGAGAATTTGGAGAAAATTCTTCGGAAAATAGAGTAGCAATTTAAAGAGATAAACAAAAAAAACAGCCAAAGAATGAAACGTCATACCTAAAAATAAATAAAATTCAAATCACAATATGTTCTTAGAAATTCTAGGGAATGAAATTAAATAGCAATAACAACATGTCCATTGGCACTTTCTGAATCACTCCAAGCGAAAATCACCGAGAAGAATGAAAAACAGAAAACAAAACTAAGACAACAAACCAGAGAAGATCTAAAGGCGAGTAGACATTAAACACACCATCATTTCGGCGCTTAAAAACGTATCGTTCCATTTGAAAATTGCAATTTTTGGTGCCAAGATGAACCTCGGCTGCCAACATCATCTGAATGTCGGCCTCTTTCTGTGAGAGTTGACGCGCCGGTGCAGCTCCAGTCGCCATGGCGGAATCTGGTAATCAACAGAGCAAACGAAAGGAGAAGGGATTCGTGCTCTTCGGCGCAGCAATGCTCAACGAACTGGAGAGAGAAAGAAGTAAAGCAACTTCAATATTTATCCTATGGAACGTTCAAAACCCTAGATAGCAAATTTACTAAAATACCCTCAATGATAAATTAAATCAATAAATAAATTTTAAAAATAAACATAAAAAATAATTATTAAAAAAACATCCCATAAGCTGTCGTATAAATATTAGTAAAATATATTTAGTTAATAATAACAAAATAATAAAATTTTTAATAATAAAATACCAAAAAATTAAATATCATAAATTTATATAAATAAATAACATTTTTACTTTTATTAAGTTAAATTATTAAAATAATTTAATTTTCATTGTGTACATAAAAAAAAATTATTATGATTATCAAATTAATAATTAACTGTACATGTTAAAAGTAATAATAAATGGTAAAATAGTAAGAAAGAAAAGATGTAACGATTTTATTTTTACTGTTGAAATAATATCGTTACTATACACATGACATGTCTAGTGTGCACGAAAAAATTCATTTAAAATATTTTAAAAATAATGAAATGGATTTAAAAATTCGTATAATTTTTTAAATAAAAAGAAACGTTAATAGAAAAATGAAAACAGAGTATAAGTTTAAAGAAATGAAAACGTCGTGAACTAACTTGAGGGCTACCCGTCGTTCGTAAAGGTAGCACGTGACTGGAGTATTTAAAATACTGAGTAAATAGTCTTAGTATTGAGATCAGGAAATGCAAACACATGCAATCATGTTAGGATTTATTCTTTTCGTCATTATTATGTTCTTGGTCTCACTTTCCAGTCGGGGGTGATTGGATGTGCATTACTTCTCTACAAACAGCCCACGTACGCCCATATGAACTCCCAGGTAGGCTCGTATACGTACTCATAAACTTGATCTTTGACTTGCGTCCACTTACGTTGCTGAAAAAGCTACAGATGCATAATATCATAGTGTACGCATCTGTATTCATCACAAGGGGGAAGTATCCTGTCCTTGTGCTCCTCGATGTCGTCACCATGCTTGATAGTGTCCCGCACACCTTTGTGGCTATAAATTAACACGCATCTTTAATACCCACGTTGCAAAGTTACTTTTCGTGAGTAACGAGTATTGGAGTGTTGCACTCTCCTTCTTTCTACTCTTCATCATCGTGGCATCTCCTCTAACAACGTTGTACGATGACAATATTTGTTTCGACATCCTACCTCTGATACCAAATGTTGGTTTTGACCCTCGATCGAAACACATTGAAACGAATAACCGAACTAGGAATGAAATACTCACAATACTAAAAATACTTTAAATCAACGATTAATAACGATCTGGGCACTATCTTGAAGAGAGGCTCGGTGAGATAGACATGTCTGTGAAGATGCGGACTACCTGTACCTGGACAGAAAGACTCTGTGAAGCTTCACTGTTCCCTGGGATTGGCTTTGGGCCTTTCCTGTGCAGCTTAGGTGGAGGGCGAAGAAGGCCCCCTTCCCGGGGGGAGGGGGGTCGAGTCATCGGTGAGATACCACTCTAGAAGAGCTAGAATTCTAACCTTGTGTCAGGACCTACGGGCCAAGGGACAGTCTCAGGTAGACAGTTTCTATAGGGCATAGGCCTCCCAAAAGGTAACGGAGGCGTGCAAATGTTTCCTTGGGCCAGACGGAGATTGACTCTCGAGTGCAAAGGCAGAAGGGAAATATAAAACTACATGTCAACAGTACCCTTACAACATGACACGTAATTATTTATAATGATTTATTAACCTTTCAATGCATGACTACCACATCTCATCGTTCTAACTTGATGCTTAATGTTCGGTTTTAAACAAGTCAAACTTATTAACTCTCGATCGTAAACCCTATTCTACAATCAGTGTATTTTTTAAACTTCAAAGACTACACGTTTTTCATTCCACTACCCACGTCATGAACATATCACCACTCACACTATGAGTACACCACCGTGTACACTAGCACCATTCCTCTATAACAGTCTAAGCCCACCGCTAGCAGATATTGTCTTTTGTAGGCTTCCCTTTCGAGCTTCCTCTCAAAGTTTTTAAAATACGTCTACTAGGGATAGGTTTTCACACTCTTATAAAGAATGCTTCGTTCTCCTCTCCAACCGACGTAGAATCTCACATCCTCCTAACCTTTGTTGTCGACTTTCATTCATCGACCATAGACCATTGGCACTTCATTATGAGTTATCACTGTTAGCACATTACTACCTTCACTTCAAATAGTTCGTGACCACACTAACACGCTCATTCGAGCCCTTCTTCCTAGCACCTTCACTCCAAACCACTATCATTTCAGCACACCAAAAATTTCAAACCGAGAGATTGAGACACGTTTAACATTTGTGTGTGTGTTTTTTCCCGGTGGAGACACAAGCAAATTAGATTTTGGAGCAATTGCAAAAGGGCCTCCAAGCTGCTTTATCGACACAACATAGTAACAATTTCGCACGTACAATATTTAAGCTCGAGGAAAAAAACCCTAAAATCTTGCTTTTCTCGAGAATTTGAAATTTATTAATTTTTTGAAACCCTAAAACTAAAATAAATTTAGAGTAAAAAAAAAAAAGAAGTATAATTCACATGTGGGATTACAAGTATGTGTGGTGAATTACCATTTTAGCCTCAGAAAGGAATATGGGTGAGGGTGTACGATAAATCCAGTGGGGTGCGAAGCATAGGGCAACGGTAGCAGTATTATGCGCGAGGCAGTCGATCTATTCCTTCGCTTCTGAGTCTCTGATACCCTTCTCTTCCATTTTCGCCTCTTTTTCTCTCTCTCCTCTCTCTCTCCTCTCTCTCTCTCTCTCCTCTCAGGCAAGCCTTCTTTTCCATTGCTTTGATTTCTTGCTACTTTGAAGATACTATGAACACAAGAACAATGAAGTGTTTGTTCTTGTTCATCTACTCGTTTAATTTTTGCTGGGATTGCTGTTTCGAGGAAGTAGTCTAGGGTTTTTTTGACCTTTGGTGCTCCTGTTTTTGCTTGTTTTGTATGAACATTGACTGTTTATTGATTGAATTATGAACTCTTTGTGGTACTCTGATTTGAGTTTTCTCTAATTTTGGGATTTTGGGCTTCTGGTTTGTGATTGGTCAAATTTCTTTTGTTTTTGGGTTTCAAGCCTGCATTGCGGCAGGACAATCACTGTTCATTGTTTATTTAAATTAATCTCTGGAAAACTGGGATTGCCAACCCTTATTGAAGCTTAATTTCTTTGCTTTCATTTAGAATGGTTGAGTTGGTCTTGTAAGCCTCTGGAAATGTTAATTTGGGTGTTTTTTCTTTTTTTTGCTGCAAGCAGTTGAGGATGACTGAACCCTCAAAGGTTATTCACGTCCGGAATGTTGGCCATGAAATATCGGAGGTTCATATCTCTCTCTCTCTATCCCTCTCAAGTTCAATTGATAGCTTTGTAATTTAAAATAATCTCTGCAAATGTATATTGGTAGATGAGCTGTTGCCATGCTGCATGCTAGTCCATGCTTCACTTGCTAAGCTACCTTGTAAATATGATTGCTTTTGATATAATTTTACATCCATTCTCTCCAATTATTACTATAGAAACTATTGCAATTTAATGGGTACTAGAGTTTAGGAGCACTGTAGATTGTGTTAGAAGTTTTTAAGTTGTAAGTGGAATTTCATTTATGTTATGATGCAACCAAGCATCAAAGGAGAGAAATCTTCAAGAGCTTTCAATCCGAATCGTTACTAATGCTTGAAAGTGTAGTAATGCAAGAGATTGGCCCTTAGAGGATTCAACCCTGCTAATCGAACTAAACTTACATAATCAGCAAGTTCAAAGAAAATTACCAAACTCCCATAACAGTGTTTGAAAAAGACCGATTTCTATCCTGTTTTTTAGTTTTTTTCTAACTTCTAAGGAAGAAACACATGAATGTCGTTTAAGATATTCATTTCTTTTCTCTATTTATATATAAAAAATGTATTGTAAGCCTTATAAAAAAGAGCCTGCTCCTTTCTTTTGGTGCCTAGCGCTTAAACCCCGGAGGGCTATTGCACTTTAGTGTACCACGCCTCGAGCTTTAAATACACTGTTCCTAATTACACACAAACTATGCTACATCAATTCCTGTCCTCTAGCTCACAACATTGTGAAGTTGTGAATGTTGTTCTGAAGGCACTTATTTTGTTGATTTGAAAATCTCCATCCAGCTTCTCTAGTTTCTCTATTTTCCTTCAATCCTCACGAAAATTGGGCTCTGATACCAAAATTGATACAACTAAGAAGCCAAGGAAAGAAATCATCAAGAACTCTCCACCAAAACATTCCTAATGTTGAATAATTATATTAGTGTGAGATATCTCTATTTCTAGAGCATTTAAGCCTGCTAAACCATCTAGAACTAACTATCACAATTAATAAATTCAAACAAAATTACCAAACAACTCCTAGTTATACATTAATTATACATCCTTTTTTATTTGTTATAACCAAATTGTTATTGAAAAAAAAGAAAAAAAAAAAAAAAAATACAAGGACATAGAAGAAAAAGAGCCCACAAAAGAAAGAGGCAACATAAAGAAGGAACCTGCACAAAAGAAAGAGGCAACTTAAAGAAAGGGCCTCCAACTAGGCCATATAAGACCTAACGGCTAGTTGCCAAACGACTTAGCCATCGAAGCTCACAAAGTCATGTTGTACATAATAAGAGCCCAAACGTTTCTCCAAGACCTCTCAAGTCCTTTAAGGACTCTATTATTCCTCTTCTCCAAAGATTCCATCTAATGATGAACATTAGTTTGTCACAAAAATCTTCCTTTTCCCTTCTCACAAGGAGCACGAAGAAGAAACTCCTTGATCATCACTCTGCAACTCTTATGTCTATTTAGGTTCAAGCCAAATTCCTTGAAGAAGCAACTCCAAATAACATGGGCTAAATCACAACTCCAAAGAGTATAATTAATGTCCTCAGCCATTCATCTACAAAGAATACAACACAACCCTTTCAATTTGCACAAATCTCGAAATGCTATCCTAGGTGTTGACCGTTCTGTGGAAAACCTCTCACACAAAAAATCAACCTTTTTTTTTTTTTTTTTGAAAATTTCACCTAGACACCACTTGAGAATGAACCTTTTTTTTGAAATTTTCACCTAGACAATACTTGAGGGAAAAAGATTGATTAGGTGGTGATAGAAATATTTGCTAGAGAAGTCATATGAAGGACAAAACTCCAAATTTAAGCATCCTTTCTCTTCGGACTACAACAAAATTCCCCTATCAATGAGAGGAGGGAAACAAGAATTAGGCAACACATATGCCACCAAGTAGTTCCTTATCGAGGATAAATGATAACGAGGTAACGTGCGTAGAAGGGTCGATCCCCCGACCACCTCATTTGTACTACTTTAGCCCGAGTTCCCCAATGCATACTTGATGCATTTATCTTCGATGAGTCTGTAAATCTTGGGAAGCCAGTGGGAAACTTTTGTCTGCATTTATGAAATAAATGCAATAGCACTGTTGCAATCTCAGGATGATTATATTTTCATTCTTGCAAAACAAATATTCCCACAAATATTTTCTTATCTTTAATTTTGGTTCACCAAAGGGGGTATTTCAAACTCTATTGAAGGGTGGTTCTATAGTGTGATATCTTCACTTCAACTTTTATTTGTGTTATTGACGACTTAATGTGTGTATCTTTTGAACGTCCCATATTTCCTGATTTTTCTCTGAATCCGTACTCTTTTACATCCATGCAGAACGATTTGCTTCAGCTATTCCAGCCATTTGGTGTCATAACCAAGCTTGTGATGCTTCGTGCTAAAAATCAGGTTTGACTTCACTTTGATACAGTGGCATGTTTGAGGTTGTTCTATATGTGAGCTAATGTGGAATAATCATTGTTTTGTCATGTCATGAATTCAGGCTCTTATCCAGATGCAAGATGTTCCCTCGGCAGTTAATGCTTTGCAGTTCTTTGCAAATGTTCAACCTAGCATTAGGTATTTATGTCGTTAAAATTTATCCCTGTGAATTTAATTGGCCCTTTTTTATTGTTAGCATTACCATAGTTTGCAATGGTATATAGCATGAAGAGTGGAGAGTGCAACTGTTAAATAGTTAGGATGACAAAATATGTGGGTCCTATTATAATTTTGTAACTGACAGTGCTCAAGTAAGTGTGCGATCTTAGCTAGTGTTTAGGAAGGACTATTGTAGAGAAAGGAGTTGCTTAGATCTCACCTCAGAGGAAAGTCTAGGATCCCTTGAATCTCTTCACTCACCGCTTGACTCTGTATCTTGCTCGCTCTAGTAAGCAACAAAAGTTCTCTATTGTGTTACCCTACCAGAGTTATATTGTTCTAGGTAGTGGTTTAATTAACAAGATGGTAGCGAGATTTGATGTTTCAGAAGTTGAAGTCTTGGTTCCAAGTTTTGATGCTGTCATTTGATCTGTTCCTGAAGTTGCAAGGATTTTGTTTATTATTTATTTGTAATTTTGTTCTTATTTTTTTTGGAGAAGTTGCAATGACTAAAGTTAGACCGTTGTTATCTGGAAAGTTAATGGTAGTTTTTTCTCCTTCATTTTAGTGTTTTCTCAAGTTTATTGGGTTCAGAGTTGTGTAATTTCATCAATTTTGGGTCGTGTTAATATGTTGGTACTCTTGTTATAAATTTTCATTTCATCAATGAAAATCTCTATTTTCTTAAAAAAGGATGAAAACAAGATTAGATACCAATTCAGTACAACTGGAGGGCTTGGATGTCAATGGGAAGTTAAGGAGTACGATCTTTTCCATGAGGGGACTCGAATAACGAGGTCCTTTGTTGCTTTTTTTCCCCCTCCTTTTAGTGGTCGATGTCCTAAGTAGATTAGTTTCCGGGGGGGGGGGGGGGGGGGGGGGTGGAATTGAAAGGTTTAAGATGTTCAGGGAGTTAGTTCATCCTTCTCATCTTTAGTTTGCCGACAACATTATTTTTTTGTTTAGGTCAGGAAAAGGCCTTAGTTGATCTTAATAGGTTTTTGTCTTTCTTTGAAGTGATGTCTAGCCTTGAACTTAGTCGAGGAAAGAATTCTATTATTGGCTTAAACGGTTGCCCCTCCAAGGTAAGGTTCTATCTAGGCTTCTTTACTGGGTTGTGAGGTGGGTCGATTCCCTTCTTTTTAATTGGGGTTGCCTTAGGTAGTAACCTAAAGTGTGAGGCTTTTCGGGATCTTGTGGTGGAAAAGGTTTAAAAGCGATTATCTGCTTAGACGAAGGTATTCTTCTCTAAAGGGATAATGCTTACCCTTATTCCATTGGTGCCAAACGAGTTTCCAAGTTATTTCATGTCTCTCTTCAAAATTTTAGTTGGGGTTAGTGAGAAAATTGAGAGAGGTATGAGAAACGTTTTGTTGAAGGGGACGATTGAAGGGGGAGGGTCCACTTGGTTAAGTGGAGGTGGTGTTGAAGCTTATGGAGTCGGGAGGTCTAGGCATTAGGAGTCTTGAACTTCGAAACAAGACCTTCTTGGCTAAGTGGTTGTGGCGCTTCTTCATGGAGCTTAACATTCTGTGGTATACAACGATTGTGAGTAGACCCTCATCCTTTTTAGTACGGTGAAAGTATCCCTTGCTCTATTGGAGAAGGCTCGAAGGTTTACTCTTGGGAGGGCCACTGGGTGTGGGATGAGCCTTCTTGCGCTTTGTTTCCAAGATTGTATCACCTCTTAAATAAGAGGTTGCATTCTCTCGCCTCTATGTTGCCTTCCCTAGACCCTTTTTCTTCCATCTCTTTAGAGTTTTAGCACCCTTTGATTGTAGAGGCGCTGGACGTGGCAAGCTTGTCTTTCCTAGAGAACGGATCTTAGATTCTGGTCCCACCATCCTTCTAGGGTTTCTCTTTGCCTTTCCTTTTCCACTTGTTGTCCTCCCTTTCTCCTTCCCTTATTGCCCCCGGTATATTCTCTTTCTAGTCTTTCTAGAAGGTTAAGGTGTTTATATGGCTGGTTTTACATGGGAGAGATACGAATCGCATGCGAAGACACTCTTCCTATGTTTTGTTCCCGCAATGTTGCACTCTCTATGGGAGGCATGAGGAGGATCTGAATCTGGTTCATTTACTCTGGGAGTGCTAGTTTGCTCACCACCTTTGGAGTGCTTGTTGAGAGCTTTTGGGGTTGTTGGGTTTGGAATTGAGATGGTATAGTCCAGATTGAGGAAGTGATTTTGTGTTCTCCCTTCTGGGAAGAGGGTCGAGTTGTGTGGAAAACTCACTTTGCTTTTTTATAGTGTATTTGGATCGAGTGGAATTATATGAATTTCAGGGAGGTGAGAGATCGAGTGACAAAGTTTGGGAAGTGGCCAGAATGAATGGTTCTTTGAGGGCATCAATCACTAATTGTTTTGTCATTATGAGTTTGTTCTTTTTCTTTTGGTCTTCTGTCATTTTCTATACATAGGGTCAAACTCTCTTTTTTTGTGTTGGGGGCTCAGTGGCTTTTGTATGCCTTGTATATTCTTTCATTTTTCTGAATGAAACTGTGAAATGTGTTGAATTAGTTGTTTAAAGAAGGAAGAAGTGTATGATACCTAGTCATCTGTGGAGAGAAAATATTTTTCTTGTTCCAGAGATGATCCAAATATAATATAAGAGAAATCCCAACTAAGGATACAAAGTGTAAAAGGAAAGGATCCAAATATAACACGAGATGATGACTAATATTTTAATCTAATTGGAAATATTTTATACAACTACCAAGTTCTTGTTGCTAAATGATATGTGGGATTGAGGGTTTAGGGAGACGCTTGAAGCAACCAGTTCACATCTGATATGATTCTGTGTTCAACCTGCCGAAGTGTTGGGGCTGTGAACTGCCATTGGGAACTTGAGAACCCTCAAAATTTTGATTTGTCGGGAAGATGTTTCATCTACGACACAACTTGGGAGAATGCTCCAACTAAGATGCAATTTGGTAGCATGTGTCCTAACTTTCAGCTTCTGACGAGGTGGCTCTTTAGGGGCAGGATGATTACACTCTCTGATTGTGGAAGTACACAGTGAACAGGGAGAGGGTGCATAGTGCGTGTGCATCTGTGTAGTAGTTAGGATACTGACGTATGTAGGGCTTATTCTAAGAGTACTGGAATAAGAGATATTCTCAGCTAATATTTAGGGGGACTGTGGGATAGAGGGGGTGCTCTTTCGGTAAGTGCTTAGATCACGAGTCAATAGAATTAGGAATCTCTTCAAGCATCGTCCCATTGCAATGTCTATTTTTCTTACTCTTGTAGATAAAGTGAGTACTATCATTTTTTCCCTCCAAATTTAATTTTAAATGAGGCATCTGATGTTTCAACTCTTTTCTGTCCTTTCTTCAGGGGGAGGAATGTTTATGTCCAGTTTTCATCACATCAAGAACTTACTACTGCTGATCAGAATGCTCAAGGACGAGGAGATGAGGTTTGTAACTATTTACCTGACTTTTAAAAGGAAAATGCTTAGTTATCATAATGGAAACTCGGAAATGACTTGAGGCAGGAATGGACCTCGATAAATATGCAATGTAATGAGTTAACGCATAGTTTTGTGTTGAACAGTCAGTACTCGTGATACCACTTTAAGTTTTTCACATTTGTGAAAGCTCGATAGATTTTTATTTTTCAGCCTTTTATCATGCTGGAATCTCTCTTCCTTCTAACAGAATGGTATACTATACATATTTTAGGACAACTATTTTTGCCGTCTTTCCCTCCATTTTTTTATCTGAAATGTATGATATTTTAATGAAATGTTCCTCGTAAGTTGGTATATTCTTTAATTGTATGGTTATTCTGATAATTTATGTGCATTTCTTGGAACAAATGTCAAAATTTTTGTTGAAGACTTTGTCTGACCATAAGCATCCTTTCCATTTTATATTTTTGAATTCTGAATATTGATTGTTCTCTATAGTAATGATGTAATTTAAATGGAACCTAATCAGATATGGTGATACTAATTTCATACACATGCACTATTGTTTTTTCCTCCCCATGTGAAATACTTGTTGACAGCTTGAGACTTGTCGGGCTCGTTAATGAGCCCCCGTGTGAAACTAGTGGAATAAAGGAAAGAGTTGATTAAGTTCACTTTAATTAAATAGCAAAAGCTTTTGGTATTAGTGATAATGTATCTACTATACTTCTAATCAGTAACCATTACCCGATGCCTAGCTGTGTGTCTTTGTCAGATTGCTGGTACTCTATAATTTAAGAAAAAACATGCATAATATTTTTGGATCTCTTTTTCTTCTCAATTTATTTCCTTCTCTCGTCCTTCTCCATGTGAATACTCTTGGTCACTCTCTGGAGCAGCCAAATCGAATACTCTTAGTCACAATCCATCACATGCTATATCCCATTACAGTGGAAGTGCTGCATCAAGTGTTTTTCCCACATGGATTTGTGGAGAAGATCGTGACATTTCAGAAGTCAGCTGGTTAGATTAAGTTCTCTCTTCTTCCCCCTTTCTCATATCATCACTTTTATGCATGGATATGTTGAAATTCTGTTCTATTGGAGTTGTTTGTCTTTCTTTTTTCCCTTCTCGAGTTAGTCGTTTATTTTTTTAATTTTTTTAACTCATTTTGCACCTGCAAGCATTGGGTCCTCAAATCAAAATTAAGCCTTTCATATAAAACTTGTTGCTAAATACGTTGTTGCTTTTTACTTGAAGCGTTTTTTTATTTTTATTTTTTAGTGAGTCTTTAGACTTGTGCATGAATATCTTTATTGCATTTATGTAGGTTTTCAGGCTCTCATTCAGTATCAAACTCGCCAATGTGCTATTTCCGCTAGGACTGCACTACAGGTAAGCCTCTACTTTCTGTTCGACCAGTCACTTCGAACTTGATCCTGGTTTATTCACTTGAAAGATGGACACTTTTGCTACTCTTTGTAGGGGCGCAATATATATGATGGTTGCTGTCAGCTTGACATTCAGTTCTCCAAGTGGGTTCTATACCAACCATGATATGCTTCTGATTTTTTCCATCTTTACTTGATAATTATAGATTATGGGTGTCATTGTGCAGTCTTGACGAGTTACAGGTGAACTACAACAATGAACGTTCAAGGTTTGTAGCAAAATTAACCCTCAATAAGTTCTCTCCCTTTTGCATCTTGGATTATATTTGTATGAATATTTCTTCTTGATATCGGTCCAGGGATTTCACAAATCCTAGCCTGCCTTCTGAACCAAAAGGCCGGTCATCTCAAGTATGTACCACTGTACATTAAATTCTTATTATCTTTGCCCTTCTCGTTCGGGAAACCTTAATTTTCTTATCTGGATGTGCAGCAGCCTGGATATGGTGATGCGGGAGGCATGTATGCACTTCAAGCATCTGGAGCAGGACCAGGTGCTGGAGTTTTCTATCATAATTGATATATAATATCAGATCATGTATTTATGCTTTTTTTTCTTTCAGGAAAACCATATACTTACATTTTCTTTCTTCTTTTTCTTTGGTTTCAGTTGGTTTTCCACAGGTGTGCATTGTTCCTGTCAAACTATGGTTGAGATGATAGAAGAATATAAGCTACTATTAGATCATTCATTGAGTATCAGGAATTATTCCTTTTGGAATAATATATTAATCATACACTATATTGATTGGACTTTCCACAAGATCCTTTGATGAATATGGTTGATCACATCAGGGAATTCTTAAATTAATTTAAGATCTAGAAATTTGTCTACAGAATTGGGTGTTATTGTTGATGTTCATAATGTGTCTTTTTTACTTGACTTTTAGATGGCCAATGCGGCTGCTGTTGCTGCTGCATTTGGAGGAGGTTTGCCACCTGGTGTTAGCGGGACTAACGACAGGTGTACAGTCCTCGTGTCCAATCTGAATCCTGATGTGAGTAATAATTTTTTATTCTTTGTTAAACTCCTTCTCAAGTTTATATTTTCATGTTTGACGCCACCGTTAATTTCTTTTACAGAGAATAGATGAAGACAAGCTTTTTAACCTTTTCTCCATATACGGTAACATTGCAAGAATTAAGCTTCTCCGGAATAAACCTGATCATGCACTCGTTCAGATGGGAGATGGGTTCCAGGCAGAATTAGCTGTGCACTTTTTGAAGGTTCGGTGTTATTACACTTCTCTCATGCATTGGGGTTTATTTTCTAAAGATTTATTTTTTATCTTTTATAACGAAGGAGTTATGACAATGTTTAACTCGTTATATACACGAGGCCTTTAGCTTAAGTTGCAAGCCAAAAGCAGAAATATTGAGGAAGAAGTTACATAATAGGAATTTGAACATGTGATCACCTATTTTGGTATCTCCTATATGAGATCCCACATCGGTTGAAGAGGAGAACGAAACATTCTTTGTAAGTGTCTAGAAATCTCTCCCTAGTAGAAGCTTTTTAAAAACCTCGAGGGGAAGCACGGAAGAGAGCCCAAAAAAGACAATATCTGCTAGCGGTGGGCTTGAGCCTTTACAAATGGTATTAGAGTCGGACACTAGGCGATGTGGTAGCGAGGAGGCTGAGCCCTGAAGGGGGGTTGAACACGAGGCGGTGTGCTAGTAAGGTCGCTGGGCTCCGAAGGGGGTGGATTGTGAGATCCCACATTGGTCAGGGAGGAGAACGAACCTTTCTTTATAAGGGTGTGGAACCTCTCCCTAGTAGACACGTTTTGAAAACCTTGTGGGGAAGCCTGAAAGGGAAAGCCCGAAGAGGACAATATCTGCTAGCAGTGGGATTGAGGTGTTATATCCTATTCAAAGAGATTCACCTATTTTGGTATCGAGATAAGTTCCAATGAGACCCAAAAGCCTAAAACATGCCAAATATATTGGTATATTGGTTTATGCAGTTTTTCTATTGAAGTCTATAGAAGCTTTAGTTTTGTTAAAGGGCTTTTGGTTTCTTTGGTGACAAATGCCTAACAGTATTTCACATTTTTGTACAGGGAGCAATGTTGTTTGGCAAAAGATTGGAGGTCAACTTCTCAAAGCATCCTAACATTACACAAGGGGCTGACACTCATGAATATGCTAACTCAAATCTTAATCGTTTTAACCGAAATGCTGCAAAGAACTACCGCTACTGCTGCTCCCCAACAAAGATGATTCACATTTCATCGTTATCCCAGGAAGTGACTGAAGAAGAAATAGTGAATCTCCTCGAGGAGCACGGGCCGATCATCAACACCAAGCTCTTTGAGATGAACGGGAAGAAACAGGCACTCATCATGTTTGACACTGAAGAGCAGGCCACTGAAGCTCTTGTTTGCAAGCACGCTAGTTCGCTTAGTGGGTCGATCATTCGCATTTCGTTTTCCCAGCTGCAGAGTATATGAGTTAACAACGGCATTAAACGCGTAAGTGATGAATTCTTAATGCTTAATTGGTGTTGAGGATTTTAAAAATGGAGATGATATGGCGCATACTGTCTTATTTCTTGTAACAGTTAACTTTGTCTTTGGACTTTTGGTGGGATTGTACTTCTGCTTTGTTGTTGACTCAATACTTCTTCTCTTCTCTTCTTTCTCTTGTGCTAACCGAAATTATTGTCGAGACGACTTCACGACGGAGTTGAATTTCGTTTTATCTTATCAGTTTTGAAGAACAGGAAGAAAAAGGGAAAGCTAACCTGCCTTTTCTGAGTTGAGGATCTCTTTGTTAGGAGGTATGTATATGATGTGTTGTAATTTCTGGCAAATCAGGCCATTGGCTGTTGTAATTTTAGTTCATAGTACTCTTCATCTCTTCTGCCTAATTTATTGTTGAACACTTTATCTTTCACATAGTTTTATCCATTCCTTTCTCCTTACCTTAGCCTTCACAGATAAAGAAATAGCTGTTAAATGATCTCTCTCTCTCTCTCTCTCTCTCTCTCTCTCTCTCTCTCCCTCCCTCCCTCCCTCCCTCCCTCCCTCCCTCCCTCTTTATCCTCTTTCACTATCTCCCACCTTCGTACTCCCTCTCTATCCTACTTTCCCTTTGTAGCTCTCTTTCTTCCTGTATTTGATATGAATATGTTAGGTATAAGTCGTTACACCCATGCATACAGTAGCTATGAGCTGTTGTAGGCTATAGTCGTTATGAGCTGTTGTAGGTGTTGTTGCATGAGTATACTAACAAGAGAGGAACTACGAGTAGCCACTCTGCTACTTTAAGATATTGCATATAAGTATCAAGAGAGAGAGAGAGCCTGGTTCCTATAGACTATTGACTCTTGAACGGTCGAGAATGTTATACCAAAAGGTCACTTTACTACTTTAAGATATTGTGTATAAATATCAAGAGGGAGGTAGTCGGGTTCCTATAGGCTTTTGACTCTTGAGCGGCCGAGAATGTTATGTCGAAAGGACCCGTGATGGAGAAGTTGAACTATTTAGCCTTCGAGTTTAGCTCTTTTAACTTTGAGGCGTTGGAAAGGAAAAATGGTTGTATTGTGTAGTCAGTCGGTATCAATGATTGGTTCAATACCTCTTTGGAGGAACTTTTCAAAGGCTTGAAATGTAGTCCACACAGTACAAATGAACAGTGCATTTTCTTAAAGGGAAATGAGGTTTCCATCTCAATTTAAGAACTAAATGTAAGTTTGGATGACATAATTTTGATAAAATATTTCATATTAATAATTTTGAAAAAGCTATTAAAAATTTAGTTTATTTGGTTTATTTGGTTTATTTAGTCACGAACAGTGGTGGAGTGAAAGATTCCAATATCGGACCTCGTAATTGCAGATATATTACTTTGTTAGTTGAGTTATTGACAACATCATGAATTGAGATTATTATACAATAAATTATATTGGTAATGAAATTATGTCATAAACCAACATCATAATTATTTGATATTGAAAGGGGCAGGTTAGGTGTTTTATACTAACAACACTATTGATACGGCGAGTTTTTAATAGTTACAAACAGATTGGTCCAAACCATCAATTTGGAGGTACCATACATAATGAGTTTGTATAAAATTATATTACAAAATATGTAATATTTCTATATGAACTCGTCAACTGTAAAATTATATTACAAAATATGTAATCTTTCTATATGAACCTGTCAACGGTCAACGGAGAAGATATATATTTGACTAGATAATTATATGCAATTTGATCTTAGTTTGTTAATGAGTCTTAGGTTTTGATCTTTAAAATTGCTATAATGAGTTAAGTACTCCGTGATACTAAATAGCATTTTTCACTGGCTACTTTTCGATGTGATGATGGGTAGCTTGTGATTTTTTTTGTTGGGCATGTATACGTATCCAATCCCAATACGAGGTTATTTACTTAATATCTTTTTTAAATATTCAACTTTTTCAAAATGTTTTTAGATAAAGGTAAGGGCAATACGTCGTAACGAGAAGTGTGGCTGACTTAAAAGTTTTATTGTTATGTAAATTCCAGTTTATGGAAGATAGGTAATGTGATAATTTTATGGAATTATTCATTATCTATTGAAGTGAAGATATGGGTCATTTGCAGATGTCATAAACTACACTGACATGAACACTTCTAGCGAATGTTGAATGTCTCGATTATGCTTATCCAGGATGTATTGTCCATATCACATGCTTGTTCCAAACCCCTTTTACTTCATTTCATGTAAGATTATGTCTACACTCGCCAGGGTTAAAATCCCCCTGAACGAATTATAGGGAATGTGACTAATTGTCAATTCTTCCTACCCAAGTTATATGCTAACAAAGCCGTGGTTGTTATTTATTCGCTTTTATTTATAGCATTTCTCGCAAACGTGATCCAAGGTTCGAGCATACGCTAATACTATCCACGAAATCCGGATCTCACATGGCCGACTTGTTCGCTAGATTAGAACAAGTACTGCACAATCACTGTTCCGTTGCCATTGCAAGTAAAGAGCTTTTTTCCAACTATTGATTTGATATTTGAATTCACCCATCGAAACAAAATTAAAATGCATAATAATCCAAAGAAATTATTCTAATTTTCATGTCACAACTTTGTAACTATCTCTACTTCATGTATACCATACCATGGTCCGAATAGGAGGAGCTCGTCCACTCTTTCATCTGCGGGTGCTACTTTTCGATAAGAACGAGAGCATTAAGTCCGCCCTTGTTTCTATAGCGTTACCTCTCTAAGAAGAATGAAAATATGAGCACCACAGTTTTCTTTTTTCTTTTCTTCTTTGGAGTTTACCGAACTATCAACACAATTATTTGGCATTGACCAAAGATGAAAGAAATCAAGAAGCCCTCCATCTATGAAAGGTGAGAATATGAAAGCCAATGACTCTATTCTTTGTGTAATTTATTTAGGCATCAAATGAACAGCAAAGAACTGACAAGATTGGATGTTTTCTGTTCCGTATACAGTAGATTAGACTGATTTATTGAATTTACATACCGAGTTTCGAAGATCCTCTAACGTAAGTAGTTAAGTTATGTGCAGAGTTACAAGTTAAGATTAAGATTAGTCAGTAAATGCTATAAATCATACCGTGTAAGCTTTCAAATGGAAGCCATTCTATTCAACGGGATCATATTATTTTGACGTGGAATCCTTTGTCTTTCAACAGGAGATATCACCTGTGGCATTGTCATTCCTACTGAAACAATGATTTCTGCATTATGCAAATAAAGGCCTCATTATAACAAAATGGAGAGAGCTGTTCATTGAAGACGCAGATATAACCCAATAAAGATCTCAAGAACATAATGGAGCATGCATCGAATTGAACATCATTCAATTCCTTCAGTTTTAGTGGAACTAATATAATCTTGAGAACACTCATGACTGAACTACCATTATATTTTTCTCCCATCCTAAATGCCGATCCTTCCCGGATAATTCACGAGAAATAGTCCCTACTGGCATTACCCTTTAGCATCTAGTTATGAACAAAAGATACGGTGGAGATAAGACAGTTATTGTATGAGGTCTACCCAATGCTAGATGCAGAGGCGCATAATAGATCGATATGAACAACATGAGTTGTCCCGTAATAAAACCTGTTGTTGTTAATACTTTCTTCTTGGTTCCTTCTTCCATACCCCGAGCTCGGAGAAGGAAGAGATAAGAGGACCCTATGGAGAATATGGTTAGAAATCCATAATAGAGTCCGACCACAACGACCGAATTGATAAGTTCTCATCCAATTAACTATTTTACTTTTAGCTTTTTTGATTTTGAAAAGTAAGTAAACCTACCCAACCACTCATATGTTCTTATAGTTTGTTCTCTAGTTTCTAAAAGTGTTTTCAAACCTATTTAAAAATTTTGAAAACTAAAAAGGTAAGCTTCATTTGGTAAACTTCTGGTTTTTGAAATTATATTTGTTTTCTCCCAAGTTCTTTACTGTGGTCCATCTTTTTTTAAGAAAACATTTGAATATGGGGACGAGAAAATGGGCAACCGAAGGATAACGGGAGGGCTGAACGTTTTGGGGCTTAAGTGAGAAGCTTCTTCTATAATAACCAAAGTCCACCGTAACCGTAGATATTATTCTCTTTGAGCTTTCCCTTCCGAGCTTCCCCTCAAGGTTTTAAAACGCATATGCTAGGGAGAGGTTTCCACACCCTTTAAAGGATGCTTTGTTTCCCTCTCAAACCGATGTGGATCTCACAATCCACCCCCCTTCAAGGCCCAACGTCCTCATTGGCACACCGTCCGGTGTAATTGTGAGGTCCCACATTGATTAGAGAGAGGAATGAGTGTCAGCAAGGACGCTGGGCCCCAAAGGGAGAGGATTGTGAGATCCATATTAGTTGGAGAGGGGAACAAAACATTCTATAAAGGGTGTGGAAACTCTCTCTAGCGGACGCATTTTAAAACCTTAAGGGTAAACTCGAAAGAGAAAGTCCAAAGAAGACAATATTTACAAGCAGTGAACTTGAACTATTACATATTCCGCCGCTACAATTTGGGTGAATGGAATAAGATCAATGGAATAAGATCAATGGAATAAGGTCAAGTAAATAATTCGTCATCTCAATAGATCCTCCTCCATTCTAATTCCAGAGGAGGAGGTTGAAGTAATCATGAGTTCTAAAATCAAGAACAAATAAAAAGTCCTAATTATTCGCTCTAAACCACATGTAAATAAAGCCATCAACCTGAGAAAGAACATCTTATTGAATTTTATCAAAAGAAAACACTGACCTATGGCTTCTCGGATCGATAAATTTGGTCGTATGATATCTTCAGAATTAATAAGAAAAACATCACCGATATATAGATGATTCGTGGGAACATAAACACTGCATAACTCTTCATATCCATTCATCTGCGTTATCATTCAAAATTTACTTAAGGCATAACCAAGTCAATACATCTAAGTTAGAATCACAGGACTGCAACACCTATGATGAACAGGAAGAACCATTATGAAATTAACCGATTGGACAGACAAAATACCTGAAGGACAACGGATGAGGTAATAAAACCAATTGCATATTCACCAATTCTAGGATGCCGTATAATGGCTACTTCCTTGAATGCTGTGGTACTTTGGTCTGTGCAAAAGGAATAAAAGATAGAACGAGATCCGTTAACTAGTTATACCTCATAATGCTGTCATTTTTACCCAAACAATTAGAAAAAAGCAATCACCAAAACAAAAAAAATTTACATTTATACTAGATTTTGACAACGATATTAATGTACCGAGGCCTTGCAATAGCAAGAAAACATGCAACAGCTCAAGCCCACCGCTAGCGGATATTGTTTTCTTTGGGTTTTCCCTCAAAATTTTTAAAATGCGTATGCTAGGAGGGAGATTTCCAGACCCTTATAAAGAATACTTCGTTCTCCTCCCCAACCGATGTGGGATCTCACAATCCACCATTCTTTGAGGTCCAGCGTCCTCGCTGGCACTAGTTTCTCTCTCCAATCGATGTGGGATCTCACAATCCACCCACCTTGGAGCCCAACGTCCTCGTTGGCACTCGTTTCTCTCTCTAATCGAGGTGGGATCTCACCAAACATGAAGTAGCTTCTAAAAGAAAATGATACCGATAAGAATTAACCAATCAAATAGGTAACCATAATCACTTAACCCTACTATATTTGGTTTCTGAGGTAACTCGTAGGATGGTGACCACAATGGCTTGACAAACTCATTCCATCTACTTACTATTGACCAAATTTCAACCAAATTACTATAAAATATAAATCTGGAAGATTAGATGTAACAACCCAAGCCCACTGCTAGCAAATATATTTTTTTTTTGGGCTTTCCCTTTTGGGCTTCCCCTCAAGGTTTTAAAACGCGTCTGCTAGGGAGAGGTTCCCACACCCTTATAAAGAATGTTTCGTTCCCCTCTCGTAGGCACATCGCCCAGTGTCTGGCTCTGATACCATTTGAAACAACCTAAGTCTATCGCTAGCAGATATTGTCCTCTTTGAGCTTACCCTTATGGGCTTTCCCTCAAGACTTTTAAAACGTGTCAGCTAGGGAGAGGTTTCTATACCCTTATAAAGAATGCTTCATTCATCTCTCCAACCAATGCAGGATCTCCATTAGAATTCAGGACCTCCCATGATATTATCAAGTTAAATCACCATCAAAGTAAAAAGATGAAACTTTTAAACTAATATAAACCATCCTATTGAGTACACATACATCAGAAGAAATTTCATCATATGTAACAATATTAGGATGAAAAAAATTGATGAAGATTAATTGAACATGAACTAAAACACTATAGATCCCCCATTTATCAGTAACTTAAAACAAGATTAACGCACTTAATATCAATCTATAAAATAGGAAAACAAGAGATTCAAAGATACATCAACAAACGAAAGCACATGAGGTACCTGGAGAAATGGCTGCACTAATTTGTTTGGAAGCTGAATAAATGTGCTTTACAAAGGGCATCTTTTTTATGAACCATTCTCCTAGCCAAAAAACAGTGGAACCCGTCCACGACGAAGCAAATAAACCAACAAAAAGTATAAATATCAACGACGAAACAAATCCAAGACCTGCAACAAAAATCATTTACGAAATATGCATATCATAATCGTAAGAAAATGAAGAAGTTAGTCATCTACAAATGAAAAGAAGTCATCTACAAATGAAAAGAAGGTGTAATGGCCCAAACCCACTGCTAGCAGATATTGTCCTCTTTGGGCTTTCCCTTTCGGGCTTCCCCTCAAGGTTTTTAAAACTCGTCTGCTAGAGAAAAGTTTCCACACCCTTATAAAATGTGTTTCGTTCTCCTCACCAACCGATGTGGGATCTCACAATCCACCCCCTTTGGGGCCAGCGTCCTCGCTGACACTCATTCCTTTCTCCAATCGATGTGGGATACCCCAATCCACTTCGGGGCCTAGCCTCCTTGCTGGCACATCGCCTGATATCTGGCTCTGATACCATTTGTAACGGCCCAAGCCCACCGTCAGCAGATATTGTCTTCTTTGGGCTTTCCCTTACGGGCTTCCCCTCAAGGTTTTCAAAACGTGTCTGCTAGGGAAAGCTTTCCGCTTTCCACACCTTTATAAAGGGTGTTTCGTTCTCCTCCCCAACTGATGTGGGATCTCACATAATGGATAAATCTAAAGCTATATCTTCTATTGAAAATAAAATGACGAGAATGGAATGGAACGGAACAGAGAGTCAGTAAACGTACGAAGTCCATAAAAATATTTTCCAAAGCATCAGAACTTAACCAAGAACAATGAATCTGGATCATAAGAGTCATACCAAATATGTTTATTCCAAGTCTGGCATATAACGGGCTAAAGAAGCTATCGACAAATGTGATAAACCACCATGTGGTGAAGAATGTAATGGCAACAGGAAACAGAACCACACTGCAATTCCATCATTTATCAAAATCTAGTATAGTTGGAATGGAAGACGTAGAAATTGATCTAAACAATAGCAGATAAACAGTACCATCCAGTCATGAACTTCTTTGAGACCCAACTCTGGAGAACAGCATAGCAAGCCTGAAAAAAGACCCAATAACTGACATGGTTGAAATACCAATTTCTTTTTAAGGATACTCATAATCCATAAAATAGTTTATTTAGCTGGAAAACATGAAATGCTGGGTGGATTATGAGATAACCCTCCCAGTACTCTCTAGCACCAAGAAATGGCCAAAAAACAGAGGCCAGTTTTGCGTTTCACCTTTCCTAAGCTGACTTCTGTCACTAGGGTTGTAACTTCAAATACACCACATTGTTTCAGAGTTTGAAAGAGGCTTGGATGTTGAAGCCACATATTCTCAAATTAAAACAAGCAACAGCCCCATTTCAAAAGAAAATTTTCAAGATTCCGCAAAATTATTGTAACAGCCTAAGCCTAAGCCTAAGCCCACCACTAGCAGATATTGTCATCTTTTGGGTTTTTCTTTTCGGGCTTCCCCTCAAGGTTTTTAAAACGCATCTGCTAGGGAGAGATTTTCACACCCTTATAAAGAATACTTCGTTCTCCTCTCCAACCGACGTGGGATCTCACAACCCCCCCCCCCCCCCCCCCCCCCCCCCCCCCGGTCCATCGACCCTGGCACTTGTTCCCCCCAATCAATGTGGGCTAGCGTCCTTGCTGCCATACTGCCTTGTTTCCACCCCCTTCAGGACTTAGTCTCCTCGCTGGCACATCGCCCCGTGTCTGGCTTTGTACGCCTTGTAGCTTCATCTAAGTGGGTTTGGGCTAGGTCGTTAAGCCATTTGTAATGGCTCAAGCCCACCACTAGCAAATATTGTCCTCTTTGGGCTTTCCCTTTCGGGGTTCCCCTCAAGGTTTTTAAAACATGTCTACTAGGGAGAGATTTCCACACCCTTATAAAGAGTGCTTCCTTCTCCTCTCCAACCAATGTGGAATCTCACAATTCTGGTCACAATTGACCTTTGGAATACATTGAAGATACGTAATATATCAGTAAAGGAATGCACCGCCAAGTTTCTTACACGAGGCTATGAGAAACACCAATTCATAAGGGATATTTCAATGAGAGGGGCATGATCAATAAATTCACTGAAAGCTTCATAGAAGAAACTTTCACCAGATTTTCAAGAAAAGAGGGATTAGGAAAACCTTCAAAAGCGATTTTAAGTCCACCATTTTCTTCCAACCTTTTCTATAGCATATGACTCATATATCAGTAAACAGCTTCCCTTTTCTGTAGTATTTAAACAAGTAAAATATTGCTCCTGAAGATATAATCACGCGGAGAAGAGAATCCACCCTAAGTACCCATCGCCAATCACAGACTAATTCCTTTTCCTTCTCTATTAATCCTTCAACTAAAAGTACAATTTCAGCTAGAATGAAACCTAGAATAGCTTCGATAAAGAAGAAACACACAGAATCGATATAATCAACAGAAAAAGATTCGCTAGATGATAAAAGACGAGTAAAACCTCTAAAAAACGGAGTGGAATACCTTGCGAGTGGATGAATTGGGAGAAGTTGGAGGGGACTTCGGAGTATCATCGTCGGGATCAGATTCGATCATCGGAACGGAAGTGGATTCTCTATTATCTACCATTGAAGGAAGACTAAGGTCGAAACTCCTGCTTTTCTCCCGATGCTCGTTTCGTTGAATTTTTTCTCTTTGAATTTGAGAATTGAGTCTTTGGCTGTTTGCGTCGATAACTGCTCAGCGCGGCATTTATATATAATATATTATTTATTATTATTATTATTATTTTTTTTTTTTTTTATGTTTTTAAATTTTCTAGTATAAGTATAGTATGCCTCCTTCGCTACTCTACTAGTGGCTCAGTTTCGCCCTAGCCGACGACTTCCTACATGGCTCACACAAACTTAAGGCATCGATTATCTCGAGACGTTGTCTCCCGTGACCAAACTCAAAAAAATTCCATACGAGTCATTCTTTCAGTTGCAGCTAACGGTATCCCACACCTAAACTGAATTCTTTCTGATCCCTGTCCATTAGAGGCAGAGAAACCAACATGCATTCAATCTTTTAATTACTTGAAGAGGTAAATTGGGGACGAAGAGGACTTGGAGGCCTAATCGGCGAGTACCCGATTCACACCCGGATCATTTTCATTGCATCTCTGTACTCAATCCTCTCCGTTCTAGTTAAATCACTTCCATCCGTGACTCCCGAGAAAGGGTAGAAGAATGGGACCTATTATGGAAGATACAATGCATCGCTCATGACTGGTATATGGATCTCTTTATTTATGTAGTGGTTGGTCGAATAGAAGTTTGGCCAGAAGCGACTAGTCACTTCCTTCACGTATCAACTTTTATCTTAGGACGACTTGCAGGTTCGTTGAGTACAGCTCATTTATTAAACGAGGTAAAGCTATTTTCGAGACCTTTACCGGAGAGAAAATGAATAGTGTTTATAATCATTTACAAAACAGAGAATTACAGTAAATTAACAATGATAAGGAAAAACAATAAATGAAAAAAATAATAAATGGTTCGCTATAATAAAAGGGCAAATATGACAGTAAAGGAAAGCAAATATCTAGATATTTGTCTATAATAAACGATTAAACATGATACATATGGTAAACCATAATTCAAGGTTAAATATTCTTAACACCCCCCGCAAGCTGAGCGTCGGATTTGAATGAACGTGAAGTTTGGATATGAAAAATTAAAAGAGAGATCGAGAGACACTTTTTGTGAAGATGTCAGCAACTTGGAGATGGGAAGATACATAATGTGTGCGAAGTTTGCCAACGATAACAAGTTTCCGAAGGAAATGATAATCTAGTTCAACATGTTTGGCCCGCTTGTGAGAAACATGATTAGTGCTAAAAAAAATAGCACTTTTGTTGTTACATAAGAGTAAGGACTGCTGTGAAATAGGGACCTTGAGGTCATGCAAGAGATGCGTAACCCAAAGAAGTTCAGTAGCAGCCGTAGCAAGAGCACGATACTTAGATTCATAGCTGGAGCGTGAGACAATGTAGAACGACGAGTATCGGGACAACAAGCCCAATCAACATTCGAATAAGCCACTAGCGCACTAAGAATAGTGGATGGACGAAATGTAAGACCAAAGTGGAGTGTTCTCTCGACATAGCAAAGAATACTGAGTAATAACCCAAAAAAAAATATAAATAAACAAATAAAAATAATTATAAAAAAAGATTACGTTAAAAAAAAAAAGAAAAATAATAAATAATAAATAATAATAATAATAATAAAAAACAACCCTTCTCAGTCTCTCTCGACTAACTTCTCATCCCTTTCCCCAATTCTCTCTCCTCAACATGTTATCTGAGAATACCAAGTTCCTAGAAAAAGAAACAAAAAAACAATAAGAACGTCAGATTTGAGAAAAACTAATGGCCTTAACCGTTTTAAAGACAGATTTAGAGGTCGACTCAAATTTATACGAAGAGATATTAGTTAAGGTATATATTAAATTGTTCATTTTTAGAAAATCACACCTAATTATACCTGAGATCTTTGACGGTTGCAATTGTTTAGGTTTGAGTTAGAAATTAGATATCAATAATTTTATAGAAATTTAAATTAAATCTACATGGAAAGATTAAAAATATGTTAAATATTTAACAAAATTTAAGAATTAGAATTACTAAAGGAATTCGGTGAACATCTTTAATAGTGTGAAGCTCTTTGACATAAGTGAGAACGAATTTGAGAGACGAAAGCAAGCTAATTTGGAGTTAGATAGAACTTTAGCTAAGGCCATCCAAGTAAGTAGCTTTACTATCGGCATGATTATATTTGATGTAGACACGTGTCCAGTGGTTCTGCACGTGTCATATATATTGATATGTATGAATTGTTTATGGATCGATATGCTTATGATATGATATGTATATGTTATAATATGTGAATTGTATGATAATACTTACGGTATGGTGTGTTCAATGATATGTTTGAGATAGGATACGTGAAGGATGCACTAACCGTAATGTAACAATAGAAGTAAGATATGTTCATGAAACGTTAAGGTTAGGTTATATATCGAAGTGCTATGGATATGAGAGATTGATAAAAACGATATGGTCACAATCGATTGATAAAAGAATACAATTAGTATAGATAGAAATGAATAGGATTTTGATAAGATACGTTCCTGTAACGATATGACTAAGGTACGTTCATGTAATGATATGACTATGATATGTATATAAATGTTAAGGCTAAGTTAGGGACCACGAAGTGTTTACAATATGATATGATTATGATACGACATGTGAATGACAGAAATATATATATGATGTGAAATATGTTATGGTACGAGATATGTGATAAATTGACATGTTTATGATATGATATATTGCGATGTGATATGTTATCGTATGATATGTATATGATGAAAATTGTTATGTTTGGAAGCATGACATGTTATGATATGATATATTTATGTAATTTGAATGAAATGATATGATTGACATGCAAAACGACAAACTAGCATAAAATAAAATCCAACGTATGCATGAAAGATATGATAAATGATATGTGAAGTGATATGAAAAAAGATATGATATATACGGAACGTTAGCGGGGTTGTATTAAACAATAATGAATACGAAAAAATATTGGAACCTCATGCATTATTGTGTGCTCATGCATTTGGGGATACCCCTATTCCATCAAGATGGTACAAACCCGTACACCAATAGACTAATATCATAGGTCCTGTCATTGTATTCGCATGTTCTTGAATTTAACTCTTAATAGTGGGATCACTTATTGAGTATTTCTTTAAATACTCAAGCCATGTGTTACTTCTATTTTAGGTTAAGATAAGACATTCCTGTAAGACTAACGACAACATCGCAACTCGAGACCATGACGCATGCATAGGGTAGTCGTATTTATTTTTTTTAGACTTAGGCTAGAATATGATGTTTTTAAGTTAAACGTTTATTTATTTTATTTAGTCTTTTGTTGTGTCGTTTTAAGTGTGTTTTTTAGACCATGACCTTAGTTTTAAAGGAGGATCCACAATTTTGAGAACCGATCACTAATATATGAGTTGAGTGATTCATGCCTCCATGTGTTGGTTAGGCTCGAGCAAAACATCCTCATCTATGGCAAATTACGAAGGAGTGATCTTACTTTTAAAAAAGAAATTGGCCCCTTGATTTTTCTTGTTATGTATGCATGCACGCACGCACGCACGTACGTATAAGTATCTTTAAATACTCGACCAATTTTTAAAATAACTTCCGGGTTAAAAGGCAAAGTCATGACATAAGAGAGCCAGCTGTCACAATCACACTTTTGCTTCAGCAGGACAACGATTGTGCGCACTTGTTCTAACCCAACGAACAAGTCAGCCATGTGAATTTTGGACTTCACGGACAATATTGGCATATGCTCGAGTTTCAGGTGACATTTGAAGACAATTTAAATAAAACAATGTTATAAGCTAAAAGCAACTAGGCAACAAACATCAGCTTTGATAGCATATAACATGAACATGTGTAAGACATGATTTTGGTGATCAGTCATATACTCCCATATTGACACAACATGAAAGAATAGAACGATCGCTTTGTTGGGCATTGTCTAAGCCTTCAATGCTTTCTTCTGTTCGGGCAACAGAGTCTGTCGAGCTATCCTTACGCTTGAAGCCCCTTCAATGCTTTCTTCCGTTCGGACAACAGAGCCTGTCGAGCTATCCCTACACTTGAAGCCACCAGTAGTTATAGCTTTGTCTTCTAGGGTCTTGACCCTAATCATTAATTCGCGGACAAACATTTCCTTGAGACAACTTGCCATCTCGTTGATCCTGTTGGCTTTAGCAACAATCTCGTTCATGCGAGACTCCAAAAGCTTCATTCCATCACGAACTTCACTCTTGCAGAGTAATTGTTCTCTTACTATGGGAGAAGGCCTTTTTTTTTTTTTTTTTTTGCAGAGGAGTTATGTAACGGCTCAAATCCACCGCCGCTAGCAGATATTATCCTCTTTGGGCTTACCCTTTCGGGCTTCCCCTTAAGGCTTTAAAAGGCGTCTGCTAGGGGAAGGTTTCTCACACCCTTATAAAAGGGTGTTTTGTTCTTCTCCCCAACCGACATGGGGCATCACAATCCACCCTCCTTCACGGCCCAGCGTCCTCGCTGGCACTCTTTCCTTCTTTCAATCGATGTGGGACCGCCACCAAATCCACCCCCCTTCGGGGCCCAGCGTCCTTACTAGCACACCGTCTCGTGTCTACCCCCTTCGAGGAACAACGAGAAGGCTAACACATCGTCCGGTGTCCAACTCTGATACCATCTGAAACGGTCCAGATCCACCGCTAGCAGATATTGTCCTTTTTGGGCTTTCCTTAAGGCTTTAAAACGCGTATGCTAGGGGAAGGTTTCCACACCCTTATAAATGGTGTTTTGTTCTCCTCCCCAACCAATATGGGACCATGTCTGCTAGGCGAAGGTTTCCACACCCTTATAAATGATGTTTTGTTCTCCTCCCCAGCCAATATGGGACATCACGTGTGGGAAGGTATCCACACCCTTATAAATGATGTTTTGTTCTCCTCCCCAACCAACATGGGACATCACAATCCACCCCCTACAGGGCCCAACGTCCTCGCTGGCACTCTTTCCTTCTTCCAATCGATGTGGGACTGCTACCAAATCCACCCCCTTTGGAGCCCAGCATCCTTACTAGCACACCGCCTCATGTCTACCCCCCCCCCTTCGGGGAACAGCGAGAAGGCTGACACATCGTCCGATATCTAGCTCTGATACCATTTGTAACGGCCCAAATCCACCGCTGGCATATATTGTCCTCTTTTCGCTTTCCCTTTTCGGGCTTCCCCTCAAGGCTAGGGGAAGGTTTCCACGTCATTATAAATGGTATTTTATTCTCCTCCCAACCAAAATCACAAGTTATTTTTTATTTTTTTATTTGTTTATTTATTTATTTACTTTTTTTTTCTTTTTATAATTATCTTTATTTGTTTACTTATTTTTTTATTGGGTCACGTGGGAATATTCTTAAAACTTTTTTTTAGTTTAAAATATTATTCCAACTTGCAAAATAAAAGAATATTTTTGAGATAAATTACAAATTTAGGAATATTTTTATTAATTTAATTATTTATTTATTCATTTTTTTTAATAGATCTTTTGTTTTGTCTTTACATGCTTTGTGATTGAGATTTAGTTTGGTGGGGTCAAAGAGATTGAGGTCAGCAATCTTATCCATAAATAGAAAGCTAAGAATCCAACGTGTCATTTGAATATAATTTTATCCATATTAAATTTAATGGATAATAATAATTTATTAATTTAGTTTACACGTGGAAATTCCAAACAAGAATAAATTATATAAACAAACAAAAAGTGGTAATTAAAGATAGGCTTCACCTAATCTCAATAAACTTTTAAAGTTTTCAATTATGATGTGTAATTGGAATTTGACGTGTGCATATAATTCCATCTTTATCATATCTTTATTATAATATTTATCATAAAGTTAGGTTTTATAATTTTTATCATTTTCAACCGAGGCGGGATTTCACAATCTACTCCTTTCGAGGCCAGCATTCTCATTGACACTCGTTCTTTTCTTAAATTGATGTGGGATCTTATAATTTTTTAAGATTGTAAGCACCATCGTAGGTGAAGTGTCGTTGTTGAAACTATTGCATGTGTGTGGGTAAATCACGCATGTGAGATCCCACATCGGTTGGAGAGGAGAACGAAACACTCTTTATAAAGGTGTGGAAACTTTTCTTTAGCTGACGCATTTTAAAAACTTTGAGGGGAAGCCCAAAAAAGGAAAACCCAAAGAGGACAATATCGGCTAGCGGTGGACTTGAGTTGTTACAAATGGTATCAGAGTCAGATACTGGGTGATGTGTCAGCGATGAGGCTGAGCCCCGAAAAGGAGTGGACATCAGGCGATGTGCCTGTGAGGATGCTGGGCCCCGAAGGGGGTGGATTTGGTGGGGGTCCCACATCGATTAGAGAAAGGAACGAGTGCCAGCGAAGACGTTGGGCCTCAAAGGGAGGAGGATTTTGAAATCCCACATCGGTTGAGAAGGAGAACAAAACACTCTTTATAAGGGGTAGATTTGGTGGGGGTCCCACATCGATTGGAGAATAGAATGATTGCCAACGAAGACGTTGGGCCCCGAAGGAAGGTGGATTGCGAGATCCCACATCGGTTGGGGAGGAGAACAAAACACTTTTTATAAGGTGTGGATTTGGTGGGGGTCCCACATCGATTGGAGAATGGAATGAGTGTCAGCGACCACATCGATTGGAGAAAGGAACGAGTGCGAACGAGGACGTTGGGCCTCGAAAGGAGGTGGATTGTGAGATCCCACATCGTTTGTGGAGGAGATTGTGAGATCCTACATCGGTTGGGGAGGAGAACAAAACACTATTTATAAGACTGTGAAAATCTCTCCTTAACCGACATGTTTTAAAAACCTTGAGGATCGGTTGGGGAGGAGAACAAAACACTATTTATAAGACTGTGAAAATCTCTCCTTAACAGATATGTTTTAAAAACCTTGAGGGGAAGCCCTAATATTTTACGGAAAAACAAAAATTTGAATTAAATGATTCGAACAACTCAAAAAATTGACAATTGGGTCGGATTCATTATTTAATAAGAGTTGTTTGAGTTGAAAAAATTTACAAACCGAAACATGGCTTCAGTCTAGAAACGTCAAAACTGAACCCAATAAATCTCACGATCAACCCTACTTTATGAAGTTCGTTATGAATCTATAATTAACGAGAAAATATTTTGATAACTACATAACACACGTATTCTCTTTTGAATTGACATGAAATCAAAGAAATAGATACGAAATCTCTAAGATATCGTGATTTTCTCGAGATTTTGTAGTCATTTCTATTGATATCATTTCATAGTCACATTCAAACTTGAATTCCTCCCAAATCTAATATGGATATGACTTGAGATGACATTATTTTGATACAAATTCAATGTATATGAGATTCTCCTTTTCATAAGATAATCATTCTTTTTCACTTTGCCTTTTTATGTGGGGTAAGTTCTAATGCTCCACTAAATTTTTCATTTTTTTTTTCTTTCTATAAAAAAATCAATGATTGGTTGAATCCATTTCTCTTACTTTTCTAGATATTCAACAATCTCTCGAGTTTTTCTTTATCCGAACGGGTCTTGCAAGAAAATAGAATTTCATATTGAGCTTAGTCAGACTTTGCTCTATCAGTTGCTCTCGCTCTGAATTGACTTCCTTGAACCTCGTTTCTGAATATTGGGACTTTTCCGTGTTAGATGAACACGACTCTCCACAATGGTATGATATTGTCCACTTTGTGCATTAACTCTCATGGCTTTGCTTTGGGCTCGACTCCTTTGTTCGACATTTGAGGATTCTATTGACGAGGCTTGACTCCTTTTCCTTTTGGAGTCCTTTGTTCGACATTGGAGGATTCTATTGACATGGCTAAGTTTAGGGCATGACTCTGATACCATGTTAGATGAACACGACTCTTCACAATGATATGATATTGTCCACTTCGAGTATAAGCTCTCATGGCTTTGCTTTGGGCTTCCCTAAAAGGTCTCAGACCAATGGAGATAGTATTCGTTGATTATAAACTCATGATCATACTCTAAATTACCGATGTGAGACTTTCATCATCCAACATTCTGCATCTTTATTCGGCCTCGCCCTCAGCTCAACTCGAGTCTGAAGTTCAGCGGCTTTCGTAATATCACCCATGTCTTTTTCTTTTTGAACAAATACCTCGTTTTTTTTGCGGAGACATTTTTTTAGATCCAATCTAATTTTTCAATCAAAACAATGTTTATTAAATAATTAATCAAACCTAACCCAATCACAAAATTTTGTAGTTGAGCTAGTTTGAGTGGTTGAGATAGCCTATTCAAACATTTATTTATTTATTTTAAAACATTTAATTAAGATTTATCCCTTAATTTGTTATATATTTTGAAAAATTACTGCAACAGTCCATTGCTAGCAGAAATTGTTCGCTTCGACCCGTTTAGTATGTAAAACATCTAGCAGATATTGTCCAGCCCACCAAAAATATTTTCCATTTTGGTAAGTTTAGTTTGTAAAACATTAAGCAAATGTCGGCTTTTCATGTGTAAAACATCAAACAGATATTGTCCCCTTTGCTAGTTTAGTTTGTGAACTTCTATTTATTTATTTTCAAACATTTAATTAAGATTTACCACTCAATTTGTTATATATTTTAAAAAATTACAGTAACAGTTTATTACTAGCTGGTATTGTCCACTTCAGCCTGTTTAGTAAGTAAAACATCGGGTAGTATAAAACATCAGATATTGTTACATTTGCTAGTTTAGTTGGTAAACATCTATTTATGTATTTTCAAACATTTAATTAAGATTTATCACTTAATTGGTTATATATTTTAAAAAATTACTGTAATAGCCCACTGTTAGCAGATATTGTCCATTATGACTATAGCCTCGCGATTTTAAAACGAGGAGAGGTTTCCACACTCTCAGGAATTACTTGTTCGCCCCTCAAATTGATGTGAGACCTCAAAATTACCGTCTAAAAAGTGGTTGATTCCATTCAATCCAATCCAGTACGAGGGAAACTCATCAACCAACCATTTATTTAAATGAGAGTGATTGTGAGGATATGATGCTTAAGAAATACTTAAAAGAATCCAAAGGTACTGTAGCCCTAGAGTTCTACTAGCAGATATTGTCCTTTTGGGCTCTTTTTGGGACTTCCTCTCAAGGCTTTAAAACACGTATGCTAGGGAAAGGTTTCTACACCCTTGTAAAAGGTGTTTCGTTCTCCTTTTCAACCAATGTAGGATATCACAATCCACCCCCTTCAGGGTCTAGTGTCCTTGCTGTCACTCGTTTCTTTCTCCAATCGATGTGGGACCCCCACCAAATCCACCCCCCTCGGGGTCCAGCGTCCTTACTAACACACCGCCTCGTGTCTACCCCCTTCGGGGAACAGCCTTCCCACTGACACATAGTCCGATGTTTCGCTCTGATACCGTTTGTAAGAGCTCAGACCCACCGCTAGCAGATATTAATTGTGATATCCCACATTGGTTGGGGAGGAGAACGAAACACTCTTTATAAGGGTGTGGAAACCTTCCCCTAGCAGACGTGTTTTAAATCCTTGAGGGGAAGCCCAAAAGAGAAAGCCTAAAGAGGACAATATCTGCTAGCTGTGAGCTTGAGTCGTTACAGTTACTACTTGTACCAACAAAGTGCACTTTTCTTTTTGGTGGCTCAATCACGGAAACTTCATGGTTATACGTGCTTTCTTGGAGCAAATCTATATTGGATGACCTATTAGAAATTTTTCTAGGACTCACGTGAGTGAAGATAAAACATGTTGAAAGGACTTGTTGTAATACTCCAAGTAAGGTTAAAGTAGGTTAAGTGAATGTAAGGTTTAAAGGATCCGAGAAAAGGAATTAAGAGACCCAAGTAAGGACAACGGACTTAAGCACGTGGTTTCAATGTCCTAACAAAGAATTATAAGGACATGATGCATTTGGAACATGATTTGAAATGAACAAAAGTAAATATAAAGTGCAAAAATATCATTTTTCTAATTTTAAAGGAATTTCTCATATTTTTAATTTCTTATCGAGAAGGAATTTCAAGGTACTCGGTAATAGAAAAACGGTTCAAGTTTTTGTTTAAAAAAGTAATAAAAAGTGACAAAATTACTAAAATACCCCTAAAGTTCAAGTTATTTACGGATTTTTTCCAACCATTAAAAACCTACAACTAAATACGACCAACTTGAGATAATCAATCGAATCTCAAAATTCAACCGTTGGATCGAGCTAAGATTTCAGCATGTTCAATTCTAAAGTCGATGACGCCCTTGACGGAGTAGATTTTTTTGACGAACATACTAGAAATTTTAAGTTCAAAATTAATTCGGTTCTAGATGATTCAAGGTCGATTCAAGTTTCAAAAGTATAAATATGAAGTTCTTGGCTTTCATTTAGAACAAGAATCAAGTCTTGAGGATTCCTCAAACCCGAGTTAAAAGCAATTCATTTATGGGTATTCCTTCCTCAAATTTTGAAAAATTTGGGGGTTACGATTAACCATTTTCCTTTGAACCAACTTCTACACATTCTAAATGAGCTCCCCAACAAGTTCGATGAAGGATACGAGAACTGAAAGTGTCGAGAACCCATTCTCCAAATTCTTGTTCTCATTGTCGTCCCTCTGAACAAGTTTTAGTCTATTTCCGAGCACTTAAGGAACAAGTTTCACGAAGACCACGAAGAGTAAAGACCTCAGAATCAAGGAGAATCGAGAAAAAAAAAAAAAAAACTTATCGGGTCTGTTTTCATGGATTTAGAAAAAAATCCAAATTCATCAACCACGATTCATTAAGCTTCAATCCAAAGATACCGCGAGTTTTCTAGGGATGAGAGGAGAAGAAACCATGAAGATGTTGAAACCCGAAGCTCTATTTTTCGTGAGGATGAGAGGAGAATAATTCTAAAAGAAGATTAGTCTTCTACTGAGCTGTCAACAATTCGCGTGGCTTGCTGATTCAGATTAAAATATTGTGTGTCCTTTTAATTTTCTCACATTTTTCAGGTGACAAGAACGAGCTAGTCGAATACGAAAGCGGAGCAAGTGCCACACGGAGCAATTCCAATTTTTCAACTATTTAATATTTCAAGTTATTTTTTTTAACCGAGCACAATGTATTCAAACTTGTTATTTTTTTTAACCGAGCACAATGTATTCAAACTAACCCTTGTTTTGGATTTGTAAATAAAATATGTTTATGTTTCTTAAAATGTAAAATTTTTACCGTTCTCGTATATGTTTTCAAGTTTTTACTAAGCAACGACATGAAAATTGGGTCGTGACTCCTTGTTTAAGGATACTGAAAATCCTTCCGAACCGTTCTCCTTAGCTATTTTAGGACTTCGTAAAGGGACAAATCACTATCTTGAACATCTCTCTTATGCTATCTGTTAACTGAGTCAATCTTATTGAAACACCTTTAATCGTAAACTAGTCATCTTTTTGTTAATGTGTTTGCCACAATGTTGTCTTTCATGCATGGTAACGGTTTTCCACGTCATAGTCATTTATTAACTCCAACAACTGACACCGTCTCGTATATAGCTCCTTCTGCATGAATAGATACTTCAAGCTCTTATACTGACGTAAGAACTTTTCGAGCATGCTATTAAACCTTTCAGTTTGGGGAAGATAACTCAAAGAGATGTTTAGGCTCGACCCCAATAGCTTGAATAACTCAATCCAAAAGGTCCCTATGAATCTCGCATCACAATCACTGATAATGCTCGTGGGAATGTCCCACAACTTGACAACATGTCGAAAGTCATGTATAGGATAGTTAGGCTCATGTTCTTTTAACTCCCAAGAGTCATAGGTTATGACCTTGTCGTTTTGTACCACCACACAAACCAAGCATCACTATAGATTACAAAAGTATGAGTTGTCCGACACTGTGAGTACCTGTACAGTCACTAGCTTATCTTTGAGCACAATAAAGCTCTTTTCACATGGTGACGTCTATATAAAGGGTTTGCCCTTCTTGGTTGGGTGGAGCCATTTTATGATAGCTTCTATATTCATTAGGTATACGATGTGTCTAAGGAAGACACTTCCTAGAGCAAAAATTCACACTTGAAGAACTTGATATACACCTTCTTTAAGTGATTTTCATGCCATGATTTTTTCTTGGAATATATTAGTATATTGTCGATAAAAATGATCATGAACATGTCGAGAAAATCTTTGAATACTTGGTTCATTAAGTCCATGAAGGCTACAAAGGCATTGGTTAGGCCGAATGACATAATTGTAAATTTGTAATGGTTGTAATAGTTCATAAATGTAGTTTCCAGTGACGTCCTCTTGATTCTAAGTTGGTGGTATCTTGACCTCATACCTATCTTTGAAATACAAGACGCCCTTCAAAGTTTGTCAAATAGGTTATCTCTACTCGATAAGGGGTGCTTGTTCTTGATCACGACTTTGTTAAGCTCTTGATAGTCTATACATAATTGCATATATCCATCATTTTTCTTGACGAACAATATTGGAGATCTCCATGGTGACACACTAAGTTTGTCAAACCCCTTTTTCGAGCAACTCCTGTAACTGCTCCTTACGTTCTTTAAGTTCTGAAAGAGCCATTTTGTAAGATGCATGGGAGATTGGTGTAACTATGGGTTCTAACTCGATCCCAAAGCTTGTCTCCGTTATCAAGGGTAGACCTGATAACTCTTCCGAAAATACATCACAAATACTATAACAACTTGTGCTATCTATCCATGGGATTAGCTCCCAGACCACTCCCTTCCCCGATCAGCATCTAGTTAGTACCTGAAAAAACATGTGAAACTGCCGTTAGTATAAAATACTCCATAAGTTACCTACTTCTAGACTCTATATCGTATTGACTGTTGACACTAAGGTACTACACTCTAAACCCATCTATAAAATATAATCATTGGTTCTATTATGACTCATGAATACTTGGAAAGTTTGTTCGCCTATCCCTAATAATCACTTGGGATCCCATCCGGCAATCCACTTCCACCCCACACACATTTTGTTATAATCATAAAATACTCCCGTGAAAGACCTACTAGGTCACATAGTTAGTAACAAATATGAACTCGAGGATACTCCCCGGAAAGACCTACTAGGTCACATAGTTAGTCACAAATATGAACTCGAGGATACTCCCTGGAAAGACCTACTAGGTCACATAGTTAGTCACAAATATGAACTTGAGGATATACCTGAGTCTAGGATTTGGACTATCATTTGGAATCCAAATTTTCCTATGGTAGCCCCGACATTTCCATGTGTCCCATGTAACATAACATGAGTTTGACATCACACAAAGTTGGGTATCTCACCAAGGTGAAGAAAGACATGAGAACATGACGTGTTGTAGATATGGGAGGTCTAAAGTAACTTAGTGCAATAAGCGAGACTCAATTAGCGACCGTAGAGCATAAGAACATAAATTCATGTTTTTAGCCCTAAGGGGCTATCATAAAAGGCTTGAGCACAACCTAAGCATAAAATATCTCATAAGGTTCATAAGCCATAACTCAAACATTCATATCAATAATCATACCAAATTATCAAAAAAATCATGCATAAGTAGTCATAGCATCATAACAAAGTGTCACGTAAAGTTTTAGGTCGATCAGAATTCTTCCAAACCCTAGAATGTGCATTAGGGGGGTATTACTGTCATTTTACCCTCATTGTTGGTATAAGTCTTAAACTCGTTTCTATGACCTTAAAATCATACATAACTCATTCATGGTGAATGTATAGAATCATCATTCTCTGATTTATGATTCTGCTTTCTTTTTGTACCATCTGTCCAAAAGTGACTTTTTTCTCCACAACTCCAACACTTTACGTTCGGTTTGTTTGAAGATTTTCCTCGGTTCCTTGATTTTGATCGCCCATTGTTTGGGCCCTTCGATTTGCTTTTTCCCCTTCGATCAACACTGAGAGCATTGCCTGATGAATCTCCGATTTTCCGTTTGCGAATACTTTCACTGAGAACTACATCTCGAATTTTATCGAACTTTAGTTTATCAACTCCTCGTAAACTGCTGATTGCAGCAACAATAGTATCCCACGACTCGGGTAAAGATGACACCAAAATAAATGCTTTAATTTCATCCTCGAAATTAATTTCCACCGAACTCTGTTGACTTACAATCATATTGAATTCGTTTATATGATCAGCAACAGATCCACCTTCAGACATTTGTAGATTGAACAATCTCTACGTCAAATTCACCTTGTTCATAGCCAACGGTTTCTTGTACATATTCAAAAACGCCTTCAATAGATCTAACGTTGTCTTCTCCTTGATAATATTGAACGTCACATGTTTTGACAGCATCAACCAGATGAACCCTAAGGCTTGGCGATCCTTGAGCTTCTACTACTCCGTGGTCATAGTATCCAGCTTCACCCCCCAATAGGGATTCGTGAAGACCTTTCTGGTACAGACAATCTCCAACTTGCATCTTCCAGAAACTTAAATTGGATCCATCAAACTTTTCAATTCCAATCTTTGAAATTTCTATCTTCACAGATCGTGGAGAATTTTGCCTCACTCTGATACCAGTTGTTAGGATCGCACAACAACGCACAAACTCGATCAAGATGAACACAAAAAACAAGAGAGAGAAAATTCAAAGAAGAATATTAGCTAAACCTTTTATTGATGACTTAATGTATGTCAGCAACAGAGAATACAGATAAGGAACGAAACTACATTTTGAGAGCACCTATATATATATATATAGTTTCCGTTTACTAAATATAGTTTCAACATATTTAACTTACTCTATACATATTCTACCAAATCTTTACCAAATATCAAGGATATTTACCAAGTAGGGGTGGAGTCGAGCTAGCCCATATATAGTCTTCCAGTTCCTTTATGATAAACAATACTTACTACTCATAACGAAACAGATCTCGATTTATTTACAAACAGATATCGTGTGTACTAATTGATCAGATGCGACCGACACCTGTTGACATATGATCTATCGTATCTATTTCTACCCGATCTAGACCGTCATGGGCTCCTATTTCAAAAAAAAAAAACAAAAAAAGGTTTCTTTTGGTATATTTTTAAATTGAATATGGATAGTAGTTCTTATTTGAATAGTATAAGGCCTTCCTACAACATTAAGTCGGCAATCCAATCCCATCCAATCCCATCCCATCCCATCCCAAACCCACATGACCGACTTAAAAAGAAAGTGAAACAAAAATAAAGAACTCTTCTCCCTTAATACCTTTATTCCTTTTTCATGTGTCCATCCCCCCATGAATGCCCTAGAGGTGTGAACCCGAGCTCCACTTCAAGAATATTAGCGGCCACACCCTGTTGGCGCCAAGCCCCCTTCTCCACTATTCCTATGCCGGCCACGCACGTTCTTCAAATTACATATAAATTATGAACACCCTTTAATCCAATCTCTTCAAATTAAGACTTTTGCCCTTGATTTCATGTGCTTTCTCAAGGTGGCGAACCACGGCGGCGGAAACGGCGGCGGAGATGACCCGGAGGCTATGTTTTCGTCTGAGGGGGAGCTAATGGCAATGGTGTCGGCTTTGACTCATGTCATTTCTGGTGGCGCTGTTCGTGCTTCTGGGGTTGGTTGTTCGTCTCGTGAGGATGCTCCCGTGACAGTGGCGGTGCCGACGATGACGGCGACCGGGTGTTCTAGGAAAAGAGAGAGGGAAGAAGAAGGTGGGATTGTGGAGTTTAGAGCAATTCAGAGTTATTCCACACCCTCTCCCGCAATTTGTGAGTTTCTAATTCTCGTCCTCATTTGTGGGTGGTGTCGAGACATTTTTAGATCTAACCCAATTTTTAAAATTATTAATTTTTTTATTAAATAATGAACTGGGTCCGGTTAGATAGGATTGACACGTGGTTCGATTTTCAACTAAAATAAATCTTATTAAACAATGAAATGGGTTCAGTTGGTCGGGTTGAGACATCTTTGAGACTCGACCCAATCGTTCACGTTTTATAATTTTTGTTAACAAAATTAGGTTGGGTCGGGTGAAAATGTCCTTCGACCCAACCTAATTATTGAAATGGATTATAAATTTTTTGAGTTGGGTTGGTTCGGATCATGCTTTACGTTTTAAAATAATTTTTTAATAAAAATAAAATTATATATTAAATTATTTTTAAATAACTCGATATTTTGAAAAATTACTTTCATTACAAAAATTATTTAAAATTTTTTTTGAAGAATAAATAATCAAATAAAATTTAAAAACTTAATTTTAATATATATTTTTGTAAATACCTTCTAAATAATTAAAAAATATTTTAAAGAATGTTTGAAAATAAATAATTGAAACAAATTGAATAAATAAATAATTATGAAATTAAAAAATAAATCTTTATAAAATTTTAAGGAAAAAAATTAGAATTAATTGAATTTGTAATTATTGTGGGCGTAGTAAAAGAGGAGGGAGGTTCAAGTTCAAGCAACCCCATCCCCGCCGCCACAGCTACGGCGGCGACAACGACGGCGGAATTTCCCGGCAAAGAGATAACAAGAACAAGATACAGAGGAGTAAGACAGAGGCCATGGGGAAAATGGGCTGCCGAAATTCGTGACCCTCAGAAGGCTGCCCGAGTCTGGCTCGGCACTTTCGACACCGCCGAGGCCGCCGCCCGAGCCTACGACAGCGCCGCCTTGCGCTTCCGTGGTAGCAAAGCTAAGCTCAATTTCCCTGAATTCGTCACTACCCTTCCACCGTCTTCGCCGCCGACCCCAAATTTAGTACCGTCTCCGGTGGTGCGGCCGCCGGTTTTCCAATTTGATTCAGACTATTTGCAGTATTCTCATTTGATTCAGAATTCCGGCGAGAATTCCGTCCAGCCGGCGCTGACGTTTGACAGGGTGCTCAGTAATTCGCCATTTGTGAATCCAAATTCTTTGATTTATTCTTCGGGTACTTCTTCTGGTGCTTCGAATTTTGATTTGCCGTTTTCTCAGCAGCAGATTGCATATTTCCGGCCGCCGGAAAATCAGAGCCACCGCGGCGGGGGTTCTTCAATGCCGCCGCCAACGGAATTTGGCTATCGTCCTCCCGCTACCGGTTGACGGTTTGTGATTGGATAGCTGAAATCTTTTAGCGGCCACGGGACCTGCCACGCAAATATTTAATATTTTAAAAAAAAATACAAATATTACTATTTTTTTTAAAAAAAATCTTTTTATTTTCTTGTAGATTTTTTTTTTTTTTTTTTAATTTTTAATTTTCTTGTTCTTTTTAAGGTTGTTCACTACCATATGTTGTAGAAAGAAAAAGATGAAATAGTAATTCATTACAACAAAATTTATTTTCTCATGATTTAAAAAAAAAAAAAAGTCTGCTCGAGGAAATTAACGATACAACCTATAGGTGTTGTTAATTTTGCCAGAACGTAAATGGGTGTCTGGCAAGAGCACCAGAATACTGGCCCGACCAGGAAAAGGGACCCAGGAGGTGTGCGAACTGACTGGTGGGTTCATATTCGCACGTATGGGCCGTGAGTAGATGTGTGACTCCCCCCAACAAACACTTAGGATCAATTATATGATATTGTCCATTTTGAGCATAAGCTCTGGTAGCTTTGCTTTCAGCTTCCCAAAAGGCCTCATACCAATGGAGATGTATTCCTTACTTATAAACCCATGATCATCCTCTAAATTAGCCATTGTGGGACTCTCTCCCAACAATCCGCAACATGGCTCCCCTACACGGCTGACGATGGTATCGCAACTTAGAAAACCATGAAACATGCATAGGGTAGTTATAATTAATTTCGTAGACTATATGTTAGTATAGGGTATTTCTGTTTTATTTTACTTATGTCTATTTTAATTTTTCCATTGTTTTGTCCTAAAGGATTTTTATTGACTATAACGCGCCAAAATACTCGACACTGAAGTCTATCGAAGATCACCCAAATTGTTGTATAACCCTTTCTGGGTACGCCTCCGATGAAGTCCATATCGATATTTTCCCACTTCCATTCAGATACAGTTATGGCTGCATTAACCCTGCTGCCCTCTATTTAGGAGCTTTGACTTGTTGGCACATACACTTAAGAATTCTATTATATCCTTTTTCATACTTTGCCACCATAGGTGTTATTTCAAGTCTTGGTACATCTTAGTACCGCTTGAATACATAGAAAATGGCAAGTTTTGAGTCTCAGTTAGTATCTCGTTCCTTAGTTCCTCCAGTGCTGGAACATACATTCGTCCTTGACATAGCAGTCCACCATCTGATGATTTGGTTAGTTGACTCAAAATTTTAAATAGGTTAGAGTCCTCTTATTGAGACTCGATAATCCTCTTTCGGAGTGTGGATTTACCGTAAGTCGAAAAATCTGAGCTATGACTCCTTTGGTTACTACTACTACTATATTGGCCCATTTGAAATTCGCCTACACTCGTGACTCCCAGGTAATGAGAGCTGACAGTGTGCTTTTTTCCAACTTAGAGCATCGGGGACCACGTTTGCTTTGCCAAGATGGTACTGGATGTCTATGTCGTAATCTTTCATCAATTCTAACCACATTCGTTGTCTCATATTTAATTCTTTCTCGGTGAAGAAATATTTTAAACTCTTGTGCTTGGTATAAATTTGAGTATTTTCTCCATACAGGTAGTGTCGCCAAATTTCAAGTGTGAACACTTGCAACCAATTCCAAGTCATGAGTAGGGTAGTTCTTTTCGTAGTCTTTCAACTGACGGGATGCATACGCAACAACCTTACCGTGTTGTATCAACACACATCCTTGTCCCTTCTTGGAGGCGTCATTATATATCACATATCCTTCTGAGCGTTTTGGCACCGTGAGCACTAGGGCTGATACTAACCTCTGTTTTAGGTCCTAAAAGCATGTCTCACATGCTTTGCTCCATAAAAATAGAACACCTTTCTTCGTTAATTGCGTAAGTGGTGAGGTTATCCTAGCAAAGTCTTGTACAAACCACCGATACTATCCTGCCAACCCCTTTAAATTGGGAACTTTCGTAACTGTAGTCAAGTCTTTCCACTTAGTGATCGTTTCAACCTTGGTTGAGTCTATCTAGATTCCCTCTGTCGACACCACATGTCCTAAAAACGAGACTTGTCATAACCAAAATTCGCACTTGTAAAATTATGGCATACAACTTGTTCTCTCTCAGAATGGTTAGGACTCTTCGAAGCTTTCGTTGGTGTTTTTGGTCCGTCTTTGAGTAGACTAGGATGTCGTCTATGAACAAGATAATAAACATGTCGAGACACTCCTTAAATACTCTATTCAATAACTCCATGAATACCGCCAGAGTTTTAGTGAGACCAAACAACATCACCACAAATTCATAGTGGTCGTATCTTGTTCTGAATCTAATGATACCCTGACCGAAGATCTATCTTGAAAAATTTCGTCACTTCTCTGAGTTGGTCCGGAAAATCTTCATTACGAGGGAGTGGGTACTTATTCATATTGTCTTCTTGTTGAACTCCCAATAGTCGATGCACAGATGCATCGAGCCATCCTTCTACTTAACAAATAACATTGACGCACCCCAAGGAGACAAGCTAGGGCAGATGAATCCTTTGTCAAGTATATATTGTAATTGTGCCTTAAGCTCCTTTAATTCTGCTAGCGCCAGAAGTCTAGTTCCCGGTTCAAGTTCTATACCAAAATCTGCGACTGGGAAGGGAGGGACTCCTGGTAAGTCGTTTTGAAAGATATCTGGGAACTCATTCACTATTGGTACTATATCCATAGTCCTCTCTTTCCCTTTTGTACCTACACTAGCTGATATGACCAACCCTCCTTGTTGAACTAGTCTCATGACCTTCATCATCAAAATTAGTTTAGGGGCAACTCCAGTACAATAAGGGTTCTAGTTCAAACCTTACTTGACTAACAAATGACATAGATATGAAGGAATGCGTAGAACCTAAATCAAATAACATTAAAGCGTAGTGTCCCTGGATGGATAATGTACTTTTCACCACTGTGTCGGATTTCCCAGCGTCCCTACTGGTAGATGCATACACCCTTGCCTGTGAGAGGATCTGCATAGGTCTCTCGTCTCCACCTGGGCCCCTTGGTGGATCGACTAGGTTTTTCATCCAACTTGCAGTATAGTATTTAGCAACATGGCCTTATGACCACATCTGAAACAAGCCCTAGATCCAACCATATATATGTCTCAATGTTGTTTTCCACATTCACGAAAAAATGGTTTCTCACCTTCTTGGACCCTCTCCTAGTCTCTGGGGTATCTATCCACATATCGAGGATGGTGTTTATCCGTATACCGATGTCTACACCCTGGTGGTTGTTGAGGTGAATCCCTCTATTCATACTATTGTTTGTGCCCGTTACTGACAACTGACTCTTGTCACACCTTCTCTCCAGATTTTTCCATGACCTTAGCTACCCTCAAGGTAACCTCATACGTGATTGGATCTATGGCTTCCACTGTTCGACAAATGTCTGGATTTAGGCCTATGATGAACCTCTCAGCCATTTTTAGTTTTGTATCCACTAGTGACAGTGTGAATTTTATCTAAGTAACACACGTACATTGATCTTCATATGTTCATCATCATTAACATTAACTAAGGTTGTGTCTTAGAAAATCATTGTCATAATGCATCATGGTATTTAATACATGCACATTGTCTTAATGCAAAATAACGTCATCTCATCATCATGCATCTACATCGTCAAGTTATCATACATCATCTCATCATGTCATCATCATATCACATAATCATATAACATCATCGTATAACACCATACAACATCATAATACATCATCATATAATATAGTTTCATCACCATATTACATAATCACATCATTATATAATATAAAGCATAAATGACACGTGCAAAGACCACAGGACAGGTGTCGTCATACACAAGGCAAGTTCTCTATCAAGTCGATAGTAAGACCACTTACTTGATTGTCCTTAGCTAACATTTTCTCTATACTCGAGTACATTTGAATTTCATCCCCTGAAGTTGCTCCAAGTATCGTCCGGAGTTGTTTCCTGTTAGAATCTTCATCCCGCTTTGTTAGTAATTCACATTTCTAACCTAATTTACCTTGAACTTGGAAAATAGGACGTTATACTAACCTCAATTACCTTAATAAAAAAAACGTAAGGAACGATGTAAAAGTGATCAACCGAAGTTGAGTAGCACGTTTTTTTAGCCAAGGAGCCGCCGAGCCGCAATTGAAGCTGAGCCGAGTCGATGAAGCCGCGTTAACCGAAGGAGTTAACCTCTACAGCAGTGACACGTGTTGTCGAGGAAAGCTGACATGCACACGGGTCGTGAACCGTGTCGAGGCGTAGGTCTCTAGTTATACCTGCGGGTGCGCGGGCTGTAGTGTCCCGCTACGTTATAAACTATATTTATTTTACTTTATAAACACTTATTTTCTTAATTCTCCCTAAAAAAGATTTACAGATAAAAATAATTTTTTTATAAAAAATAAAAAACCAAATAGTGAAAACCACAAAATTACATGATTAAAAAAATACAAAAAAGAGAATCATAATACAAAATTAAAAAAATTAAAAAAATTAAAAAAAATTTAAAAAAAAAAAACCAATGAAAACCAATAAAAATTGAAAAAAGAAATTGAGAAAACTAAAAAATGTGTACCCACAAACACAATTTTGATGTTGGAGAAAAGAAAGTGAAACCTTTAAACCGTCTCCTCAAACATGTCGAGGATTGTTGGGAGTGAGTCCTACATTGGCTAATTTAGGGAATGATCATGGGTTTATAAGTGAGGAATATTATCTTCATTGGTATGAGGCCTTTTGGGGAAGTCCAAAGCAAAGCCACGAGAGCTCATGCTCAAAGTGGACAATATCATACCATTGTGGAGATTCATGATTCCTAACATGGTATCAGAGTTATGCTCTAAACTTAGCCATGACAATAGAATCCTCAAATATCGAACAAATGGTGTACTTTGTTCGAGGGCTCTAGAGAAAGGAGTTGAGCCTCGATTAAGGGGAGGCTGTTTGAGAGCTCCATACGCCTCCCCCACAGTATACTTTCTATCTCTATTGGCATGAGGCCTTTTGGGAAAGCCCAAAGCAAAGTCATGAGAGTTTATGCTTAAAGTGGACAATATCATACCATTGTGGGGATTCGTGATTCCTAACATGGTATCAGAGCCATGCCCTAAACTTAGCCATGACAATAGAATCCTCAAATATGGAATAAAGGGTGTACTTTGTTCGAGGGTTCCAGAGAAAGGAGTCAAGCCTCGATTAAGGGGAGATTGTTCGAGAACTCCATAAGCCTTAGGGGAGGCTTAAAGTGTACTTTGTTCGAGGATTGTTGGGAGTGAGTCCCACCTTGGCTAATTTTATAAGAGAGGAATACTATCTTCATTAGCATGTGGCCTCCTTTTAACCAAGCCCTTTTGCCATTTGGCTCACAGAAGAGCATCGGTAGTTTCACTAGAAGCTACAGCATTGGCCATAGTGGTGGCTCTACTATCACTATACTCAACAACTGCCCCTACACGATTTGGGCAGCTATAATAGACACCAGCCGAAGTTTTGGTAGCGGTCGACGCCTCGACAACGGTGAGGCTTGGACCTTGAATATGCTCGACAATTCGGCAGGACGCGCTTGGGGCAGAACAAGTTGTTCCTTCGATGGCTCGGGGAGAGGATTTTGTGAGACAGGTGATTGTGGCAGAGTTCTCAATTGCCAAGACTTCGGCACACCGCCCCTAACTCTAGCTGAATTTTCTCTCAATCGAGCTAACAATTTGGATTTCTTGGACATCTCTCTTGTTGACGGGTTTAATATTCCAATCAAATTCAGTCCGAAGACGGCCTATGGATGCAGTAGGGGAGCCAGTTGCGCCACGGATGTCAATGGGCAATGCCCTGTGGAGCTGAGGGCGCTTGGCGGCTACCGCAGTCCATGCACGGTGTTCAAGACCGACGTATATTGTTGCGTTAACTCAACGACGAAGTGTGGGCCTACGAGTTATTCAAGATTTTTTAAAACTTTGTGCCCTGATGCTTATAGCTACATATTGGATGAGGAATACGTTGATGTCAATGGGCAATGCCCTGTGGAGCTGGTGGCACTAGCTACGACGTCGTATTCTGTCCTTCGTAACACGTAACATGTAACATGTAATTGTCAGTGCTTTCAAGATATACTTTCTTCGTTATCTATATCCTCTCTATACATACCTGAAGTCATTAATAAAAAATCTTTGACAATATTTCTCCTTTCAGTATCTCTCTCCTATTTCTTTGTGTTCATCTTGATCGAGTGTGGGTCGATCCTAACAACTGGTATCAGTTCGATGGATCTGATTTCAGTTTCTGGAAGATGCAAATTAAAGATTATCTGTACCATAAAGATCTTCACGAACCTCTGTTGGGGGTGAAGTCGGATACCATGACCACGAAGTAATGGAAGCTCAAGGATCGTTAGGCCTTAGGGTTGATCCGGTTGACACTGTCTAGAAACATGGCGTTCCATATCATCAAGGAGAAGACAACGTCAGATCTGCTAAAGGCGTTGTCGAATATGTACAAAAAATTGTTGACTATGAACAAGGTGTATTTGATGCGGAGATTGTTTAATCTAAAAATGTCTGAAGGTGGATTTGTTGTTAATCATATAAACGAATTCAATATGATTGTAAGTCAACTGAGTTGGGTGAGAATTAATTTCGAAGATGAAATTAAGGCACTAATTTTGATGTCATCTTTACCCGAGTCGTGGGATATTATTGTTGCCGCGATTAGCAGTTCTCGAGGATCTGAGAAACTAAAGTTTGATGAAATCCAAGATGTAGTTCTCAGCAAAAGTATTCGCAAGTGAGAAATTGGGGATTCATTTGGTGGTGCTCTCAGTGTTGACAAAAGAGGAAGAAGTAAATCAAAGGGTCCAACCAAAGGTCGATTAAAATGAAAAAATTGTGAAAATTTTTCAAACTGACCAAACGTAACTTGTTGGAGTTGTAGAGAAATAGGTCACTTTCAGACCGATTGTATAAGACCAAAGATGAAGCAGAATCACAAATCAGGGATGACATTGATTCTATAAATTCAGCAACGATAGAATTTTGGATTATTTTATTTCGGTGCATCTTTTTATTTGTCTCCAAATAAAGAGTTGTTCCAGAATTTCAATTCTGAAAATTTCGAGAAGGCGTATTTTGCTGACAACAAAGTCTTGGATATTGAAGAAAAAGGGGATGTCGGCATAAAAACTACGACATGAAATCAGTGGACATTAAAAGATGTTAGATATATTCCTGGTCTCAAGAACCTGATCTCTATTGGTTAGTTGGATAGCACGAGATATGCAATAGAGTTTGGAGGTTGGGAAGAAATCGTGTTAGATTGCGAAGGGTGCATAAAATTTGAAACCTTATACATCATTGTATAAACATGGCTGTTGTTGCTGAGAGTGATTCAAATTCAAGGCTATGGCTCAATAGACTTAGACATATGAGCGTCAAATGAATGAAGATATTGACTGCGAAAAGAGTTTTAGAAGGTATGAAATTTGTTGATACGAGTCCTTATGAGAATTGCGTTAGGAGCAAACATAAACGAGTTAGCTTCACAAAGACTGCTAGGGAATTGAAGAAGTGCGGTTGGAAATGGTCCATACAGATGTTTGGATGTCATCTCCAGTTCCATCACTTGTCATGTCAAAGTTCTACGTCACCTTCATCGTGATTTTAGCAGAAATGTCTGAATTCATTTCAAGAAGTGGAAAGTTGAAATTGAAAATTTAGGGTCGTTAGTAGCGACTCTAAGAATTTTTCTTAGTTGTGCTTCAAGACTTAACAAAGAACTCTTAAAACAAGAACCCGAGTTATTTCGAGATTAAAGCACTTTCGAAGACGAAAGATTCTTTTAGAGGTATATGATGTAACAACCATAAAATAATAATAATAAATAAATAAATAAATAAATAATAAGTAAATAATAATTAAAATAAATAAATGATCCCTCCCTCCCTCCATCTTCCCCAAATATCTCTCTCCCAACACCTCCTGGAACCGCATAATGTTCAGCCATTCAACCACAAAAAAAAAAAACAGTTGAAAACCGTTCTAGTATAGACTGTCGCAAAAAAGCAGTATTCTCACCACTGACGGAACCTAGCTTTATGTTTAAAGGCAAAAGTACCGAGAGATTAGTCCAACAAGGCAATTGAGTTATATTAACATGTGTTGTAGATGTCACGGGAAAAGAAAATGACCAAGGAAGCTTCATAGATGGCAATATCGTGTAGTATGCTATAAATATTAAAAGTAGTAGTGTCCAAAGAAAATTCTATCACGTTCATATGTAAATATGAGATTAAAGTACGAACAAAAAAAAAAAGTGATTTGGGCTTACCACTTGGAAAAAAAAATTGAATTAACACCATAAACTTTGAAAACGTTGCATACTTGATTGGTGAATCACATAAGTACTTTTAATGGAAGCTGAGCTTTGGAAGTAGTGAGATGTAGAAAACCTCTCTGCCTTAATACGAATTGGAAAGTATTAAAACTACAACCGTAAATATGAAAGTTATGAGGTGATTTAAACGTATCGAGCCACATTTTGGATGAGACATTACAATCATGATCAAAATTTTATAGGTATATATGGAGAGGGACTACAGTATGAAATTGTCAAGATGCCTTAAATTTAAGAAACCATGATTTAAGATAGATTTGGACGGGAGGTACACGAGGATTTCAGAGGTGGGACATTGTCTCTAAATCAATTAGAAGTTTCGTGGTAATCTTCCCTATACCCTTACATGAATGCATTAAAATGAGATTTTGAGGATGCATGGGCAAAGAGGTTAATTATTGAATCTTTAGCAAAGTTTAGGGAATTTGTGATATGAACCACGACCAAGAAATTTCCATACCTCAAGGTCCAATTACAAGGATAGAGCCAAGAAGCTACAACAAACCTAGTACACTTATATTCTAGCTATGGTGAGCTCATCAAAGGAAATTCTAAAAGACGTTGGAGACCTCCCTTATGTGTTGTGCAAAGTTGAGCTTCAAGAAAGAGATGCATTAAATGACATTTAATGAACTCAACTAAATTTACGGAACTAGTCCAATGATGACTAATAAGCCAATTTCATTCCTTGCATATTTTATTATAATTTAAATATTTGTTTGTCATATTTAACTAGTTTTTAATATAGGAGTTAAGGTTATATTGTAACCCACATACGTTACCATATTTCACCGTTAACTAACCCTTTTAATACGGAGGTTATGGGTATTTCTTATTTACTAGCCCATTTAAGTTGGGAGTTATGTGTGACCTAGGTTAAGTTGTAAAGGCCAGATAAAATCTTCTTTTCTTTGGTTAGAGACATCACATTTTGGAATTAAAAAGAATAGAATTTCTATTTTTTAGCTTTTTTGAGAACTAAGATTTTCTTTACAAATTCTTGTGTTTAGAACTTCATGCTAGAGTCATTCAAGTGGTATTGATCAAATCTCTCGTGGAGTGATTCGAATCACGAGTTTTCTTTACTTTCGATCTTGATCATCAAGGTAATCCGTTCCATACTTTTCCTTGGGTTGATTCCATATCATTTGACTTGGATGACAATGTAATGCAGGAAACTAGTAAAACTATTGATCTAGTTCTTAGAAAAAAGCAATCATCATGAAAAAAAGTGAGGATCTTGGAATTAAGGTTAAGTAAGTTTGTCAACCTTAGCGTCCACATGAACATTGATTTCAATGAAACGTCTGAGCCACAAACCTACTAAATGAGTTCTATTGTTCGTAAAATGTTAGGAGAAGCCTCAATATGTCATGATAAGGTTATGTATGAAGTTTGGTGACCATGAGATTATGAGAAGAGGATAAACTAAGGGTAGGTGTAAAATGACTAAAATGCCTCTATAATTACATATCGCTCACTTATGACCAAAGTGATCTCTAAATGACATGAAATTTAATGAGGAGCCTTATGATATGGTTTAAAGGGATTATATAAAGTTACAAAGCCATTGAAATAAGTCGAAATTAAACCAAGATTTGGAGTGGTAAATGACCAAAATACCCTTATGAAAATGATAAGATGCTTTCAAGATCCTATAAGACTCAAAATACTATATAAATTTATATGAGACTCATTTATGATATTAAGGGTAAGTATACAAGATTTTAAGAAGATTCGGAAAACTTTGGAATGTGAACCAAGATAATAATTTGGATTTGTTGGATATCTCTCTTGTCAAAGGCTTCAATATTCCAATCAAATTCAGTCCGAAGACGGCCTATGGATGTAGTAGGGGAGCCAGTTGCGCCGTGGATATCAATCAACAGTGCCCTACGGAGCTGAGGGCGCCCGACGGCTGCCAAAGTCCATGCATGGTGTTCAAGACCAATGAATATTGTTGTGTTAACTCGACGATGAAGTGTGGGCCTACAAGTTATTCGAGATTTTTTAAAGCTTTGTGCCCTGATGTTTATAGCTACCCATTCGATGATGAAGCTAGTACGTTGACGTGCCCTGGTGGCACTAGTTACGACGTCGTATTCTGTCCTTCGTAACATGTAATTGTTGTGTAATTTAAATTTGAACTAGTATTTTGACAAGAGAAGCCCTCTAATATCTTCGAGTAACAACATTTTTAGTTTCTATTTCATAGATGCATTGATTTTGTGAACTAATAAACTTCAGCGAGTAGAACAAATTACTAACTTATATAGTAACTTTAAAAGAATTGTTACTCGACTCAGTAAAACAAGTTACTAACTCATGGAGTAATCTTAGGAGAATTGTCAGTTACTAACTTATGAAGCAACTACAGGAGAATTGGTAGTAGTTGCCAGATTGTGGACCAAGTTGTTCTGTTGCGGACCAAGATTTGTGCTTTAAACAGGAAGATTGTTAGTGATTCTTAACATGAGGAGAACGTTTAGGAAGCAAGTTAGTGCTTTTTTTTTCACTATAAATACACATGAGAAGTATGTTTTTTTTCACAACAATAACAAAGTTGAAAAGCTAACTGCTTAATGTTTCTTTGTTTCGAAAGATCTCTCCGCTCAAGTTGTTCTTCCTGCTTCAGTTATTTGTTTCAACATATTTCGATCGTGGGTCATTTCCAAAATTTGATATCAGTGTCACAATTTAGTGCAACTTATTTTAGTTTGAATTAGTTATGGAATATATGATATTCGTAATCTTCCAGAATATATTAGTTAGGAAATATATCTTAGATATCGTAATCAGTTGAATTTGAATGATAGTATATTTTATTTTATTATCAGTATTTAGTTAGTTTATATTTTCTTGGTAGATATTATTTAGTATCTTGTATCCTATTTAAAGGTGGTGAATATCAATGAAGATTGAACATTCCATCCCAATTTTTTTTCTCATTCTTAAATCTGTATTCTTTTGTTGAGTAATAATATTTTCATATCTATGCACACTTTTGAGTGGTAGATATTGCGTCAATCAGAGTTAGGATGCTGAAACAAATGTCGTCACCACAAAAAGTTGTCGAGGGAGATGTGACAACGATTAGAAGTGGAAAGGAGGGGAGTGTAACTCTCCTGTACCCGTTACTCACGAAGAGTAACTAGCAACATGGTCGATAAAGATATGTGTTAACTTACAGGCATAGGGCATGTGGGACGAAGTTGAGGAGCGTAAGGATAGGATGGCTCTTGTCGCCATCTACCAAACAGTCCCAGAGGACGTTCTTCTCATGTTGGCAGAGAAGGACTCGATAATGGCAGCATGGGAGATACTGCAATCAATGCATGTGGGTGTCAAGGAAGCAAAGGTGCAGACCTTGAAGAGTGAGTTCAAGGCTATCTACATGAAGAACAGCGAGTCAATAGACAATTTTTCCATGAAGTTGACAACGATCATCAATTGCATCCATTCATTAGGCGACATGGTGGAGGAGATCTTCGTCGTCAAGAAGTTCCTTTGAGCCATTCTCCCAAGATTCATGCAAATTGTTACCTCCATCGAGCAGTTCAATGACCTCAAGAACATGTCAGTTGCAGAGGTCGTTGGTTGTCTTAAGGTCCATGAGGAGAGACTTCGTGGTTATGAAGACAAAGGGGGGAAAACACCTCTTACTCACACATGAGAAGTGGCTCACATGGACGAAAAAGAATGATGCAACTTGACTCTTTTTTTTTTTCAAGTACGAGGGGACATGGCCGCCATAACAAGAAAACAGAGTCGTGGACGTGGTCGCGAACATGGCCATAGACATGGTGACAGAGGATGCCGTAACAATACCTCACAAACCCATGACAATGCCAACCGCTGAAAGAACAAGAGTATGATTAAGTCTTGCTCTTGTGGAAAATATCGGCACTATGCGGTAGAGTGACGCAAGAAGAAGCAAGATGAAGAGGTAAACCTTACACTCACGCAAGATCAAGATCTTGCACTGATGTTTGCCAAGAACATGTCCAACCTGTTGATGCTCAACGAAGAAAAGGTCAGGCGAAACTTCTCACAAAAGGAAAAAACCGAGTGGTGGCCAACATGTGATACCTTGACAACGGAGCAAGCAAGCACATCACCGAAGATCGAATATAGTTTGATTGGTGCATTAATTGGAAAGTACATATTAGGGGTTTGAAAAGAAAAACGATTAAACATAGAGATTAAAGAATATTCCGGTGAAACATTGCAATGAAATCCCTCATTTCCTTAATCATTAGAGAATATTCCGGCAGATCCTCAAAGCTAAAGAATCCATGGACGCCGTTCGTAAACACCACCAATTTCACCTCCTTTCCCATTCTCTTCAGCTCCTCGTAGTACCTCCTCTGCCGATCTATCAGAATATCCAATCCTCCGGCCAAAATAATCGTCGCCGGAAAATTTCTCAGTCCGGAGACATCCCTTCCGTTCGGTCCATTCACATTCGCCGCCGCGTGATCCCGGTCTTCCCCCGCCGGCAAAAACGCCTTCCAGAACCAATCCGCAAGTTTCAGAGTTAACGGAGGCTGATTACAGAGCCGAATCTCCGACTCTGTTCTCTCCTCTCCGCCGAAAAACGGCTGCGACGCTATAAACCCAATTACCTTCACTCTCTTAAAAGCGTACTCGCTCGCTCTCACTGCCACGTGGTGCCCTAGATTCCCCCCGGCGCTTTCCCCCAAAATAAAGCAACGGCTCAGATCTGCCTTACCCAACAATGGATCGTCGTCGTCCATTTCGTCGATGAATTTCACGGCGTCAAATCCGTCGTCGTATTGGCAAGGGAATCGGAACTGAGGAGCGAGACGGTAATTCACGGAGATTACGACAGCTCCGAGTTCCTTACTGAAACGGCGGGCGGCCATGTCCATTGACGTGGCGGCGGCAGAACCGAAGGCGAAACCGCCGCCGTGAAAGTAGAAAATTACCGGCGGCAGGACTGAGTCCGTGGCGGCGACGGTGGGGGTGAAGATTCGGAGGAAGAGGTCACGAGAGTCGTCGATTGTGAGATCGGAAGAGGAAACGGCGTGGATTGAATTGGGATTGGGAGGGATTTTGGGGTCGAGGAAATTGAGAAGCCGGCGATTAACGGTGAGATCTGATCGGATAGAAGCGTTGAAGAGTAGGGCGGCGAATCGGAGAGTAAGGCGGTGCTTCCATGGAAGTTGGGAGGTGGAAATCTCCGACGAAACACTGAACGGCTGCATTTTCACTTCCTTCACTCTTACCTATCCTATGCAATCTGTATTTAAGTTTTTTTTTTTTTTTTTTCATTTTTTATAATTATTGAAATTTGGGGTTTCTATGTCCGGTGGGACCTAACTCAATTGTTCGGGTGGTAAATATTTGAGCTCAATTTTTTTTTTTTTAATTGAAATTAGGGGTTCCTAAGTCAGGTCCGGACCCAACTCAATTGTTCGGGTGGTAAAATTTTCAGCTCAAATTTCTTTTTTTTTTTTTTTAATATTGAAGTTAGGGTTCCTATGTCGGATTGGAACCCAACTCAACTGTTCCGGTGGTAAATTTTTTAGCTCAAATTTCTTTCTTTTTTACTTATTGAAGTAATGGGTTCTTATGTCGGGTTGGAACCCAACTCACTGATGATAAATTTTTCAACTCAATTTTCTTTTTTTTTTTTTCTTTTTTTTTATTATTGAAATTAGGGGTTCCTATGTGGAGTCGTTGTTGGGTGGTAAATTTTCCAGCTCAAAACTGTTAGATGATGGGAGTCTCACATCCGCTAATTTAAGAAATGATCGAGGTTATAAACAAAGAATACTCTCTCCATTGGTATGTAAAGCCATGAGAGCTTATGCTCAAAGTGGACAATATCATACCATTGTGAAGAGTCGAAAAGTGTTTGTCTAACATGATATCAGAGCCAAACTTTCTCACGTTTAATTGATTTTTTTTTTCTTTTTTGTTTTCGTGTAATAGAAACAAAGTAATTAATAATTGATAAATTAAATATATTTATAGAAATGGACACACGTGAAACACGTGGGAAATTAGCGAATAAAACTCCGACATGGACGGAGCCATTGTCTTCAACCTTGTCTCTCCGGCCGACTGTAAATCCACCACAAAAGATTACTCAAAGAATTCCCATCATCATGTTTCTTCAGCTTCTTCACCTTCCCGACAGCGTTCTCCTTGTTATCATAGATCCCTTCCAAAGCATACACAAACCCCTTCCACCCCTCTCCGGCGTCCTCCCGTTCCAACGCCGGCGACACCCATTCCACAACCTCCTTCACAAACCCCTCATCGGCAAACACCCTCTCCGTCACCGGCAGCACCGGCAGCACCTGAATCCCGACTCTACATTCCCTCCACTCCGCCGTGGCAAACCACAGCCGACTCTCCCTCGCCCCACTCCACAAAATCCCCACCACTCTGTTTTCCTCTGTAAATCCCTCGTCGTAGATCGAGCTTCTTCCTCCCCTGTTCACATGCCACCATGTCTGTGCCGCTGCAATCTCCGCCGCCGTCAGTGCTGATCCCACGGCAGTGAGGGATTCATCGCCGTATGCTAAACCCATCAGCGCTGCTGCGTAATACGCGTTGATGGCCTCGCTTGTACTCTCTTGATTCCGGCCGTCGGGGAATTCCGTCAATCCGGCCGCCCAGGAATGGAGCTTCCAGAAATCGAAGTTTCTAAACGGAATTGAAAATTGGGAGTTTTTGGATCTGTAATTCATGTAATCATACACCAAAGCATACGCCGGAGCTTTGTATTGATTCCCCCAATTCCGGTCGAGTTTTGCAAGAACGGCGATTGAATACACAAAATAACCCAAATGAAAATGGTGATCGTTGTAGATTCCGAATCCGAAATCCTCTGTTTTGCTTGTAGCGCCGTTCTTCGTCACCAATCCGGCCCATTTCCGGTCATATAAAAACCCATTTCTCCCAAATTTCCCGTCCAGCCATGGCTGGACCCCTGTTTTAAGGAATTTCACCACCGCCGGAATGACACCGGCGGCGTAATCCACCTCCTCGGCGATCAATGCCAATCTCGCAGCTCTGGCTAGCAACTTCCCGTAGAAATACGACGCGGCGGTTGACGAAAGCTCTGTAACGTTTAAAGTTCCGACGTCGTGTTTCAGAGCAGCAACGATCTCCGGGAAGAATTTTCTCTCGATTCCGTTAATTGAATGCCAAGTGATCGGAATCGGAGCGAAGTTCAAATCCCATGAATCTCCGACGACGCCGACAAGGTCACCGTCGATACTGCCGTATTTAAAATTCTGAAGAACAGTTAAATTTTCCGACAAGACACGGCGGTGTAACGGATGAGCTAACATGAGAAGACCGCCGCTTCCTTTCTTCTGCCATTTATACGAAAACCCAAAATTTCCAGACAGTTTCGCATATCCAGAAACAGGGTAACACCCACTGTACCGATCCAGAATTTGCTCTGTTTCCGCCGCGGAATTTGGCAACACAGCAACCCGAATCACGCCGGAAAATCCACCGGAAGTAACAATCTCAGAGCTTTTACCTTTCATTAAATAAATCGCCGCCGTGGAATAAACCACCCAAGTCCGGCCGTTGCTCAACCGGATTATATGTTTAGTGGAATCATCATAAGAATCAACAGAACCAACGCCATTGCCGCCGGTGGAGATCGAAACAGAGGAGTTTTTCAAAACAGAGAAAGTCAAGTAAGGGCTTCCACGAACGAGATGAAATCTGAAATCCCCGATGTCTAAATCAACGGCGAGGTCACTGAACGACGAGACGAAATGGGTTTTGTTAGAAACAGAGGAAATGGTAAGATCGGGGGAAAACGGCAACTGGGTGATCGAGGAGTTGGAAGTACGAGATGGGTATGAAACAGAGAGGGAAGAATTGGCGGTTCTGATGAGATATGGATGAATGTATTCCGGCAGGTCGCCATTGTTGAGGACGAAGTTTTGGAAGAAGGAGTTGGTTGGAAGTGGGGAGGAGAGGAGGGAGGGGGAGAAGAATTTAGTTGGGTCAGGAACTGCGGTGGAGGTGGTTTCCGGGAAGGGGAATTGGGCGGAGGACGGCGGAAGTTGATCGGAGAATGCGGCGGCGAGGAGGAGGAGGAAGAAGGGTAAGAGCCATGGGTTAGGAGCTTCCATGGCTAATTGAGTAATTATTGTTGGAGAGAGAGGATGTTTTATAAAGAGGGATTTTTTCCAACGTTATAATGCTCAACGTTAATATTCCTTGAGGGAATATAGGGAAATAAAAATAATTTAAAAATAAAATATAAAACTTTATTATTTTATTTAATTTTTAAAAAATTAAACCACAAATACCAAGAGAGATCTATTGTAAGTGGGGCACCTTTTCAAGATGACTAGTGGATTACAACGGTTAGTTTATGTTCTTGAATTAAAATTTAATTATAAAAAATTTTAATTTAGGTCATAAATTATATATATATATATATATGACTCGCTAAACTCACGTATAAATAAACATATTTCAATAAAAATATTTATATATATATATATTTGTTATATACAATATCTTTAAATTAATTATTTTTATTATTTATTTAATTTCATGATCTATTCTTATATTTTTTTTTATTTTACTAATTTTAATATGTTAATATATTACAATTTTCCTTCGTTATTTTTTATTGATTTATTTTTTTTTTTGAATAATTATAAATTGATTTGTGTTTGTTTTGTGAATTTTTAATATATTTTATTTAATATTGTATTCGAATAATTATAAATTATGGATAAATAATATTTTTGAACAAAAATTGACAATCCAACCCTAGAGGGTTGGGTTGAGTTGTGAAAAGTTTCGGGTTGGGTTGGGGTTACCAATCCAACCAACCCGAACTTTTTGATTCAGTAAAAAAAAATTCCTCAACCCAACCCAATACTGACCATACACGCCCCTGGTTTTAAGTAGTTTGGACATTATTTAGACTAACATGTTCAGGTTATAAATTTTTCATCTCAAACTATTTTTAATAATAACGAATTCACCCAAAATAATCAACACCCAGTTTAAGATGTGTCAACCACGACTCAATCCAACCCAACCCACGAACACTCTTATGTTAGATGAACACGACTCTCCACAATGGTATGATATTGTCCACTCTGATCATCAGCTCTCATGACTTTGCTTTGGGCTAGGTCTCGTACCAATGGAGATAGTATTCCTCACTTATAAACTCATGATCATTCTCTAAATTAGCCGACGTCGGACTTTCATTCAACACCGATAATTCATATAAAAAAAATATATTTTTTTTTAATTACAATATATAAAAATTTGTAGATAGAAAAAAAAAAAAAGAAAAAAAAGACAAAAATTGGCTCAACCAACCCATGAGAATGTGACCAACTAAAGTGATTCTTTCACATGCATATATATATATATATATATCTTTAAATTTACCAAATGTCTAAATATAATATTCTAATTGTTATTGATGTTAAATTTATTCATAATAAATTTTTAATTTAATCAATTATTATATTTTGTGGTGGGTGAGATTTTTATATAAAAATTTAATTTATATGGATCATGCCAACTTGGTCCAATTGTAAAGGCGATCGTGCTATAAAATATTTAATAATTAATCTGAAACCCGAATGAAATAGAGATATATAGATGAACTGATGCTACATTTGAAGGACGATCGAGATATGTTTAAAACGATTGAAAGTTACTGAATATACCAATAACGTGTTGTTACCTTCCTTTTCAGTGACTTCATTATAAGAACGACAAGGTTAAACGTATTTTATTTGAAACAATTCTAACGTGACCATGTCGTAAGAAATACAGGGGAATGTTAGAGCTATTAGATGTCGAGTTCGAATTTCAAATTCTGATAGGAATCCTAGGCATGGATTGTTGCACGGGAAAGTAAAAAGTTTGGATTATGGTTTTGATGTATAACAATTTATGTTGGACGTAACGTGACCATCTCCTAAGGAATGCAGAGGAATGTCGGAAGCATCAGATGTCGAATCCGAATTTCGAATTTTGATATGAAATCCAGACATGGATTGTTACGCGGGGGAATTAAAAGAAATGGATTATGGTTTTGATATATAACAATTTTATGTTGGGCGTAACGTGACCATCTCGTAAGGAATGCAGGGAAATGTCGGAATCATCAGATGTCGAATTCGAATTTCGATTTTTGATCTGAAATCTAGACATGGGTTGTTACACGAGAAATTAAAGAATTTGGATTATACTTTTGATATATAACAATTATATGTTGGGCGTAACGTGACCATCTCGTAAGGAAAGCATTCCACTAACGTTACATTAATATAGAACAAATTGTATTCATGGATATAATCATTACAAGCAGTCGGTCATTCAAAAAGTTTGTCATACACGCTCCCCTGAAACCCACAACTTGTGAACCATCTTCAGCCACCCTCCAGAAACGCTCGTGCATGAGAGAAGAGTGAGTGATAGAGAGAAAGGGGGAAAACGAAAGGGTGTGTTTTTTTTATGAGCATGTCGGCGACACTATGAATAAATTGTAACGTTCGATTAGAGGCCTGTTTCTAGCGTAAGAATCGACGACCATCAAGCACGTATACACGTATACACAAAAGGTATTTTGATAACCAACTTTATACCGCTAGACATTATTTTATCCATTTTGAGATAGAATTTGTGAGATCTCATATCGGTTGGGGAGGAGAACGAAACATTCTTTATAAGGGTGTGAAAACCTCTCCATAGCATATGCATTTTAAAAACCTTGAGAGTAAGCTCGAAAGGGAAAGCCCAAAAACAACAATATTTGCTAGTAGTGGGTTTGGACGGTTACAAATGGTATCAGAGCAAACATTGAGCGATGTGCCAACAAGGAGGCTGAGCCCCGAAGGGGGGTGGACATGAGGTGGTATGCCAGTAAGGACGCTGAGAGCCAAAGGGGATGATTGTGAGATCCCATATCTGTTAAGGAGAGGAGGAGAAGGAGAACATGGACACGAGGTGGTGTGCTAGTAAGGACGTAAGGACTTCGAGATGTGGACATGAGGTGGTGTGCCAGTAAGGATGCTGGGCCCCGAAAGGGGTGGACTCGCCAATGAGGACGCTGGGACCCAAAGGGATGGTTGTGAGATCCCATATCTCATTCCTTCTCTAGTCGATGTGTGATCTCACAATAAAAAGTAATTAGAATTGGAAGCATTTTCGTACCAGAGCAAGGACCTATGGGTTATGGGTCCACCTTGCTTTTGCTACACCACTATTTTTTTCAGAAAAGAGGATGAGCTATTGCGATCTGTGCTCTCGAGTGATTGATGAATGTTATCTCGTATTGAGCTTGTTTGCTTGTATTGTGCATGATACAGTAATTGTTAGCTCCAGATGTTTGACTGTGTGTTCTCCCCATGAAGCGTGTTTATCTACACAGATCCAGGGTGTTAGAGTTAGGTTGATTAGACGATGACCTAGGTCAGGATGCCTCGAGGGGTTAGAGTTAGGTTAATTGGAGTCAAAAGCTGAGTTAATCCACCTAGCTGGCTTAGGAATCCAATAAACCTCCTCAGCTCCCAGATATGACCAAGAGACGTTTTAAAATCATAAGACTGACAGCGATACGTACAGGCCAAAGTGGACAATATCTGCTAGTGATGAATTTGAGATGTTACAAAAAAAAAAAAAAAAAAAAAAAAAAAAAAAACAGTAAACAAATAGTCGAGATGGTTGAGTTGATCTAAGGCGCCAATTTTAGGTATAAACATGAGGCTGATGGTGATATGTAACAGGCTAAAACGAACAACATTTAAAAACCGTGAGGCTGACGACATATGTAATAGGCCAAAATAGATGACAATAGCTATCGTGAGATGATATGTAATGGATCAAAGTGGACAATATCTGCTAGTGTGAGGCTGACGGCGATACGTAATGGGTCGAAGCAAGCAATATCTCTGCTCTAGCATTAGTCAAGATGGCCGAGTTGGTCTAAGGCGCCAGTTTCAGGTACTGGTCCGAAAGGGCATGGGTTCAAATCCCATTCTTGACAATATATTTTATATTGTGAAATCCCCCGTGGGTTGGAGAGGTATAAACATGAGGCGATGATATGTAATAGGCTAGAATGAACAATATTTATTTAAAAATCGTGAGGCCGAACGATGATATGTAATGAGTTAAAGCGAGCAATATCTCCACTCTAGCGTTAGTCAAGATGGCCGAGTTGGTCTAAGGCGCCAGTTTCAGGTACTGGTCCGAAAGGGCATGGGTTCAAATCCCATTCTTGACAAGATTTTTATATTGTGAAATCCAACATGGGTTGGAGGTATAAACATGAGGTGATGTGTAACAGATCAAAGCCCGACAAACATGAGGTGATGTGTAACAGATCAAAGCCCGACAATATTTGCTAGAGTGAAGAGCAATATATGATATATAATAAAATTTGACGATGACGATCATATTAACAAGCAAACAAAATTGGGCAATTGGGCACAAGCAAACTTAAGCACGAGCGAGCAAAAGCCTGACGCTGATAAGTAACGCACGAGCGAGCATTAGACAAAATATCTGGCTAGTGATGCTTGTTGATGACAATACAATACATAACAGGTCACTAGGATGAGGTTGACGGCGAGCGGACAATATTCTACTAGTGTAATGCTCTAATGATATAACCTGTAACGAGTTAAAGCGGACAACGTATCCTAGGCTGGACGATGATACGTAACAGGTCAAAATGGACAATATCTATTAGTGTGAGGTTGATGGCGGGAAATATTTGCTAGCGTAAGCCTAATGGCGATATGTAACGAGCAAAAATAGACAATATCTGCTAGTGATGCTTGATGGCAATACAATACATAACAAGTCAAAGCGGGCTGATGATAATACGTAATGAGTTAAAGCGAAATGCCAACGCGGGCAATATCTGTTTGTCAGAGTAAGGCTGACGACAATATGTAACGGGTCAATGAGGAAAATATATGCTAGCATGAGACTGATGGCGATACGAGGCTGATGACGATATGTAACAGGTGAAAGCGAAATGGGTCAAAGTAGACAATATTTACTAGCGTGAGACTGACAACGATACGTAACAGGCCAAAGCAAGGAATATTTGCTAGCGTGAGGTTGACGACAATACATAACAGGTCAAAGCAAGGAATATTTGATAGCATGTGGTTGACGACGATACGAGGCAGACAGTAATATGTAATGGGTCAAAACGGACAATATCTACTAGTGTGAGGCTGACAGCGATACGAAACGGGTCAAATCAGACAATATCTGCTTGCATGAGGCTGACGACGATACGTAACAGGTCAGAACGAATAATATCTGTTAACATGAGGCTGATGACAATATGTAACGGATAAAAGCGAACAATATCTGCTAGCATGAAACTGGCATTGATATGTAACAGGCCAAAGCGGGAAATATCTGTTAGCAATGGGCTTGAGCTCACCTGTAACGGACTAAAACGGACAATATCTGAAAACATGAGGCTGACGGCCATATGTAACAGGTCAAAATAGACAATATCTGCGAGCGTGAGGCTGAGGATGATATGTAACGGGTCAAAACGGACAATATCTTCTAGTGTGAGGCAGATGGCGATACGTAACGGGTCAAAGCAGACAATATCTTTAGTGTGAGGCTGACGGGGATATGTAACAGGTTAAAGTGGACAATAGTTGCTAACGTGGGGCTGACGACGATACGTAATGGGTCAAAGCAGACAATATCTGCTAGCATGAGGCTGACGCTGATAAGTAACAAGCCAAAGCGGGCAAATATTTGTTAGCATGAGGCTGATGACGATATGTAATAGGCCAAAGCAAGTAATATTTGTTAATGTTGGGCTTGGACTTACGTGGAACGAGCTAAAGCGGACAGTATATGCTAGCGGTGGGCTAACTGTGAGGCTGACGGTAAAATGTAGTGGGCCAAAGTGGGTAAATTTCTATTAGCGGTGGGCTTGAGCTGTTAAAGATGGTATCAGAGCCAGATACCGAATGGTGTGCTAGTAAGGATGCTAACCCCGGGGGGGGGGGGGGGGGGTGGACTATAAGATCCCACATGGGTTGAAGATGGGGAACAAAGTACATTCCTTATAAGGGTGTGGAAATTTCTTCCTAATAGACGCGTTTTAAAATCGTGAAGCTGACGACGATACATAACGAGTCAAAACAGATAATATCTGCATCTGCTAGTCGTGGGCTTGAGCTGTTACGAAAACAAAATTAAACACGTACAATTTAAATACATTTACATCAGGAAATTTAGATATTAATAAGTTCGGTTTTTTTTTTTTTTTTTTTTTTTTCTTAATGATTATGAAAATATAATTTAAATAAAATATTATATCTTAATTAAATAAAACATGATCTCGTTTCTCCGGTCTAGATATTGAAGAAATCTTTGGACTTCTGCTTCTCAGATTCATGGTGGATTTTCTTTCAAGTGTCTCCTACAAGTCTGGGTCATTTGTTCGAGTCATAGCTGGAAAGATTTTATGGAGGAAGTTCGACGGCCAGATCTTAGGTATAAGATTTTGTTTAAACACTTGCCAGTAGTTGAAACACTTGCAAAAAGATGAATACATGGTCAAGATGGCCGAGTTGGTCTAAGGCGCTAGTTTCAGGTACTAGTCCGAAAGGGCATGGGTTCAAATCCCATTCTTGACACCGCCTCGTATCCACTCCCTTCGGGGTTTAGTTTTTTCACTAGCACATCGCCCCGTGTCTAACTTTGATACTATTTGTAACAGCCTAAACTCACCACTAGCAAATATTGTCCTCTTTGGGCTCCCCAAATCCACCTTCCCTTGGGGCCTAATGTCCTTGCTGGCACACCGCCTCGTGTCCACTCCCTTCGGGGCTTAGTCTTTTCACTGGCACATCACCCCGTGTCTAACTTTCATACTATTTGTTACAGCCTAAACTCACCGCTAGCAAATATTGTCCTCTTTTTGAGCTTACCCTCAAAATTTTTAAAACGGGTTTAGTAGGGAGAGGTTTTCACAAGTATCTTTCATTCTTCACTCTAACTGATGTGATATCTCTATACATACATACATACACATATATATATATATATATATATAAATTAGCAATAATTAAAATAAGTTTATAATCGAACAATTTTTTATTTTATACATGGCACATATTTTCATTACCATCGGTTCAAACAGACCGAACCGGCCGAACCGAGAGGAAGGGGCAACTTCCCGCCTAAACTTCCTATCTTGCCCCAATTTCTCAGTGGACTCCCGCCATTTCTGTTCCTAATTATATTTGCGTCTGCGGCGTCGAATCCCAGTGCTCCAATTTTCCGATCGAACTTCATAATCTGTTTCCACTGCGATTCATTATCCTATTAGGTTTTTGTTCTGTTTTTCGTTAAATTTTTCCTTCGCCGCTTCAATCGTGCAGTACTATACAGAGTGCTGTGGCGAAAATGGTTCACGAAGCGGCTGAGAATGGCGGAAGCGATATGGTAATTGACGGGAATGAACAGAAGCCGAAGAACATTGTTTCTAATGGATTCGATGCGAATTATCTCAAAATTTACTACGGTGCACCATTTATACCTTTTTCGATTTTTTTAGAAATTTCTGTGTTGAAATATCCCATCAAATTTAGTTAACTTGTCTGTTCTGTGTTTATTCTGCTGCTGAAATGATATGAAATGTGATTGTTGTAGGCAAGCTTTTTCCTTTTGCTGATTTTTTCAAATGGATGTCTTATGGAAATGGTACGCCCTTGATTCTTGGAATCAGAAATAAAATATTATCCCGTCAAAAGAAGCTAATTAATATTGAATATGCAAATTTCCTGCTTAATGTGGTTGTAGATGGCAAGCATCCGGGCAGTGATCATTCCTATATTGGGCGGAGAGAATTTTCATTCACCTTGGATAATGATATTTATCTACGGTTTCAATCTTTCAACAGTTTATCTGAAATGGAAAGTTCGACCAAGGAAAAATGTCCATTTAAAATTGATATTGGGCCTGTATACAGCGTGGATGTAAGCAAAATTCTTCCCTGTTGCTCTTTTTTCATAATTTGGTATTAAATAATCAGATTTGTTTCAAGAAGTGAAGGCTTCAAACATTTTGGATACTTGTTTTTGTGTATTATTTATTTGAATGAGCCTTTTTCCTTTTTGTAATATTCATCTGTCTCTCACACATTTCAACTATTCTGCTTCAGCCTGCAAAGAGACACGCATATGCTGGTGCTAATGTATTTACTCCAGTGGAGAGAGAGCTAGTTTTTGATATTGTAAGCAGATTGTTTGTTAATATGCTCGGTATTCTAATTTAATTATGAAATCCTTTTCGTTGATAAACTAATCGTGGAAATTCCTCCATATGCAGGATATGACCGATTATGATGATGTTAGATATTGTTGTTCTGGAGCTGATGTTTGCTTGGATTGCTGGCCTTTAATGACTGCTGCGATCAAAGTGATTGATAGTACTCTCCGAGGTAAGAAACTCGTCATTTGTATCTAAAAAGTCGTTCAAGAAATGAGCATGATTGCATGCATTCTCACAAACTCTTAATTTGAAAATGAATGAGCACAAGGAAGGTTGTGTGAGATCCTACATCGATTAGGGAGGAGAATGAAGTATTTTTATAAGGGTTTGGAAACCTCTCCCTATCAGACACGTTTTAAAAACCTTGAGGGGAAAGCCCAAAGAGGATAATATCTGCTAGCGGTGGGCTTGGGCTGTTCCAAATGGTATCAGAGTCAGATACCGAGCGATGTGTCAGCAAGGAGGCTGAGCGTCGAAGGAGGTGGATTGAGGGTCCCACATCAATTAGAGAAGGGAACGAGTGCCAGCAAGGACGCTGGCCCCAAAAGGGGTGGATTGTGAGATCCCACATTGGTTGTGGAGGAGAACGAAGCATTATTTATAATGGTTTGGAAACTTCTACCTAGCAAACATGTTTTAAAAACTTTGAGGGGAAGCCCGAAAGGGAAAGTTTAAAGAGGACAATATCTGCTAGCGATGGGCAGGTTGCATGTCAATGAATGTTGGTCTTTTTAGGGAAATCACTTGCCTTCTTGGTAGTTTCCCCTCCCTGATCCGATGCCTAAGCCTATTTCTTTTTTCACTTTGAGAATGAGATGTTCCATACTGAGCTCTTTTGTGTACTTACTTCTTTTTAACTTCTAAATTCTTACTTCAACATATTTTGACTAGAAGAGAAGGAGGAAGTAGAATGTGTAAAAGGTGTTGTGCATTCTAAAAAATTCCAGATTATTAATTACTGGCTTACTGTCAGTTCTGTTCTGTATTACTACTTTGTCTCCTGCAGCCAGTTATATTTGCAATGCTTATCTTTATTTAAATATGTCCATACATTGAGCCTCACAACAATTTTTTCGAAGAGATTTTGAAAAACATGGCACTGTGACATTGTCCAATGCATCTGAGAATTAAGTTTCCAATTGCAGCCCTATGATTAGATAGCGCATGGTTTCCTATTCAGTCCCACCGATACACTTGAAATTTGTGTTGCAGATGACTTCGGATTTAACCACATTCTGTGGGTATTTAGTGGTCGACGTGGTGTTCATTGTTGGGTCTGTGATGGCAAAGCAAGAAGGTAAAGCTAGTAATAAAATTGTTGAATTTACAGTCAAATATATTCTTTGTAAAGGTCTAAAATTTCCACCGTCACTCCTTCAGGTTGTCTAATGAACAGCGAGCTGCCATTGCTGACTATTTCCATTTATATCAGGTTATACTATGTTGCTATAAAATATTGGTGAATTTTAGTGTCTTGAGCTATGGAGTTGAATATGATCGATGTGCAGGGTAATGAAAATAGTCGCAAGAAAATTTCTCTAACGGGTCCGGTTCTTCATCCATTTCTCGCGTAAGTGGTTCTTAATGATGTGATGATTCGGTCACTTTTTTTTCCTCTCAGCTAACTTATGTATTTTGTTCCAGGAGATCATACATAGAAGTTCTCAAGGATAGTTTTGAATCAAAATTGCTTTGTAGTCAAAAGATTTTCTCAACTGAGGAGAGATATGAGAAAGTATTAGATATGATTCATGATGAATGTAAGTGATTTATGTATTTGTCTCAGGTAAGTACTGTCAGTATGATAATCTATACGTTAGATACTAATAGAGTTTCTCTTGCAGCCATTACCTCGGAGCTTCGGGGAAGGTGGCAAGATAATAGGCGACCTTCTAAAAATGATGTTAATTTAGTAAGATGGGAGCAACTAAAGAATATGTTGCAATCAGGGAAACATAAGGTAGAATCAACATCTTTCTCATACTTGCAAGAAATTACAACTTGGAACTGTTCACTGACGAGGACTTTGTGTTGAGAACTTAGAAGTGATTTACTGATTTTTTTTTTTCTCTTTTCTGTTTATGCTTTCGTTTTTCCAACTCAACTTACCAATCAGGGGAGGGATAGCCATCGTACATGGTAATTTCCTTGGGGAAGCAAACATAGGTTTTGAGCTTGAGGAAGAAAAAGGAGCTACTATTTTCTAAAGGACTTTGCCGAGCAAGAGCTACTTTGTGTTCTAAGAACTTCACTCAACAGTCAAAAGCCCCCTTGAAGTCAGTTCACCCTCTTAGCTTTTGTCCTCCTATGATAAATTCTTACACCTTTTGTCCTCATATGCCAAGTTCTTAAAAGCTTTAACTGATATCCTCTACCCTTCCCCAATAATCCAGCCTAATTGTCAAAGCCGTAGATCTTGCGAGTCAATAAGCTTGACTTGGTAAAAAAATTGGCTTGAATAGGTTTAGGAAAATGGTTAGTTTTTAGTTAGGAAGATAGTTAGTGGTGCGCAAGTTGAGGAGAAAGTTTAGGAAATTCGTTGTCCTTTCTCCACTATAAATTCTCATGAGATATATGCTACTTTCACAACAACAAAGAGAATTGAAAAGCTAAGTGCTTAAGATTTTTTTGTTTCAAAAACTCTCCCCTCAAGTTGTTCATTTTGCTTTTTCTATTTGTTTCGACATATTTCGATCGCGAGTCATTTCCAATAAATCTCACATTTATGGTCGATCACTCTCATATTTCTTCTGGTAAAGGGCCCCCAATTAACACCTTTGTCCAATCAACAAACCCATCTGCCCCGTTCTCCACCAAAGATTAAAAAAGAGTTTGAGACTAAAAAAGAGTTTGTTTCTCTAACTCCAAAGTTTCCATGATTTTTTTTTTTTTTTTTTTTTTTTTTTTTTTTTTTTTTTTTTTTTTTTTTTTTTGCAAATGGCATGAAACACTTCACCTCCATGGACAGTCATCCTTGTACCAGATTTGATAGATCTCTCAAGCCCTTTTCTAGAGAAGGGACAACATTCAAGAGCATATAAGTAATCTTTTAATATGATAGGCACCGTTCTGTAATTATTTATTAGGTTTTCTTTCTCTTTTTTGGAATGGATTTCTTTTTTGGCTCCTTTTGGTTTTCCCCTTTTGTAAGTCCGTTTTTTGTTGGCTCGTGTTGCAAGGCTTTGGCTCTTCTCTATTCTTTCATTTTTTTCAATTAAAGCTTGATTTTTTTATAGTATTTAGACTGATACTAACGTATATATTTCAACATTTATCATATGCAATCCAAATAACTGTAGTCTTTATTTTTAGTTGCCTTTTCTCAATCATCTAGCTTCATTTTCCCCTTTCTTTTTTTCTTTTCTGTCATGTTTTGTACGGCGGCTGGATGTGTCCTGCTGCTACATTTTATTTTCTCTTTTTGAGTCTTCTATGATGAGTTTAGGAAGTGTAGAGTTCCTTGTGCTACATTTAGACAATAACTGTGACATTTTCCTTTTTTTCAGTCACAAGGAATGCGTAGGCATGTTGAAGAGATCGTTTTCTCTTTTACCTACCCTAGGCTTGATTTGGAGGTACGTTTCTTACATGACTTTATCTTAACTAGATTTTTTTTTCTCCATTTATTGGAATTAGGTCAATCTATTCTAGCAATTTGATTCGTTACATTTTCGATCTCTAATTGGCGTGCATAGGGATTGCAACCAAAATTTCAAATTTACTTGTTAAAGCTGATTTTAGTTTACTCCCTTGATGAGGCAAGTTCTTTATTCTTCAGGTTACTAAACACATGAACCATCTGCTAAAAGCACCATTCTGTGTTCATCCCAAAACAGGTCAGTGTTGGAACTAAATGCTAATATTAGATGAGTTTTGACTTGCCGAAACCTCAATGTGGTCTCAATCTAAAATTAAATTCTTTAAGGTTCATATCGAAAAATATTTTGATAAAATAATCATTAAAATGCACTTGTTTTGGAATCCTGCAAGTAATTTGGGTAGTAGTATGAAGGATGCAATGTTTTCACTTTTGTGAAGCGAAAATGTGTTTGCATATTATTGAATCTTACTGTACCTTTTTATTCCAGGTCGTATCTGTGTCCCGATTGACCCTGAACGCTGTGATGAGTTTGATCCTACTACTGTGCCAACTGTTGCCCAGGTAAAACAACAAGAAATAAAGGGATATAGCATACATGCTATGTCTTTGCCAATTGATTTGCAGCGAGGAAAATGTTTAATTTTCAATTTAGTATGTGGGAATTTGTTGTGGTTAGTGTTAAGATCACGCAACAACGCACACACTCGATCTAGATGAACACAAAGAACAGGAAAGAGAAAATGCAAGGAGTAATGTTGGCTAAAAGTTTATATTGATGGCTTTACATATGTATATGATAAGATTGACTAAAAGTTTATATTGATGGCTCTATGTATGTACAGTAAAGAGAGAATAAGGTTTATATCGATGACTTTATGTATGCACCGTAAGAGAGAATTCAAAAAAGCAGAAAATACATTTTAAGTATTGCCTTAGAGTATATATATGGTGGTTCAGTTTACGCTATATAACTTTACCAAATATAACCATCTACCATGTATAATTATCTACCCTATTATCTTTACTAGCTTTTTATTATAAATAGACCATTTTTCATATATAGTGACAATTGAATAAGCTAGGCAGACTCCATGACCATCTATTATGCTTAGGGTTCTGATCAATAACTTGAATTATAATAATGATTGCAGCTCCTAGAAGAACTTAATGCAGCAGATATGGAAGTAGATAGTGAGACTGGTACGCTGCAATCTTCACTATAGATTCGAGAAGCTCCTACTTTCTTTGCTTGGGTAGATGCGGTAGGATAACTTAATATTAGAGATAAACTAATGCTCTTATAAATCTTTTTGCTTTATGACAGACTGGGATAGAACCTCTCTTGGGGAGTCGATTAGGTTTTTCAGATCGGCATTCTTACAGCCATTACTGAAATCATGCAAGGTAATTCTTTCTTAATATATGGAGTGAATATCTGACCTTCCAAGTTTTAGATCATCATTCTTGTAGGCTCTAAATTGTGCAGGGTAATTATTAGTCTATTAGAAGAACTAGGCTACTAATTATATAGCTTTATAGTTTGTTTGCTTGCTTTCTTGTGGTTTTATTCTGTAGAATGTGTAGTTTATTCGTGGTGGCGTACCTTGATAGGCTCTCTTTTAGAAGGTTTGGTGGTTTGTATCTTTTCAAATATCAATGCAAAATTTGTTCCTTTGTAAAAAGAAAAGGTTAAAGGTTGAAGCTAGGCTACTTAGGTAGAACTACGTTCATATTTTCTTGCATCATTTTCTGGAATAACCGCATTATTTTTATTTTTTCAGTACGAAATTGAGCTTACTTTGAGAAAAATAAAGAATATATGAGGGCATACAAAAAATCTAGCTCACAAAAGGATCCTCAACTACAAGAACGAACGGTTGAACACAACTCTGTGTGGAAAACACTCGCACTCTTTATTAACACCAATTGAGAAGAGATTATTGGACACTCTATAGAATACTATTCCCACTAAGCCTGTCTAAGACTTGTTGGGATGAAAACCTAGATAGGGTAAAGGGGTACGTTTCTCTAATTTAGACTGCTCGGGACTTGTTTGGATGAAAACTTAGGTAGGATAGAGGGGTACTTTGCTCTAGTTGAGATTGCCTGAGACATGTTGGGATGAAAATGTAGGTAGGAGGGCAGAGGGGTATTTATAATAGAGGCCAGACAATTTATTTCTAAAATATCTAAATTTTTTCTTGGTATCTTTATTCTAAAATACTTAATTCACTTTTCTAATAATAAATATACAATGGGTTCATATAATTATTGGGCTTGATCCTATTGAGCTCCCCCACAAAATAGCAAAATAAGCCCCTACCACAAGTCTTTCCCTTCATGCTGAGATGGAGAGTTCATCAAGATCTCCTCCATGAAAGAGCCCAATGTTGAATGTTGAGGGTTGTTAGGAGGGAGTCTCGCCTTGGCTATTTAAGGGGATGATCATGGGTTTATAAGTAAGGACTAGTATCTCTTTTGGTTTGAGGCCTATTGGAGAAACCAAAAGTAAAGTCACGAGAGTTTATGCTCAAAGTGGACAATATCATACAATTGTGGAGAGTCGTGGTTCCTAATACCAAAGTCCCTATTACACACCATGAAAACCCCAAACAATCTAAAGCAGCCACATTATTATTTAGTTATTGGCAGCATTTTAACCGTCTTGAGCTTGTTATTTATGTCCGATTGGAATTTGTCTAAGTTGTACGTTATGGATATAGCCATCTTCTATTAGTGATTTTTTCTACTGCTATATGGCAAAAGTACAGGGAGGCACTGAGGTTGGCTTACAAGATATTGCAACCTCTTCCTTTTGCATTTCATGCTTTACATGTTTGAATGATATAGACTTTTGTAGCTCAAATGTCGGGTCTGCGACACCTTTTACCCTCTTCTTTTAACGCTCAAACACGCTTTAAATGCACGAATGTTTGATCTCTCAGCCATGATTCTTGTTTCTTGCAGGAGGAGATAGAATCTTCATACAATGCTAAAGTTCAACAGTCGAAGAATCCTCTGAGTTGGTAGAGAGCTATATTAAGTAAGCACACCACCCTTTTTTAGCTTCTAGAAGTGTTCCATACTTTTCTGCAAAATCTTAAAACTGCAGTGTAAATATACAACCAGAGGTAACTTAATTATGTTGAAAGGATCGCTCTGTATATGTAATGTTTGGCTAATTTATTGACATGAGGCTAAAAGACTTGACAGATTATTTTCATTACGATTAGAGTTAGCTGGAGAACTGATGCTTGTTTCTTTGGGTGTTCTGATGATTTACATTTGATGGTTTAAGGCTTCCCGGACTCGATCTGGTTTAGTATTCAGGTGATTTTCTTTCTTTTTATAATATATATGGGTTCGTGCAGCATTTCCACGATATCGTTATGATCAATTAAGGGCCCGTGACCTTTTTAGGTTTCTTGTCATAGTTATTTTGCTCATGAATCAGTTATCAATCTTTATTTGATCCCCTGGGGCAATCCCATTGTTTTGATTATATATCTAAAAGTTGTTGGATGAAAATCTCACGTCGGCTAATTTAGGAAAGGATCATAGGTTTATAATCAATAAATATTATGTCCATTGGTATGAGGCATTTTGGAGAAGCCTAAAGCAAAGCCATGAGAGCTTATGCTCAAAGTGGACAATATCATACTATTGTGGAGAGTCGTATTCATCTAACATGGTATTAGAGTCATGCCCTAAACTTAGCCATGCCAATAGATTGACAAATCCTCAAATGTCGAGCAAAGTATTGTGAGCCTCGAAGGCATAGTAAAAAAGTGGCTAAAGTATCGAACAAAGGGTGTACTTTGTTTCTTTGTTCGAAGATTCTTAAAGTAAAAAAAAAAAAAAAAAAAAAAAAAAAAAAAGTCCTCGATTAAAGGGAGGCATACTTTGTTCAAGGGGTGGTGTTGGATGGAAATTCTACATCGGTTAATTTAAGAAAAGATCATGGATTTATAATCGAGGAATTAACTATCTCAGGCCTTTTGGGGATGACCAAAGCGGAGATGCCCAAAGCAAAACCATGAGAGCTTATGCTCAAAATAGACAATATCGTACCATTGTGGAGAGTCGTGTTTATCTAACAAAAACAAAGTTATATGAACGAACATTAATATCTCATAGTTAATAAAAGACATAAAAATTTTGGATCTACATCTGGAAGGTATTAGGAGATATTTTGAATCTCAAAATCTTTGTTCACACGGTTTTCAATCAATCTATAATGAAAATTAAATGTATTGTCCTACCATGTTTGACTATATCAAACACTCTTTGTGGCTTCGACTCATGTTTATATAACTATTACTATACATAACATCTTATATGTTCCGTCTTCTTCGTATCAAAACTAAATCTCAATCTCGCTTTGTAAGTTTCTCATTTTAAATTTATTTAGAATTAAATTAAAAGCAAACTTATGTTGAACTAAATATGAACGAAAGTTTTTGGAGAATCCAACCAGATCTATTTTGGAAAATTTTTTTCTCAAGTTTATGAACGGACTTGCGATTGTGTGGCACTCACTTCCTAGCAACAAGTGAGTTAAGCCTATTCGTTCTTACGTCGCCTACGGCCAAACGATGTATGCTCGAGCCTCTAACCTCAATTCAAGAAAGTTTTAGAAAACGGGAGCAAAGAGATTTCAAAAGAAAGTTTTGAAAGCAAAAGTCAACAACAACGACTTACTTTATATAACTATCGGGTAGGGGATATGACTATGAACGAATATGTCTTTCTTAAGACCGTGCAAAATGATTATTTGACTCAACCCAATAATTCTATTTATAAAATGATTTTTTTTTTCAAATCTAAAATAATATATTTTTATATTTAAATCATATTTAAACATCATAAAATATGTCAATATATATTTAACCCATTTGAATTTTATTAAAACTTTAAATATATATTTTTATTTAATATATATAGTATATATTAATTATTTAATTTTAATGTATTAAAAGCAATAAATATATTCTTTCATTTTATATTTAATATACATAATACACTAAATATTAATTTAAACCCGTCAAATTAAAAATAATTTTCTCATTTTATACCGAATATATCTAATATAATATAATATATATTAATTTAAACATTAAAAGAAAATTCAACTAAATTGATTTTTTTAGTGTTATTAAGGTCCATCTTTAAAAAAAAATATCTATTTGAATCTTCAACTAGCATTCAACGTCCTTCTTTCTCGATTGATTTGTTTGTGTATAAACAGATAACACGACATTTTCAAATTAATTTAATGTCGATATTGCAAGAATCAATGACTCTGTGATAATGAAGAAAGCTATCACGATAAACCCGATAATTTTACATTGTCAGATGTATCGAATAAACTGTATAAGTATTTTACAATCTATTGTTACAACATCGAAAGGGTCCTGATGTAGTGGGATCGTTCGGATTGTTACAACCTCTAGCAGATGGTTTGAAATTGATGATAAAAGAACCTCTTTCACTAAGTAGTGCTAATTTCTCCCTTTTTAGAATGGCTCCAGTGGCTACATTTATGTTAAGTCTGGTCGCTCGGGCCGTTGTACCTTTTGATTATGGGATGGTATTGTCAGATCCGAACATAGGGCTACTTTATTTGTTTGCCATATCTTCGCTAGGTGTTTATGGAATTATTATCGCGGGTTGGTCTAGTAATTAGGGGGCGGTCGTTCGGTCGCCTATGATACTAGGATTAATAGGTAAAAAATGGGTTTGTGCCGCAGGTGTTTGAACGATCTACTCTACACAGGTGTGTGCTTACAGGGCTAGGGCTCATAAACCCTTTCTTTCATTCATCAATAGGGTCCTGGTCGGTCACTTTTCCGGGCCGGGATCGATAAGTGGAAGTCATCAAAAAGAGTTCTCTTCGTACCTCAGATCAAGAGGAAAAGATTCGCTTGTCTTTTCACCCTTCTTCTTTGTCAACGCTATTAAGGACCTAAAGGAAAAGGCGCTACTTAGCCCTACATTAGATTAATAGAAGTCAGCGGGAGAGTTAGCCTACTATACCCTACTAATTGTATTGTTATTGTATAGTATAGAGCGAGTTAGCGAAGACGCTTAGGCTAATAGATAAGAGAGCGGCGGTGCGTAGCCTTCATTCTACTACGCTACGCAAATGTTACGAAGTCACTTAGCTGTTAGGAGAGTCAAGGAAGGGGGAACGCCATACCTACATAGAAGAACCGCTGTTCGTTGACTTTCTAAGATCTAACCTTTCGCTCCCCTACTGAAAAGGAGCAAAGCTGCTTCCCACCACTGATAGACTACTTCAGATTCAATTCAAAAGGTCCTACTTAGTTTCGTCGTAAGCCTTTGTCATTGTCAGTCAACTAAGTAGGGCCGGAGGCCCCCTGCGAATCCGTCAATCTCAGGAGCATGCCGCAACAAAAGGAGGGTCCCCTATGCATTTCATTCTTTCCGGAAGGGAACAAAAAAGAAGTACCCCCATCATGGTGAACCTCTCCTTGTGATCGGGATGAGGTAGATGCCTCCCAGCCGGGGGGCGGATCGAATCGGAGTTTCCTTAGGTAGCCACCGACCTACAGTTATCCTTAAACTTCCGTGCTTGGTGGAGAAGAAGCGAACAAAGGTACGCTCACTTCCTGTCTTGTTCTCTGCTGCGAACTGGGATCGCTCGCCAGCTAGGTCAGATTGGAGCAACCTTTTATGAGAACATATGACCCTTATTCGGGGACAAGGGGCAGAAGGACCTCTCGATCTACTTACAGCTGCCCAGAAGGAGAGCAGATTTGACAATTATTTATTAATTTTTTTTGTATATATATTTATATAGTTTTAAATCATATATAAATAAAATATCTTGTATTTAATCGATTTAAATCTCATTCAACTTTAAATATATTTTTTTATTTAATGGTTAAATATAATAAATATATTATTCTCTTTTATATTTAAAATAATATATTAATTTGATCGTTTAAAAAAAAATAACTAAATTTATGAATATATAGATTTTAAGTGATTAATTAATTTTTATTCGTTAACTCGGTAAATCTCTTGGTATTCGTTAATTATTATATATTATAAGATAAGTTATGTCTATGAATATAATCATTACAACAAGGACGCTAGGTGTCACAATCGCGGTTTCTAGGCAGCGGATTTGGCGATTGTGCGGCACCCACTCTCAGCATTGAGCGGGTCAAGCCTACTTGGAGTTACGTTGCCTGCGGTTGGGCAATGTGAATACAAACCTCGAGTCTCGGTTTCAAGATAGGATTTTAGAAAGCGGGTGAGAGAGGTTTTGAAAGCAAAAGAGAAATTGAAATTGGTGTTATATGGAAATGTAAGTAAAAGACTACAAGAACAACTGCTCATTGCATATAACTATCGGGTAGGGAGAAGTTGACAACCAACCATATCCCCTACAGTACATTTTGAGGCATTTCATGTCTACTAGGCGTAGCCATGACATCGCCGAAACGTCATACTCTTAAAGAAAACAAGAAAGAAATAATACAACATGAAAGCGGTAAAAGAAAGCAATAAAGTAGTACAAGACAAAGGTTTCGGCATGTCACGAGCATGCGGTCATGAGCAATATGCCTTGGACAAGCATGACCGTGACACTAAACCTCGAAGAGGGTGAATTGTGAGATCCCACATCGATTATGGGTGTGGAAACCTCTCCATAACAGACACGTTTTAAAAATCTTGAGGGGAAGCCCAAAGAGGACAATATCTACTCGAAGTGGACTTGGACGGTTACATGTTTGGTTTATCTCTCTAATTACATCTTGTACCTTATTTATCACGGGTCCTCTAATGAACATTTTTTTAAAAATGATTCAACCAAAAACTAAGTTTCTCGAGTTTGTGAGAAGGTAGGGTCTCATTATCAAGTCTCGAAATTAGTACTTCAAAGAACTACTCATCTATTTACCCTACATGAGAATGAGTGAATTATCTCGTAGAAGTCTCCAAAACGATAGACATATTGAATCGGCTACAAAAGTCACGCTCACCCATGTCAAAAGTCACTCGTAAACAGGAGTGTGTAATGATTCAGGATCAAGATCGAGTCACATATAATCATTCAGTGACAGATTAATCTTCTCAATTAATGTGGTGAATTTGATTTGGTACTGTGGTGAATTTCGAACATAAACCACGGGAAGTTCTAGATTCTATTATGGACCTCTCTTTTGCCGCTTCGATTGTTCAGAGAATCAGGTAGATTCTATTAAGGACAATAGAAAAGTGTCCGCTTGCGGAAACAGGGGAAGAAAGGGAAAGTGGAAGGGTAAAGAACTTCGTGTTGTGGTTGCTCCAGAGCACTTTTTTTCGTTGATCATTCCCCGTTCCCTTTCGTGTGAATTCCACAACTTGGATGTTTTCTCCTGTGCCGAACGCCACCGAACACTAATGGGGAAGCCTGGAAGAGAAAGCCCAAAAACCTTGAGGGGAAGTCCGGAAGGGAAAGCCCAAAGAGGACAATATATGAATGAGCACCGGTTCCGCTATGTAACTCTGAAAGACGCTCAAAGAAGACAATATATCTGGATGAGCACTGGTTCAGCTGTGTAACTCTGAAGGACGCGTTTTAAAGCCTTGAGACAATATATCTGGATGAGCACCTGTTCCGCTGTGTAATTCTAAAAGATGCGGTTTAAAGCCTTGAGACAATATATTTAGATGAGCACCGGTTCCGCTGTGTAACTCTGAAAGACGCGTTTTAAAACCTTGAGACAAAATATTTAGATGAGCACCGGTTTCGCTGTGTAACTCTGAAAGACGCGTTTTAAAGCCTTGAGACAATATATGTGGATGAGCACCGATTCCGCTGTGTAACTCTGAAAGACGCGTTTTAAAGCCTGAGACAGTATCTGGATGAGCACCAGTTTCGCCTTGTAACTCTGAAAAACGCGTTTTAAAGCATTGAGAAAATTTAACTCGAGTATCAACTTAATTGAGTTGAGTTCAAATAAATAAAAATAAACATATAGATATGGATTTACACATTTAAGTTAATACAATAAATTAGAAATAACCGTCTTTTTAACACGAAATATGTAATAAACCACATATCACCTACTAAATGAAATTTAATACATACTATTGCCCGACTTCCATGACCATTCTAGCATTCACCGTCATCTATGCAGGGGTCCACGTACTTCTTCACACACAGTCCACATACACGCATATAGACCCACTAGGCGGGCTCGTATACTTACCCCTGAGCCTGACTTGGTCGGATATAACGACCATCAGACGCCTCAGAAAAGGAAAGACCTGCATGATATCATGACGAACATAAAATATCGAAGGTACGTGTCCGTACTAACATAGCACAATGGGGAAGTATCCCGATGCACATAACATACATACATCCATGAGGTCCCCATGATTTTCATTTATAGCATAACATTAACGTCATTCCCTTTTTCCTTTCATCTATGACATTGTACATATATATGCATCATGTATACGTACATGACAATACATAACATGACGTACATAGTAATTCATTTCATTTACAACATGACGTAATGGATATCACATGCATACGTATCATAGCATCATATGTTATTACATAGAATACATACACATAGCACAAACAACATGGTGCGTGCCGTGCTGGTGCCACAAAACATGTACCATCATACATCATTTAACTCACTCCCAATAATCCTCAACAATCCTCCCCTCGAACAAAGTACACTATAAGCCTTCCCTTAGGCTTATGGAGCTCTCGAATAGCCTCCCCTTAATCGAGGCTCGACTCCGTTCTCTGGAGCCCTCGAACAATGTACACCTTTTGTTCGACACTCTAGTCCCTTTGACTACACCTTCGAGGCTCACAATTCTTTGTTCGATATTGAGGATTCTATTGACATTGCTAAGTTTAGGGCATGACTCTAATACCATGTTAGATGAACACGACTCTCCACAATGGTATGATATTGTCCACTTTAAGGTCACTTAACTGATCATTTAACTACTTAACTTAAACAGTAAGGTCACTTAACTGATCATTTAACTACTTAACTTAAACAGTAAGGTCACTTAACTGATCATTTAACTGCCTAACTTAAATAGTAAGATCACTTAACTGATCATTTGACTATCTAACTTAAACAGTAAGGTCACTTAACTGATCCGTTTAAGTTGATGTCACTAATTTATCCTTAATAAAAGTTTGATTTTGTCCTTCGAAATCCAAGTCAACCTATGTTATCCCTTGACATAAATTTTGAAGTTCAAACTTTTGCAAAACTATTTCTCTAAATTTTACAATGGTTGACTTCAGTTCGGTTCTTTATTTGATAAGAGTTGTTTAAGTTGAAAAAATTTACAGTCCCGAGCTGTGTCTAAAAATGTCTAAATTCAACTCAACCCTATTCAGGGACGTCTCGATAATTTAATTAAAAATAAAATATATAAGGGAAGTGAAACATCCAACCCAAATTAAGCAAGAAATTTACCATCTTTCCTTCATTAATTCCAATCCCTTTGTCCTCTTCTCTTTATGATGTTAGAAGGTTTTAAAACTTTTTAGTTTTTAGTTTTTTTTTTTTTTTTTTCAAATAAGAAATTTAAGTCGGGACCCCACGAACACTCACCTAGAACTGAGGGAGAAATCTCCTTTTCAACGAGGAATAAAGAGGGAGTGGAAAAAGATTATTTCCCGTTAGCTAAATGGAGACAGAGATGAGAATTACCCCGTCTCCACCCCATCCCGGCCCCACCCTGCTGCACCCCATGAATTAATTGTGTCTTTATATGTATAAGAAATGGAAACAAATTTGTGGGTAACCCGATTTCCACATATTTTCCAATAGAATCGTTGCTTTAATCGTTTAAAAATAAATGAAATTTTTTTGTAAGAACAACGAATGAAATAGGAACTGGGGATGGAGAAATGCTTCCCGGGTCTCGTGGCTATCTCTAAACTCAACCATGAAACATATAATAATAGTTCAGTGCCTTTATTACTTGATATGAACCGAGAGACTTGGAAAGTATAGTAAAAGAAACATGCCAATGATTAAGTTTCTTTGCAATTGTGTGTAATTTAAGTTGTACGTAGAATCATTCAAGCTAAACATGATCACTCTTGCTTGTGGAGTGATTCAAATCTCAAACAAATGTTCTTGCCTTGATATTCAATCTGAATCTTACTCCCTTGCCCAACCCAAAAGTTTGGTTAGATTGGTAACTTAACCTAACTTGAAAATTTTCACAACCCAACCCGACCCTCTATTTTCGGGTTAGGTTCGGGTTGGGTTGTTGAGTTGTAAATTTTTTTTTTTAAAGTTTTATTTATCTCAATTTATAATTATTCGTATACAATCTTACCTAAAATATATTAAAAGTTCACAAGCGAATGTATAATTATTCACATAAAAAAATCAATAAAAAAATACAAAAAAAAATCATAATATATTAACATAGTTTAACATTGTCGTCATTAAAAGACAACTAAATGACATTTTTAGAATTGATTTAAATAAAAAATATAAGAAAGATCATTAAATTAAATAAATAATAAAAATGTTTAGCACAAAAATAAAAATACTATAAAATATTTTAATTGCAATATGACGTGTATAAAAGAAATTAAACAAAATATAAATAATATAAAAAAAATTAAACAAAGTAGCAATAAAAAAATGTATATCTCGGACGTGAGTGTCTTCAAAGAGGCCGAGGTACCATTCTAACTAACCTATTAACATGAAATGATTATTAATATAATTTATATATTTTTATTTGGCTCGGGTACTGGGAGGTTTTATCCATGAACTTAAAACCGAACTGATTCAGTTTGGGTTCAGAAAAAAATGAAGCCAAGTCTATCCGAAATGCTAATCGAACCCAACCCATATAGTTCGAGTTGGGTGGGTAAGGGTGGAACGGAGAAATAATTAATTTTATTTTAAAAAATAAAAAAGAAAGAAAAAGGGGAAAAAATTCAAATCAAATCAAAACAGAAAGGGTGAGCATTCAAAACGCAAATAACAGTGACAGTCAGAGAGAGAAAGAGGGAGTCTTCTAGAGAGAGAAACTGTGAACTTTCGTCTTCTTCTTCGTTCTCATAAACCCTCGTCCCTCACAAAATCTACCCCTTCCGTTCTTCAGTTATTCAAATTCAAAATCTTTTACAGACCCAGAGAGGCTTGGAGAGCTCTACCTCGATCTCTCTTCCCGTCTCTGTTCTAGGGTCTAATCTAATCGATATTCTTGTCTTTCTCCACTTTGAATTTGTAATCTTTTCTGATATTTTTACCGATTTCTTGAGTTGGGTTGTTGGAGTTTTAGATCGTCGATCTTGGGTAGTTTTCTTTGGATACAATGGACGCGATCGAGGAGTTGGGTGAGTTGGCTGAATCGATGCGCCAAGCGGCGGCTTTGCTTGCCGATGAAGATGTTGATGAGAATTCTGCTTCTGGTGGTTCTTCTCGTAGGGCTGTGACTTTCCTCAACGTTGTGGCTTTGGGCAATGTTGTGAGTTCACCATTTCTTCTCGTTTTCTGTATTGTTACTGCGTTTTGATTATCGGATCAGTTTCCTTCTGTGTGCTTTGTCTTGGAGCGTTTTTCTAGATTTGAGTTTTTGAATTTTTAGTCGGAGGTGGCAGATCTTTGTTCAGCTTGCTGGAGTATTCTAGTAATGGAACGATGTGAAATCTAATGTCGTCTAGTTGCTAGATTTTTGAATTTCAAGTTGCTGTCGAAGAAAATTTGAAGCTCCCTTGTGATAGGACATGTTTGTTAGTTCATTATTTTGCTACTTTGGAAATTGTTGATGCACGATTTGAAAGGTCACCTTCATGGATTGACCGTTGTAACAAAGTCTTAGTGCTTGTAGTGGAACAGTAATATTTGGAGTAGTGCGGTGGATTATTTATTTGGATTGTTCTTCCATGACAGTTACAAGTGATTGGTTGGCTGTGAAAACTCTAGTATGAGTTAGGACTTTTTATTCATCATGGTTTGCAGTTGGAGTTGTATTTACATCGAAAATTTGAGGTTTTTCTTGAGCCAGCAATTCAGTATCCGATAGTATATTCAGTTCTTATCGGTCGTCTGTTCATAATTCTCTGGATTCTTATTCTTTTCAAAATCTAAAACCTGGACAAAAGCCTCAAACACTTGCCAATTATGACGGAAATTTTTGCTATGCTTACCTTTTATTAATGCAATTCTCATTTCTTTATGTTGTCGTGCTTCTGGAGCTGCATTTTTTTTTTCCGTTCAATCAGAAGTTAAAATGTATGGAATTCTAATCCTTATGATTTTTTGTAACTCTTATTGCACTGGAAAGGGAGATCGATAATGAGCGCAGTATTTAGAAGTATCATATGCTTGAAGATCATGTCTAGCTCTTTGAAAATTTACCTTGATTGGAAGAATGAAATGAATCCATCTTAAGTATTTTTTTGTTCCTTCCTATGTTACACTTGATTATTTTATGAAGATGTTTATGATATCTTTATTTCCTTGATATAATTTTCAGGGTGCTGGCAAATCTGCAGTTTTGAATAGTTTAATTGGGCATCCTGTTTTGGTAAGTTAAATTGTACTTGGTTGATTATTTCTTTCTTTCTTTCTATTGATCTACAGGGCGATTTTAGTAACGTTATTCTTATGTGTAATTTATTTTCAATTCTATGTCCAGCCAACCGGTGAAAATGGTGCTACACGAGCTCCAATAAGCATTGATCTGCAGAGGGATAGTTCTTTGAGTAGCAAATCAATCATTCTGCAAATTGATAATAAATCTCAACAGGTTTCTGCAAGTTAGTAACTTAACAAATTCTCGTTTTTTAAAATCAATCATTCTGCAAATTGATAATAAGCATTGATCTACAGAGGAATGGTTCTTGCTCTCTCTCTCTCTTTTTTCTTTTCTTTTTCAGCAATATTCTGTGTGAACTTAAAAATATTGATGATCTGCCCTTGGGGCCTTGGCTGTAGAATGTCTATTAGCATCTTTTCCTTTGTAAGCTTTTGGTTGTGTGTTACCTATACTGCAATTTTAGTATAAGAGGTGATGATATTTCAGATATTAATGGTTATTTAGAATTAGTGTCAGCACTAATTCCAATTTTTTTATAGGTGCTTTGCGACATTCTCTACAGGACAGGTTGAGCAAGGGTTCTTCAGGAAAGAGCCGAGATGAAATATATCTAAAGCTTCGCACAAGTACAGGTTAGTTTGTTCATTTGGCCTTTGGAGTATGCAGCAAGTCTTTAATTTTTCTTATTAATAATTTTCAATTTAATATGTAATTCTTTAATATAATTCTTTGGAAGTGTGAACTTCTTAGGACTTTAATATGTGTGCACTGGTCTATTAGTGCTGGTAAAACTGTTATTTGAATATCTTACTATGACAACCAGATAAACAAGTGTTATGTCATTCTTCTCGATGAAAACATGATTTTTCATTTAAAAAAAAAAAAAAAAAGAAGAAAGAAATCATATGATCAAGTATTTGATTTTATGCAAATTGGTTACTCTTGGATGTGATTGTCTGGTTGCTTCTTATTGCACTTTTCCTACTTTAAGCTTTCTCATGTGAAGTTCCTTTTTGTTTTAGCTGTCTGAGGTCACTTCATGGTTAGTTTTGAATATTTATAGGAATCATTATCTTGGAATAGTGGAGTGGTGAAGTTTGTTCTTTTCAGTTTTTATTGTATTAATGTTTTTTTTTTTTTAAACTAAGTATATATATCATACTGTGAATCATTAATTTTCTTATGGAAAGAAAACATGATGATGTTGGATGCTAGCTTGTTTTTGTGTCCAATCCGTGCTCAGGAATTCTGTTGGTTACTGAATAACTGATCTTGATTTTATTTTGAAACACAGAAATGTTGATAATCTAGCCAACATAATATTTCGTAAAATGAAATGTTTGAAGAATAAGATTATCCATGACTATATTTGAAATGTTAGCATTACATATTCAGTTTCTGGTCCATAATAAAGGAAGTCGTGTATTTGTTATAGAAAAAGTGATGTTGGGTGCTAGTTACTTTTCATGTCAATTGGGTGCTCTATAATTCTGTTTATCATTAATTTTCTATTATTAGTTGTTTAGGCAAACAACTTCCGAGTGTGCGAAGAAGTATTCAGCCTATAAAGCCAATGAAGCAATTTTGTTGTAAATATTCGTAGAATGTTCAAGAGAAAATTAAAAACTAATGCACCCACCCTGTATGAATAGGATTTTATTATCTGATGGTTCTATCTCTGATGAAATTTGAATTGTCATTTTGCATGTTGAAATTGTCAGGGTCTTACATACATAGATATTTTTCTTATGAAAAATGATTATCAGCTATTTGTATCTAGTTCATTCAGTTATTTGCTATCCTTTCTTAGACTTTTATTTACACAATTTCATTTCAGCACCTCCACTCAAGTTGGTTGATTTACCTGGGCTTGATCAACGGGCCATGGATGATTCTGTGGTAAGTAGTTTCTCATGGACTTGCTCACATATTTGAGTAAAAGATTAATAAGCTAGTGCCTCTTTTTCGGATAAACTCTGAATCCATTATCCATGCAGAATGTTTATGCATTTATTCTTAGCCAAGTGATAGTGTGACGTAGTATGTAGACTGTTCTTAATGGTGTAAGTAATTATATTTTGGTGATGATTGTTATTAATGGTTTAAGTAATTATATTTTGATGGTTTTTGCATAGGTTAGTGAATATGCCGAACACAATAATGCAATTTTGCTAGTTATTGTACCAGCAGCTCAAGCTCCTGAAATTGCTTCATCTAGAGCCCTAAGAGCTGCCAAGGAATTTGATGCAGAAGGTAATATGCCTCACAGTCATGATCACATTTCTTTTCCAAGTTCGGTGTTATGTTATTCGACCTTCCCAAACATTTATCATGGATCTTTGTTTTTTTTTTTTTTTTTTTTTTTTGGTTTTTTCTTATTCTGTTTATAGGGATCATTTTGAATATTAAAATTCGTTTTGGTTTATTAATTTATATCAAATTATGCATATTTTATTCTCTATATTCCACTGGATTCTTTAAGTGATTTAATCTGAGATATCCTCAACATAGGTACCAGAACCATTGGTGTAATTAGCAAAATCGACCAAGCTTCTTCAGACCAAAAGTCTCTTGCTGCAGTGCAGGCTCTCCTGTTAAATCAAGGGCCAGCACGAGCATCTGATATCCCGTGGGTTGCTTTAATCGGTCAGTCGGTTTCAATAGCTACTACCCAGTCTGGATCTGTTGGCTCTGAGAATTCCTTGGAGACTGCGTGGAGAGCAGAGAGTGAAAGTCTAAAATCTATACTAACTGGTGCCCCTCAAAGTAAGCTAGGCAGGCTAGCTTTAGTTGATGCATTGTCCCAACAAATCCGGAAGCAAATGAAAGTCCGGCTTCCTAATCTTCTTTCTGGGTAATTTTTTCCCCAAATTTTACGAAGTATTTATTGACAAACTGTTGTGCATGTTTGGTCTTATTTGCCCCCAATATTTCTATTGTACCCAGGGCAACTGTAGTAACAATTAAGATCACCTATTTCTCACAATGTATCCTGGGTAAAAGAAATAATGGAACACTAATCTTGATGTTCTAATTTTTGGCATTTGTGATTTATAACTTCAAATAGTTCGCATTTTAAAGTGCCTCCAAGGTCAATTTCAGTATTTGAGTTGAATGAGGGTCTGTTTTTAAGAATGGTATCTGCTGTATTTGTGGTTTTCTAGTGGTATATTTATCTGGCAGAATTTCAATCGGATAAATGTATATTTTTAACACATTGGATGAAATTCACATCCTGTTAATATCTATAGTTTACTTTTATTCAAGGTTACAAGGGAAGTCTCAAATAGTTCAGGATGAGTTAGTTAGGCTTGGTGAGCAAATGGTGAACGGCGTTGAGGGGACTAGAGCTCTAGCTTTGGAACTTTGCCGTGAGTTTGAAGATAAGTTTCTCCAGCACATAGGCTCTGGTGAGGTAGGTTTTCTATTTTATTTATTTACTTTTTTCACAGTTCTACTTCTGCAAGACAAGTTGTGGTACTTATTTTTTATTGCGATGGTCTTTATCTTTAGGTTGGGGCTGGACTTATAGTGCCCTTTCCCAACGTCTGTAATCTTTCTATAAAATTGTTAAGCATGACGGAGTTTTCTTCTGTGCATATACAGTTTTTTTCCTAATAATTTAAGTTAATCTTATGATGGACTTTGCTATAAAGTTAATGTCTTACTGTTAGAAGGATGGATGTGTTGAAACACGTGGAAGGGGAAATGGAAGCAAATTCTATGATAAAGGATGATTTTGCTTTAAAGGGTAGTCACGAATTTGGGGTTGGTGGATTCAATGAAGTTTTGCCCCTTGTCTGCTGGTTGGGTGTAGAGTTCATCTTATTAATTCTCTTCTCTGTTTTTGTTCTTATCTCTTATTTCTCTACCGTATGTTTTATAAACTTGTTTTGGAGGTTATTGTAAGTGAACTCGTACAGCATATAGTTTTCTTCCCAAGGAAAAAGAATGAAGTCCTAACAGTAAAAGTTGCTTTTCTTTTGTGTTTGTATGTTCAATGATCCTGGTTAATTTCCTTTTAAAGATGATCCAAAACAATTTATATGAACTGTGAAATCTTCATTAGCAAGGGAATGCATTTAAGTGTATCTCTTGGGAGTTCTCTTCATATGCATGGAGAATATACTTGGATAAGTTAGTAAGTACGATGAATCATTATTAGTGAGAAATGGTAATGGAATCATTTATTTCCTCTAATTACTTGTCTAGTCTGACTTGAAGTAATTTCACTGTCAGAACAAAGCTAACCCTTGGTGAATTGCAGTGAGGGTTGTGATTAAGTCTAACGTTACTTAGCATATCAGGGTGCAGGTTGGAAAATTGTTGCTAGCTTCGAGGGAAATTTTCCAAATCGAATCAAGCAATTACCTTTAGACAGACACTTCGATATTAATAATGTGAAGAGGGTATGTTTTATCTTCCTTCCTTTTTTTAGTAGTTTATGTTTTATCAGGCTGTAGATTCATTTTCGACTTCTTTGTGACAGATCGTATTAGAAGCTGATGGTTATCAACCTTATCTTATATCACCTGAGAAGGGTTTGAGATCGTTAATAAAAGGTGTTTTGGAGCTTGCAAAAGAACCATCACGTCTCTGTGTTGACGAGGTAAATGTATGCGTAAGGGCATGAAATGTTTAGCTTCTTTAATTTTGGAGTCATGGAGCACTAAATATGGAATATTTTTTTGTTTTTTGTTTTGAATTCTCTTTTAGAATTTGAGCCTTAGCTTATCGATTTCTTTTGTTCTGCTTAATCTTTTTGGTGAATGAGAAACAAAAACCAGATTGGACATCCACCCATACAGAAGAAGTTAAATAAATAATGAGGAGACCATTTAGAAACCCAAAAATATAGAATTTGGGATTACACAATGATACTTTTACTCTAGCCTCATAATTTTCCTAACTAATTCATGAGAAGCCAGGAGAATTTCATTGTTTCTTTTAATTGTTAAGAAATTCATTATGTTTCTGGTTTGGCAAAAATGTAGGTGCACAGGGTTTTGATAGATATTGTTTCTGCTGCTGCTAATGGCACCCCAGGTCTTGGAAGATACCCACCATTCAAAAGAGAGGTGGGTGGCTTTTTATTTTGTTTTTGATCACATCAGTTAGCCTTTTAGGATTTCATAGTTTAAAACTTCTATTTTACATTCTTTTGTAGTTTGCATTGATTTTTTTTTTTGTGCTAGGGTTTTTTATTTTTTTATTTTTTATTATATAGGCTGGAATTCTTCTAAATGGTTTTATTTATTTTTTCTTTTTTCAAATAAATTGTTTCTTTTGAGAGAGCTCTAAGTAGCTGTTTTCCCACCTCTAAAACCAAATATTTTTCTAGGTTGTGGCCATTGCAAGTGCTGCCCTGGATGGGTTTAAAAATGAAGCGAAAAAGATGGTTGTGGCGTTAGTTGACATGGAGCGAGCATTTGTTCCACCGCAGCATTTTATACGTCTTGTACAAAGAAGGTAAGTTTGGTTCCCTCTTGTAGTGCTGCTGTGAGAAAGAAGGGGGGAAAAATCCTACACGCATGATGAAATCTAATATTGCTAATCTGTTCTTCAGCTCTGTCCTTTTTGGAACGTATTGCTATTCAATTTTTACTTTTTCTGTGTGTGAAATTGTAAGATCTTGAATGCCGTGCACATTCCAATTGAAATCCACCCCATTCCCACAACCTCCTATGTATATGCATGCTATGCAATTTTTGGTGACAAGAAATTTAAATTTCAATAGTAAATTGGTCGTAAATCTTTCTATTTCTCAACTTAGGATGGAAAGACAGCGCCGGGAAGAGGAAGTGAAGACTAGATCATCAAAAAAAGGACAAGAGGCTGAACAAGTGATGTCAAAGAGGGTGAGTCATTCGAGTTAATTTAGGGGCGCCAGCTCTCATTTGTGTTTGCTTTTCTCACTAGTATAGTTTTTTTTTCCCAGGCAAGTAGTCCTCAAACAAATAGTCAGCAAGCTGGTGGAAGCTTGAAATCAATGAAAGAAAAACCTAGTACGGAAGAGAAGGAAGCGCAGGAAAGTACGGGTTTGAAGACAGCAGGTGCTGAAGGAGAGATAACAGCTGGTATGCATGCAATGCTATTACCGGGTTTCAATATTCATCATAAATATTTCTTTCAGCTGTTTATGAAGGCATTTTGAAATTTGTTTTAGGAGACTCTCTTTGCCTTCTTTTAAATTAATATGGGACTCCTATACTTCTGTCTCTATTTTATCTCTATCCCTTAAATCTAGTATTAAATGACATGTGTAGTGCTTGATTAGTAACTTAGTTCTGATTTATTTGGAGTTGTTATTCTAGTAAGTTCCCCAAGCTGAAACATGTTCGAATCTTCAAATATGCAGCAGTACCTGGATCATCTAGTTTTTAACATGGAGATGCAATAAAATACATAATTAGTCTGTTACTCGTGTTGGCAGTTTTGTTCTGGATATCATCCATGAGTGTAATATTTGTTGGACTTCGGATCAAAGTTGGACACTCAAACTATAGTCTTGACTCTTCTGTAATTTTGTCTTTCTAACACTTAGTTATACATGGACATGTGGATTAAAGAAAGAAAAACAACGCTCAAATCAAGGAATAACGTTGGACTGGATCATTGGAATTCTTGTTGTGCATTATAATTGAAGTTAGAAATGCTTACCTAATGGTTATTGGTTGTGGAGTCCGTTAAACCTTTACTTAGGAAGTAAAATGCTGGGTCTTTTGGAATATGTAGAAGAAAAATTAGACCCCTCCAACTCCCGAACTTCCTCCCTGTATTGTGCTCATGTCAAACTGTCTGCGCTGCAATTTTAAAGCTGTGACCACTGTTTTACATTTGGAATTCTGTATGATGGCTTACATAATAGTTTGTGCGCTGTGGTTACATTACAAGAGCAGTTTATTTGAGAGTAAACTTTAAAGCGACTATTAAATTTGCAGGTTTATTTTTAAAGTTTTGTTTCTATATGCAGGTTTCTTGTTAAAGAGAAGTGCAAAAACTAATGGTTGGAGCAGGCGATGGTTTGTTTTGAATGAGAAGACTGGAAAGGTATGTAAAATTTTGTGAACTTTTACTGTAATGGTCAGTAGAAATGGGTGGTTCCTGTGAATGTTTACCATTTGTTCTTTTCATATATTTTTCAGCACTGCCATTTAATGTAAATTCTACAGGTTTTAGCACTGGACATCATATCAGTATTAATGCTTTATTATTACTGTGTAAATGAAGATATGATTTTAGAATGTAGGAACCTACAGTGTTGTAACACAAACAGCTGATGTGTTCAAGGTAGTTGGAGCTTATACTTGAAGCCAAAATAAGTGTCTTATTGTGTGTATCTTGAAGAAGAGTCTTTGCATGCATCAATATGGTCCTTGGAGTAAAATTTACTCTCTCCATTCAAGTTCGGTTAGGGACTGCATGTATGCTTCTACCAGATTGTGCTTCTTGTTTTCAAGTGGAAAACTTGTTTCATTTGTTCTTCAATGTGCTCTTTCATCATGTTGTTCTTTATATATTACTTTGCGATATTAAAGAGGAAAAATCTGAGTAGTTTATATGCATGGTTCTGGTGATTTTATAAGTTCATGTGTTGGCAATCTTCTACCATTACATAACAACTGATAATATTGCAGTAGCTTCTCTGTTCTTTGAGCATATGATGTATATTTGAATATCACATCTGAATTTTGGGTAAATAAGTGAACTTATAAGTTTCTGCCATGCCATCTTTTCGTGTTGACCCGGAGAGATGACATATGTTTATTATCTTTATTTACTAATATTATGCCCGCATTGTGCAGCTTGGATACACCAAGAAGCAAGAAGAGAGAGACTTTCGTGGTGTCATTCCTTTAGAGGTATGCAGAGCATAATGAACCACCGACCCCCTCGTAAACAGGCACACCCACATAAACAATGTCATCTCGTTCCTCGATTTTAAGTATCCCGAATAATTATTTGCTTTTTTCTTTTTCTTCTATTAAATCTTGTCATATGTAATGGAATCATCTAGAAGTTTAACAACGATTTTGTCATGTATTACTGTTGGTTATCTGAATGGCCACATTGACTGCCAAAAATGTTTACAGGATTGTAATATAGAAGAAGTTACAGATGAGGAACAGCCTCCACCTTCAAAGAGTTCAAAGGATAAGAAGGCAAATGGGCCAGATTCTGGAAAGGGACCAAGTCTTGCGTTTAAGATTACCAGCAAAGTTCCATATAAAACTGTTTTAAAAGGTAAATTTACTAAGGTTCTTTTATGTTTATTGCAAGTGTCGTAATATTCTGTTTATAAATGTTATAAATCTGTAAATTCTATGTTGAAAACCTGTTTGCTGGTTCAATTGTGCTTTGTTCTTCAGCCCATAGTGCTGTTGTTTTGAAAGCCGAGAGCGTCGCCGACAAGGTGGAATGGACAAACAAGATACGCCGTGTCATTCAACCGTCCCGAGGAGGGCAAACGAAAGGTGCATCCTCTGGAGGTGGTCTTACCTTGCGGCAAAGTCTATCTGATGGCTCTCTAGTATGTCATCGAACTCTGCTTTATTATTACCTAGCTTTACTCTGATTTTGTCTAATTTTCTTGTGAGAAGACGTCTAAAATAGCACTTGTCATGCACTTTAATTTTCTTTTACTTCTTACTCTTGACTATAGTTTGGAATTAACATTATAGAGTTTATCCACTTTTTCTTTAGGACACAATGACTCGAAAACCTGCTGATCCTGAAGAAGAGCTGCGGTGGATGTCTCAAGAAGTTCGTGGTTACGTTGAAGCAGTTTTAAATAGTTTGGCTGCAAATGTCCCCAAGGTAATTTATGTTGAAACTGTTAGGAATCACGGTTCTCCACAATGGTATGATATTGTCCACTTTGAGCATAAGCTTTCATGGCTTTGCTTTGGGCCTCCCAAAAGGCCTCATACCAATGGAGATGTATTTTTCTATAGAGCCTCTCCCGAAGCCTATGGAGCCCTCGAACAGCCTCCCCTTAATCGAGGCTCGACTCCTTTCTCTGGAGCCCTCGAACAAAGTACACCCTTTGTTCGACACTTTTGACTACACCTTCGAGGCTCACAACTTCTTTGTTCGACATTTGAGTATTCTATTGACATGTTTAAGTTAAGGGCATGGATCTGATGTCATGTTAGGAATCTCGACTCTCCACAATGGTATGATATTGCCCACTTTGAGCATAAACTCTCATGACTTCGCTTTGGGCTTCCCCAAAAGGCCTCGTACCTATGGAGATGTATTCCTTATTTATAAATCCATGATCATACCCTAAATTAGCGAATATGGGACTCCCTCCCAACCATCTTCGTTAGAAACTTACGTTCAAATGATTATCCCATGTAGTTCATGTCTTTGTCTTCAACATAGAGTTGTTGAATTTGCAGGCTGTTGTACTTTGTCAAGTTGAGAAGGCCAAGGAAGACATGCTAAACCAATTATATAGCTCGATCAGGTAGAGTTTGGGTTTAATGTTGGTATAGACTTGATTTGTTGTTAGATCTATATTCTTACATATTCTCTATTTTAATTCTACTTTTTAACTCTTGAATATTTTCATTTTAACGTTGATCGAAAGATCGTTAGATCGAAATCCATCTTATTGTATGCTCATGATGAACAGTGGCCAAAGCTCAGCCAGGATTGAGGAGCTTCTTCTGGAGGACCCGAACGTAAAACGGAGGAGAGAACGTTATCAAAAACAATCCTCTCTCCTTTCGAAACTTACGCGCCAGCTCAGCATCCACGATAATAGTGCAGCTGCTGCTGGTTGGTCCGACAATGATGCAGCAGGTAATCTTAGCCACTAGTTGCAGCAAATATGTTACGTTACTGATCTGCTTGATTTCTGTAAAATGAAACTGGAGTAGAAACATGGCATCATTTTATTTTTCGCGATTATACAACTTAACCTGTGAACCTGCGACGAATCTTTGCAGAAAGTAGTCCCCGAACTAGCGGAACGCCTGGAGATGACTGGAGATCTGCATTTGATGCAGCTGCTAATGGCCGGGTCGACTCCAGAAGATCTTCTTCCAACGGCCGCAGTAGGTATTCTAACGATCCCGCACAAAACGGTGACATAAACTCAGGTTCGAACTCGAGCAGTCGTCGTACTCCAAACCGTCTGCCACCAGCACCTCCACAGTCATCTTCTGGTTCGAAATACTTCTAGCATCACAACAGAACTTACTTGATGATTCAGATTCTCAGCAACATTGGGTCATATTTAGTGATCTCCTCAAGTTCATATTCCTACTAGAAACTTCAAAGTGGAGAGAGAGGTTTGTGTATATATACAACATTTCTCAGTCTCAGGTTATACTCTGATTTCTTCATAAATACAAGACTAGATTCAAGTTTTTGTTCTACCATTATTCATTTTTGGACAAGAAAAATGTATTTGAATGCATTAGTTATGCTTTTGTTTGTACTGTCATATCCATTTCTAATGGGTTATAATATAATATTCAGTTATTTCTTAGTGTAAAGTGAATCTTGAATAGAATTTGTGAGGGTGGATTTGCAAAGCTACTAGAAATAAAGTTAATTTAACGAATGATTGCAACCAATGAGCGGGTTCGAAATATAAGAACTTTTTGGATTGTAATGGCTCGGTAACAGATTACATCTTGTTCGTTATGCTCGCAACAATTCAATTTTGGTGTTCCTATATATGTGTGATTGAATTATTTACTAGTAATCGTAATGTCTATTCTGATCTTGCCTCGAACGGTGCGCTAATCTTTTGAATCTGGTACTAGAACAACGTTCTTTTTCAAACCTTTCAACTAGGAGAGCGGCCTTAACTAAAACTCGAGTAATTTCTTTCAAACTTGCTTGAGATAAGCAAAATGAGTATTTAGAGATGCTTTCTTAGATCTAACTCATTCCAAAATTAGTTTAATATCAGAGATCCGAAGATAATTCAGTCTAGAATTAGCTTGTATAAACTTATATAATGAATTGGTAAAAGACTAATCCTCAAACTTTATTATATGCCTTTAAATAGTTCAGCACAATCAAACATTTTTCCAAGGCATTACGACACTAAGATTTCCAAGGTCTAGCCAAAGTTTAGTTTAGGATCCCACTACTCGTCGTATTTGGTTTAGTATTGCTACCGTGCATGACTTCGAAAGTCATGATGATATTACTGAAGAACGTCTTTATCAGAATATTTTTGCTTCACATTTCGGGCAATCAGCAATAATTTTTCTATGGAACTTCCGAAAATCTCTTTCATGTAGCTTGACAAGGTAATTTTGAAGCATGGGTACAAGACCTATTGCTCATGCAATTTGGGATCCTCATTTTGGTCAACCAACCTTCGAAGTGGGTGCTCTTGGCCCATTAAATGACTTCGAATTAAAAACTATTAAATGAAAATTGAAGAAAATAATACTTATGACATAAATAGTCTTAAATAGTAGTTCGACTATTTATTACCTCTATTCTCGACTTGATATACTATTATTATTAAAAAATTTGGACTAAAAAATCTTTATCTCTTCTCGTACATTGACTAGTAATTAAAGACCTTTTGAATCTTCTGTGTCTTACTTCTTATAATTGGTCTTTCAGTCCGTGTAATGGATCAGGGTTGGATTCATATCGATCTTACTTAATCCTGAATGTGTACGTTCAGCCTTCTGAGCCAGATCGAGTGAAGTATCATATGGAAAGCATCATATCTCTTGGGAGTTCCATTGATCACAAAGTGTCTCTGAACTTGCTTCACTCTCCTTTGCATTCTCAAGTACTGAGATTGAGATATCCCTCTTAGTATCTCTTTTATGTTTCCTATATCCTTCACTTCTATTTGCACACCAAATGAATTCCAATTCAAAACATCACTGAAAGGAGGAACATAGCTTTCTGATATCAACACAGGTACACATTCAGCATATATAGCTTCCACAACTCTTGGACTCGCTACTTCATACCCGCTCGGGCATAAACAAAACCGACTCTTCTTCAACATCGACTCGTATGATACTCCGCTTGGAAGCTCGTCGTAAACAACCACGTCATCGTCTTTTTCCTTCCACTTTTGCAGTAGTAGGTACCTTATGTGGCCGTGTAAACGACCTGCAAAGAATGCAAGAATAGGTCGACGAGATGGCGAGAGTCCCCCGAGAAGTCCATCGATTTCTCCCGTTCGAAGATGGATTTCTGGGAACGATGCGTCTTTAGAGGGATGGAAACCTTCTGAAACATTTGCATTACACAATACCCTGATGGAGTTGTTGAATAAATACGGAACATACGAGGTGGTTCGTGGCCCCTGCGACGAAGATAAAAAGCTTAGATCGAAGTCAATGGCTAATTTAGAGGATGATCATGGGTTTATAAGTAATAAATACATCTCCATTGATATGAAGCATTTTGGGGAAGCTCAAAGCAAAGCCATCAGAGCTTATGCTTAAAGTGAACAATATCATACCATTGTGGAGAGTCGTTATTCCTAATATGGTATCAGAGACATGCACTTGACTTACCTATGTCAATAAGATCCTCAAATATCAAATAAAGAAGTTGTGAGCCTCGAAGGTGTAGTCAAAAGTGACTCAAGTATCGAACAAGGGGTGTATTTTGTTCGAGAGCTCCAGAGAAAGGAGTCGAGCCTCAATTAAGGGGAGGTTTTTCAAGGGCTACATAGACCTCACGGGAGGCTCTATGTGTACTTTGTTCGAGGGAAGGATTGTTGAGAATACATCTCCGTTGATATGAGGCATTTTAGGAAGCCCAAAGCAAAGCCATGAGAGCTTATGTTAAAAGTGAACAATATCATACCATTGTGAAGAGTAGTTATTCCTAACATGGTATCAGAGCCATGCCCTTAACTTGGCTATGTCAATAGAATCCTCAAATGTCGAACAAAGAAGTTGTGAGCCTCAAAGGTGTAGTAAAAAATGACTCAAGTGTCGAACAAAGGGTGTACTTTGTTCGAGAGCTCCAAAGAAAGGAGTCGAGTCTCGATTAAGGGTGAGGCTATTCAAGGGCTACATAGACCTCAGGGGAGGCTTTATGATGTACTTTGTTCGAGGGGAGAGCTTATACTCAAAGTAGACAATATCGTACCATTATAAAGAGTCGCTATTCCTAACATTTCAAAGCTGCTTACCCAATCATGACACGAAAGCATGAAATGGTCAGCACCAAGGCTACGATTCCAAAACGAATGCTTGTTCGAGATGACATCGATATAGTCTTGGACTGCAACGCCAATGGCATTAACATCATGAGAGTTTGGTTCATAGAGATATTGAACCAAATTGACAACGCTGAAAGGGAGGAAATAGAGAAGGGCTTGATCAGGGTCATTGGTTGTGTATGAGTTTCCCTTCTCCATTTCATGAATGAACCTTCCTTCGGTGGAGTATATGCTCTTGCATGGACCTTCATGGAACATTGGTGGCTCTCCTTCCTTGTATATGTATATCTTTAAAAGCCTCTCCATTTCTAAGTAGCTCCTGCACACGAACCCGAACCCGATGAAGTTATATGTTCTAGTTCGGGTTTGAATTTAGTTTCAATTTTGTCTCTAAACTTAAAAAGAATTCGTAGATGTTTACTAGATTTCTCTACCACCAATGAAAATTAACGAAGATTTAATGTAATCGTTAGTCATGGTTACAATGAGAGACCTTGGCCTTGAGTAGAGGTAAGGTCGAGCTGAGTGACTTGGCCTAGCAAGTCAGTTGTGTCGTAGATGATTGAACATGCACGCGCAGACGGCGTGTGTGGTCGAACAAGCTTGGATTTCGCACCAGCGATATTCGGTTGGCAAATACAAACCTCGCGTAAGGTCCGATGAAGCCACAAAACCGGAGTGAAAAATATATATGGGACTTGATTCCCCTTAAGGTTGGTCGCGAGTGTGTCAAGATCACGACGCCACATGGTTAAAAAAGTAGGACCGAGACACATAAGGTTAAAATTGTCGTTTAAACTGACTATAAAATCCAAATTGAAACCGAAATTGAGACACATAAGGTTAAAATTGTCATTTAAACTAAACTATAAAATCCAAATTGAAACCGAAAATGAGACACATAAGGTTAAAATTGCATTTAAACTAAACTATAGAATCCAAATTGAAACCGAAATCGAGACGCATAAGGTTAGAATTATCCCTTAAACTAAACTATAGAATCCAAATTGAAATTGAAATCGAGACACGTAAGGTTAAAATGGTCATTTAAACTCGTACCTGTGGAAAGCATTTGGGTTTCTATATATTGGACCTCTAGGAACATAGTCAGGATCATCATGTACAGACGTAAGGTTACGAACTCGACCCGCTTCTCTTATGGCTGCTCTTGCTCTTCCCAACTTCTCCTCTATTTTCTCCAACTTACTGTATCTCTCAACTCTACTGATCCCCGGAGTTGCATCTTTTCCCTTATGTTCTTTATTTTCAGGTACCGTCGTTTGTGATCCTTCCTGATGATCATGATCCAAGTCAACGAGGTTACAAAAGGTACGAACGAGTTATATTTGCGACGATAAATTTTATACTTACAATGGGAGAGGAAAAAGAGTGTCCCTTGAGGTCCAAAGCAGCTGGGTCAAGCAAGTGAGGAGCAAAACTTGAGAAGACCTTATCCAAGCCAGTCGTCCAAGGAATCTCCAAATCAAGCTTACAAACTAGAGAAACAAGTACAAGAGAAGGAAGAAAAATTAACACAAACAAAAATGGGTTAAAAGATGAGAAGAAGAATGGCTTCTTTGAATGCTCCATTTCTCCTTCTCCATGCCTTTGATCTGCCATAATCATCATCATAAGTGATACTATGCTTGTGAGTGTGTGCTAATAACTATAATGTTCTACAGCTCATAAAACACAAGATTCATTGCTTCTTTGTGAGTCAATTCCTTGCTGAAAATGAGGGAGATTCTCAATTCTTGTTATGAATGTTGTTTGCATATAGCTTATTAAACATAATAATCATCTCCTGTCTAGTAGTGTACATGTTTGTATTATCGTGAATGAATAGGGATATCCCCCAATGCATAAACACATAATACAACTCTGCTAGCATCTTCTTCATATCATAACATTGTTCACATCAATTCTTAGAATATTTATCATATCTGTGATGTCCCACGTTGGTTGGGGGAGGAAAACAAAACACCATTTATAAGGGTGTGTAAACCTTCTCCTAGCATATGTGTTTTAAGGTTTTGAGGGAAAGCCCTAAAGGAAAAGCCCAAAGAAGACACTATCTGATAGCAGTGGGCTTGGGCTGTTACAATATCTTTCATACTAGTTGTCGTTTTGCCTGTCAATAATATCATATCATTCATGTAACATATAAGTCATATCATAACGTTTTCATGCTTTCAGACATAATAATCCATACCATGCACATATCATATCGTATATCATAAGAGTCACATACTAGTTGTCGTTTTGCCTGTCAATAATATCATATCATTCATGTAACATATAAGTCATATCATAACGTTTTCATGCTTTCAGACATAACAATCCATACCATGCACATATCATATCGTATATCATAAGAGCCACATAATATATCCTGAACATCCCTTCAACAAATCATATCATGCTCCCACCCTATTGTCCCAACCCTTTTTAAAAGTACCTCAAGTTCATCTGAATCAGAAGGGCCTTTAATTAAAGCTGAAAAATTGAAGGAAGATGGATGAAAAAAGGGGGCAATCCATGATTATAGCGACTGTATGAAAAGAATAATACAACAGCTCAAAAGTAATAGATACCAGGAAGGGCTTATACAACAAAATTTCCTGGAACTATTTGTTCTCTCACGTACTCTGACAACAATATGCAAAAATAATCTTAAAATAGCAAACCATGAAAAAATGATGCACACAACAAAAACAACTATTCCTTTGTTTTCCAGAAAAGTTTGATTCTTCTGGACCCTTTCAATCTCAGATCTGCAAAACAAAACAGAAGCTTTCAGCATCTTCCACCACTACAAGAAGATTTCTACGAACAGAAATTTGCACAGTTTTTGAAGGTAACAAAGATTCCCAAGTCTTTTTTTTTTCCCCCAAAGGAAATGTTAGGTAAGAATGATGAAGAAATGAGAACATTTGCCAGGAATTTTATTGGATACGATACATGAAAAGTAGTTTGAAGAAAGTAGGAAAGAAAATAATAAATGAAGAAAAACAATATTTATGCATTCTCTCTCCGGGCACGAGAGGGAACATCAAAATAAAAGACTGAAGACATGTACATGACACGGAACAAAATATTCAAAAATACGTGAGATGATTTGATAGGTTGTCTGCAAAAAGAGTTTACCGACCGCATAATAATTCATTCTTGTGTGTAGCGTGTGGGACCATGTCGCCCAAACGATCATAGTACAACCGCTCATCAAATATCAAAGTAATATTTAGATCTCACTTTCCTTCCCCGTGATCAATAGCATTTTCAGAAGTGTTTTTAAAATTAAAAAAAAAATGAAAAATGAAAAAAGAAGGGGGGAAAAGTTTTCAAAACAAAAGAAAAGGTAAAAAAACAATTTCCACAAGTAAACGTCATAGCTATGAGTAACAAAAACTTCATGAATAGCTACACATTCTTTGATTAAAAATACTTCCCATAACTCCTTTCAAAATATGGTTTAGGCAGCCACTACAACACTCAAACTACAGCATAAAAGGACTATTTTGATAAAAATAGAACATAGGAACAGTTATAAGATGTGTGTGTGTGGGGTGGGGGGGGAGGAGTGTCAAAAACCTGAGAATAGCATTATGCCTTTGCAGACCATCCAACTGCAAGGAAACAGTGGACTTCCAAGAAATGAGATCATGAAGATCTTTATCCTGCAATGACAACAAACCAATGTTAATTGGCATTGTTATTAGTAGAAGATGGATTGAAAGGAGAAGAGTATGACATACTGTGCTATCCTGGACTTTAAGAATATTTCTTATATCCTCGCGAGTCTTCTCAATAAGTAGACCATTATTTCCTATATCTTTGTCGAACTCTTTGAATATATTGCCATATTTGGAAGTTGAGTCCTCGAGATACCGCTCCAAAACAGATAGACTTCGGTCTAATGAACGAACTTTCTGTGTCAAAATTTTGAGAACAGTGTCACCAGGCATTCTGCCAGGTTGTTGATGGTGCGATTCTTCGACCGGATCAGGTATATTACTCTTTGAAAGTTCTAAAACGACATCATCATCATCACTTTCCTCATTAGCAAGAGATTGCGACTCTCTACGATGTTGTTGTCCTACATCATTGGGTCCAGGCTGGGACGGAGTTACTCGCTTATCGATAGTAGCTTCATCTGATATAGAGGGTTTATGTTGAGCAGATATCAAATCCTCTAGCATCATTTCAACAGCATCCATTCCGTAAACTTCAACAGTGCTGAGTGTGCAATAGAATTCTGAACCATAGTGGGTAAGAAGATTCAACTTTAAGTACCTCACCCATTTTGGATCCTTGAGAACAAATCTATGTGCATGTTTTGCATTTGGAGCAGTGAAATTCCCAAGCTTGAACCAAACATCTGTTGGATAAACCAAACTGCCATGTAGCTCGAATTCTTTCAAGTTAGAAGAATGGTGCTCAAAATTAGCGATTTCGATTGTTACTACTAAGGTTTCTTCTGAAAGTTCTATGACAACAAATTTCTCTTCAGCAGAACATGGATTTCTGAGGTACTTATCTTTGTCCTTGCCTAAGATGTTAGAAGCTCCTTTTGCTTCCTTGTTGAAAGCCAACACCTTTGCTCCCTTTGAAGCTGAAGCGTAATTGTACTCTGCACCACCAGGTTCTACTCTATGGATAGTATTCCCAGCCTGACCAGTTTCATCCTTAGTCCGAGATGTAAAGACTCTGCTTTTGAATTCTTCAAGGCCCAGTAGAACAGTGTCAGACGAGATATCTACCTTGAGAGGTTTACTTTCAGATTTTACTCCGGTGCTCGAGCTCTCAGCCTCAGGCAACCCCGTAGCAGCTAGTACATGACTGCTACTTTCTTCACTTGAAAGCATTTCATTGTCAGAAGCCTGGCTTGTAGCATCAATTGAGCACGAATCGTTTAAACGACTGGTACAATCAGTTTCTCCTTTTGAAGGTTCGTATAAAACGTCATGGCTTGTAGCATCAATTGAGCACGAATCATTTAAATGACTGGTACAATCGGTTTCTCCTTTTGAAGGTTCATATAAAACGTCAGAGTCCTTGTTACTTTCCAATGTAGATTCATTTGAATTAGATGCACCATCAGGAAGTAAAACTGATCCTTCTGAAACATAAAGAAAAGAAGGAATAGATAATCAATCAGTAATACTATTCTGGTGAATAAATCATGAATTGGTGATTATTAGTGTAGAAAATCCATATTTAACATTTAATTGAGCCAATTTGGTGATGAATAACAAAGCCAAATCAGTTCAACAGTTCCAAACTAACTTAAACAAGTGCTTACTCCATTAAAGTTTCCACTAAGAATCGTCTCTGTAATATAATTTCAGGAAACAAAGTACTTTGCAGGGGGTTACTCAATTATATCCTTTGAGCTGTAAGGTTACTAAGCTTACACTATGATATCCACATAGACATACTGGTCATTGTATCATTATGCTCAAATTTCATTAGAGAAGGACTTTTATTATTTCTGTAAACAAAGAACGATCAAAACAATCAATTATATGATTATATTTCCCACTGATTTTACCCTAAAGTACGAAAACACAAACTGTATTGTCTTCTTTTTATATGAATGTAAGAATATAGAGCATCATATTCCAAATGGGAATATTAAATAAATCAAAATCTTCAACTTGTCAGCGTCAAGAAAATTCACAACCTGGTAAACTGAAACAAACACCAGAATTTAGTTTGCAATATAAGGGGTGTGAGATCCCACGTCGGTTGGAGAGGGGAACGAAACATTCTTTATAAGTGTGTGAAAAACCTCTCCAAACGCATTTTAAAACCTGGAAGGGAAGCCCAGAAGGGAAAGCCCAAAGGACAAATATTTGCCAGGCGTATTTTAAAACCTTGAGGAGAAGCCCGGAAGAGAAAGCCGAAAGGACAAATATTTGCCAAGCGCGTTTTAAAATCTTGAGGGGAAGCCCGGAAGGGAAAGCCCAAAGGACAATATATTTGTCAGATGCGTTTTAAAACCTTAAGAGGAAGCCCGAAAGGGAAAGTCCAAAGAGGACAATATTTGCTAGCGGTAGACTTGTAACAACAAGGGGGAGCAAAACAATTTGGAATCTCTAATAAAGCCAACGCGTTGGAAAATAAAAGAAAGGATGATAGAACGGCATAGTTACTCTAAACTTTTTGAAGAATCCAATTATATGTTGGAAACAAGGAAGCAGCCAACTGATAAAAACCAATTGAAAACAGCTCAGTCAGGATCAGAATCAAAAGAGAGTGATGTAATGGGATTAGTTTCAATACATTTCTGAATTCAAAGAAATATTTACTGAGGAAATCAAACGATTTGATCAAACCGTACCTTGACAGCCATCCCCACGGATGAACCATAAGCTAAAGAGGAAGATAAGTCCCCACAGAACAAAAACCAAAGACAGAGAAACTTTGTTCAAATGATTCCGTCCACTAATAGACACTTCAACAGCTCTTCTATCACGAAGAAGAGCTCCAACACGCCTCCGCATTGCACATCAATTCAAATCACTGATTGCTCAAGAACAACAAAATGATGCCTAACTGCATAAGGAAAAGAGGGAACAAATCCACGTTAAGATCAAACTCCAAACACCAAAACAAAAACAAGAACGAGCAATTTTCGGTTTCGATACGAATCAGAGTCCTAAATTCACATCTAGAGAATAGTAAAAGCAAACAAAGGAGCAGATCCCACTGAAAAACCCACGATCGAAGCTCCAATCAATCACCCAATACCAGATCCATTTCAAACTAATGAAAAAATCAATACAGAAAACCCCAGAATTCAAATCACAGGCATCTATCTAGAAACAGAGAACATCTATGACAAACCTAGTTTCAAAATCAATTAACTACCAGAGAATTTTCCAGATAGGAAGGGAAGAAGCAGATTGAGATTCCAAAGAAATTAAAAATTGAGAATAATTGGAAGAAATAAGGGAAAAGCAACAAGCAGGGAAAGTCCAATGAAACGCCAAAGATTAAAGCGAAATATACCGCGTGGTTGCCGCGTCATCGAGGAATTGTCAACGATTATGGTAATTAAGTAAACAGTGTTGGATTTCATTCCGCGAATGACTGCTTTCTTTGATTATACTTCAAGCATTTTTTTGACGAAGAACACCATAACTTAACGTTTTCGAGATCGACATTGATTCAGAGAAAGAAACAGAGAGAGAATCTGAAAGTTTCTTTACCTTCATGGCCATTTTTTTCCTTCGCTCCTGCTGGCTCTTGATCAGCTTCCATTTCTTCCCTCTCGATCTGGCTCCCTTGCTGTTCTAATCTGTAATGAGGGTGAAATTACGACACGATTGGAAAGAGGACAAAAACGAAATTTGGGAGGAAGAAAAATTTCTAAAAAAAATGAACCCGACGTGAATCGAACACGCAACCTTCTGATCTGGAGTCAGACGCGCTACCATTGCGCCACGGATCCGATGTTGATATATTTCGTTTATAAATTAAAATATTTTTAAAATATTTTCTTAACATTTCTAGGAGAATATAAAAAAAAAATAATAATAATAAATAAAAAAAAATAAAAAAACATAATATGAGGACAATTAATTGGTAACATTTAAATATTCATACCCGCTACCTCAAGTTTCGATAGAAGCTATCTCGAGCGTGGCAACATCCCCTTCGAATGGTCGTCATGCTCATAATTGGTCGTATCTTTTTGGTATGTGGATGCCCTCTCAATTTTTTTTTTTTTTTTTTTTTTTTTTTTTTTTAACTATGGTACGGCCAATATTTATAGTAGTAGATGGGGGTGACATGTAAGTTTAGGTTGTGTAGCGGTGTAGTGTTTTTCATCACGAGATCAACTTTATTCCTTCGTGCGAGAAAGTGAAGACGAGAAGGGAAGAGTCATGCCCCAACACGTTCGTGGTGTGTCTGAGAAGGATGTTGTAGAGGAAGAATTTTAAGGTATTGTGATGTAGCACTCGAAGTAATGTTAAAAGTAAGTATTGCGGGAAGGACAAAAATGTCATTTTTCTAATTTTTAGGGAACTTCCTAGATTTTTTAATTCCTTATCTGAGAAGAAATTCTAAGGTGCTCAAGAAGGAAAAAATAAAAATAAAAAAAAAATGACGGGAAAGAATGTTTAGAAAAAATTATAATCAAATATTCATAAAATGTCAAATTACCAAAATACCCCTAAATTTCGAGATAATTATGAAAATACCACAGATTACCAAAATACCCCTAAATTTCGAGATAATTATGAAAATACCACAAATTACCAAAATACCCCTAAATTTCGAGATAATTATGAAAATACCACAAATTACCAAAATACCCCTAAATTTCGAGATAATTATGAAAATACCACAGACCATAAAATCATTTCCGCTAGTGAGTAGTAATTAGAAAATTCTTTGAATCTCCTCACATCCTTTCACCAAATTTGAGTATGTTCTAGAGGAGACACACTTCATCACATCCAATGATCAGAATTCAAGCTCCCTCTAATATGATATTTCATTTGGATGAAGAATCGAGCTAAGTCGAGATTTCAATCGTGAGTTATAGTCGTTGAGTTAGTTTTTAGGTTTCCTACTCTCAATTTTCTTCCAAATTCCATAAGTTTTATGAAGGAACCGAGTGCTGAAAGAGCCTGAAACCCATTCCCCCAATCCTGTCCACCATTGAAGAACTTCAAAGAAAACTTGAAAAGCCTACACACAAATTCGTCGAGTGTGACCAATCCCATGTAGTTTTTGTACCTTCAAGGAGTACTTTCGCAGAAGACCATCAATGCAAACAAGTCTCGAAGAGTGTCCAATTGAAGAAGGTCAGTTTCCCACCGACAACCTATTTTTCTTAAAATTAAGCATTCATTTAGCTTAGGAGAATTGAGATAAGTAACTTTGATGAAGAAATCGAGAGCTGATACGTTCTAGAACAAGCTACACAAGAAAAGGAGATTTAGCATTTTCGGGTGAGTTTGCTGACCGTGGATAATTTCTCAAAACTAAGCCCACACACTTAAAGAAGTTTCATGAAGAAATCGAAGACGTTTCATGAAGAAATCGGACCCTAAAAGCCTCTAGAATCGGCTGCTCAATAAGACTTCTTCAATTTGTTGGTATTATCGTTAATGCAACCGCTCAAACATCACATGCAAATATCAAAGAACAATTGTCCAAACGCCTTCGTATTTTGAGTTTGAGACAAAACTGTCATCGATACATATCAAACATTTTGTATTAACGCATTGATAAAGTCTCGTTTAATAGAATGTGAAGCGGTACCATTTTAAAAACGTGTTTAATTAAATATTAAAAATATCAATCTATAATTAAAATAGAGAATTAAATATGAGAAAAAAAAAAAAAAAGGAAAATCATTCCATTTAAGAAAAAATATAGAAATAATGGATTGAATTTGGCTTAGGTTTTACTTTGTTAATAGCCAAAAAAAACCTCCATACACACCAATGCTACTCATGCTTGTGTGCTACTTCCAATTGGTGCAATGGTTGGGGTTTGAGCACTGCTTCCGACTGACACAGCTTCTGGGGTTTGAGTACTGCTTCCGACCGATGCAGTCTCTGGGGTTTGAGCACTGCTTTCGACCGATACAGCCTCTGGGGTTTGAGCACTGCTTTCGACCGATGCAGCCTCTGGGGTTTGAGCACTGCTTTCGACCGATGCAGCCTCTGGGGTTTGAGCACTGCTTTCGACTGATGCAGCCTTCCCCTCCGGGGTTAGAGCCTTTGGAGTTTGAGCAATGCTTCCAAACGGTGCATCCACTTGGACTTCTGTACTACTTCCAATTGGTGCAACTGTTGGGGTTTGTGCTTCATGTGATCTAAGAGCACGAAATGAAAATTGATTATCGAGATTCACATCACCGGTGACATCGCCAAAAGTGGCACCCACTTTCGCACAACATTGCCAAGCAATCACTAAGAAAAGGGTGTGAAAGAGCTTGAAACCTTTGTTCAGGGCCATTGTCTTCAGCTTGTTTCGACGAAGAGTATCAATGACAAAGCTGTGGGTGTTTGAATTTTTCTAAGATTGTGAAGCCCTATATACAGTTTGATGGGAAAACTATATTGAGAAAAAACCACTAAATTTAGAGAGGCACTTGTATTTGGTGGGTTTCTGAGTATTCCAAATATAGAATGTTTGACTATTTAATTTCCAACGTGTTCTCTATTGCATAGGTAGAAGACAATGACGTGGTTGATTGAGTTGAATTAGCGGCTTTTAATTTTTACTTAAGTTGAGTATCTTTTTGATGGACTCTTATAGATTGGTTGTGAAATCATAGTTCATTAAAGGGACCTTCATAAGAATATACGAGGAATTTTAAGCATTTTAAGGACTTAAACTAGGCTCCTCAACATGAAAGAAGATGTAAGTAGCCCTACCGGGCTTTTCTCAAGTAATACATGTAGGGAATAACCCTAAAACGTTAAGCTTGACATTGAAACACCCGATCCCCGATGATAAATTAAAACCTCTATTTTTTTTTAGTCAAACTTCCCGGCATTTTATTCAGGATCTTAGATGTCCAATGAAGAGGAAAATGCTTTAAAAATATCATTAGCTTAAGAAAAATATAAAAGAAAATCGTAAAAGTTTTGGAAAATCTGTTAAAGTCAACCCGTAATGATACTTTGATACCATGTTAAGAATGAGAAACATAAGTGGGATCAAAAGTCCTAGTGGCTAAAGTTCCTTCTTCATTAATGTTCACAACGTCTCAAATTAATTGATCATAAAATTTTAAGAATGATACTTTGATACCATGTTAATAACGAGAAGCTCTGATACCATGTTAAGAATGAGAAACATAAGTGAGATCGGATGTTCGAGAAACATAGGTAGAATCAAAAGTCCCAGTGGGATCTAAAGTTCAATTTTCATTAATGTTCACCACGTTTAAATAGAATACGAACTATAAACTAAATCAAAAAAAGAAGAGAAAATATTCTACTAATCCCGAGATAAGATAAAATATATCAAATATAAAATTCTAAGTAATTACCGCTATTCCAATAAATTAAATAAAAAACCCTAAAAACATGTCGTGTGTTTCTTTGGAGCCCACCTTGTTTGTTAGATAAGGTTCCTATTTGCTTCATTTTGGTGCACACAAATCTTCTTGTATTGCAAGCTTTGAGAATCCAAGAAGGAAACTATGGCGGAATTCTTGTGGACCTTTGCTGTATAGGAAGTGTTGAAGAAGACGGTGAAGCTGGCGGCTAAGCAGGTCGGCCCGGCATGGAGATTCAAGGACGAACTCTCGAAAATGAAGGACTCTTGACTCGTGGCGCAAGCCATCGTAAGGGATGTTGAAAAATGAAGGTAGACCTTGACTCCTTAAAGCTATGGGTGAAGAAGCTTTACTCGATGAGCTCGCTTATGAAGACATTCGATGCAAAGTGGAAATCACGAAAGATCTGATGGTACGTAATTTCTTTTCATTCTCCAAAAATTTCTTTGCTTTTCGTCTCAAAATGGCAAATGAAATCACAACCGTTACTAAAAAGTTTGATGAGTTAGTTTCTACAAAAAGTCCTCGGGATGTGTTGCTACAATATTTAGTGAAGGTGAAACAAATCTTAATCAAGTTTGAGAGACGAACTCCTTTCCTGATGAAATTGAAGTTATTGGGGGAAATTGAAGTATGAGATATAGTGGATAAACTCTGGCGAAGGAGGTTTTCCATCATGATATGATAAGGAAGAATTTCGGTACAACTATATGGGTATGTGTCTAATCCTTTTAAAATCAACAAAATTTTACGAGCAATTGTGGGATCCTTGAATCCTATATTCGGTGGCTCAGATGAAAGGGAAGTCATACTTCGGGAGCTCAAAAATCTGTTGAGTGTCAAAAAGTATTTTTTTCGTGCTCGATGATATTTGTTATGAGGAACCCATTCTACGGAATGAGTTGAGGGCTTGTTGTTCAGATGTGGATAGCACAAGAGTTTATTCAACTACACAATGGAAGCAATGTAACGATATTTTGTTGTCTCGTTCCTTGTTTCAAGATGTTTACAAGTAAAAGAGAGGAAAAATTATATACGGTAAGATGCATGATCATATACACGAGGTCGCATGTACTATTTCAAATGATCAAAATTTAATAAGGATTATATACGGTAAAATGCATGATCATATGCACGAGGTCGCATCTGCTATTTCAAATGATCAAAATTTAAGAAGACACCTTGTAACGAATGGAAAATCAGAAGTTGATGAAGTTCTTTCGATCCATCAAAGAAAAATAATGACCATCAACTTAATCTACTTGCACGTTTTAATAACTGATTATGGGTTCACAACTGAATTGTCAGATACAACCAACTTAATCTACTTGCAGTTGTCAGTAGGTAAATTGAACCATTTGAGGGCGCTTCCCATCTTCCTTGTACTCTTATCTTACCGTCGTGTTGGGCTTATGTTTGCATAGAGGAGAAGAAAATCAAAGGTTTTAGCCACCAAAAATTGTGAATATTGTAACTGATATCACTTAGTGTTCGAAACTTATTGTGAATATTGTACCTGATATCACTTAGTGTTCGGAACTTCATGAAACCAATTCCTAAAGATTCCTTAATGAAAGGACTCGAGTTTTAGTATAGTAAAGGTTGCACATGTCTTGTCCCGTCCATAGGTAGAAGATATCGATGGTTTTGAACTTTAGAAGGACTATTTCATTCTACCCTTAAAAAAAAAAATGAAAGACACCCTACTAAATTAAACCATGGCCAATCCTATCTGATTCCGATGTGAATCAAACAAACAACTTTGCTACCATTACCTACGAATCCAATAATTCGTAAATCTTTTAACACTTTCAGAATTCGGTTGAGACAATATGGTGAGTTATAGCCTGCTTGACATCTATCCCACAAGCCATAGAGTCGCAAAAGGTCGAGAGGGCATGGTGAGTTATAGCCTGCTTGACATCTATCCCACAAGCCATAGAGTCGCAAAAGGTCGAGAGGGCATGGTGAGTTATAGCCTGCTTGACATCTATCCCACAAGCCATAGAGTCGCAAAAGGTCGAGAGGGCACTACCCGTGTACATAATAAAAGCTTTGTTGGTTACTCATATATCAAACCAAAGCAAAGGGGACGCGGCCAATGTGTTTCTCTAATGGTTGGTAGTAGTGTTTCTTCGGAAGCTTTATTGAACCCGAAGTGAATCAAACGCACAACATTCTAATTTGCCATTGTGCCACGGATCCAATATTGATAGAATTTGTAAATCTTCTATTATAATATTATTTTCAATTCACAAATTCATAAATGTACTAATGAATATTACCACTTTTAAAGAGTACGTGGTGCTCAAAGGCGTTGTCTCTTATGATGTATTGTCATTTAATGCAACAACTCAAAACATCGACATGCTCGTAATTGGTCATATTTGTTGAGGCTTGTGTTTCATGTGATCCAAGAGCACGAAATGAAAATTGATGATCCAAATTCATAACGCCGGTGACATCACCAAAAGTGGCACCCACTTTCACACAACATTGCCAAGCAATCACTAAGAAAAGGGTGTGAAAGAGCTTGAAACCTTTGCCCATGGCCATTGTGCAGCGTCTTCAAGTTGTAGGGTTAGGGTTACAAGCTCTTTTCACGAGTAGCAATGAAAAAGCTGAGTGTTTGAATTTTTCTAAGATTGTGAAGCCCCGTATATAGTTTAATGGGAAAACTATATTGAGAAAAAACCACCAAATTTAGAGAGGCTCTTGTATTTTGTGGGTTTATTAGTATTCCAAGTATAGAATGTTTGACTGCTGTTAATGTTATTCAATTTTCAAGTCTAATAAATTACTCTTTAGATTTACATTTGGTTCTATTTGGATCATTTTATTAATTTTTCCATTAATTTACCTATCACGAAGAGAATATGATAAATGTTGCAAGATTGCGCGTTTTCATGTTTGAATTTTACTCCATCGAGATGATCAAAAAAATCGAATTTAATAAAAATTTTAATCATATTCTTGCAATAACAAGATGAGTTGCACACGTGTTCTCTATTGCATAGGTAGAAGACAATGACGTGATTGATTTAGCTGAATCATCCACTTCTTTTGTTTTCTTGAACTAACTTTCAATTTTTACTTATGTTGAGCATTTTTTTGATGACTCTTATAGATTTATTGATGGCGGTAAAATCATAGTTCATTAAAGGGACATTCACAAGAATATATGAGGAATATTAAGTATTAGAAGGACTTAAAATAAGCTCCGAAACATGAAAGAATATGTAAGTAGTTAGTTCCCGACTTTTCTCAAGTAGTACATGTAGGGAATAACCCTAAAAAGTTAAACTTGACATTGTAACACCCGAGCCCCGATGAGAAATTAAATACCCAATTTTTTCTTTTGAGTCAAACTTCCCGCAATTTATTCAGGATCTTAGATGTCGAATTTCAAGATAGATAGAAGAGAAAAATGCTTAAAAAATCTCATCGGCTTACAAAAAAATATAAAAGAAAATAGTAGAAGTTTTGAAAAATCTGTCAAAGTCAAAACCTACTCACGGTTCCAACGAGAGAGAGAGAAAAAAAAAAGAAAAAAGAAAAAGAGGGAAGGTTTAGGATTCTTGAGTGAAAGTCGAAATTTGCTCGAGACGGTAGTTTGAAGGCACGGTTCATCAAAGTAAGTAACCACACGAATTTTAGGCAAGTAATACTTGTAGAGATTGCAAAGAGTACTAGCACGAAAGCATTCCTTACCTTAGTTGGTTAGAAAATGCACGTTAAGGACTTTGACAGATTGTTTTTATGAGTATGTAAGTTATGATGCATGCTGTCTTGTTTATTATGCAAGCAAGAAAGAGAACATACTTGACTAGAATAGGAGTTGGACTAACGTGGATCAATATCTTAATCGTGATATAAAAAATTACCAAATTGCCCTTATGATGAAATTTGTGATGAATGTTGTTTTATATGCTTTCCAGTAATGTTAGCAAGGAAGATGGACCTATTGTGATTTGTGCTCAAGGTGATTGATGAATGTTATCTTTCTGTTGAGCTTGTTTGTTTGTATGTCCACATGTTTTAGCTTCGAGTGTTTAATTGTGTGATCTCGCTCTAGAATGTGTTTATTTACACAGAGTTAGGGCGATAGAGTTAAGTTGGCTTAGATGATGACTTAGGGTATGACGGCTCCAATAAACTAAGCATCGTAGGATATTGAACAACGGTCAATTAATATAGATTCTATTGCTCCAACGCTATGAAATATTTGTGAAGGCTAAACAAAACAGTCTCGAGCTATATCAACATTTTTAATTAGTTGGTTAAATATTTATTACAATGGAAAGTTATATTTACTTTTTGACATTTTTATGAGTTAAAAGACAAATAAAAATTAAAACTAAAGGAATAATGTCTATATTTTTGTCCCATCTTTTTTTTTTTTCTAAATTGTTTCAAATGGGCTATGTTCTTTCTAATTTTGTTTAGAAATGGCAAAATTGATCGAATGATACTTTGATAATGTGTTAATAATGAGAAGCTTTTATACCATGTTAAGAATGATGCTTTAGTACGATGTTAAGAATGATAAATATAGGTGGGATCGAACGTTCAAGAAACATAGGTAGGATCAAAAGTCCTAGTGGAATCTACAGTCCAATTTTTATTAATGTTCACAACGTCTCGAATTGATCTACAAATGTTAAGAATGATACTTTGATACCACGTTAATAATGAGAAGCTCTGATACCATATTAAGAATGATTCTCTAATACTATGTTAAGAACGATTCTCTGATACTATGTTAAGAATGAGAAACATAAGTGAGATCGAATGTTCGAGAAACATAGGTGGGATCTAAAGTCAAATTTTCATTAATGTTCACATGGACTCAATAGAATACAAACTACAGACTAAATCCAAAAAAACAATAGATAAAATAAAATATATCAAATATAAAATCCTAACTAAAATGTATTCCAATAAAAAAAAACAAAACTAAAAAACATGACCCATAAGACAATCTTTCATCACAAAATTACAAAAATTATGGTTTCATGCTTTTGAAATTATTGTCCGTAATGTCTGTTTGGAGCCGACTTTGTTAGATAAGGTTTATGTATGCTTTTATTTTGGTGCACACAAATGTTCTCAAATTGCAAGTTTTGAGAATCCAAGAAGAAAACCATGGCGGAATTCTTGTGGACCTTCGCTGTGCAAGAAGTGTTGAAGAAGACGCTGAAACTGGCGGCTGAGCAGGTTGGCCTGGCATGGGGATTCAAGGATGAACTCTCGAAAATGAAGGATTCTTTACTCATGGCGCAAGCCATCCTAACGGATGTTGAAAAAATGAAGGTAGACCTTAACTCCTTAAAGCTATGGGTGAAGAAGCTTGAAGATATCGTCTTCAAAGCCGATGTTTTGCTCGATGAGCTCGCTTATGAAGACGTTCGAAGTAAAGTGGAAATCGGGAAAGATATGATGGTACGCAATTTCTTTTCGTTGTCAAAAAATTTCTTTGTTTTTCGTCTCAAAATTGCAAATGAAATCACAACCGTTACTAAAAAGTTGGATGAGTTAGTTTCTACAAAATGTCCTCTCGGTTGTGTTGCTACAACATTTAATGAAATTGAAACTGAAACTGATCTTAACCAAGTACGAGAGACGGACTCCTTTCCGGATGAAATTGGAGTTATTGGGAGGGAAACTGAAGTATCAAATATAGTGGATAAACTACTCGCTCTTAAGAATCACGAAACTCTGGTTGTTTTACCCATCGTTGGTACTGGTGGATTAGGAAAAACAACTCTTGTGAAGGAGGTTTTCCATCATGATATGATAAGGAAGAATTTCGATACAACTATATGGGTATGTGTGTCTGACCATTTTAAAATCAACAAAATTTTGAGAGCAATCGTGGGATCCTTGAATCCAACATTTGGTGGCTCAGATGAAAGGGAACTCATACTTCGGGAGCTCAAAAGTCTGTTGAGTGTCAAAAAGTATTTTCTTGTGCTCGATGATGTTTGGAATGAAGAACCCGTTCTATGGAATGAGTTGAGGGCTTGTTTACTAAAGATCAGTCAAAATGTTGGAAGTGCTATAGTTGTGACTACTAGAAGTGATAAAGTTGCTGAAATTATGGAGACAAATTACAGACATCATCTAAGGCAGTTGTCGGACGATCATTGTTGGTCTTTATTTGAAGAATGTGCATTCAGAAGTGATTTATCAATAATTCCTATTGTGATTCGAGAACAACTTGTTAAAAAATTTGGTGGTATACCATTGGTTGTGAAAGTGTTGGGAGGAATGGTGAAATCATGCAAGAATGACGATGAACTGCAATCGACTTTAGAAAATCTAGTGAGAATTGAATTACCAAAGGAAAATCTTATTTTATCCACAATCAAATTAAGTGTGGACCGTCTACCATCTTCCTCATTGAAACAATGTTTTGCGTACTGTTCAAATTTTCCACCAGACTTTTGTTTCTACAAGGAAGCACTTGTTCAGATGTGGATAGCACAAGGGTTTATTCAACTACCCAATAGAAGCAATGTAACGATGGAGGATATTGGAGTGATGTATTTCGATATTTTGTTGTCTCGTTCCTTGTTTCAAGATGTTTTCAAGGATAAGAGAGGAAAAATTATATACTGTAAGATGCATGATCATATACACGAGGTCGCATGTGCTATTTCAAATGATCAAAATTTGAGAAGGCACCTTTTAACGAATGGAAAATCAGAAAGTGATGAAGTTCTTTCGATCCGTCAAAGAAGAAGAATAGTTTATTGTTGTGAAAATGTACACTTTGATAATCGGGATATGATCATCAACTTCATCTACTTGCGCGTTTTAATTATTGATTATGGATTCATAACTGAATTGTCAGATACAATCGGTAAATTGAAGCATTTGAGGTATCTTGACATTTCAAAGTCTGGAATAAATAAGCTCCCAAAATCTATCGTTTTACTTTACAATTTGCAGACTTTGAAGCTCGGACGTGATGTAAAGCTTCCTACAAAGTTGAGAAAGTTGGTCAAGTTAAGGCATTTGGAATTTGATTTTGGTTATTCAAATCAAGTTAAGCAAATGCCTAAACATTTGAGCGGAATGACTCAACTTCAAACACTTTCTATTTTTGTAGTTGGGTTTGAGGAAGGACGTAAGATTGAGGAGCTTGGACCTTTAAAAGACCTTAAAGGTAAATTAAGCCTTTTACATCTCGAGCAAGTCAAAAGTAAAAAGGAGGCCAAGGCTGCAAATTTAGTACGGAAGGAAAATATTTCTGATCTACTTTTTGAATGGAGTGTTGAAAGAGAAGACTGTGATGACAATGATTTGAGTGTGTTAAAAGGGCTTCAACCACACCAAAACCTTCAAGCATTGAGAATTCGTAATTTTGCTGGTGAACTTCTACCCACCTGTATTTTTGTTGAAAACTTGGTTGAGCTACATCTAGACTACTTCAAAAAATGTGAAACTTTACCGATGCTCGGTCAGTTATCCAAACTTGAGGTTCTTAAAATTAACGAGCTCAGTGCTGTAAAAAGTATTGGAAGCCAATTTTATGGGAATTATTGTGATAGCAGAACTTTATTTCCGAAACTGAAAAGACTTGATATTTTGCAAATGGACAATTTAGAGCAGTGGGAAGAAGTTACTGCTTTGACAAATTCCACGGCTTTTCCTCATCTCGAAAGCTTAACTATTTGTTCTTGTCTCAAACTAAAGAATATTCCAAATATTTTTACAACTCATGGTCAGAGGTTGGAGGCTGACACGGTTAATGCAAGATTGTTTTCAAGCTTTCAAAGTCCACCAAAGCTTCAATCTCTATGCATTTATAACTGTACAAGTTTGATAAAGCTACCAAACTGGTTGGAATTCTGTAGCTCACTTGTCGATTTGTGCATAGGCGACTTTCACGATGATATTTCCCCTTCAAAATTGAACCCACCAAATTTGCAAAATATGCAGAACTTGTCATCGTTAAGACTCGAAAACTTTCATAACTTGCCCGAAGGACTTGGTCGTATTCATAACTTGAAAACATTAGTAGTTGAAGGGCCAATGCAGGATTATGATTGGAGTCGATTCATACCCTTCAATTCACTTGAAGTTCTTGAGTTGCATGAAATAAGAACCGTTAATTTAACACAGCTTCCTCGACAACTTATGTTCCTCACTACTTTAAGATCGTTGTATATTAACAATTTTAATGGCCTTGAATCTCTGCCAGAATGGTTGGGAAACGTTACATCTTTGGAGACATTAGAGTTATGTTTGTGCAAAAATTTAAAAAATTTGTCCTCGAAAAAAGCTATGTCAAATCTAACCAAATTGAATCGTTTGAGAGTGCTTGGATGTTCTCAGCTTGAAGTTGGTGAAGGTGACGTTGAACGAGAAAAAGTTTCTCATGTACCCAATATCTTTGTATTATAACACAACTACTTTATGATGGTTTCTTTTCTTCCTACTTTCTTTTTTTTAATGTTTTTATTAGCGTAATTAAAATTATAATTATATTCCTTGTACTTTAAGAATTGTATTAACTTATTTTCGTGACAAACTTATTTCTTTTTATGGATTTTTATTTTTTTTGTTCTTTTTGTCGTTTTTTTTTATTCCGAGTTAACGTATTTCGTGTTAAAAATTATCGCTACTCCAATAGAATCAAGTACAATCATTACGAAAGTTCAATTATCAAAAAGTCCAATCATTCTCGGAAATCTCGATGGGATTAGATTTGCAGTGAGTTGAGCTTCAAGTGTAATTTGCAGGTTTTCATCCTCGTTAGTGCACTTCGAAGGCTCGATGCAATCGTTTTCTCGAAATATTCTCTCAGTGTGTCATCACCTCTTTAAATATGTGGTTACAAATTAAAAACTCATTTTCTCTATGAAAAAATCAATATTTTAAACCAATATTCTATCCTCCCAATCATCTTTTGATTAATTTTTTCTCCATAGGTTTTGATGGAAACTTTTCACTTGTGATTTTGTACTTCCTTATTGACATAACTGATCTTTTTATTATCACCTACACTTCTCTTTAATAACAAGTTGAATTACTCTTCTCCTATGAGTTTAATTGTAATGATTAAAGATAATGATCACAAGGTGAAGGAGGAAGGTGATGAAGGTTTGGGAACACAAGATATGCTTAAAAGAAGGTACTCGAGTCATCCTCGATGATCTTCATGAATTTGCCTGTAAACCCACGATCTATTGTAGCCACTACTCAAAATGACATTATCTCATAAAAAGTTCAATTTTTAGTGAGAACCAACGTAATTATTTAACGTACGAGTCCTCTAAATCTCGAAAGTTAAGAAATTTAGATGGTTTAAGATGTGTGTTAGTTTTCTTTCTTACTACATATGAATAGAAACCTAACAAGTTCAAATTTTCATAATCTAAAAAGTTAAATTTAGTATTTAGTATTTTAATAATAAGTCTACTTGTAGAATTATAGTATTAATTAAGAAAAATATTTTTCTCATATGCAAGTTGCATATTGACCCTTCATTTTCAATCTATTCGAACACATCAATATTTTAAACTAATATTTTGAAGTGAATGTCTTTCAATTATTGTTCTTAACTTTTTGTTGGAAGGAACATTTGGTTAAGTCTAAATGCTTAAGATATCAGAGGGTGTTACTCACGTGCTACGATAAAAATGTCATCAGATTCTACAAGTAGGTTGCTTATTGAATAGGTTTATATTCGTTAGATTCTACTTTTTTTTTTCCAAGTGATCGTTGATTGTTGGTCAAGATGGGAGAGCTTTTGGGAGCTACGTGGTCACAAAAGAGGGTCATCTCGGGCTGTCGATCCTGTGTATTGGAGATTTTGGTTCTTTTAGATTTATATCTCATTCCCTAGTTCCCATTTTGTAATAAACATTAAACAATTGTCTTGTTATGAATTATGAATTGTCTTTTAAATATGACTTTGTTTGGTTTTAAAATGCATAGAATTTTATCGTACTTTTTAGTATCAGCCCATGAACTGACGGTGCTTCAATATCCCGAAAATTGAGTCGTGACAAATTGGAACGACCAAAGATTTCTACTAACCTAAAGTTGTTACAGTCGTCATACCTTATTCTCGTACGTGAAAATGAACATTTAAAACTTTATAATAAAACATTGTCATAGGTTTACATATTTGAAAACCAACATAGGAGTGGTTTCCTGGACAAAATTGGATGTATAGTAATTCTCTACATACAATCCATACCCCTCAAAATAACAAAATTATCATTTTGTTTCAAGTTCATTTTGATCCAAAAATCAAAGGTTTTAGCCACAAAAAAATTGCGAATATTGTACCTGATATCTCTTAGTGTTTGGAACTTCATGAAACCAATTCCTAAATCTTCTTTGATGACAAGACTCGAGTTTTAGTATAGTAAAGGTGTTAGGATTGATACCAGTTGTTAGTTCTAATACCAATTGTTAGGATCGCTCAACAACGCACACACTTCATCAAGATGAACACAAAGAACTAGAGAGAGAAAATACAAGGAGGAATATTGGGTAAAGGTTTTTTTATTGATGACTTCAGATATGTACAGAGAGAATACAGAGCCGGGAGAGAGGTTTTATTATTGATGACTTCAGATGTGTACAGAGAGAATACAGAGCACGGAGAGAATACATTTTTAGAGCATGGGTATATACATGGTTTCAATTTACTAAATATAGCTTCCAAAGATTTAAACTATACGATAGAATCTAACAAATATATCTCTATCAAATCTTTACCAAATATCTACCATATATATCTCTATCATATCTTTACGAAATATCTTCTAAATATATCTCTACCAGATCTAGGCAGCTCCATATCCCAACAATCTCCCACTTGGAGACTCTATATATCTTTACTAAATATCTTCCAAATATATCTCTACCAGATCTAGGCATCAGGCTCCATATCCCAACAATCTCCCACTTGGAGACTGATCCAGTCAACCGCAACAATCTCCCACTTGGAGACTAATCCAGTCAACCAAGAATTTCATTCTCAATCTGTACCATACCAATTGAGGCTTTGCACAACCTCAATGTTCCAACATCAACTCAAAATGTTTGCTGGATTTCTTGTACCCTCTATCTTCTCCAAACACATCACCATCTTCAACTAACCTCGAGTGAGATGGTATCGCCTTCTGTGTTTTGAATGATAGACCGGGTTCTTCGCCAACTGCATGACACTCTAACTATCGATTTGAAGAATCTTCTCGCGCTGCTTCTTGCCTAATTCTTCTAGATAGTGTGTCATCCATATCATCTTCTTTCTAGCTTCAGCTAATGCCACGTACTCAACCTCAGCAGATGAAAGAGCAACGCATTTCTAAAGGCCAGACATCCCATCATCCATGGCTTGCTCCCACTTAGTTGTATCCTCCAACTGTAGGGCCTCATCAAGGGGCTTTTGTTCCCCTTCATTAGTCACCAACCGATAGTGTAAAGGAACATACCTATCTGATTGTCACTTGATCTACTTCTAGTTTCTCAACAACAGTTGAGTATCTGCTACAACATCACTAGGTGAATCTTTTAGCAACTCAACCTCAACTCCAACTTGCTTCACCTCTGGTTCCTCACCTCTTGAGTATCTGCTACAACATCACTTTGTAAATTGTTCTGCAACTCAACCTCAATTCTCACTTGTTTCGTTGTCCCGGTACTTTTCTTCAATTCTCTAACAGTTTTTGTGAAGCTAACTCGTTTCTGTTTGCTCATAACTCAGTTCTCACAAGGACTCTATCAACAGATTTCAGACGTTCCAAAACTCCTTTCGGCATCTTCATTCCTTTAACGCTCATATGTCCAAGTCTATTATGCCATAGGCTTGAATTTGAAGCACTCTCAACAACAGCAGCTCTGTTCATACACCCTGCAATGGTGTATAAAGTTCCAGATTTTGTGTCGTGCTACCACCATAGCACCCTTCACAATCTTCCACGAACTCTTACCAAACTTTGTTGCATAACCTGTGCTATCCAACTGACTAATAGAGATCAGGTTCTTCTTGAGATCAGGAATATATCTGACATCCTTTAATGTTCACTGATTTTTTGCTGGAGTTTTTATGCAGACATCCCTTTTTCCTTCGATCTTCAAATTTTTGTTGTCGACAAGATACACTTCTCGAAACTTCCAAACTTGAAATCTCGAAACAACTCTTTATTTGGAGACGAATAAAAGATGCACATGAATCCAAAATCTAGGATTCAATCGAACTGTCCACGCTGAGGATCAGAGCATCCCTAATGTCTTTTGCTGAATGTATCGAATCATCGTCATTCTCTAATTTGTAATTCTGCTTCCTCTTTGTACAATTTGCCCGAAAGTGACTTTTTTCTCCACAACTCCAACTCTTTACATTTGGTTTGTTTGAAGATTTTTCTCGGTTCCTTGATTTTGATCACCCATTGTTTGGGCCCTTTGATTTACTTCTTCCCCTCGATTAACACATAGAGCATTGCCTGATGAATCTCCGATTTTCTGTTTGCGAATACTTTCGCTAAGAACTACATCTCGAATTTTATCGAACTTCAGTTTATCAGATCCTCGTGAACTACTGATCGCGGCAACAACAGTATCCCACGACTCGGGTAAAGATGACATCAAAATCAATGCCTTAATTTCATCTTTGAAATTAATACCCACCGAACTCAGTTGACTTGTAATCATATTGAATTCGTTTATATGACCAGCAACAGATCCACCTTCAGACATTTGTATGTACATTAAACAGCCGCCTCATTAAGTACACCTTGTTCATAGCCGACGGTTTCTCGTACATATTCGACAACGCCTTCAACAAATCTGACGTTGCTTCTCCTTGATGATGTTGAATGCCACATTTTTGGACAGCGTCCATCGGATCAACCCTAAGGCCTAACGATCCTTGAGCTTCCACTGCTCCATGGTCATACTATCTGACTTCACCCCCAACAAGGGTTCGTGAAGATCTTTCTGGTACAGACAATCTTTAATCTTCATCTTCCAGAAACTAAAATCGGATCCATTGAACTTCTCAATTCCAAGCGTTGAAATTTCTATCTTCACAGATCGTGGTGAATTTCGCCTCTCTCTAATACCAGTTGTTAGGATCGATACCAGTTGTGAGCTCTGATACCAATTGTTATGATCGCTCAACAATGCACACACTCGATCAAGATAAACACAAAGAACAGGAGAGAGAAAATACAAGAGGAATATTGACTAAAGGTTTTATTATTAATGACCTTGAGAGATTTTGAGCCCAGTATAGTTCAACTTGGAAAGTGGTCAAAATACTACCATCCTTCTTTCTGCCATCGACTTAAGGAAGAGCTTTCCATGACGAACTCCATGTAATTCCTTGACACAAAGGAGTGGAGCCAATCAAGGGCAGGTTTGTATCAATCAGAGGCCGCTACTCTTTGGATATATCATAGAACGTATCCATAAGAGTAGGAGACTCAGACGGATAAATGATCGAGTCAACTATTCCATTTGTCAGTCGTTTTACGAGTGTTTAATAACTCGACAAAGGCTAAAGACTCAAATGGATGTTTTATTATTTATGTCGAGAGATTTTGAGAGTGCCTGATATATATATATATATAGATTCAATTTACTAAATATAGCTTCCAAATATTCCTATCATATCTTTACCAAATAAATACCATATATATCTATCATATTTTACCAAATATCTTCCAAATCTATCCCATCATATTATCCCATCATATCTTTCAAATCTATCCCATCAAGGCTCCATATCCCATCTATCCCATCCTATCTTCCAAATCTATCTCATTAGGCGCCATATCCTCCATATCACAACAGCCATATCCTCCATATCACAACAAAAGATTGCAGATATCTTTGTCTCATCCATAGGTCGAAGATATTGATGTGATCTATTCTAATGAATCGGCTACCCTTATTTTTCTTGAAACACCATTAATTTTTACTCAAACTGATCATCTTTTTAAGAAGCTCTTACATATTTATTGATGGTTTTGAACTTTAGAAGGACTATTTGATTCTACCCTAAAAAAATGAAAGTCACCCAATAAATTAAACAATGGCCAATCCTATCTGAATCAAACGCACAAGATCTGGAATTAAACAAGACCATTGCACCACTAATCCAATAAGGATAGACCTTTCGTCCTATATAAAGTATTTTAATTAATGCAATAATTAATGCAACAACTCAAAACATGAACATGCTCATAATTGCTCATTCTAAATATTGAGGTTTTCCTCAATGTCGTTTTTCATCTTTCCATTAGAATTGTTATTTCAGTGGTTAATTTAGACTGTAGTACTACCCATATTTATGGTTGACTTGGATTCTTGAATAATCTACCTCATTTATGTTCTTATTGTAGTAAGTCAAGTAAGTGTGCAAGTCAAGTAAGTGTATATAATTTATACTGATATGGTAGGAAAATCATTCCATTTAAGAAAAAATATAGAAATAATGAATGTGTCTACAAACTTATGTCTTAGTTTGTCAATAGAAAAAAAAAAAAAAAAAAAAAAAAAAAAAAAATCTAAATGCAAAGCAATGCTACTCTCACGCTTGTGTGCTACTTTCAATTGGTGCAATGGTTGGGGTTTGAGCAATGCTTCCAACCAATGCACCCTTCGGGATTAGAGCAATGCTTCCAACCGATGTACCTTCCTCCTATGGGGTTAGAGCCTTCAGAGTTTGAGCAATGCTTCCAAACGGTGCATCCACTACGACATCTGTGCTACTTCCAATTGGTGCAACTGCTGGGACTTGTGTTTAATGTGATCCAAGAGTACGAAAAGAAAATTGATGATCAAGATTCACAATACTCATGACATTGCCAAAAGACTTTCACACAACATTGTCAAGCAATCACTAAGAAATGGGTGTGAAAGAGCTTGAAACCTTTGTCCATGGCCATTGAGCAGTGTCTTCAAGTTGTAGTTCAAGTTGTAGGGTTGGGTTTGGTTTCACAAATGATGAAGAGTAGCAATGACAAGGTGTGGGTGTTTGAATTTTTCTAAGATTGTGAAGCCCTATATATAGTTTGATGGGAAAACTATATTAAGAAAATACTACCAAATTTAGAGACTCTTGTATTTTGTGGGTTTCTGAGTATTCCAAGTATAGAATGTTTAACTGCTTAATTTCTAATTCAATTTTCTAAGTCTAATAAATTACTCTTTAGATTTACATTTCTTTCTATTTTGATGCTTTTATTAATCTTTCCATTAATTTACCTATCAAGAAGAGAATATGATAAATATTGTAAGGCTACTAGTTTTCATAATTTTAAATATGTTATAATACGAATTTGTTGAAATTAAAAGTCGCTCTGATACCAACTTCTAGAAAATGTACGCTCGCTCTAAAACTCACTTGTTTAAATAGTTCTCATGAAGTTGTGAAGGAGATGTCAAGAGGGGAGAGACAAGGAGACATAGAATTCTCAAAATTCTGAGAAGGAGATGTCGAGAGGGGAGAGACAAGGAGACATAGAGTTCTCAAAACCCTTTTCTATTGCTGTACTTCTTTTTAACTCTATTAACTCTTGCTGTACTTGCTTTGCTCTCTAATGTAAAACCTATTAATTTATAGGTTTTCTAAAACCTAAAATTGCTATCCCATAACCCACCCTCCACCGTCCCCCTTCATTTTTTGTTTGCCTTTTCCTTCTCACGACTAAATTTAAAAAACCTTACTAAAATTAACAAAATCAAGAATTACCTTTTTTTTTTTCATTTAAATTTATTCCCACTCACCTATACGTCCATTCAGACTTTGGTCATGTACCAACAAGTTGCTTTGCAATTCATCGTTAGTTAAAATGTTTCTTTAATCGAACATATGAGATAGTCAATCTTGAGGTCATTGATCTCAAGAGTTTTTCAATAATCACCATTTGTTTTGTTTTCGCCATGAATTTCATCTTGTTTGCAATAGTGTGAGTTGAGCAAAATATGCATCAACATTCTCACCCTCTTTCATCGGTAGCACTTCAAACTCTTTCCTAAGAGCTTAAAGTTGTGCTCTTTTGACTTTTGTGGAATCCGGGTACTTTTGCGTCCCCAATTTGTTTGGCAGTATCTCTGTTAAGGATTGTTTCTATAATAGACGCCACTGATTGACATGCCTTTGTGACTACTGAGCTCTTAAGCACCCGCTCGCCTCAACCGCCACCTACATGGACTTGAAAAAAAGAATGTAGAAAGGATTGAGTATATAAATATACTAAGTAAGCAACCAACTTGTAGGCTCTTATTGCATCCTTGACCAAAGAGGTGACCACTGGCTAACACTAGATCTAGATGTGTTGTTATTGTTGTGCACAACCTTAGGTATGTAGATAAACTTTGTAGCAATGTCCAGTGTCCAAAGTCGAGGCGCTACCTCAGAACACTCTCAGAATTCGGTTGACACAAAACAAAATGGTGAGTTAGGTTGAGACAATATGGTAAAACAAAATGGTGAGTTAGGTTGAGACAATATGGTGAGTTATAGCCTGCTTGACATCTATTCCACAAGTCTATTCCACAAGTCATAGAGTCAAAAGGTCAAGGGTGCTACCTGTGTACATCATATATCAAATCAAGGCAAAAAGGGGACTGGGGCCAATGTGTTTCTCTAATGGTTGGTAGCAGTGTTTCTCCCGAGGTTTTTCTGAAACCGACGTGAATCAAACGTGCAATCTTCTAATTTGCCATTGCGATCCAATATTGATAGAATTTGTAAATCTTCTATTATAATATTATTTTTTCAATTCACAAATTCATAAATGTACTAATGAATATTTCTATTATAATATTATTTTCAATTCACAAATTCATAAATGTACTAATGAATATTACAACTTTTATGTTCACATCGCCTAAAGAGTGCACCACAACAACTCAAAACATCGACATGCTCATAATGGGGTCATATTTGTTGACACTGGTGTTGGATTTTCATTTCAATCTATTATATTTTATGTTAAGAGATTATGGTGACTTCAATATAGTTTTTATTCCTATTGTAACAAAAGATTTTTACAATAAAACTATATATAAAGAACAGTTTTCCAAGTATGATATATAGTTACTTGAATCACTTAATACATCTAGAATTAAAATTTAGAGGTTATCCTCGCCTAAATATGTGGGGTTCTATTTCAATGATAGAATATATATATTATATGTATATAATTTTTAATGATAGAATGAGTCCATGAATAGAAAGTTAAATATGAGAAAAAATGTAAAGAATCGTTCCGTTTAAGAAAAAAATATAGAAATAATGAATTTCAATAGTGATTGAATTTGACGTTAATAGCCAAAGAAACCTCCATACACACTAATATGGAAATAATGAACAAAATAGTGATTGAATTTGGCGCCAAAGAAACCTCCATACACACCAATACTCTCAGGCTTGTGTGCTACTTCCAATTGGTGTAATGGTTGGGGTTTGAGCACTACTTCCAACTGATGCACCCTCTAGGGTTAGTGCAGTGTCTCCAACCGATGCACCCTCCGGGGTTAGAGCAGTGCCTCCAACCGATGCACCCTCCGGGGTTAGAGCAGTGCCTCCAACCGATGCACCCTCCGGGGTTAGAGCAGTGCCTCCAACCGATGCACCCTCCGGAGTTAGAGCTTCCGGAGTTTGAGCAATGCTTCCAAACGGTGCATCCACTATGACTTCTGTACTACTTCCAATTGGTGCAACTGTTGGGGCTTGTGTTTCATGTGATCCAAGAGCACGAAATGAAAATTGATGATCCAAATTCATAACACCGGTGACATCACCAAAAGTGGCACCCACTTTCACACAACATTGCCAAGCAATCACTAAGAAAAGGGTGTGAAAGAGCTTGAAACCTTTGCCCATGGTCATTGTGCAATGTCTTCAAGTTGTAGGGTTAGGGTTACAAGCTCGATTCACAAATGATGAAGAGAACAATGACAAAGGTGTGAGTGCTTGAATTTTTCTACTAATGTGAAGCCCTATATATAGTTTTATGGGAAAACTATATTGAGAAAAGACTACCAAATTTAGAGAGGCTCCTATATTTTGTGGGTTTCTAATATTCCAGGTATAGAATGTTTGACTACTTAAATTCTAATTTCTGGAAGCTTTAAGTTTGGTCTTTTGAAATTTTGAAGTTTGAATTAATGTACGTTAATGTTATTCAATTTTCAAGTTTAATAAAATTTTCTTTTGATGTACATTTGATTTTATTTTGACCATATTTAGATTTACATTTGATTTTATTTTGACCATTTCATTAATCTTTCCATTAATTCAACCGTCAAGAAGAGAATATGATAAATATTGTACGACTACAACTTTTCATGTCTGAATTTTACTCCATCTAGCGAGTATGATCAAAAGAAATCGAATTTAATAAAAAATTTAATCATATTCTTGCGAGTTGCACACGTGTTCTCTATTATATAGGTAGAAGACAATGACATAGTTGATTATGTGAATTAGACACTTCTTTTGTTTCATCGAATAACTTTTAATTTTGACTTAGTCTTTTTGATTGATTCTTAAAGATTTATTGATGGGTGTGAAATCATAGTTCATTAAGAGACCTTCCAAAGAATATACGAGAAATTTTAAGCCTTATAAAGACTTAAAACTAGGCTCTGGGACATGAAAGAATATGTAAGTCGTCAGGTTCTCAGCTTCTCTCAAGCAATACATATAGGGAATAACCCTAAAAAGTTAAGCTTGACATTGTAACACCCGATCTCCGATGAAAAATTAAATACACGATTTTTTTTTTTTGAGTCAAACTTCCTGTAATTTATTCACGATCTTAGATGTCGAATATCAAGATTAGGTAGAAGAGAAAAATGCTTAAAAAATCTCATCACCTTAAGAAAATATAAAAGAAAATAGTAAAAGTTTTGAAAAATCTGTCAAAGCGCAACTAGGGGTCTCGTAAGCACCTACTCATAGTTCCAACGAGAGAAGGAAAAAAAAAAAAAAAAAAAAAAAAAAAAAGGAAAAGAGGGAGGGTTTAGGATTCTTGAAAGAAAGTCAAAATTTGCTCGAGACGGTAGTTTGAAGGAACGGTTCATCCAAATAAGTAATTACACGAATTTTAGGCAAGTAATACTTGTAGGGATCACAAAGAGTACCAGTATGAGATCATTCCTTACCTTAGGTGGTTAGAAAATGCACGTTAAGGACTTTAGAAGATCGTTTTTTTGGATGAGTATGTAAGTTATGATAAAATTACCGTAGAAGCATGTTGTCTTGTTTATTATGCAAGCAAGAAAGAGAACATGCATGACAAGAATAGGAGTTGGACAATGTGGATCAATATCTTATGCATGATATAAAAAATTACCAAATTACCCCTATGATAAGACTTGTGATGATTGTTGTTTTAGATGCATTTCACTATGTTAGCAAGGGATGACCTATTATGATTTGTGCTCTTGGTGATTGATGAATGTTATCTCCTTATTGAGCTTGTTTTCTTGTAGGTGTGCATATTTTAGTATGTTTTAGCTTCAAGTATTCAATTGTGTGCTCTCGCTATAGAATGTGTTTATTTGCAAGAGTTAGGGTGTCAGAGTTAAGTTGGTTAGATGATGACCTAGGTTAGGCGGCTCGAGTAAACTAAGCATATTAGGATATTGAACGATGGTCAGTTAATATAGATCCTATTGCTCCAACGCTAAGAAATACTTGAGAAGACTAAACAAAGTCATCTCAAGAACGCGTTAAACCACCTAGTCGCCTTAGTTAAGCCAGCCTCGGTTACACTTTTGTCCTCATTTGTATTCTCTTGGGTCATGAAAACCTTTAATTCAATTCAAACTTTGCAATAGAAAATGATGCCTAACTACATAACGAAAGAGGGAACAAATCCACGTTAAGATCAAAATCCAAACACCAAAAAAAAAAAAAAAAAAAAAAAAAAAAAACGTGAAAGTAGTAGGAGGGCGAGCAAATTTTCGATTTTCAAACTCGACAAGCTCCCTTTCAAAGATCTCCTCGGTTATTTATTTCGATTTCATCTTCCAAAAATAATCTCTTGTTTTTTCATATAAAAAATAATATTAATTTGCATCTTATATCTATTTTCGCCCTTAAATTTAAAAAATGTTTAATAAATTCTTAATTTTTTTTAAAAAATTAAATTTATTAACATTCTAAGAATGGTTGTTTGGTTGTTGTGTGAGCCAGAAAATTCAAACTTGCTATCTATTAACAGAGGATATTGCAACTCGAGCTATATCAACATTTTTAATTAGTTGGTTTATTTATTAAATTTTCAGAGTATTACCAAATTTAAATTTAAACTTTATTCTTTCAAAAAGAAAAAAAATCAAATAGCATTTTTTTTTTTTGACAAATTTCTTTTCAAAGAATTGGATGTACTAAGAAGACGAGAGAGAAAAAAAATAATAATGTAGAGTTATTTGATTTAGGTTTCCTTGTATTATGTAATGACATATAATAGCGAATTTCAAATATTGTTATTTGATTTAGATTTGATTTAGTTATTTGAATTAGATTGGATTTAGCCAGATTTAGTCAGATTTGTTTGCATGTGTATTCAGTATATAATTAGCCCATTTCATTCCTCAGGGTCAGATTTCTTCCAATTCGTCTGATCTTTTCAGTTTTGTCTTTATTCTTAACGTTGGTTAACAGAGCCCTACCCTAAACTTAACCAAGTTAAAACGAGAAGCAGCAGTTTTCTACGTGTGTCATAATAAAAGTTTGTCAATTCAGAGTTTATTTGTGCAGCTTGCAATTCCGAAATTTGATGGGTACTATGATTATTGGGCAATGCTCATGGAAAACTTTTTGCGTTCAAAAGAGTATTGGGGTTTGGTGGAGAATGGGATTCCTGCAGCAACAGAAGACATCGTTTTCACATATGCCTAGAAGAAGCACATTGAATATCAGAAGTTGAAAGATTTGAAAGCAAAGAATTATCTATTTTCAAGTTGTTCAATCTTGGAGACAATCCTCAACAAGGATACAACAAAGAACATATGAGATTCAATGAAGTAGAAATATCAAGGTTCGACACGAGTAAAACGTGCACATTTGCAAGCTCTACAGAAGGAGTTTGAAATGCTTCACATGAAGGCAGGAGAATCTGTAAATGAGTATTTTTCTCGGACCCTTAGCATACCCAACAAGATGAAACTACATGGTGAGAACAAAGGAGATGTTGAAGTAGTTGAAAAGATTCTATAATCTATGATTCCCAAGCTTGATTATATTGTGTGTTTCATTGAAGAGGCCAAGGATATAATGATCTTAACCATTGATGAGTTGCAAAGCAGCCTGCTTGTGCATGAACAACACATGAGTTCTCATGTTGAAGAAGAACACGCTTTGTAGATCACTCATGCTCAACAATCTGGAGGAAGGAGCCAAGGTCGTGGAAGTTTTAGTGGCAGAGGAAGGGGACGAGGCAGACAAACCTTCAATAGGGCCACAGTGGAGCGCTATAATTGTCACAAGCTAGAACATTTTCAATGAGAATGTCAAAGCAGAGAAGGAGGCAAACTATGCAGAGACTCAAGAAGAGATGTTACTGACAGCTTACGTGAATATGAATAAGGCCAATAGAGAAGATATGTGGTTCCTTGACTCGGGATGTAACAATCATATGTGTGGGAAGAAGGAATATTTTTCAGATTTTGATGGAAGTTTTAGAGATTCAGTGAAGCTGGACAACAACTCAAGCATGGTTGTAACAGGAAAGGGTAATGTACGACTGCAAGTGAATGGAATCATACAGATAATCACAGGAGTGTTCTATGTGTCAAAGCTGAAGAACAATTTGTTGAGTATTGGGAAATTGCAAGCAAAGGGGCTTACCATTTTGTTTCAAAATGGAACGTGCAAGGTGTTTCATCCTCAGAGAGGCTTAACCATGGAGACAAAGATGTCTTGGAATCGAATGTTCGTACTGCATGCTATATCTCAGCCTGTAGCATTCACTTGTTTCAATACAATCACAAAAGATATTGAACAACTTCGGCATTGTAGATTTGGACATTTGGGTTTTAAGGGATTAAAGACTCTTCAGCAAAAGAAGATGGTGAATTGGTTTTACCACAGCTCAAGTCTCCATTGAGACTGTGTAAAAATTGTCTGATGGATAAGCAACAAAGGCACTCGTTTCCAAATAGAAGCATGTGGCGAGCTTCACAAATTCTCCAATTGGGGCATGCTGATATTTGTGGACTGATCAAACTCATCTCAAACAGCAAGAAAAAGTACTTTGTTACTTTCACAGATGCCTTCAGCAGAAAAACATGAGTTTATTTTCTTAATAGAAAAATCAGAAGCTTTTGCTGTATTTAAAAACTTTAAGATTCATGTTGAGAAGGAAACAAACTCATTTATTAAAGCCTTACGAACGGATCGAGGAGGAGAGTTTACAAAGACACTTGACAACTGCATACACGCCACAACAGAACGAAGTTGCGGAACGAAAAAATAGGACTATTATGAATATGGTTCGTAGTATTATTTCAGAAAAGAAAATTTCGAAAAGTTTCTAGCCTGAAGCAGTCAACTGGACTATGCATGTACTGAATCGAAGTCCAACATTGGCTGTCAAAAATAAAACTCCAGAAGAATCTTGGAGTGGAGTCAAACCTTCAGTTGAGCATTTTAGAGTTTTTGGATGTATCTCTCATGTTCATGTACCTAACCGTAAAAGAACTAAGTTGGATGATAAGAGTTTGAGTTGTGTTTCGCTGGGAGTTAGTGAAGAGTCAAAGACTTACAGACTCTATGATCCAACTTCACAAAGGTTCATAATAAGTAGGAATGTTGTATTCGAGGAAGATAATAGTTGGGATTTCGATAAGACCTATGAAGAATCCATTATGTGCGATCTGGATTGGGGTGATCAAGAGGAGGCAACAGATGTGTTTGATGAAAATGAAGAAGGGAGCGAATATGATATTAGAAGCTACAGAGAAAAATACTGCATAGGAAAATATTTCCTCTGACTCTTTGGCTAAAGCAAGCTCTCCTAGTTCGAATAAGGGGAGGAATAGGAAACTACCAGTCTGGATGAGAGACTATGCAACAAGAGAAGATCTTTCTGAAGAAGATAATAAAGCTCACTTGGCCATGTCTACAACTACTGATCTTGTAAACTTTGAAGACACATTGAAGAGTAAGAAATGGAAGCAAGCCATGGATTTGGAAATGGAAGCAATAAACATAAATGACACATGAGAATTGATGGAATTACCTGAGGACGGAAAAAAGGTTAGAGTAAAATGGATTTATAAGACAAAATTTAATGAAAATGGGGAAGTCGACAAATACAAGGTTAGGCTTGTAGTAAAGAGATATAATCAATAGCATGGGGTAAACTATACTGAAGTATTTGCATCTGTTACGCGCATGGAGACAATTCGTTTGGTGGTAGCACTTGCATCTCAAAGAGGCTGGTCCATCTATCAACTGGATATGAAATCTGCATTTCTATATGGTGATTTGAATGAAGTGGTCTTTGTGGAGCAACCCTGTGGATATGTGCCAAAGGGACATGAGCAGAAGGTTTACAAGTTAAAGAAGGCACTCTATGGGCTTAAGCAAGCTCCACGTACTTGGTACAGCCATATAAAAGCCTATTTTATGAAGGAAGGTTTTGAGAAGTGTGACTATGAGCATACTTTGTTCATCAATTGAGGAAAAGAAGCCAAAGCATTAATTGTAAGTCTCTATGTCAATGATCTCATGTTTATTTGAAAGGATGAATTAATGTTTACAGAGTTTAAAAATTTCATGAAAATTGAGTTTGACATGACAAATCTTGGTAAGATGAGGTATTTTCTTGGCCTTGAAGTCTTACAAAAATCTAGTGGTATTTTTATAAGTCAGAAGAAGTATGCTTTGAAGGTGCTAAAACGGTTTGGAATGGACAAAAGTAATTCTGCTCATAATCCTATTGTCCTTGGATACAAACTTATGAAAGATGAAGATGGAACAAACGTGGACAAAACTTACTATAAGCAAGTTGTAGGCAGTCTTAATTATCTCACAGCAACTCGACCAGACATAATGCTTGTAGTGAGTCTGATTAGTTGATATATGGAGAATCCCACCGAGGTTCATTTACTGCAGCAAAAAGGGTACTACGTTATTTGAAGGGAACAACTGACTTGAAATTTTCTATTGGAAAGGAGGAGATGATGATTTTGTTGCATACATTCACAGTGATTTCGCTAGAGATTTGGATGAGAGAAATAATACTTCAGGCTATGTGTTCTTATTAAGCTCTCGAGCAGTATCATGGTCATGAAAAAAACAACCAATAGTAAGTCTATCTTCCACAGAGGTAGCTTCATGTGCATGCCAGACAGTATGGTTAAAAAGGGTGTTGGAAAAGCTGGGTCAGAATCAAGACAAGTCAAGTATTATTTGCTGTAATAGTAGCTCTGCTATCAAGCTTTCGAAAAACCCAGTAAAGCACGGTCAGAATAAGCACATAGATGTGAGTTTCCATTTCCTTCGAGAGCTCATTAAGACTGACACTCTGGAGTTGATGCATTGTGACACACAGGAACAGTTAGCTGATGTGATGACTAAACCACTAAAATTGGATGTTTTCTTGAAGTTGAGAGGACTATTAGGAGTATCTTCTCACATAGATATAAATTGACTACTATTTGTGTTCCGTTTGAGTGAGGAATTTTTAGGTTTGATTTAAATTTGATTTAATTATTTGAATTAGATTTGATTAAGATTTTCTTGTTTTCGATGTATTATGTAACACTATATAATATCCAATTTTATTGTTCAACACAATGTGAGATTTCTCATAATTCTTATCTTTACAGTTTTCTCCGTGTTCTTAACAGACTAAAATAAAATAAGAATATTTAAAAAAAAATTATATAAAAAAATTAAATACAAATTATTTATTAGAATGGAAAGTTATATTTATTTATTGACACTTTTTTGAGTTAGACAAATAAAAATTAAAACAAACTAAAGGAATAATGTATATATTTTTTTCCGATGATTAGCTTTGAAAAATATAAACAAAAACAAATTGTAGGAAAAAAAAAAAATTGTCCCATTTTTTTCTAAATTGTTTTAAATACTCTGTTTTCCCCCCATTTTATTTAGAAAGTGCAAAATTGATAAGAATGATACTTTGATACCATGTTAATAATGAGAAGTTCTGATTCATGTCAAGAATGATGCTCTGATCATATTAAGAATGTTATAAGTCCCAATGGGATCTCAATTTTCGTCGATGTTCACAATGTCTCAAATTGATCTAAAAATGTTAAGAATGATACTTTGATACCATGTTAACAATGAGAAGCTTTGATACCATGTTAAGAATGAGAAATATAAGTGGGATTGAATGTCGAGAAACGTAGGTGGGATCAAAAGTCTCAGTGGGATCTAAAGTCAAATTTTCATTAATGTTCACAATGTCTCAAATTGATCTAAAAATATTAAGAATGATACTTTGATACCATGTTAATAATGAGAAGCTCTGGTACCATGTTAAGAATGAGAAACATAAGTGAGATCAAAGTATGAGAAACATAGGTGGAATAAAAAATACCAATGGGATCTAAAGTCAAATTTTCATTAATGTTCTCAAATTGATCTAACAATGTAAAAAACGATACTTTGATACCATGTTAATGATGGAAAGCTCTGATACGATGTTAAGAATGATACTCTGATACCATGTTAAGAATGAAAAATATAAATGGGATCGAATGTCTTAGAAACATAGGTAGGATCAAAAGTTCCAATGAGATCTAAAATCCAATTTTCATTAATGTTTACAAGTGTCAATAGAATACAAACTACAAACAAAATCGGGAATATAAGATAAAATATATCAAATATAAAATCTTTGAATGGGCCTACTCCATCACAAAATAACAAAAATTATGGTTTCATACTTTTCAAATTATTGTCCTTAATGTTTCTTTGGAGCCCACCTTGTTAGATAAGGTTTCTATACGTTTCATTTTGGTGCACACAAATTCTCTCGAATTGCAAACTCTGGGAATCCAAGAAGAAAAGCATGGTGAAATTCCTGTGGACCTTTGCTGTACAGGAAGTGTTGAAGAACACGGTGAAGCTGGCTGCCGAGCAGGTCGACCTGGCATGAGGATTCAAGGACGAACTCTAAAAAATGAAGGACTCTTTACTCATGGCACAAGCCATCCCAAGGGATGTTGAAAAAATGAATGTAGACCTTGACTCCTTAAAGCTATGGGTGAAGAAGCTTGAAGATATCGTCTTCCAAGCTGATATTTTACTCAATGAGCTCGCTTATGAAGACGTTCGACTCAAAGTGGAAATCGGGAAAGATCTGTTGGTACACTCAAAATGGCAAATGAAATCACAATCGTTACAAAAAATTCCTTCGAGATGTGTTGCTACAACATTTAGAATTGGAGTTATTGGGAGGGAACTGAAGTATCAAATATAGTGGATAAACTACTTGCTCTTAAGAATCAAGAAACTCATGTTGTTTTACCCATTGTTGGTACGGGTGGATTAGGAAAAACAACTCTGGTGTGTTAGACGAACACGACTCTCCACAATGGTATGATATTGTCCACTTTGAGCATAAGCTCATGGCTTTGCTTTGGGCTTCCCCAAAAGGCCTCATACCAATGGAGTTAGTATTCCTCACTTATAAACCCATGATCATTCCCTAAATTAGCCGATGTGGGACTTCCATCATCCAACACCTCCCCTCGAACAAAGTGCGCTTCCTCACTTATAAACCCATGATCATTCCCTAAATTAGCCGATGTGGGACTTCCATCATCCAACACCTCCCCTCGAACAAAGTGCGCCTCCCCTTAATCGAGGCTCGACTCCATTGGAGTCTTAGTCATTTTTTACTGCCTTCGAGGAGGGGCTTAGCTCCTTTTCTTTAAGAGTTCTTTGTTCGATATTTGAGGATTTGAGGATTTACCAATCTATCTAAGTTTAGGGCATGGCTCTGATACCATGTTAGACGAACACGACTCTCCACAATGGTATGATATTGTCCACTTTGAGCATAAGCTCTCATGGCTTTTCTTTGGGCTTCCCCAAAAGGCCTCATACCAATGGAGTTAGTATTCCTCACTTATAAACCCATGATCATTCCCTAAATTAGCCGATGTGGGACTTCCATCATCCAACATGGTGAAGGAGGTTTTCCATCATGATATGATAAAGGAAGAATTTCGATACAACTATATGGGTATGTGTGTATGATCCTTTTAAAATCAACAAAATTTTACGAGCAATTGTGGGATCCTTGAATCCTACCTTTGGTGGCTCACATGAAAGGGAAGCCATACTTCAGAAGCTTAAAAATCTGTTGAGTGTCAAAAAGTATTTTCTTGTGCTCGATGATGTTTGGAATGAGGAACCCATTCTATGGAATGAGTTGAGGGATTGTTTGATAAAGATCAGTCAAAATGTTATTAGTGTTATAATTGTGACTACTAGGAGAGATAAAGTTGCAGAAACTATGGAGATAAATTAGAGATATCATTTGAGGCAGTTACCATCATTGTTGGTCTTTATTTGAAAAATGTTCATTTGGAAGTGATTTATTAATACTTCCTGTTGTGATTTGAGAACAACTTGTTAAAAAATTTGGTGGTATACCATTGGTTGTGAAAGTGTTAGGAGGAATGGTGAAATCATGCAAGAATGACGATGAATTGCAATCGACTTTGGAAAATCTAGTGAGAATTGAATTACCAAAGAAATATCTTATTTTATCCACGATCAAATTAAGCGTTGACCGTCTACCATCTTTCTCATTGGAACAATGTTTTGCCTACTGTTCAAATTTTCTACCGGACTTTTGTTCAAATGTTCCAAACTCGAGGTTCTTAAAATTAATGATCTAAGTGCTGTAAAAAGCATTCGAAGCCAGTTTTACGGGAACTATTGCGATAGCAGAACTTTATTCCCGAAATTGAAAAAAACTTGATATTTTGCAAATGGACAATTTAGAGCAATGGGAAGAAGTTTCTACTACGAAAAACTCTACCACTTTTCCTCATCTCGAAAGCTTAACTATTTGTTCTTGTCTTAAACTAACGAATATTCCAAACATTTTTACAACTCATGGTCAAAGGTTGGAAGCTGACACGGTTAATGAAAGATTGTTTTCAAGCCTTCAAAGTCCTCCAAAGCTTCAATCTCTATGCATTTATAATTGTACAAGTTTGATAAAGTTACCAAACTGGTTCGAATTCTGTAGCTCACTCGTCGAGTTGTGCATAGACCACTTTCACGATGATATTTCCCCTTCAAATTTGCACCCTCCAAATTTGAAAAATATGCCAAACTTGTCTTCATTAAGACTCGAAAACTTTCCTAATTTGCCGGAAGGACTTGGTGGTATTCATAATTTGAAAATATTGGTAGTTGAAGGGCCAATGCAGAATTATGATTGGAGTCGATTCATACCCTTCAATTCACTTGAAGTTCTTGAGTTGCATGAAATAAGAACGATTAATTTAACACAGCTTTCTCGACAACATAGGTTCCTTATTGCTTTGAAATCGTTGTATATTAACAATTTTAATGGCCTTGAATCTCTGCTAGAATGGTTGGGAAACGTTACATCTTTGGAGACATTAGAGTTATGTTTGTGCAAAAGTTTGAAAAATTTTCCCTCGAAAGAGACCATGTCAAATCTAACTAAATTGAATCATTTGAGAGTGCCAGGATGTTCTCAACTTAAAGTTGGTGAAGGTGGTGTTGAACGGGAAAAAGTTTCTCATGTACCCAATGTCTTTGTATTCTAACACAACTACTGTATGATGGTTTCTTCTCTTCGTACTTTCTTTTTTTTAATGTTTTTATTAGCGTATACTATATTAATTACTACTCCTTTATTAAGTCCATTATATTTGCGCTTCCCATCTTCCTTCTACTCTTATCTTAGCCCTATTCTGACGCGTGTTGGGCTTATATGTTAGCATAGAGGAGAAGAAAATCAAAGGTTTTAGCCATAAAAAATTGTGAATATTGTACCTCATATCTCCTCGTGTTTGGAACTTCATGAAACCAATTCCTAAAACTTCTATTAAAGATCATTTATTTGTTTAGATTGCTTTCAGGTGGTATTTGATTAAATCTCCTTAGGATTTGATTTAGTTTTGATTTGCACTGGTTTGTTACTTACAGTAGATTTTTAGTTAGATTTTTTAAATATCTTTTTATATTCTCTATATATATACGGAGCCTTCTTGCTCTTTATAATATATCTTCTCATCAACCATTCAATCATTCTTTCACTAACAAATTGGTATACGGAGCCTTCTTGCTCTTTATAATATATCTTCTCATCAACCATTCAATCATTCTTTCACTAACAAATTGGTATCAGAGCCTTCTTCTTAAGGGATATGTGAGATCAAAATGGGAGGAGAATCTAGTTCTTCAGCTGTTGCACTGGAGACAATTATCACATGTGGGCAGTTCGTATGGAGACTTATTTGGAGGCTTTGGATCTTTGGGAAGTAATAGAAGAGGATTACGAGGTCCCTCCACTTCCAGCAAATCCTACCGTAGCACAAATCAAAGCACATAAGGAAAAAAAAAAAAAGAAAATCAAAGGCAAAAGCTTGCCTATTTGCAGCTGTATCTCAAATGATCTTCATGAAAATAATGTCCCTCAAAATAGCAAAGGAAATCTGGGATTACCTCAAGGCTGAATATGAAGGAGATGAGAGGATTTGTGGGATGAAAGTTCTGAATTTAATTAGGGATTTCAAGTTGCAGAAGATGAAGGAGTCTGAGTCGGTGAAAGAGTACTTTGATAGACTTCTCAGCGTTGCCAACAAGGTGAGATTGCTTGGTTATGTGTTAGGTGATTCCAAGATCGTTGAAAAGTTGCTGGTCACTGTTCTAGAGAAGTTTGAAGCCATCATTACTACTCTAGAGAACAAATGAGGTCTATGAGGCAAGAAGGGGTGATTGAAGGTGTCTTACCTGTTAAGCATCAAGACAACAGCAGATATAAAAACAAGAAATTTTTCAAAAACCAATCGACGAAAGGTCATCCACCATGCAAATGTTGGAGAGGACCTGACGCCAAATGCTCCAAATGTAAATCAACTTGGACGTGAAGCTGTGATCTACAAAGTCAAAGGTCAGGTGAAAGAAGTAGATGCACAGGTAGCTGATTAAGAATAAGAAGATTAATTGTTTGTGTTCACTTGTTTCTCAGGGCAAAGAATCAAGCGAGAGTTGATTGATTGAGAGTAGGTGCACAAATCATATGACATATGACAAGGAGCTATTTTGAGGAATTAAGAGACACTGAAAACAAGAGAGTAAAGATTGGCAATGGTGAACACTTGGAAGTCAAGGGAAAAGGCAATAAGTGATCTATTAAGTGTTGGTCAGTTACTTGATAAAGGCTATAAAGTGTTGTTTGAGAATAAACAGTGCTTGATCAGAGATGCTAGTGGCAAAGACTTGTTTAATGTCAAAATGAAAGGAAAAAACTTTGCTCTAAATCCGATGGAGAAAGAGTAGGTGGCCTTTACATCCAGAGCTAGTGCCACTGAGATTTGGCACAAAAGACTTGGGCACTTTCATCATCATGGTTTACTTCAGATGCAGTCAAGGAAGCTAATAGAAGGACTCGTTGACATTGATAATGACATGCCTCTTTGCCGTGTTTGTAATTTTGAGAAGCAACATAGCCAACCCTTTCCTAACAGACATGGAGAGCCTAAAAAAAGCTGCAGCTAGTTCAGACTGATCTTTGTGGTGTTCAGAGAACACCATCATTAAATGGCAATCTTTATTACATTGTTTTTATTGATGATCTAACAAGAATGTATTGGATCTTCTTACTGAAGCAAAAGTCAGAAGTTGGGAGTGTATTTTAGAAATTTAAAGCTAGAGTTGAGAATGAAAGTGCATGCTTGATTCAGACTATAAGATCAGGTAATGGCAAGGAGTACACTTCATAAACTTTTAACAGGTTTTGTGAAGAGTCTGAAATTGAACATCAATTGACACCACCATACACTCCTCAACAGAATGGTGTTAGTCAAAGGAGGAATAGATTCATAATGTAGATGACCGGATGCATGCTTCATGAGAATAATCTTCCAGCACGTTTTTGGGGAGAAGTAGCAAACACTGCTGTGTACTTGCAAAATCGAATTTTAACAAAAAGTTCTGAAGGACCTGACACCATTTGAAGCTTGGTATAGTAACCTCTTTAAAGTTCCGCTTCATAATTCATGTTGATTCCAATGAATCTAAAATGAAACAATCAAAAGGCTATTAATCCTTTTTTTAGCATTCAAAAGAAGTAATTGATTGAGCAATTGACAGATGATCCAGGGGTTCGGTTCCGTAGGAACTTTTTATCTTCGGATTTCGAAAAGAATTAGTAAACCCCATCTTTAACGTTTGAACCATGATATGAAATGAGTTCGATAAAACAAGCATAAATCCTATTTTGAAAATAACTAAAATACTAAGAATAATAAATAAAACAAGTGGTAAGCATGTAATATGTGGGTGGCTACCCCGAGGTACTATCTTATTATGAAGTAGTAGATTATTATGTGGAGTATCTCATTGACAACTACTATGTCTATGTTCTTTCGTGTCGAAAGTATGGCAAAATTGAATTTTAACAAAAGCTGTGAAGGACCTGACACCATTTGAAGCTTCATATAGTTACAAATCTCTTTAAAGTTCTTTAGAGTATTTTGGTGTCTTTGCTTCACTTACATTCCACAGGTCAAACGTGATAAGCTTAACAAAAAGGCAGAAGCTGACATTTTTGTTGAGTATAGCACTATATCCAAAGCTTACAAAGTTTTCAACCACACACTAGTCGTGTTATTGTGAGCCGAGATGTTCATTTTGCTGAAAATGAGCAATGAAATTGGGAAGAACTGACGAACGTGAATCAGATTTCTAATGCACCAAACAATTTAACCTTTGGTAGCATGTTAGAAGAGTCTGGAGTTGAACGAAAAAAAGAGTTTGAAGATGTGCTTTGGTTGATGATGCACCTGTACAAGGTTGTGATATTTATCAAAGATGTAATGTAGCTGTTTTTTAGCCTGCGGGTTCCATGGTGCAAAAAAACAGTCAACTTTGAATGGTTGTAATGCATGAGCTTTCGATGATCGAGAAAAATAAAACAAAGACAAGGAGGAGTATGATGGGCGTGGAGTAAGATGCGAAACAAAACCTGGGAGAAGATGGTCGACCTCTCAACACAAAGACAAGGAGTAAGATGGGTGTTCCAAGAAAAAGCTGGAGTTTGCAACATCTAAACAAGGAGGAGTGTTAAAAGATAGGAGTGTTAAAAGATCTGATCATTGTTACCAGATTTTCTGCAAATTTTAGGTGGATTTTCTTTTTCTAAATATCTTTTTATATTCTTTCTATATATAGAGCCTTCTTTCACTGGAAGAGTTTTAATATAGTAAAGGTTGCACATGTCTTGTCCCGTCCATAGATAGAAGATATTCATGTGGTCGATTTTTATGAATCAGTTACTCCTTTAATTTTCTTGAAACACCTTTAATTTTTATTCAAATTGAGCATCTTTTTTATAATCTCTTATATATTTATTGATGGTTTTGAACCTTAGAACGACTATTTGATTCTACCAAAAAATAAAAAAATTAAAGTCAGTACTGTTTTTTTGATATAATCAAATGGGCTATCATTCCACCACGAATCCAATAATGATACAAATCTTTTAATATTATATTCTTTTCAATGTACTAATCAATACCTTTGGTCCTAGAAAGTATTGTCATTCATGCAACAACTCAAAACATGGACATGCTCATAATTGCTCATTCTAAATATTGAGGTTTTCCTCAAATGTCGTTTTTCCTCTTCCCATTAGAATTGATATTTTAGTGGTTAATTTTTTAGACTATAGTACTACCAATATTTATGGTTGACTTCCATCCTTGAATAATCTACATGATTTATGTTTCTATTGTAATAAGTAATATGTATATAATTTTTAATAATAGAATAGAGTCCATAAATTAAAATAGAAAATTAAATATGAGAAAAAAAATGTAGGAAAATCATTCCATTTATGAAAAAATATATAGAAATGGTGAATTTGTCTACAAAATAATGATTCAATTTGGCTTAGGTTTTACTTTGTTATTGGCCACAAAAAAAAAAAAAAAAAAAAAAAAAAAAAAAAAACTTGATGCCGAGCAATGTACTCTCAGGCTTGTGTGCTACTTCCAATTGGTGTAATGGTTGGGGTTTGAGCAATGCTTCCAAATGGTGCATCCACTATGTTAGACGAACACGACTCTCCACAATGGTATGATATTGTCCACTTTGAGCATAAGCTCTCATGGCTTTGCTTTGGGCTTCCCCAAAAGGCCTCATTACAATGAAGTCCGCCTCCCCTTAAGGAGTCTTAGTCATTTTTGACTGCCTTCGAGGAGGGGCTTGGCTCCTTTTCTTTAAATCTATTGGCACGACTAAGTTTAGGGCATTGCTCTGATACCATGTTAGACGAACACGACTCTCCACAATGGTATGATATTGTCCACTTTGAGCATAAGCTCTCATGGCTTTGCTTTGGACTTCCCCAAAAGGCCTCATTCCAATGGAGTTAGTATTCCTCACTTATAAACCCATGATCATTCCTTAAATTAGCCGATGTGGGACTTCCATTATCCAACACACTAGACTACTTCCAATTGGAGCAACTGTTGGGATTTGAGTTTCATGTGATCCAAGAGCACGAAATGAAAATTGATGATCGAGATTCACAACACCGGTGACATCAAGTGGTCAACATTGCCAAACAATCACTAATAAAGAGTGTGAAAGAGCTTGAAACCTTTATCCATGGCCATTGTGGAGCGTCTTCAAGTTGTAAGGTTACAAGCTCGTTTCACAACTGATGAAGAGTAGCAATGGCGAAGGTGTGGGTGTTTGAATTTTTCTATGAATGTAAAGTCCTACATATAATTTTATAGGAAAATTATAATGAGAAAAGACCACCAAATTTAGAGAGGCTCTTATATTTTGTGGGTTCATAAGTATTCTAAGTATAGAATGTAGTTGAATTAATGTACGTTAATGTTATTCATTTTCAAGTTTAATAAATTACTCTTTAGATTTACATTTGGTTCTATTTTGATCATTTTATTAATTTTTCCATTAATTCACCTATCAAGAAGAGAATATGATACATATTAGTCAGAATACAAGTTTTCATGTTTGAATTTTACTCCATCAGAAATTGAATTTAATAAAAAAATTTAATAAAAAAATTTAATAAAAATCTTAATCATATTCTTGCGAGAGCATGATGAGTTGCACATGTGTTCTTCATTGTATAGGAAGAAGATAATGACGTGGTTAATTCAGTTGAATAAGTCACTTCTTTTATTTTCTTGAACAACTTCTAATTTTTATGTAAGTTGAGCATCTTTTTTATCGACTCTTATAGATTTATTGATTGTTGTGAAATCATAGTTAATTAAGAAACCTTCACAAGAATACATGAGAAATTTGAAGCATTAACAAGACTTAAATTAGGCTCTGGGACATGAAAGAATATGTAAGTAGTCCGTTACCGGTTTTTCTCAAGCAATACATGTAAGGAAAAATAAAAAAAAGTTAAGCTTGACATTGTAACTCCTGAATCCCGATGAGAAATTAAATACCCGATTTTTTCTTTTGAATCAAACTTCTTACAATTTATTCAGGATCTTAGATGCCGAATTTTAAGATAGGTAGAAGAGAAAAATGCTTAAAAAATCTCATCACCTTAAAAAAAAATATATATAAAAGAAAATAGTAAAAGTTTTGAAAAATCTATCAGTCACAGCTAGGGGTTTGGTAAGCACCTACAGTTCCAATGAGATGAAAAAAAAAAAAAAAAAAAAAAAAAAGAGGGAGGGTTTAGGATTTTTGAGAGAGTCGAAATTTGCTTGAGATGGTAGTTTGAAGGCACGGTTCATCCAAGTAAGTAAATGTTAGGCAAGTAATATTTGTAGGGATGGCAAAGAATAGTAACATGAGAGCATTCCTTACCTTAGGTGGTTAGAAAATATATGTTAAAGACTTCGAAAAAGTTTTTTTTTTTTTTTTTTTTTTTTTTTTTTGAGAGTATGTAAGTTATGATAAAACTACAATTATGCCCCTAGGTTGAGATTTCTGCTTCTGTCTTGTTTATTAAGCAAGCAAAAAATGTTCCTATGCAAGCAAGAAAGAGAACATGCATGACTAGAATAGGAGTTGACAATGTGGATAAGATAAGATGTGGATATATCTTATGTAAAAAATTACCAAATTGCTCTTATGATGCAACTTGTGATGATTGTTGTTTTATGTGCTTTCCACTGTGTTAGCAAGGAGGATGACCTATTGTGATTTGTGCTCCACGTGATTGATGAGGTTATCTCCCCGCTAAGAAAGATTTGAGAAGACTAAACGAAGCAGTCTCGAGTCCGCGTTAAATCACCTCGTCGCCTTAGTTAAAGCCAGCCTCGAGATAATGCAAAATAATAATGTTATTTCATTTATCCAATAATTCTCGTGAACTTTGACTTTCCCAACCTTAGTCTTCTTTCTTATTTTCCCCCACAACACCGTTATTTTCTATTAGAGTATTGATTCTTCTAATTTTGTTTGACATTTTTTTTTATTTCGATTTGACTAATTAACCCAGCCAGAAATATTCTATAACAAATATTCCATAACAAGACAATTTGGTGTTCTAAGTTGTCTAGCCTCTACTATAAATACCGTTCCACCCGTCCAAATTTATATAAAAAAAAAAAGAAAAAAGAAAAAATGTACGGGTCCTAAAAATTGTTATCATCTCTTCTTAATTGATCTTAATAAAATGTGTGTTTTCCATAAAAGAGTTGTGTTCAATGTTTCGTGTTCGAGTCTTGACATTGATATGGTTGTTTGGTTTTTGTGTGAGCGAGAAAATTCATATTTGCTACCTATGAACAGAGGATATTGCAACTCGAGCTATATCAACATTTTTAATTAGTTGGTTTATTTATTAAATTTTTAGAGTATTACCAAATTTATTTGTTTATAAAGGAAAAAAATCAAATAAAATTTTTTCAAGACTTCGATGTCTCGGTTTAGACTAAAAAGGACGAAAGCAAAAATAAATCAAAATAGTGAAGCTGAAATTAATCTTGATGAAGTTCAAGAGGGACTCCTTTTAATGAAATTGGAGTAATTGGTAGGGAACTTGAAGTATCAAACATAGTGAATAAACTACTTGTTCTTAAGAATCAAGAAACTCTGGTTATTTTACCCATCATTGGTACACGTGGATTAGGAAAAATAACTTTGATGAAGGACGTTTTCCATCATGATATGATAAGAAAGAATTTTGATACAACTATATGGGTATGTGTGTCTGATCCTTTTAAAATCAACAAAATTTTACGAGCAATTTTGGGATCCTTGAATCCTACATTTGGTGGCTCAGATGAAAGGAGAGTCATAATTCGGGAGCTCAAAAATCTATTGAGTGTCAAAAAATATTTTGTTGTGCTCGATGATGTTTGGAATGAGGAACTCATTCCATAGAATGAGTTGAGGGCTTTTTTGCTAAAGATCAATCAAAATGTTGGAAGTGTTCCAGTTGTGACTAATAGGAGCGATAAAGTTGCAGGAATTATGGAGACAAATTACCGACATCATTTGAGGCAATTATCGGACGATCATTGTTGGTTTTTTTTTTTTTTTTTAAATGTGCATTCGGAAGTGATTAACCAATAATTCCTGATGTGATTCGAGAACAACTTGTTAAAAAATTTGGTGGTATACCATTGGTTTTGAAAGTGTTAGAAGGAATGGTGAAATCATGCAAAAATGACGATGAATTGCAATCGACTTTGGAAAATCTAGTGAGAATTAAATTACTAAAGGAAGATCTTATTTTATCCACAATCAAATTAAGCGTGGACCGTCTACCATCTTCCTCATTAAAACAATGTTTTGTGTTCTGTTCAAATTTTCCACCGGACTTTTGCTTCTACAAGGAAGCATTTGTTCAAATGTGGACAACACAAGGGTTTATTCAACTACCCAATGGAAGCAATGTAACAATGAAGGATATTGGAGTGAGGTATTTAGATGTTTGGTTGTTTCATTCCTTGTTTCGAGATGTTTTCAAGGATAAGAGGTAAAATTATATATCTTAAGATGCATGATCATATATACCTGTGCTATTTCAAATGATCAAAATTTGAGAAGGCACCTTGTAACGAATGAAAAATCAGAAGGTGATTAAGTTTTTTTGATCCGTCAAAAAAGAAAAATAGTTTATTGCTGTGAAAATGTACACTTTGATAATCAGGATATGGTCACCAACTTCATCTACTGGCACGTTTTCATAAATAATTATGGGTTCATAAATGAAATATTAGATACAATCGCTAAATTGAAGCATTTGAGGTATCTTGACATTTCAAAGTCTAAAATAAGCAAACTCTCAAAATCTATTATTTTGCTTTACAATTTGGAGGCTTTGAAACTCGTGTGACGTAAAGCTTCCTACAAAGTTGAGAAAGTTGGTCAACTTACCACATTTAGAATTTGATTTTGATTATTCAAATCAAACCAAGCAAATGCCTAAACATTTAAGTGGAATGACTCAACTTCAAACGCTTTCTATTTTTGTAATTGGATTTGATGAAGGACCTAAAATTGAGGAGCTTGGACCTTTAAAAAACCTTAAAGGTAAATTAAGCCTTTTACCTCTTGAGTAAGTCAAAAATAAAAAGGAGGCCATGACTACAAATTTAGTACTGAAATATTACCTACTTTTTGAATGGAGTGTTCGGAAAGAGAAGTCTGTGATGACAATAATTTGAATGTGTTAAAAAGGGCTTCAATCACACAAAAACCTTCAAGCATTGATGCAATGGAGTGTTGAAAGAGAAGATTGTGATGACAATGATTTGAATGCGTTAAAAAGGGCTTCAATCACACAAAAACCTTCAAGCATTGATGATTCATAACTTTGCAGATGATTTGCTCAACGTTATTCTTGCTGAAAGCTTAGTTGAGCTAAATCTAGACTGCTCCAAAAGATGTAGAACTTTACCAATGTTGGAACAGTTGTCCAAACTTGAGGTTCTTAAAATTAACGAGCTAAGTGCTATAAAAAGTATTGGAATCGTGAGAGCATAACTTTATTCCTGAAATTGAAAAAATTTGATATTTTATAAATAGATAATTTAGAGAAATGGGAAGAAGTTGCTCCTCATGACAAATCCTACCACTTTTCTTTATTTCAAAAGCTTAACTACTTGTTCCGCTCTCAAACTAACGAATATTCCAAACATTTTTATAATTCATGGTCAGAGGTTGGAAGCTGACACAGTCAATGCAAGATTGTTTTCAAGCTTTCAAAATCCTCCTTAGCTTCAATCTCTATGCATTTATAATTGTTGAAGTTTCAAAATCCCCTTAAAATTTGCACCCTCCAAAATTGCAAAATATGCCGAACTTGTCTTCATTAAGACTCAAAAACTTTCATAATTTGTGCGAGGGGCTTGGTGGTATACATAACCTGAAAACATGGGTAGTTGAAGGGCCAATACAGGATTATGATTGGAGTCAGATTTCAGGTATTAATTTAACACAATTTCTTTGACAATTTGGGTTCCTCACTACTTTAAGATTGTTGTATAATAACAATTTTAATGGCCTTAAATCTTTGCCAGAATGATTGGGAAACGTTACATCTTTGGAGACATTAGAATTATGTTTGTGCAAAAATTTGAAAAACTTACCCTTAAAGTTACGTTTGTGCAAAAATTTGAAAAACTTACCCCCGTAAGAAGCCATGTCAAATTTAACCAAATTGAATCATTTGAGAGTGCTGGGATGTTCTCAGCTTGAGGTTGGTGAAGGTGGTGTTGAACGGAAAAAAGTTACTCATGTACCCAACGTCTTTGTATTCGAACACAACTACTTTATGATGGTCTCTTTTCTTCGTACTTTTTTTTCTTTTAATATTTTTATTAGCATAAGTTAAATTATAATTATATTCCTTATACTTTAAGAATTGTTTAATTTTGTTACTGTATTAATTACTACTCTTATCTTAGCCCTATTCTTTTTAACTTATTTTCCCAACACACTTATTACCTTTTTTATGGATTTTGATTCTAGTTCTTTTTGTCGTTTTTTTTATTTATTTTGTGTTAAAAGATTATCACTATTTCTATAGAGTCAGGTCCAATCATTATGAAAGATCAATTATTAAGAAGTCCAATCATTCTCGTAAATTTCGATGCGATCGTTATCTCAAAATATTCTCCCAGTGTATCATCACCCCTTTAAATACGTGGTTGCAAATTAAAAACTCATTTTCTCTCCGTGAAAAATCAATATTTTAAACAAATATTCTATTCTCCCAACCTATCTTTTGATTAATTTTTTCTCTATAGGTTTTGATGGAAATTTTTCACTTATGATTTTGTACTTCCTTATTGCCATAGCTGATCTTTTTATTATCCCCTACACTTCTCTTTAATAACAAGTTGAATTACTCTCCTTTGCTTAAAAGAAGGTACTCGAGTCATCCTCGATGACATTCACGAATTTGCCTATAAACCCACGATCTATTGTCCACTTGAAAGGATAGTCTCAATAGCTACTACTCAAAATGACATTATGTCATAGAAAATTCAATTTTTAGAGGGAACCAACGTAATCATTTAACCTACGAGGCCTCCTTATGAAATCTCGAAAGTAAATTTTTTTTTGATGGTTTAAGATGTGCTTTAGTTTTCTTACTACATATGAATAGAAACTTAACCAGTTCAATTTTTCATAACACAAAAGTTAAATTTAGTATTTTTATAATGATGCCAATAGAACTATAGTATTAATTAAAAAAAATTATTAGGGAAGTCGTGACCATTCATTTTTTCTCTATTTAAATAAATCATTATTGTAAACAAATATTTTAAAGTGAATGTCTCCCAATTATTGTCCTAACTTTTTTTTTTTTTTTTTTTTGTGGAAAAGCACATTTGGTTAAGTCTAAATTCTTAAGATAATAGAGGATGTTACCCATTTGCTAGGATAAAAATGTCAACAGATCCTATAGATTGCTTATTGAATATGTTTACACTTATTAGATTCTATTTTTTTTTTTAGTGATCATTTATTGTTGGTCAAGGTGGGGAGCATTTGGGAGTTTCGTGGTCACAAAAGAGGGTCATCTTGGGCCGTTGATCCCGTATATGGGAGATTTTGGTTCTTTTACATTTGTATCTCATTCCCTAGTTCCCATTTTGTAAAAAACTTTGAAGGTCTTGTTATGAATTTTGAATTGTTGATTTTAAAATATTTTATCGTACTTTTTAGTGTCAGCCCATACATTGACTATGTTTCAATGTCCTGAAAATCAAGTCATGACAAATTGGAACGATAAAGATTTCTACTAACTTAAAGTTGTTAAGATTTCTACAACTTAAAGTTGTTACGGTCGTCATACCTTATTCTTGTATGTGGAAATGAACATTTAAAACTTTATAATAAAACATTGCCATAGACTTACATGTTTGAAAATGTATAGTACTTCCCTACACACAATCTCCAGCTCTCAAAATAGCAAAATTATGAATATTGTACCTAATATCTCTTAGTGTTCGGAACTTCATGAAACCAATTCCTAAAGCTTCCTTGATGGTAGGACTCGAGTTGCACATGTCTTGTCCCGTTCATAGGTAGAAGATATTGATGTGATTTATTCTAATAAATTAGCTACTCTAGTTTTTTTGAAACACCTTTCATTTTTCTTCAAATTGATCGTCTTTTTGATAAGCTCTTATTATATATTTATTGATGGTTTTGAACCTTAGAAGGACTATTTGATTCTACCCTAAAAAAAAATTAAAGTCATACTACTCAATTAAACAATGACCCATACTATCTAAAGCAATGTGAATCAAACACATAACTTTTTGATGTAGAATCAAACGGGTTATCATTGCACCACGAATACAATAATGATACAATTTGTAAATCAATTTGTAAATCTTTTAATATTATATTCTTTTCGATTCACAAATTCGTAAATGTACTAATCAATACCCACGACCTTAGTCCTAAAAAGTATTGTCATTAATGCAACCACTCAAAACATGGACATGCTATAATGGCTCATTCTAAATATTGAGGTTATCCTCAACATAGTTTTTCCCTTTCCAATAGAATTGATTCTCGTTTTTCACCTTTCCAATAGAATGGATTCCTTATGTTACTATTGTAGTAAGTCAAGTAATGTGTATATAATTTTTAATATGAGAAAAAAAAAATAGAAAAATCATTCCATTTATGAAAAAATATATAGAAATCATGAATTTATAATGATTCAGTTTGGCTTAGGTTATACTTTGTTAATAGCCAAAACCAAAAAAAACCTCGCACCAATGCTACTCTCTCTCACTGTCACGCTTGTGTGCTATTTCCAATTGGTGCAATAGTTGGGGTTTGAGCAATACTTCCAACTGGTGCAACCTTCGAGGTTAGAGCAATGCTTCCAACCGATGCACCTTTCGGAGTTAGAGCAATGCTTCCAAACAGTGCATCCACTAGGACTTTTGTACTACTTCCTATTGGTGCAATTGCAGGGGCTTGTGTATCATGTGATCCAATAGCACGGAATAAAAATTGATGATTGAGATTCACAACACCGATGACATCGCCAAAAGTGGCACCCACTTTTGCACAACATTGCCAAGCAATCACAAAGAAAAGGGTGTGAAAGAGCTTGAAACCTTTGCCAATGGCTATTGTGGAGCGTCTTCAAGTTGTAAGGTTACAAGCTCGTTTCACAACGGATGAAGAGTAGTAGTTACAAGCTTGTTTCACAAGGATGAAGAGTAGCAATGACAAAGGTGTGGATGTTTGAATTTTTCTATGAACATGAACCCCTATACATAGTTTTATAGAAAAACTATAATGAGAAAAGACCAGCAAATTTAGAGAGGCTCTTATATTTGGTTGGTTTGTGAGTATTCAATTGGTTGGTTTGTGAGTATTCAGAGTATAGATCCTTTCTAATTTTTCAAACTATAAATTTGGTCTAGGAAATTGTGAGGTATGTTAATGTTATTCAATTTTCTAAGTCTAATAAATTACTCTTTAGATTTACATTTGATTTTATTTGGATCATTTCATTAATTTTTTTGAGCATATTGTCGATAGCATGATGAGATTTCTCAATCCCATGAGCTTATACTAAATCAACATGATGTTACTCTTCGTAGTATAGTTAAGAATAAAAAGCTCTAATACCATTTTAAGAATGAGTAACTGGAGTAGAATGAGAAATAGGAGTGGGATTTAAAGGATTTAAATCCAATTTTCATTAATGTTGTTTATACAGAATACAAACAACAAACTAAATCCTAAAAGTAAGAGAATTTATTCTACTATAAAATAAGATAAGATATACCAAATATATTATTAATAAAATGGTGAAAATAAGGAATCCATTAAGGCTATATAAAATATATTTCAATACTCTCTAAGTTGGAGAGTGTAGGTCAATAACATCCAACTTGTTTTTAAGTGTACGTTAAAAATGTTGGATTCATATGACAACCCTAGAGGTGAATAGGGTTCACCTATAGGGTTTGAACAATATAATTATTAACTTTCTTTTTTTTTTTTTTAATAACAATAAAACTTATAACATGCCATAAAACTTAAAAATAATTTAGAATTTAAATAGGAATTAATAGGGACTACTAAAACGTGAATCGAAACGTGAACCACGAAAAATTATATTTATTTATTTTTAAATTTATCGTAAAAAATTATATATATATATATATATATATAACATATTGAAATATAATAATATAATAAAAAAATGTTAATGGGTAACATTAATTGAAAAGTTTTACAAATCTAATTGAAATCATTATAAATATTTGAAAAGTTTTACAAATCTAATTGAAATCATTATAAATATAATTCAAATGATTCTTTAATTCAAATAATTTTCTTTTTCAAAACTAGTTTTCTAAATGAAATCATTATAATTTCTTTTCATTTAAAAGTAACGACTAGTTTAGATAAATGTAAATGAAATTATTATAATTTCTTTCCATTTAAAAGTATCATCGATGTAAATGAAATCATTATAATTTCTTTCTATTTAAAAATAACCGAAAACTTTTATAAATGTCATTGAAAATTCCACCATTTGTTACTCTACCAAATTTATAAATGTCATACTTCGATTGGTCTATGATGTCAATTTTGCCGCTGGTCCATGATGTTAATTTTGTCACCACATCATCAGGTCAGGTATCTTGTTTTGAATTTGATTGGTTCATGATGTCAATTTTTCCGCCACATCATCACGTCGGATATCTTGTTTTGACTAAAATTTCTTCGTTTTATCTCTAATTTGAGTGAACTAAAAAAAGGAGTTGAAATCGTTATTCCCAACATTACACTATGGATAAAATAGGGAGAATGGTTAATAATTAAAGGTAGGTTTGTTATCATCAAAACATCAATTAATTAATTTGAGATTAAGGCGAAAAAGCCAACATAAAATACCCAACTTGTCTCCCAACTTTTCTTTACGTGTAGGTTAATAACACCCAACTTGTCTTTACGTGTAGGTTAATAATACCCAACTTGTCTTTACGTGTAGGTTAATAACACCCAACTTGTCTTTACTCCCCTTCAAGTTGGGGAGTGTATCAAGTTGTAGAGAGTTGGAGAGTGTAGGTCAATAACACCCAATTTGTCTTTCACAAAATCAAATTGTTGTCTCTAGCAAGTTAACTCTAAACAAGTATTTGCTGATGATCTGGAAACACTGGTTTACCTTTTAGACTTTCTATAAATAAATGAATTTCACACGAAGATGCAAAACTCAAACACTAGTTTGCTTTTTGAGACATCTAACAAATAATTGAATTTACCCTTAAAGATGCAAAACCCAAATAATTGAATTTACCCTTAAGATGCAAAACCTAGATGATCTTAACACATTGGTTTGCCTTTTAGACTTTCAAGAAATTATTGAATTTCCCAGAAAGATGCAAAATGCGATGATGTGAACACATTGGTTTGCTTTTTAGACTTCCAAGAAATAATATAGGAAGATACAAAACCCCATAATAGATTGCAAAGATTTACTATAGGATTGGTAATTTGTCCCATTTAATTTGATTGGAACAAGTGATTTATTCTAGGTTGAGATTAAGAGGCTACCTATTGGTGACAAAATCTGGAAAGCTCACAAAAAATATCTTGATAATGAATATGTTCTTCATTTTATTGTTGAGAGTAAAAATATTGATGATTTGCCATGCTCAATCTGAGACAATAGCTATAAAGACCAGAAATTAAAACTTTTGAGAGGTGGGCGGGAAAGCTCACCAAAAACATCTTGATAATGAATATGTTCTTGATTTTATTGTTGAGAGGAAAAATATTGATGATTTGTGATGCTCAATCCTAGACAATGGCTATAGAGACCAGAAATTAAAACTTTTGAGAGGTGGGCTTAAAAGGAACATATTTCTGGTGGAAGGTGATCCCAATTCATCTATCGTCCTCTGTTCTAATCTCTGTCACTTTTCTTTTGTTCTTCCTCTTCTCCGATACCATGTTAAGAATGAGAATCTCTGATACCATTTAAAAATGAGAAGTCAGATTGGAAACTCTAATACCATTTAAAAATGAGAAGTCAGATTGGAAACTCTGATACCATTTAAGAATGAGAAATAGAAGTGAATATATATATATATACCAAATCCTAAAAATAAGGAAGAATCTTAACTAGTTACTACTCTATAAAATATATTTCAATGGGATGTAACGCCAATCTTGTAATTCAAGAAATTCTTCCTCTTTATATACTCTTATGAGATGAAATCAACCTCTTTATAAAGATTCGTAAGGAACTATCTAGAGATAGCTACCGAATCGAGCTCACAAAATCAAGTTTTAGGCTATCAAAGTAAGAGTTGCACACACGTGTTCTTCATTTATATGTAGAAGACAATAACGGAGTTATCCATTCTATTGAATGAACTACTTTTTTTTTTCTTGAACAACCTTTTATTTTAACTTAAGTTGATCATTTTTTGATCGATTCTTATAGATTTATTGATAGTTGTGAAATCATAGTTCATTAAAGGGACATTCACAAGAATATATGAGGAATTTTAAGCATTTTAAGGACTTAAACTAGGCTCCAGGACATGAAAGAATATGCAAGTAGCCATACCCGATTTTTCTCAAGCAATACATGTAGGGAATAACCCTAAAAAGTTAAGCTTGACATTGTAACACTTGAGCCCCACGAGAAATTAAATACGTGACTTTTTCTTATAAGTCAAACTTCCCCAATTTTATTCGGGATCTTAGATATCTTATTTCAAGATGAGGTAGGAAAAAAAAATGATTAAAAAAACAAAAGCTAACAGGCTTAAGAAAAATATAAAAGAAAATAGTAAAAATTTTGGAAAATCAGTCAAAGTCAACCAGTAATTAGAGGTTGGTAAGCACCTACTCACAATTGCATCGAGAGAGAGAAAAAAAAAAAAAAACCAGACGAGGGAGGGTTTTAGGATTTTTGAGAGAAAGTTCTAGGTTGAAATTAAAGTTCTCTAGATGCTTGGCAAGTCAAGGTTGAAAATAAAGTTCTCTAGATACTTGGCATCACAAATCCCACAAAAGGGTTTGGGTTCTCGATCCTTTATTTTATTAAATTGTAGTACACACCTATTTGGGGTTTATTAAATTGTAGTACACACCTATTTGGGGTTTGGTTCCTCTCAATCCAGCGCTTAGATCCACCACTTTAGCTTTAACCATTCCAAAGGCCACTCTCAAATGCTAAGACATTTATGAGACCATTTGAATGATCGCCTTTTGGACATTGTTTAAGTCCTCGACGTGTTCTTCCATTTGGACAATAGAGCCCGTCTAACTATCTCTACGCTCGAAGCTACCAGAAGTTATGACCTTCTCTTCTAGGGCCTCGACCCTAATCATTAATTTGCGGACAGGCATTGTCTCAAGGTGGTCTGCTATCACATCGATCCTTCGGCTTTAGTGACAATCTCGTTCATGCGAGATTTCAAAAGCTCCATTCTATCATGAACTTCACTCATGTAGAGTAATTGATCATAAACTAGTCCATCCCATTAGTTTAGAGCAAACCACCAAAATAAAAGAGAGAATCGAGTATTTCCACAAATAGAGTGCTCGAGTATTTAAATGAAGAACAATTTACTTGAGTATTTAAATGAAGAACAATTTTCTTTTTACGAGAACTAAAATGCTTATACTTCAAAGAAAAAATTCTAAAATGCTTTTTGTTAACTATAACCTAAAAAAAACTTAGTGTTCTCTTATAATATTATCAAATAATTTAAATGTAAGTTTACGCATGAATATGTTCGTATCAATTTAACTACTGAATTTAAATATTTTCACCTTTTTTTTTTACATATTTATCATTCTTGTTTATCGGTCACGTTTGATTACTGGACAACACTCACATTATAGAGAACAACTTTAGAACGTAGAAAACACAAACGACAACTAGCTCATACAATTCAAACAACGCAATCTCATCACAAAGGGACAACCAAAGATATATATATATATATATATATATCAAAAAGTTTATAAGTATGTAAGAACACTCATAAAATTACTTCCATACTCCGATTTGCTTTAATTGTTTTCTTATCCTTTACACTCATTGGTCACGTTTGATTACTGGACAACACTCACATGAAGATGGTGATGGTGTAAATACATTCCGTGCTTTTAATCCAACTCAAGTTGAAGAACTTATTCAACGGTCACTACTAACCGCTTTTCTAATAAACGTTGGTTACATTTCTTTATGTTATTTGTACCAGTAACTAGTTTATAGATGAGTACTCTTGGAGTAGTTGGTCTGGCCCTTAACCTACGTGCCTATGACTTCGTTTCTCAAGAAATCCGTGCAGCAGAAGATCCTAAATTTGAGACTCTACACCAAAAACGTTAAAATAGCGACAGTCCTATTTGAATCCGATGTGAATCAATTTTTTTTCAAACGGACTACTATTGTGCCACAAATCCAATAATGATATAATTTGTAAAAATCTTTTAATATTATATTTTTTTCGACTCACAAATTTGTAAATGTACTAATCAATAACCAAAAACTTTTGGTCGTTGTCATTAATCGCTTATTCTAAATATTGAGGCTTCCTCAATATCATTTTTCATCTTTCCATTAGAATTGGTATTTTACTAGTTAATGTTTTAGACTATAGTATAGTAGTTGACTTCAATTCTTGAATGATCTACATCATTTATGTTCCTAGGGTAGTAAGTCAAGTAAACATGTAAATAATTTTTAATGATAGAATTGAGTTCATAAATTAAAATAAAAAATTAAATATGAGAAAAAAAAAAAAAGGAAAATCAGTCAATTTATGAAAAAATATATAGAAATAATGAATTTGTCTGTTTGGTTTAGAAAAACCTCGATGCCCAACAATGCTACTCTCACGCTTCTGTGCTACTTCCAAGTGATGCAATGGTTGGGGTTTGAGCAATGCTTCCAACCAATGCACCCTCGGGGGTTTGAGCAATGCTTCCAACCGATGCACCCTCGGGGGTTTGAGCAATGCTTCCAACCGATGCACCCTCGGGGGTTTGAGCAATGCTTCCAACCGATGCACCCTCGGGGGTTTGAGCAATGCTTCCAACCGATGCACCCTCGGGGGTTTGAGCAATGCTTCCAACCGATGCACCCTCGGGGGTTTGAGCAATGCTTCCAAACGATGCACCCTCGGGGGTTTGAGCAATGCTTCCAACCGATGCACCCTCCGGGGTTTGAGCAATGCTTCCAACCGATGCACCCACTAGGACTTCTGTACTACTTCCAATTGGTGCAACTGTTGGGGCTTGTGTTTCATGTGATCCAAGAGCACGAAATGAAAATTGATTATCGAGATTCACAACACCAGTGACATCGCCAAAAGTGGCACCCACTTTCGCACAACATTGCCAAGCAATCACTAAGAAAAGGGTGTGAAAGAGCTTGAAACCTTTGCCCATGGCCATTGTCGAGCGTCTTCAAATTGTAAGGTTACAAGCTCGTTTCACAACTGATGAAGATTAGCAATGGCTAAGGTGTGAGTGCTTGAATTTTTCTAAGAAAGTGAAGCACTATATATAATTTTATGGAGAAACTATATTGGGAAAAGACCACCAAATTTGGAGAGGCTCTTATATTGTGTGGGGTTCAGAGTATTCCAAGCATAAAATGTTTGACTACTTCCTTTCTAATTACTCATACTATAAATTTCCGCTATTCAATTTTCAAGTATAATAAATTACTCTTTTAGATTTACATTTGATATACATTTGATCATTTCATTAATTTTTCCATTAATTCACCTATCAAGAAGAGAATATGGTAAATATTGTAAGACAAACTTTTCAGGTTCGAATTTTACTCCATCGAGATAGATCAAAGAAATCATAGAAAAAACAAATCATATTCATGCTATATCAACAACTTGAGATTAAATGGGGAAGAAATTGGTAATCAAAAAGTTTAAAAATTTCTCAATAGTATATCAAGAAAGTTTGAGCGTATTGTTGTTGCAAGTGATGAATAAGAACACTTGTCTACACTCGATAGCATGATGAGGAATAAGAACACTTGTCTACACTCGATAGCATGATGAGTTTTTTCAATCTGGTAAGCTTAGATTAAATCAATGGAAGCTAAGCTCTAATACCATATTAAGAATGAGAAGTGGGATCGAAAGTCAAGAAGTGAGATTGTAAGTACAATTTTCATTAATGTTAACTAAATAAGAGACTACAAACTATCAATTGAATCCTAGAAATAAGAGAAAATATTCTACCCAATTTATTAAATATACTATTAACGAAATCCTATAAATAAGGAAAAATCCTAAATTATGGCTATATATTCAGTTGAGTGCAAGTCAACATAATTGAAGTGATAATATTATTAAATACTTTTTAATTTCGCTCTACAAATAACCATAAATAAAAACTAACCACAAATCTAAAAATAATATTTAAACTAAATACCTAAAAAATATTCTAACTATTTTGAGCTAATTAAATTCTTCTAACAATCCCTCCCTTGACCTATTATTCTTTGTCGAGAATTAGTTGAAGTTAGAAAAACTTACACACCAAATTCAATAATTTTAGAGGCTTTGTCAACAAATCAGCAAGCTGATTTCGGGTATCACAAAATAATAAATTAATAATTCTTTCTTTTGTAAGATCTCTAAGAAAGTGAAATTTTATTCTTATGTGTTTGGAACATCCACGTAGAACTAAATTTTTGGATAGCTTAATAGTATTATCATACATTAGCTTTGTTCCTTCTACTTGAGAGTGACCTTCTACTTGAGAGTGACCGATCTCTTTGAGTATCCTCTTCATCCAAACAACTTGACATGCACCGGCACTAGTAGCAACAAATTCAGTTTTTGTGGTTGGTAAGGTGACTATTGGTTGCTTACGAGAAGACCAAGCCACTGCTCCTCTACTCAACATAAACACATAGCTTGAAGTACTCTTTGCTATCTTCCATGTCTCCAACATAGTCACTATCAGTAAAACCATTTATTCACTAATTTCTCCCTTTCTATAAAATATACCATAATCTACCGTACCTTTCAAGTACCTTAAAACCCTTTGCTGCAAAATGTTGTTGTATTGGACATGCCATAAAATGACTAATCAAACTTACAACAAACATGAGATCAAAACGGGTAGCTATGAGATACATCAGATTTCCCACTATTTGTTTATACAAAGTTACATCTACTTTTACACCATTTTCATCTTTGTCAATTTTCTGTCTTGGAACAATGGGATTACAAACAAAATTGTAATTTTCTATGCCAAATCAATTTAAAATTTCAGCACCATACTTGAGATATAAAAATACCATCTAATCTTTGTATTACCTCTATTCCAAGAAAAGATCTCATCTGACCTAATTCAGTCATATCAAACTCTTTTTTCATGGAACCTTTAAACTCCTCCAATAATTCTTCATCGTCTCCAGTAAATAAAAAATCATCAACATAAATGCTTACAATAAGAATTTTACCTCCCTTCCTCTTGATGAAGAGTGTTTGCTAACTGGAACTGCTTTTGAATCCTTCCTTGATGAAGTAGGATTCTCAACTAAACCAAGTTCTAGGTGCTTGTTTTAATTTGTAGAGAGCCTTTTGGAGTTTGTACACTATCTCCTCACTTCTCTTTTTCTCGTAACCTTTTGGTTGTTCAACAAAAATATTTGTTCTAACTCACCATATAAAAAAACTGATTTGACATCTAACTGATAGAGTTTCCAACCTTTTTGGACGGCAAAAGCAATGATTATTCTCACAATATCCATTATGGCCACAGGTGCGTACACTTCCATATAATCAATTCCGTGCTCTTGTGTGTAGCATTTTACAACCAATATTTCTGTGTATTTATCAACTTCAACAAACTCATTTAGCTTGGTTTTATAAATCCATTTCACTCCTACTTTCTTTTGCTCCTGTTGTTAAAACCACCAGATTCCATGTTTGATTTTTTGCAATAGATTTGATTTCTTAATCGACAGCCAATCTCCATTTTGGGCTTTTGACAACTTCCTCAAAATTCACACGATCTGAAATCATGCCATATTTTCTTCGTCCTCTTCAGATAAGCCTTTACCAGAATTATTATCTGCTAACCATACAGGTGGATGTCGATTTCTCCCCTCCCTTATTGTCAAATCTAGTGCAACCGTTACTAGAAAATTGTTTTTAGCAACTGGTTCAATTGTTTCAGCAACCGATTTAGTCGTTTCTTCTGTGATTTCCCCTTTTTCATTTTCAGCAACTTGTTCAATTATTTCAGCAACCGGTTCAGCCGTTTCCTCTGTGATTTCTCCTCCTTCGGCTGTATTCTTACTAATTTCAATGTTTTTTCCCAATCTAATTTTTCCGTTGCTCTCCATTTACCCATTTTTTAAAATGGAGTTCGATGTTGCTTGCCTTTCATACATGCCTCACAGGTGGTGTTTGGAGATACAATTTTCGGCAGGCCTTTCACTTCTCCATTTACCCATTTCTTATCTAAGCTTGAAAACATGCCTTCACTTGCACACATATGGTTTGAGCAACCAAAATCTAAGAACCAAGCATCACTCCTTTTTGCTTCATGTCTTTCCATATGAGCCATTAACCAGATTTCATCCTCTTCTTCTAGCTCTGCATAATTCAATTCCTTATTCATCTTTGGACATTCATATTGAAAATGACCCAAGTCATGATACCTATAATATTCAACAGTTGCTTTGTTGAAAGTTACTCTTCCTCTTTCGCGTCCTCTGCTCCGGTAAGTTCCTCTTCTTCTATTACTTATTTCCGTTTGTCCTTCGACTTTTAAAACTTGCTCCTCTCCATTAATGTTGGATCTTCAAAATTTTGCTCCTCTCCATTAATGCTGGATCTTCAAAAATTTTGTTCAAGCACCGCTAATGAACTTTGTAATTTTTCAATGGACATGTTATCAGTATCTTTGGATTCCTCAATGGATACTACAACATAAGTCAATTTTTTAGTCAGGGTACGCATAAACTTTTCTACAATTTTCTTGTCTAGCATATTTTCTCCATTGATTTTCATCTTGTTGGAGATGATCATCACTCTTGCAGAATAATCTATGATACTTTCATCATTCTTCATCTCTAGGATCTCAAATTCTCTCCTTAATGCACTAAGAAGAGATTTCTTCACTTTTTGATTTCCACCAAATTCTCGTTCGAGTCCCAAACAATCTTGGATGTGCGACGATCCAAGATTTGTTCAAAGACAGTACGATCAATTTCCTAGAAGAGGTAATGTTTTACTTGGTGACCTTTGAGTCTAGCATCATCAAGGTGGCCCTTTTGTGCCTCAATCAACATTGTTCCTTCCTCTAGAACCAATCTCCACCACACTCCATAGACCTTTTGGTCTAAGCAAGTTTTCCATCAGCTCACTCCGATGATCATAGTGACCATCGAAGTGAGGGATCTTCGTTAAAGTTTTGTCTTCACTCATACTCTCTCTATTTGATCACTCAAAAATTGCTGCTCTGATAGCAATTGTTAGGTTTTGACATAACTAAGCCACAAACATAAACAATGAAAGTTTGAAGTGATAATATTATTGAATATTGAACTTCTATTTTATACATATACAAATAACTATAAATAGAAACTAACATGGTAAACAAATCTAAAAAAATATTTAAACTAAATACCTAAGATACTCTACCTAATAAATTACTCTTTAGATTTACATTTGATTTTATTTTGATCATTTCATTAATTTTTCCATTAATTCACCTATCAAGAAGAGAATATGTAAATATTGTAACACTACAAATTTTCATGTTTGAGTTCTACTCCATCAAGATGATCAAAGAAATCAAAGAAATCAAAGAAATCAAATGTAAGAAATATATATATATATTCGTGCTATAGCAACAACTTGAGATCAAATGGGGAAGAAATTGGTAATAAAAAAGGTTAAAAATTTCTCAATGGTTATCAAGAAAGTTTGAGCGTATGATTGTTGCAAGTGATGGATACAAACACCATGATAGAATTTTTTCAATCCCATAAGCTTAGATTAAATCAACATGATGTTACTCTCGTGGATGTGTTAAGAATGAGAAGCTCTAATACCATGTTAAGAATGAGAAACATAAGTAGATTGAAAGTAGAAACAGGAGTGGATTGAAAGTCAATGAAAGTCCAACTTTCATAAATATTTACAACTTTTAAATAGAATACAAACTACAAACTAAATCCTAAAAATAAGAGAAAATATTCTACTATCTAAATGGTGAAAATAAGATAAAATATACTAAATATACTATTAACCAAAGGGTGAAAATAAGGAAGAAAATACTATCTAAATCTTGAAAATAAAATAAAATATACAAAATATACTATTAACCAAATAGTGAAAATAACTAAAAAATCCTAACTGGTTAGGGCTATATAAAATATATTTCAATACTCTTCATCGAAATTGAGAGTGTAGGTCAATAACACCCAACTTGTCTTTACGTGCAGGTTAATAACACCTAACTTGTCTTTACTCCCCTTCAAGTTGGGGAGTGTCACAAGTTGTAGAGAGCTGGAGAGGGTAGGTAAATAACACCCAACAAGTTGTAGAGAATTGGAGAGGGTAGGTAAATAACATCCAACTTGTCTTTCAGAAAATCAAATTGTTGTCTCTGTTAAGTTAACTCTAAACAAGTATTTGCTGATGATTTAAAAACACTGGTTTGCTTTTTAGACTTCCAGTAAATAAATGAATTTCACACAAACATGCAAAAAAAACACTGGTTTGCTTTTCCAGACTTCTAACAAATAATTGAATTTACTAGTAAGATGCAAAACCGAGATGATCTTAATACATTGGTTTGCTTTTTAGACTTCCAAGAAATTATTGAATTTTCGAGAAAGATGCAAAACCCGACATATTAGTTTGGTTTTTAGACTGTAAAAAAATAATTAAATTTACCATGAAGATGCAAAACTCCCAATAAACTGGAATGATTTACTCAGGGTTGGTAATTGGCCCCATTTAATTTGCTTGATCATTTTCTTGGTTCATGCATAAATGATTTATTTTGTCCTAATCAATCATGAACCATGGCTATAGAGACCATAAATTAAAACTAACTTAAAATGATTATATACCTATGGAAGGTGATCCCAATTCATCTATGTTAAAGATCACGTATTTGTTTAGATTGCTGTCAGTTAGTATCTAATTAAATTTCCGTTAGGAGTTAGATCTAGTTTTTTATTTAATTTAGTTTTTGATTTGATTAGATTTTATTTTGATTTGTTTACTGGTTTGTTACCAGATTTTCTGCAGATTTTAGATAGATTTTCTAGATATCTCTCTCTATTCGTTGTATATATATAGAGCATTTTTGCTCTTCAAAATTTAATCATCTCATCAATCATTCAATCAATCAATCAATCAATCATTCTTTCACTCATTCAATCAATCCTTCTTTCACTCATTCAATCAATCCCTCTTTCACTAACGATTGGTATCAGAGCTATCTTCTTAAGGGATCTGTGAGATTAAAATGGGAGAATCAAGTTTTTCAGCTGTTGCACCACCAGTCTTCGATGGAGACAATTATCAAATGTGGGCAGTTCGTATGGAGACTCATTTTGAGGCCTTGGATCTTTGGGAAGCAATAGAAGAGGATTACGAGGTCCCTCCGCTTCCAGCAAATCCTACTGTAGCACAAATCAAATTACAGAAGGAAAAGAAGACAAGGAAATCAAAGGCAAAAGCTTGCCTATTTGTCACTGTATCTGAAATGATCTTCATGCGAATAATGTCCCTCAAAACAGCAAAAGAAATCTGGGATTATCTCAAAGCTGAATATGAAGGAGATGAGAGGATTCGTGGAATGAAAGTCCTGAATTTGATCAGGGATTTCGAGTTGCAGAAGATGAAGGAGACAGAGTCGGTAAAAGAGTACTCTGACAGACTTCTCAGCATCGCCAACAAGGTGAGATTGCTTGGTTCTGTATTAAATGATTCCAGGATCGTTGAAAAGCTGCTAGTCACTCTTCTAGAGAAGTTTGAAGCCACCATTACTACTCTGGAGAACACCAAAGACTTGTCAAAGATTTCTCTTACAGAGCTCTTGAATGCTTTACAAGCGCAAAAGCAAAGGAGGTCTATGAGACAAGAAAGGGTGATTGAAGGTGCCTTACTTGTTAAGCATCAAGACAGCCGCAGGTATAAAAACAACAAAAATTTCAAAAATCAATTGACGTATGGAGATTCATCTGCCAATTATCAAAAGACAAAAGAAGGAGGTTTCAAAAAATCCTATCCACCTTGCCACCATTATGAGAAGAAAGGTCATCCACCATACAAGTGTTGGAGAAGACCTGACGCCTTCTGCTCCAAATGCAATCAACTTGGACATGAAGCTGTGATCTGCAAAGCCAAAGATCTGGTGAAAGAAGTAGATGCACAGGTCGTTGATCAAGAAGAAGAAGAAGAAGAAGAAGAAGAAGAAGATCAATTGTTTATGGTCACTTCTTCCTCAAGCAAAGAATCAAGCGAGAGCTGGTTGATTGACAGTGGGTGCACAAATCACATGACATATGACAAGGAGTCTTTTGAGGAATTACGAGACACCGAAGATAAGAGAGTGAGGATTGGCAATGGTGAACACTTGGAAGTCAAGGGAAAAGGCACAGTAGCTATAACAAGCTATGAAGGTACAAAATTTATTCCAGATGTTCTATTTGTGCCTAAAATTAATCAAAATCTCTTGAGCGTTGGTCAGTTACTTAATAAAGGTTATAAAGTGTTGTTTGAGAATAAGCGGTGCTTGATCAAAGATGCTAGTGGCAAAGACTTGTTCAACGTCAAAATGAAAGGAAAAAGCTTTGCTCTAAATCTGACGGCCTTTATATCCATAGTTGGTCCCACTGGGACTTGGCACAAAAGACTTGGGCACTTTCATCATCGAGGTTTGCTTCAGATACAGTCAAAGAAGCTGGTAGAAGAACTCACTGACATTGATGATGACATGTCTCCTTACCGTGCTTGTAATTTTGGGAAGCAACATAGGCAACCCTTTTCCTAAACAGACATGGAGAGGCTCGGAAAAGCTGCGACTGGTTCATGCTGATCTTTGTGGTCCTCAGCGAACACCATCACTAAATGGTAATCTTTATTACATTGCTTTTATTAATGAACTAACAAGAATGTGTTGGATATTCTTGCTGAAGCAAAAGTCAGAAGTTGAGGGTGTATTTTGGAAATTCAAAGCCAAAGTTGAGAATGAAGGTGGATGCTTGATTCAGACTATAAGGTCAGATAATAGCAAGGAGTACACTTTAGAAACTTTTAACAGGTATTGTGAAAAGGCTGGAATTGAACATCAATTGACAGCACCATACACTTCTCAACAGAATGACGTCAGTGAAAGGAGGAATAGATTCATAATGGAGATGACGAGACGCATGCTTCAGAAGAAGGATCTTCCAAAACGTTTTTGGGGAAAAGCAGCAAACATTGTTGTGTGCTTGCAAAGTCGAATTTCAACAAAAGATGTGAAGGTCCTCACATCATTTGAAGTTTGCATGTTAGAAGAGTCTAAAGATAAACGACTAGAATGGTCTGAAGATGAACGACAAGATGTTTTGGTTGATGATGCACCTGTCAGAGGAGGAGCTCTCAGTGATCGAGAAAAACAAAATCTGGGAGTTGGTTGATCGACCTCTAAACAGAAAAATAATTGGAGCAAGATGGGTGTTTAGAAAAAAGCTTGGAGTTCCCAGCATCTAAACAAGGAGGAGTGTTAAAGATCACGTATTTGTTTAGATTGCTGTCAGTTAGTATCTAATTAAATCTCCGTTAGTAGTTAGATCTAGTTTTTTATTTAATTTAGTTTTTGATTTAATTAGATTTTATTTTGATTTGTTTACTGGTTTGTTACCAGATTTTCTGCAGATTTTTAAGTAGATTTTCTAGATATCTCTCTATTTGTTGTGTATATATATAGAGCATTTTTGCTCTTCAAAATTTAATCATCTCATCAATCATTCAATCAATCAATCAATCAATCCTTCTTTCACTCATTCAATCAATCCCTCTTTCACTAACAATCTATATGTTCTAATCTCTATTACTGTTCTTTTGTTCTTCTTCGGTTGCTCTAATACCATGTTAAGAATGGGAAATAGAAGTGGATGGAAAGTTCATAAGTGAGATTGAAAGTCCAATTTTGAATACACACTACAAACTAAATTCTAAAAACAAGAGAAAGTATTCTACTATCCAAAATTTTAAAACAAAATAAAATATATCAAATATACTATTAACCAAATCTTAAAAATAAGGAAAAATCCTAACAGGTTACAGACTATATAAAATATATTTCAATAGGATGTAACGCCGGTAATTCAAGAAATTCTTCCTCTTTACATACTCTCATGAGATGAAATCAAATTCTTTACGAATGTTTATAAGGAACTATCTAGAGATAGCTCCTGAATCGAGCTCACAAAATCAAGTTTTAGGCTATCAGAGTAAGAGTTGCACACGTGTTCTTCATTTATAGGTAGAAGACAATGACGGGGTTGTCCATTCTATTGAATGAACTTTTTTTTTTTTTTGAACCACCTTTAATTTTTACTTAAGTTGATCATCTTTTTGATCGATTCTTATAGATTTATTGATGGTTGTGAAATCATAGTTCATTAAAGGTACTTTTACGAGAATATATGAGGAATTTTAAGCATTTTAAGAACTTAAACTAGGCTCGTGGACATGAAAGAATAGGTAAGTAGCGGCTTTTCTCAAGCAATACATATGGGGAATAACCCTAAAAGGTTAAGTTTGATAGAGTAACAATCGAGCCCGGACGAGAAATTAAATACACGATTTTTTCTTTTAAGTCAGACTTCTTCCATTTTATTAAGGAACTTATATGTCAAATTTCAAGATGAGGTAGAAGAAAAGAAGGATTAAAAAAGCTCATGAAGTTAAAGAAAAATATAAAAGAAAATAGTAAAAATTTTAGAAAATCTATCATAGTCAACTTAGAGGTCTCATACGCACCTACTAATTAGGGGTCTCGTAAGCACCTACTCACAATTCAATTCAATCCGTAGTTTGGAGTTCGAATTTCACTAGAGTTTGTTTATAAGAAATGCTCAAGAGCATTGGAAAAACTATTCTAGACTTTTGATTTGTTCTTAGATATTGCTAGTATCCCTTAACTCTCTTAACTTCCTTCTTGAGATTATCTCGACATTCTCTAGGAAGAACTGAGAGCGGAGTTTTAGTTTTAAGCTCTTCCAAGTGTCCCCACTATATCAACCATCTTGAATGTTTGTTAGGAAGAACTGAGAGTGGAGTTTTGGTTTTAAGCTCTTTCAAGTGTCCTCACTATATCAACCATCTTGAATGTTCGTGTACTTGGCACTCCACCACAACTTTGCATCGTCAGCTAGATGCATTGTTGCCAATGTAACCTTCGCTTCTTCTACCACGATACTTGTGGCTCGAAAATATTGTTCGAGGTTGAAAATAAAGTTTTGTAGATCCTTGGCATCTCAAACCCCACAAAAGGGCTTAGGCTCTTGGATCTTTATCTTATTAAATTGTACTACACACCTATTTGGTGATGGGTTCCCCTCCACTCTTATGGTGAGGTTTAATCTAGCGCTTAGATCTGCAACTTTAGTCCTGACAATACCAAGGGCTACTCTCAAATCCTTAGACATTTCTGAGACCATGTGAATGATCGCTTTTTGGACATTGTCTAAGCCCTCTACGTGTTCTTCCATTCTGACAACGGAGCCCGTCTAGCTATTTCTACGCTCGAAGCCACCAGAAGTTATGATCTTGTCTTCTAGGGCCTCAACCCTAATCATTAACTCGCGAACAGGCATTGACTCAAGGTGGCCTGCCATCTCGTCATTCCTGTCTGCTTTAGTGACAATCTCATTCATGCGAGATTTCAAAAGCCCCATTCTATTAGGAACTTCACTCATGCCGAGTAATTGATCATTATTAATTGATCATAAAACTAGTCCATCCCATTAGTTTAGAGCAAACGACCAAAATCCAAAGGTAGAAAGTGTGATGAGGAATGAAATAAAAGAGAGAATAGAGTATTTTTGACAAATAGAGTGCTCGAGTATTTAAATGAAGAATAATTTTCTATAATGTTCTTTTTACTAGAACTAAAAAAAAATCTAAAACACTTATGGTTAACTATAACGTCAAAAAAATTTACATGTGTTCTCTTGTAACATTATCAAATAATTTAAATATAAGTTTAGGCAAAATTTACTTGTGTTCTCTTATAATATTATCAAATAATTTAAATATAAGTTTAGGCATGAACTCGTTCGTATCAATTTAACTATTGAATTTAAATAAATATTTTCACCTTTTTACATATTTATCTTCATTTTTATGTGTCACGTTGCAAAATATGACTATATGGTATCGTTAAAAAAAAAAAGAAAAGATATATTTTGAGTTTCGAGTAGAGAACGGACCGTTAAAAAAAAAAAGGAAAAATTATTTCAAGTAGAAAATGGACAAAAGAAAAATGTAGGCGAAGAAATAAGTGACACACTATTACAAAGAACAGTTTTAAACAATGACCAATCCTATTTGAATCTGATGTGAATCAAACACACAACTTAATGTGAATCAAACGGCCTACTATTATACCACAATCTAATAATGATACAAATCGTAAGTCATTTAATATTATATTATTTTGAACTCACAAATTCCTAACTGTACTAATCAATACCCAAAACCTTGGTCCTAAAAAGTATTGTCATTAATACAACAACTCAAAACATGGACATGCTCATAATTGCTCATTCTAAGTATTGAGATTTTCCTCCATATCATTTTTTAGACTATAGTACTACAAATATTTATGGTTGACTTGATCCTTAAATAATCTACATCATTTATGTTTCTATGGTAGTAAGTCAAGTAATGTATATATAATTTTTAATGATAGAATAGAGTCCATAAATTAAAATAGAAAATTAAATATGAGAAAAAAAATGTAGGAAAATCATTCCATTTATGAAAATATATATAGAAATAATGAATTTGTCTCGGGCTTAGGTTTTACTCTATTAATAGGAAAAAAAAAAAAAAAAAAAAAAAAAAAAAAAAAAAAAAACCTCTATGTAATGCTAATCTCATTATTGTGTGCTACTTCCAATGATGGTTGGGTTTAAGCAATGCTTCCAACTCGTGAACCCTCTAGAGTTAGAGCAATGTTTCAAACCGATGTTCCCTTCGAGGTTAGAGCCTCCGGAGTTTGAGCAATGCTTTCAAATGGTGAATTCACTCAGACTTCTGTGTTACTTCCAATTGGTGCAACTGTTGGAGCTTGTGATTCATGTGATCTAAGAGCACGAAATGAAAATTGATGACCGAGATTCACAACACCGATAACATCGTCAAAAGTGACATCCACTTTCGCACAACATTAGAAAAGAGTGTGAAAGAGTTTGAAACCTTTGTCCATGGCCATTATAGAGTGTCTTTTAAGTTGTAAGGTTGCAAGCTCTTTTCACAAATGATGAAGAGTAGCAATGGCAAAGGTGTAGTTGCTTGATTTTTTCTAAGAAGGTGAAACGGTATATATAGTTTTATGAAAAACTATAGGGAGAAAAGACCCCCAAATTTAGAGAGCCTCTTATATGTTGTGGGTTTTAGAGTATTCTCTACTACTTCATTCTAATTTCTCCAACTATAAATTTGGCCTATGAAATTGTTTGGTAAGTTAATGTTCTTTAATTTTCAAGTCTAATAAATTAACGTTTAGATTTATATTTGATTTTATTTTTTATTATTTCATTAATTTTTCTATCAAGAAGAGAATATGATAAATATGGTAAGCCTACAACTTTTCATGTTTGAATTTTACTCCATCGAAATGATCAAAAAAATCAAATGTAAGAAGTATATATATATATATATATTTTCGTGATATAGCAACAACTTGAGATCAAATGGGGAAGAAATTGGTAATAAAAAAGTTTAAAAATTTCTCAATAGTATACCAAGAATGTTTGAGCGCATGGTTGTTGCAAGTGATGAATACCAACACTTATCTACCCTTGGAGCATGACGAATTAGCTTAGATTAAATCAAGATGATGTTACTTCTAGTGGATGTGTTAAGAATGAGAGGCTCTAATACCATGAGAAGATCTAATACCACATTAAAAATGAGAAATAGGATAGAAAGTCCAGAACTAAATCCTAACCATTAGAAAAAATATTGTATTATCTAAATCCTAAAAATGAGATGAAATAAATGAGATATACTATTAACAGAATTTTGAAAATTAGGAAAAACCCTAACTAGTTAGGGAGTATATAAAATATATTCCAATACTCTCCTTCCAAGTTCTAGAGGGTCGGTCAATAACACCTATCTAGAGTTTAGGTCACTAACACCCATCTAGACTGTACGTTAATAATACCCAACTTGTCTTTACGTGTAGGTTAATAACACCCAACTTGTATCTACGTGTAGGTTAATAACACCCAACTTGTCTTTACTCCCCTTAGGTTGGGGAGTGTCTCTAGTTGTAGAGAGTTGGAGAGTGTTGGTCAATAACATCCAACTTGTTTTTCAAAAAATTAAATGGTTGTCCTTGTTAAGTAAACTCTAAACAAGTAGATCTGACACTAGTTTGCTTTTTAGAATTCAAATAAATAAATGAATTTCACAGAAACACTGGCTTGCTTTTTCAGACTTCGAACAAATTATTGTTGTTGTGCTCCAAATGCTACAACCACAAATGATATCGATTGTTGTAACGAAAATGGAACGAATGTATTCACAACCACAATGAATGGAATTACACAAAGAGACACCAAGATATTTACGTGGTTCGGAGAGAAGAAATTTTCCTACATCCACAGGTAGCAAACAATCACTAATAATAAAGGGTTACAAGTGAATACTCCCTCTTACACTACAAAAGACTCTCACCAAAATGTCACTCAAGAAATGAACACCCATATCAACAACCTCCTATACAAGCCCATTAGATAGAGACAGTTTGAATCATCAAAACTTTATGAAATTAAATAAGGATTAATATTTAAATGGTTACAAGATTAATAACTAAATTAATAATATTCTTATTTAATCAATCTTTATAAATTGATGAGAGTAAATAACTAAATTAAATAATAAAAAAAAACTTACAATTTACTACCATCTCCATCTTGTCATAAGATCTAAGTCCATAATTTGTTACCACCACTTCAAGCCTTATTACTACCTATACTAAAAAGTTGTACCAAATAGGAAGTTTGATTTATTTGCAATGATTCTATCTCCTGATTCATAGCCTCTTGCAGTGTAATCTATCTGGGCTCTAAATAGCATCTTTGTAGTGGTTGGGAACACGAGAAAGCATATGCTATTGTATCATCAAACCATGCAGGTTTTCGAATTTTTCTTCGTGGTCTATTCCTGGCGATGAACTCAGGTTTCTTCACTCTTTCATTTACAAGGCTTTGCTCCACCTGTTCTAAGACATTAGAGTTATTATCTACCTGCTCAATAGGTTCTTCAGTAGGAGCAACCATATCAGGAGAGAACACCACCTTCTCCATCTGCTTCGATCCCTTTTCATTATTTTCAATTTTCTGCAAAAACATTCCAGACTCATCGATTGTCACATCTCGACTATTAACAATCTTTTTCTGGACACCATAACCTATAGCCCTTCACGCCTTTGCTAAAGCCCACAAGCTTGGCTTTTTTAAATCTAGGATCAAGATTTGAGTCTGTCACATGATAATAAGCAGGACAACCAAACACATGCAATTTATCATAATCACTAACAGGAGTACCTGACCATACTTCAAGCGGAGTTTTTCAACCATTTCCAAAAATAGGTAAACAATTCACCAAGTGAACTGCATAACTGAGAGCCTCAGCCCAAAATGTCTTACTCAATCCTGCTTGAGACAATATGCATCGAACTTTCTCTATGAATGTCTGGTTCATTCTCTCAGCAACTTCATTTTGTTGTGGCTTACCAGGAATAGTGAAGTGTCGAACGATCCCTTTATCTCAGCGTACTTTAAGGAATGGATCATAAGTATATTTTCCACCGTTTTCTGATCTCAGTTTTTTTATTTTCCTGTCCGTCTGATTCGCTACCATTTTCTTCCACTCTTGGAAAATTTGGAGAACCTCATTTTTGTGCCTCATGGGATACATCCAAACTATCCTCGAGTAATTATCAATAAAGGTGAGAAACCACCTCTTTCCTCCCAATGAGACATTCTTCGTGGGACCCCATACATCAGTGTGAACATAATCCAAGATGCCCTTTGTTGGTGTATAGCATTACCAAATTTCACATTTTTTTGTTTACCAAATACACAATGTTCACCTAAATCAATTTTACCAGTTGTGGCACCCTTAAGGACTCCTTGGTTCACCAATGTCTGGATGTCGCATGTGCCATAATTTTGATATGTCTTGTTCTTTCGAACTTGCCATAGCAGCATGCCCAATTATTGTGGTTCCGTTGAGGTAGTATATGCTACCTCTTTTAGTCCCTTTAATTACCACCAAAGCTCCACGAGCTACTTTCAAATTCCCTCCTTTCAAAATGATACGATAACCACTCGCATCCAAAACACCAAGGAAGATCAAATTTTTCTTCAAATCAGGGACATACCTCACATCATTGAGTTTTCGTATATCCCATCAAACGTCTTGATTTGTACTGAGTCGATTCCCGTCATATTGTAAGTACTATCATTGCCCATATAGACAACTCCCCCATTGAACTCTTTAAAATTCAAGAACATCTCTCTATTGGAACACATATGATAGGAGCATCCAGAATCAAGAATCCATTCACTGATTTGGCTGACTGATAAGGAAATCGTCAAGGCATTATTTGTATCAGTGTCATCATCTCTAACCACATTGGACTTCAACCCCTTCTCTTTTAAGATCGGTCAATTTTTCAATGGCCTTTCTGTCGACAATATGCACACTCATTTTTATCAAGCTTTCTCCAATTTTCAGATCCACCTCTCGACTTTGATTGGGACTTTCCACATTCGTTCTTTTTCCAAGTAGAAGTCCTTCCACGAGCAGTGAGAACATTTGAGCTAGAATCTTGATATGCCTCCTTGTCCTTCTTTCGCACCTCATTATTCATCAAGACATTTGAAACATCTTCGAATTCAAGATCAATGATTCCATGTAGTAGGGTGGTTACTAAAAACTGGTAGATTCTGGCAAAAAATTCAATAGTAATAATGTCTTGTCTTCCTCATTAATTATAACATCAAGATTGAGCAAATCAGTGATGATTTTGTTAAAATCATCCAAATGCTCGACCATTGGGATACCTTTCTTATAATCAAAACAGAAGAGTTTCTTCTTCACATATAGTCTATTTTTCACACTCTTCTGCATATAGTTCGCCTCAAGCTTGTCCCATAGTTCTTTCACCATGGTCACCTTCATAAATGGATATTTATGATCCTTATCCAGACAAGATCGAATAATTTCACAAGCTTGTCGATTTAATTTCTTTCATTCGGCATCTGTCATGTCTTCACGCATCTCCTCTCAGAGAGAAGCATCAAGATCTTGCATGACCAACAAATTGCTAACTTTGCCTTGCCAAACACTAAAATTATTGGTTCCATCAAATTTCTCTACTTCGAGATTATAACTCAAAATTCTTGATCCACGTCGTGATTTAATTCCAGATGGCTCTGCCATTTGTAATAAGTAATCTAGATGAAGGTAGAAAAACACAATTCTTGAAAATTGATTTTCAAGAAAAATAAGCACGATTGTGAGCACGTCTAGTAGTCGATGAGGTCAAAACTTTCACAATACCCCAAATACCACAATCAGGCTCTGATACCACTGGTTGTGCGTCAAATGCTACAACCACAAAAATATGATACCGATTATTGTAGCGAAAACGGAACGAATGTACTCATAACCACAATGAACGGAATTACACAAAGAGACACCAAGATATTTACATGGTTCGGAGAGAAGAAATTTTCCTACATTCACGAGTAGCAAACAATCACTAATAATCAAAGTGTTACAAGTAAATACCTCACTCTTACACTAAAAAAGACTCTCACCAAAATGTCACTTAAGAAATGAATTCCGATATCAAATTCCTATATCAACAACCTCCTAGACAATCCCATTATATAGGGACAATTGTTTGAATCATCAAAAGTTATGGAATTAAATAAAGATTAATATTAAAATGGTGGCAAGATTTATAACCAAATTAATAATACTCTTATTTAATCAATGTTATAAATTGATGAGAATTAATAACTAAATTAAATAAAAAAAACGTATGACAATTTACAATTTCCACCTTGTCACAAGATCTCCAAGTCCATAACTCATTTGGTTGCCACCACTCCAAGCCTTATTATTACCTATACCAAAAAGAATCTTCCCTTTTTGCAAAAACCAATTTACAATACTTGTTACTCTTAAGATGCAAAACCCTGATGATCTTAACACATCAGTTTGCTTTTTAGAATTCCAAGAAATAGTTAAATTTATCAAGAAGATACAAAATCCAGCAATAGAATGCAATGATTTACTCCAGGATTGGTAATTTGTCTCATTTAATTTGATTGAAACAAAGTGAATATCCTTCGATCACTTCTTGGTCCGTGCATAAATGTTATTCAGGTTGAGATTAGGAGGGTGACCAAATATTGATTATGCTCAACCAAAGACAATGGCTATAGAGATATTGATTGTGCTCAATCAGTAACAATGGCTATAGAGACTAGAAATTAAAACTTTTTAGATGTGAGGTTAAAATGATTATACATCTGTGGAAAGTGATCCCAATTCATCTATCGTCTTCTGTTCTAATCTCTATCACTTTTCTTCTGTTCTTCTTCTCCTTCTTCTTACTACAATGTTAAGATTCTAATCTTTATCACTTTTCTTCTGTTCTTCTTTGCTTTGATACAATGTTAAGAATGAGAAGCTCTGATTGATACCAAGTTAAGAATGAGAAATAAGAGTGGGATCCAAAGTCATTAAGTGAGATAGAAAGTCCAATTTAAATACAAACTACCAACTAAATTCTAAAAACAAGAGAAAATATTCTACTATCCAAATCCTTAAAGTATGATAAAATATATCAAATATACTTTTAACTTAATCCTAAAATTAAGGAAAAATCCTAAATTATAGAATTCATTTGGTAAATCAAGAAATTCTTCCTCTTACATACTCTCATTAGATGAAATCAAATTCTTTACAAATATTTATAAGGAACTATCTAGAGACAGTTACTGAATCGAGCTCACAAAATCAAGTTTTAGGCTATCAGAGTCAGAGTTGCATACGTGTTCTCCATTGTATAGGTAGAAGACAATGACTTGGTTGTCCTTTCTATTGAATGATTTTTTTTTTTTCTTGAACAACATTTTATTTTCACTTAAAGTTAGTCATCTTTTAGATAGATTCTTATAGACTTATTTGATAGTTAGTGAAATCATAGTTCATTAAAGGGACCTTGAGAAATTGTACGCATTTTAAGAATTGACTCCTGGACATGAAAGAATATGTAAGTAGCCTTACCCAGCTTTTCTCAAGCAATACATGTAGGGCAATACATGTAGGGAATAATCTTGAAAGGTTAAGCTTGACATTGTAACAATCGAGCCCCCACAAGAAATTAAATACATGATTTTTTCTTAAGTTAAACTTCTTCCTTTTGATTAAGGATCTTAGATGTCAAATTTTGAGGTAGAAGAAAAAAATGATTAAAAAAAAAAAACTCACCAGCTTAAGAAAAATATTTTAAATAGTAAAAATTTTGAAAAATCTGTCAAAGTAACTAGTAATTAGGGGTCTTGTAAGCAAGAAAAATGAAAAGGAAGAGAGGGGGAGTTTAGGATTCTTGAGAGAAGATCAAAATTTGCTCTAAGACTGTAGTTTTGAGTTTGAATTTCACTTGAGTTTGTTTATAAGAAATGCTCAAGGGCGTTCGAAAAACTATTCTAGACTTTTGATTTGTTCTTAGATATTGCGATTATCTCGACATTCTCTAGAAAGAATTAAGAGAGGAGTACTGCTTTTAACCTCTTCCAAGTGTCCACAGTGTATCGACCATCTTGAATGTTCGCGTACTTGGCGCTCCACCACAACTTTGCATCGTCAGCTAGATGCATTGTTGCCAATATAACCTTTGCTTCTTCTGTCACGATATTTGTGGCTTGAAAGTATTGTTCGAGGTTGAAAATAAGTTTCTCTAAATCCTTGGCATCTCAAACCCCACAAAAGGCTTTAGGCTCTCGTATCTTTATCTTATTAAATTGTACTACATATCTATTTGGGGTTTGGTTCCCCTCCATTCTTATGGTGAGGTTTAATTCAGCGCTTAGATCAGCCATTTAGCCCTGACAATTCCAAGGGTAAGGGCTACTCTCAAATCCTCAAACATTTCTAAGACCATCTGAATGGTCGCTTTTTAGACATTGTCTAAGCCCTCTACGTGTTCTTCCATTCATACAACAGAGCCCGAGCCCGTCTAACTATCTCTATGCTCGAAGCCACTAGAAGTTATGACCTTGTCTTCTAGGGCCTCGGCCCTAATCATTAATTCGTGCATTGCCTTAGGATGGCCTGCCATCTCGTCGTTCCTGTCGGCTTTAGCGACAATCTCGTTCATGCAAGATCTCAAAAGCCCCATTCTATCAAGAACTTGACTCATGCGGAGCAATGGATCATTATTAATTGATGATAAAACTAGTCCATCCCGTTAGTTTAGAGCAAACAACCAAAATCCAAAGGGAGAAAGTGTAAAGGTAGAAAGTGAGGTGAGGAATGAAATAAAAGAGAGAATCGAGTATTTTGACAAATAGAGTGCTCAGTATTTACATGAAGAACAATGGAAAAAATCTAAAACGCTTATTGTTAACTATAACTATGACTAAAAAAAATTTACTTCGATTCTCTTATAATATTATCATATAATTTAAATACAAGTTTACGTGTTCGTATCAATTTAACTATTGAGTTTAAATATTTTCATCTCACCTTTTTTACATATTTATCTTCTTGTGTATCTGTTACATTGCACAATATTATTAACAGACTATATGGTATGACGTTAAAAAATAAATCGACTATATGGTATGACGTTAAAAAATAAATCGACTATATGGTATGACGTTAAAAAATAAATCGACTATATGGTATGACTTTAAAAAATAAAAAAAAAATTATTTTAAGTAGAGAACCGATGAAAGAAAAATGTAGGTGAAGAAAAAAGTATAGAGAACAACGTAGAAAGCACATACCAAAACTGCAAACATCTTTTGATTTATTCAACCAACTAAATCTCGATCACAAAGGGACAACCAAAGCACACAGATATATGGAAAAGTTTGTGTATAAGAACACTCCTAAAACTTCCCTACTCAATTTGCTTTAATTGTTTTCTTATCCTTTACACCATCTTTTTCTTTATTCTGTCATTTTTCGACCTCTTTTCGCTGCAACAAGAAACTTTTACCTTTGATTTTTTCTCCTTTGCTTAATTAAAGTTACCCTACTAAATTAAACAATGACCACTCCTATTTGAATCAGATGTGAATTAAATGTGAATTAAACACACAACCTTTCGATCGGGAGTCAAACAAACTATCTTTTAATATTATATTCTTTTGAACTCACAAATTCGTAAATGTACTAATCAATACCCAAAACTTTTGGTCCTAAAAACTATTGTCATAGAAACAACTTACCTCAATGTCGTTTTTCATCTTTCCATTAGAATAACTTACCTCAATGTCGTTTTTCATCTTTCCATTAGAATTGGTATTTTAGTGGTTAATTTTTTTAGACTTTAGTACTACCAATATTTATGGTTGACTTCAATCCTCAAATAATCTACCTCATTTATGTTTCTACTGTGGTAAGTCAAGTAACATGTATATAATTTTTAATGATAGAATAGAAAATTAAATATGAGAAAAAAAAATGTAGGAAAATCATTCCATTTATGAAAAAATATATAGAAATAATGAATTTGTCTACAATGATTCAGTTTGGCATAAATTTTACTTTGTAATTAGCCAAAAAAAAAAAAAAAAAAAAACCTCCATGCCCCGCAATGCTACTCTCACGCTTGCGTGCTACTTCCAATTGGTGTAATGGTTGGGGTTTTAGCAATAGTTCCAACTGGTGCACCCTCCGGAGTTAGAGCAATGCTTCCAACCGATTTACCCTCCGGGGTTAGAGCCTCCGGAGTTTGAGCAATGCTTCCAACCGATTTACCCTCCGGGATTAGAGCCTCCGGAGTTTGAGCAATGCTTCCAACTGGTGCATCCACTAGGACTTCTGTACTACTTCCAATTGGTGCAACTGTTGGGGCTTGTGTTTCATGTGATCCAAGAGCATGAAATGAAAATTGATGATCGAGATTCACATCACCGGTGACATCGCCAAAAGTGGCACCCACTTTCACACAACATTGCAAAGCAATAACTAAGAAAAGGGTGTGAAAGAGATTGAAACCTTTGCCCATGGTCATTGTGAAGTGTCTTCAAGTTGTAAGGTTACAAGCTCGTTTCAAAAAGGATGAAGAGTAGTAATAGCAAAGGTGTGAGTGAATGTGAAGCTCTATATATAGTTTTATGGAAAAACTATATTGAGAAAAGACCACCAAATTTAGAGAGGTTCTTATATTTTGTGGGTTTCATAGTATTCCAAATATAGAATGTTTGACTACTCCATTTCTAATGTCTCAAAGTATAAATTTGGTCTATGAAATTGTGAGGTAAGTTAATGTTATTCAATTTTCAAGTCTAAAAATTACTCTTTAGATTTACATTTGATTTTATTTTGATTACTTCATTAATTTTTCCATTAATTCACCTATCAAGAAGAGAATATGGTAAATATTGTAAGACTACTTTTTTTCATGTCGAAATGATCAAAGAAATCAAAGAAATTAAATGTAAAAATAAAAAAATAAAATAAAAATATATTAGTGCTATAGCAACAACTTGAGATCAAATGGGGAAGGAAAAAATTGGTAATCAAAAAGTTCTAAAATTTCTCAGTAGTATATCAAGAAAGTTTGAGTGTATGGTTGTTACAAGTGATAAATATGAACACTTATCTATACTCATGATGAGTTTTTTCAATCCTATAAACTTAGATTAAATCAACATGATGTTACTCGTTGCTTTAATACCATGTTAACAATGAGAAATAGAAGTGGGATCAAAAAGTCCAAAAGGGGGATTGAAAGTCCAATTTTCATTAACGTTCACAAAGTTTAAATAGAATACAAACTACAAACTAAATCATAAAAATAAAGAAAATATTCTACTATCCAAATCCTCAAAAACAAGATTATATAAAATATACTATTACCCAGATCCTAAAAATAAAGAAAAATCGTGATTACAGCTATATAAAATATATTCTAATACTCTCCCTCAAGTTCAAGAGTGTAGGTCAATAACAACATCCAATTTGTCTTTAGGCATAGGCTAATACTCTCCCTCAAGTTCGAGAGTGTAGGTCAATAACAACATCCAATTTGTCTTTACGCATAGGTTAATAACGTTGAATTCAACTTAAAATGATAAAGGTTAATTTTAGATAATTTGTTAGGAGAGGTTAATTTGAAAAGTAAGTGGTGTCTTTCATCCCTATTATTAGTGCTAGAAAAGTTATAAATAACTAGAGCAGAAGAGAGCAAGAGAGAAGAAATACAGACCAGTAAAAAAGGTTTTTTTTTTATAAAATCAATGTTCTTTGTCTCCTTGTCTCTCCTCTCTCGACATCTCCTTCACAAATACGCGAGTAGTATTTTCACACAGTTCTTTGTCTCCTTTTCTCTCCTCTCTCGACATCTCCTTCACAAATACGCGAGTAGTATTTTCACACAGTGGTATCGGAGCATTCTTATTTCTACAAATTGGCGTCAGAGCCGATGGCGAATATGATGGGTCAACTGTCGCTACCGCGATTAACAAAGACGAACTACGAAATTGAAGCATCCAAATGAAAGTTCTTCTCGGTTTTAAGACGCGTGGGAGGTGGTCGAAGAAGGTTTCGAAGAACCGAAGGATACCACGAGTTATATGGCAACGCAAAACAAGGCGTTAAAAGAATTACGATCAAAGGATAAGACAACATTATACATGCTATTCCGAGCTGTAGATGAGTCGGGCTTTGAGAAGATTGTCAAGGAAACTACTTCAAAAGAAGCGTGGGACACTTTAGAAAAGGTGTTCAAAAGAACCGACCGAGTCAAGCAAGTGCGTCACCAAACTTTGCGTGGCGAGTTGGAGAGCATGAAGATAAAGGAGTCAGAAAATGTATCTGACTACATTACACACATGCAGACTGTGACAAATCAACTAAATTGAAATGAAGAAATGTGCGGATTGTGGAGAAGATCCGGAGGTCATTAACCAACAACTTTGAGAATGTTGTATGTGCGATAGAAGAGTCAAAGGACCACGACGTTCACGGTCGATGAGCTCGCCGGTTCTCTCGAGGCACACGAGCAACGTAAGAAGAAGGAGGAAACACTCGATCAAGCACTTCAAACCAAGGCATCAATCAAATATGAAAAGGTACTCTACTCTCAAAATTTTCAAGGTAGAGATCGTGGAAGTCGCGAAAATGGTCGAGGTGGTCAAGGCAGCAGTAATGAAGGACATTACAAGGAGAAGAGACAGTTGAGCCAAGCAAATTGGCGTGGAAGATGACACAGTCAAGGAAGAGGCGGCTGATCAACCTATTCCAACATTCAGTGTTATAAATATCAAAAATATGGTCACTATACAAATGATTGTAACTCTGACAAATGTTACAATTGTGGCAGAGTGGGGCATGTTGCAAAAGATTGTTGAGTCGAAAAAAGGTGGAAGGAGCAACCAACCTAGCCTTGGAAGACGTAACAAATGAAGGTCTTCTCTTGATGGCTCAAAATGAAGACAACATAAACAATGACACTTTGTGGTACCTCGACTCAGGGGCAAGCAACCATATGTACGGTCATGAGTACCTATTCAAAGAGATGCAAACGATTAAAGAGGTCGTGTGTCATTTGGAGATGCTTCAAATGTTGACTTCTGGCAATTGAGAGGAAAACATCGATGAAGTAAAAAACGGCCGAAGGAAAACTTTTTCGAAGAAGAAAATAACTGAAAACAAAGGGAGAGAGAAATATTTGCCCGAATATCCCATGTTTTGTTTGTCACAATTTGACCTATTTAAATAAGAACCTATCCTAAAAATAGAAAAGAAAATGTCTACTGAATTACAGCCATTCCACTATGTGAATCTCACTAACTTTAATTACGCGGTTAACTAAAAAATATAACAAAAAAAAAAAAAAAAAAGGAATGATTTTCAACCTAGGGATTTATCTAACATCAAAGGTTGAGGTCAAAGGTCGAGGTATGATACATTTCTTACAAAAGGATGGTGTAATGGGGTCAACGAAAGATGTTTATTACGTACCACACCTCAAGACCAACATACTGAGTATGGGGCAACTCATAGAGAAAGGCTACTCGATATTCTTAAAGAACCGCCTGCTACACCTGAAGGATAAGCAAGGGTGTTTGGTTGCTCGAGTCGAGATAGGAAGAAATCGGATGTAGAAACTAAATTTAAGAAGCAGACGAGAAAATTGTTTGTGAGTCAACGTAGAAGACAAAGCATCACTGTGGCATCTCCGCTTTGGTCACCTATATCATGGCGGCCTAAAAGAGTTAGCGAAGAAGAATATGGTGAATGGGCTACCCAACATGGACTTTGAAGGAAAATTTTGTGAAGAATGCATGCTCAGCAAGCATGCGAGAACCTCAATTCAAAAATTAAGAAGGCAGAATTTTGGGCTGAACAACCTCTCGAGTTGATTCATACAGATACATGTGGACCAATTACCCCTGAGTCTTTCAGCAGAAAGAGGCATTTTATTTCCTTTATCGATGATTACTCACGAAAAACTTGGGCTTAAATTCTGAAAGAAAAATCTGAGGCATTCGAAGTGTTCAAAAAGTTCAAAGTGATGGTGGAGAAGGCAACTGGTAGACACATCAAAGCTGTACGATCCGATAGAGGTGGCGAGAATACTTTGAAGGCTTTCATGGAGTATTACGACGAGCAAGGCATAAGGCGATTTCTAACTGCATCGTACACCCCTCAACAAAATGGTGTGGTCGAGAGAAAGAACCGAACCATTCTCGACATGGTTCGATTAATGCTCAAGAGCAAAAGGATGCCAAAGGAATTTTGGGCAGAAGTCGTGCAATGCGCCATCTACGTACAAAATCGATGTCCACATGCGAAGTTAGATGATCAAACACCACAAGAGGCTTGGAGTGGACAAAAGCCTACAATCTCTCATCTCAAAGTGTTCGATAGTGTGGCTTATGCTCACGTACCGGATCAATGAATGTATATACTTGAAACAAAAGTAAAAGGTATATTTTTATTGGATATGATGAGAAGACAAAAGGATACAAGCTACTTGACTCGATAAGCAAGATGGTGATAGTAAGTCGCGATGTGTGAGTAAATGAAGCAAAAAATGGGACTGGAACAATTCGATGGAAGTTAATATCGAAGTTGGAGAATCATTAGTCGTTGCACTAACAAGTGCACCAACAGACTCACAAATTTTCATGAAGATGAACCATGACAACCCAAAATGCGAAGTTTGCGAGACCTTGTATGTCTTCTAGCAGATGTTGAAAATATCAGCTTTGAAGAGGCGGTGCGAGACAAGAAGTGGCAAACTGCCATGGAAGAGGAGATTAAAGCGATTCATCGCAACAATTCATGGGAGGTGATAGAATTACCAGAAGGAAGTCAGCCCATAGGTGTGAAGTGGGTATAAAGATGAATGCTCAAGGCAAGATAGAGCATTACAAGGCGCGACTTGTTGCGAAGGGATACAAGCAAAAGGCGGGAATCGACTATGACAAAGTGTTTGCTCCCATGGCTAGAATGGAGACAATCCGATTGCTCATTTCTCAAGCAACTCAATTCAAATGGGCGATTTTTCAAACGAATGTCAAGTCGACATTCTTGAATGGTGTGCTTGAAGAAGAAGTCTACCTCAAACAACCACCCGAGTACATGAAAATTGGAGAAGAGAAGAAGATACTAAAATTGAAAAAGGCGCTTTAGGGGTTAAAGCAGACACCGCGAGCATAGAATACTCGTGTCAATACACACTTCAAAGAGAACGGGTACAAGCAATGTCCCCACGAGCATGCACTTTACACAAAGAAAAGTGGAGGTAATGTGATACTTGTTGCTCTTTATGTCGATGACCTCATCTTTTCAGGCAACTATGATGAAATGATAGAAGAGTTTAAAAGCACAATGACACGAGAATTTGAGATGACAGACTTGAGATTGTTGAAGTTTTTCCTTCATTTGGAGGTTAAACAAGGAGAGATGGGTATTTTTATATCACAGGCGAAATATGCAAAGGAGATTTTGAAGAAGTACAAGATGAAAAATTACAACCCAGTATCAACACCAATGGAACCAAGTGCAAAACTCTCGAAGTACGATGAAGAAGAACAAGTAGATGCAAATAGGTACCAGAGCTTGGTAGAAAGCCTTCGCTATCTTACATGCACAAGGCCAGATCTTTCATTATGTGTCGGCATTATAAGCCAGTTCATGGAGGAGCCGATTTATTCACACTGGAAGGCATTGAAGCGAGTCCTACGGTACCCAAGGAACAGTGTCACTTGGGTTATTCTACTCGAAAATAAAATATTACAAGTTAGTTGGTTACTCTGACAGTGATTGGTGCGGAGACATAGACGATCGAAAAAGTACATCGGGTTATGTATTATTCATGGGCAACATAGCATTTACTTGGCTTTCAAAGAAACAACTGATTGTGACACTCTCGACGTGTGAAGCTGTGTATGTGGCAGCATCTTGGTGTGTGTGTGACGCGATATGACTTATAAATTTGTTGAGCAAGATGAAACTAAAGCAATGAGGTGCATGTTGACTCTGGAAATTCGGAGGAAAATGTCGACGAAAAACGAAAAAGCTGGCAGAAGGTTTCTTCGAAAGAAAAAATAGCGGAAGTAAAAGGAGAGAGGGAGAGAGATTTGCTCAAGACTCGATGTTTTATTTCTCTTGAGTTGAATTCTTTAAATAACAAATGTAATTACAAAAATAGAAAAACTAATTACAAAAAATAGAAAAGTGAGCTAAGACTTCGCCCAAGTTGGCCAAAAATGGCAACTAGAATTACGCTCTTCCATTGGCGTGAATTCAGACCTAAGGAACATAGCTTTTATTTAACAGTGCAACCATGATTCAAGTTGACAACAAATTAGTAATTGAGTTGGCAAAGAACCCAATGAACTATGAAAGAAGCAAACACATTGACGTTCAATTTCACTTTATTCGAGATCATGTGAAGGAATGAAGCGTGGAATTGCAGCATGTGGCAAGTCAGGATCAAGTTGCGGACATCTTTAGAAAATGGCTACAGAAAGTACTTTTCAACAAATACAAGAAGATGAAGATGATTGGCATGACAGTAGAAGCATTTAAGTTTATGGGGGGAGTTTTGTTGAAATAAACTTAAAAAGGTTAATTTTAGATAATTTGTTAGGAGTGGTTAATTTGAAAAGTCAAGCTAAAGAAAAGAGCGTTTGTACGAATAATGGTAGGCTTATGGGTGTCTCTCATCCTTATTATTAGCAATAGAAAAGTTATAAATACTTCCTTCTCTTGTAAAGTTAGAGTAAAGTTAGAGCAAAAGAGAGAGAAAAGAAATATAGAGCAATAGAAAAAGTTTTTTTTTTTTTTTTTTTTTAATAAAATTAGTGTTTTTGTCTCATTGTCTCTCCTCTCTCCACATCTCCTTCGCAAATATGAGTGGTGTTTTCACAAAGTGGTATCGGAGCGTTCTATCATTAGTGTGTGTGAGATTTACCTAAAAAATTTAATGAGTCTTATTTTAACAAATAACACCAAACTTATCTTTATGTGTAGGTCAATAGCACCCAACTTGTCTTTTAGAAAATCAAATTGTTGTCTCTCCAATAGTGAAAATATCTGTCAAGTTAACTCTAAACAAGTATTTGCTGATCATCTGAAAACACTGGTTTACTTTTTAGACTTCCAATAAATAAATGAATTTCACAAGAAGATGCAAAACTGGAAACATTGGTTTGCTTTTTCAGACTTCTAACAAATAAAATAATTGAACTTACCAGTAAGATGCAAAACTCAGATGATCTTAATACATTGGTTTGCTTTTTAGACTTCCAAGAAATTATTGAATTTATTAGGAAGATGCAAAACCCTGCAATAGACGGTAATGATTTACTCCAGAATTGGTAATTTGTCCCGTTAATTTGATTGGAATAAGTGAATATCCTGCTTGATCACTTCTTGGTCCACGCATAAATGATATAGTGGTCCACGCATAAATGATACAAGGATGAGATTAGGAGGCTACTTATTGGTGATGAAATCTAGATAGCTCACCAAAAACATCTTGATAATAAATATATTCTTGATTTTATTGTCTCTGATGCCACGTTAAGAATGAGAAGTAGGAGTGGATGGAAAGTCCAAAAGTGAGATTGAAAGTCCAATTTGAATACAAACTAAATTCTAAAAACAAGAGAAAATATTCTAGTGTCCAAATACTGAAAATAAGATAAAATATATCAAAGATACTATTAACCAAATCTTAAAAAATTTTGAAAAATCCTAGCTAATTACAGCTATATAAAATATATTTTAATAGGATGTAACGCCCATTTTTTAAATCAATTCTTCCTCTTTACATACTCTCATTAGATGAAATCAAATTCTTTACAAATGTGTATAAGGAACTATCTAGAGACCGCTACTGAATCGAGCTCACAAAATCAAATTTTAGGCCATCAGAGTACTTTTTCTCACAATTCCATGAGAAAAAGAAAAATGAAAAGAGAGGGAGAGTTTAGGATTCTTGAGAGAAGGTCAAAATTTGCTCTAAGACGGTAGTTTGGAGTTTGAATTTCAGTTTTGTTTATAAGAAATGCTCAAGAGTGTTGGAAAAACTATTCTAGATTTTTGATTTGTTTTTAAATATGGCTAGTATGCCTACTCTCTTTTAACTTCCTTTTTGTGATTATCTCGATATTTTTTAGGAAGGTCTAAGAGAGGAGTTCTTGTTTTAAGCTCTTCTAAGTGTCCACAATACATCAACCATCTTGAATGTTGTGTACTTGGCACTCCACCACAACTTTGTATCGTTAACTAGATGCATTGTTGCCAATGTAACCTTCGCTTCTTTTGCCACGATATTTACGGCTCGAAAGTATTGTTCGAGGTTGAAAATATAGTTCTCTAGATCCTAGGAATCTCGAACCCTACAAAAGGGCTTGGGTTTTCGGACCTTCATCTTATTAAATTGTACTACAAATCTATTTGTGATTTGGTACCTCTCCACTCTTATGGTGAGGTTTAATCTAGCGCTTAGATCCGCCACTTTAGCCGTGACCATTCCAAAAGCTGCTCTCAAATCCCTTAGACATTTCTGAGACCATCTAAATGATCGCTTTTTGGACATTGTCTAAGCCCTCGAGGTGTTCTTCCATTCGGACAACAGAATTCGTCTAGCTATCTCTATGCTCGAAGGTACCATAAGTTATGACCTTGTCTTCTAGGGCCTCGACCCTAATCATTAATTTGCGGACAGACATTGTCTCAAGGTGACCTGCTATCTCATCGATCCTGTTGGCTTTAGCGACAATCTTGTTCATGCGATATTTCAAAAGCTTCATTCTTTCAAGAACTTCACTCATGTAGAGTAATTGAGTTCTCTTTTAATATTATCAAATAATTTAAATATAAGTTTAGGCATGAATTTGTTTATGTCAATTTAACTATTGAATTTAAATATTTTCACCTTTTTACATATTTATCTTCCTGTTTATGTGTCACGTTGCACAATATTATTAACAGACTATATGGTATGATGTAAAAAAAAAAAAAAATTATTTCGAGTAGAGAACGAACAAAAAAAAAATGTAGGTGAAGAAAAAAGTGACACTCTCGAATATTATAGAGAACAACTTTAGAACGTAGAAAGCACATACAAAGGACAAGTAGCTCATGCAATGTTGGAAGCTACAAAGGGACAACCAAAGCGCATACATATATATATATACATATGGAAAAGTTTAGTGTGTAAGAACACGCATAAAACTTCCATACTCCAATTTTCTTTAATTGTTTTCTTATCCTTTACACCCGTCTTTTTCTTCTTTGTCAATTTTCGACGTCTTTTCGCTGCAACAAGAAACTTTTACTTTTGATTTTTTCTCCTTTGTTTAATTAAAGTCACCCTACTAAAGACAAATCCTATTTGAATCTGATGTGAATCAATTTTTTTTTTAGCTTTGCAAACTAGGGTTAATCAAATACACCACCTTTCAATTTAGAGTCAAACAGACTATCATTGGGCCACAAATCCAATAATGATACTGTAATGATTCAGATTTTTCATTTTTTCTTATTTGGTTAAGATTTTATTTTTATTTCTATAAATGACAAGATATTATACTATGTATTTATTCTGACCATGCGTGATTTGTGACAAAGGAAGTTATGAAATGTTATGAGACCTTTTATATTCCTATATTCAATTTTTCTCTTTACTTAAAAAAAAAACTTTTGCTCTCCAAACTCGTTTCTGTATCCGAGGGTATCTGAAAGAACGGAAAAATCGAGAGTGCTAGAGGAGAAAGCGTGTGGGTTGGTTTGCTGGTTTTTTGTTGAGTTCTCGAAATCGATTAGTGTTGTTGTTTCGGAGGAAGAATCGAGTGGAAGTAAGCATCGACGTCAAGATCGCTGCGTCGAAGAAGGTAGACCGTTGGAATCGAAGAAGGAAAATGCCACGTGACCGTCGTTGGAAACAAAGAAGTTTGTGCCGTCGGCGGCGGCGACACATCATTCATTAGGGTTTTCGTGAGGATTCGGGCGAAGGAGACGCAGAGTCGGGGTCGGGTCATTCGGCCTCTGAACCAGCCTGTGGATGAACGTGGGCCTAGTGCGTTTCGGCCCAACACAGACGCGTGCCTGCAACTCTGCTCTCGCTCCGTACGCGTGCTCTCGACTCCGCACGTGTACTCTTGGCTCAACTTGACGGGTACATCAGCTCAGCTCCGTCAATTCCCGCAGCTCGACTTGGCGGCTTATTTGGTCGGCTCGGCAACTCGGCTTATCGGCTCGGTATCACTATAATATATCGATTCGAAGATTTTTGGCCCTTCCGAAGCCGTTTCTGCCCTTACTTTTACCATTTGAGATCAGTATGATTCCTACCCATCAAAGATAGATTATGTTGGGAGTTTATTTTTTATAAATAACATGAGATTTAGCTAGGGTATATTATGAAAGGTTCCTAAATTTTTATATGGTGATTATAGGACGTCATTAACCATTGGAATTAGCTTGTTGTGAGTGACTTCGGCCAAGGCTTTCGACGTAAGTGACCTTACTGTTGGAGTTAGCTTACTGCGTGTTGTATGATGGTGCGTGCCCTGTGGCTCCTACATGCACCATATTTTATGTGTTATGACTATATGATGTATGGATTATGTGACTGTTTATGCTATGGAAAGTTATGGATTATGTTAACGGTTGACTGTTTACTGTTTACTCTATGAAACGTATGGATTATGTTGATTGTTGACTGTTTATGCTATGAAAAGTTATAGATGATGTTGACTGTTTATACTGCGAAAAGATTGTTGATCTGCTAGTATTATTTGCCATGAAAATGTTGATTGATGCCATGGTACACGTAGTATTATTGAGTATTGTCATGAGATGCTTATGGAACCGGAATGTATTTTTCATGTTATGTAATATGTCATGTAATGTAAGAAACGTATATGTAATGTTAGTAATGCTTATGTAACGCCATGTTAGGTATGTTAAGGGACATCATGCATATATGTATATCACTTGCGATACTTCCACTTTATGTTACGAAAGAATAAAATACGATATTTATGTTCGCCATGATATCATGTGGGCCCTTTTCTATTTTGTGGTATCCGGCAACGTGTAATACGTTGTGCCCGACCAAGTCAGGCCCTAGGGTACGTATATGAGGCCACCTAGTGGGTCCATGTTCGCATACATGGGTCGTGTGTGAAGGGGGTCGTGTGTGAAGGAGTACCACACATCCAACCCTACCCGGAATAGAAAAGCGCCATGTAAAGTTTACAAAAAGTTAGGTTCCGCTCATATGTTGCGTGTGTTTGCATTTCTAACCCCAGCAGTGGGGTGACTTACTGATTATTTCATAAAATACTCAAGCCATGCTACCTACATTTTTCAGGTAAAGGCAAGACGCCAATGTACTACATTTTTTTAGGTAAAGGCAAGGCGCCATATACAGTTGACACATTTTTCAGATAGGTAAAGGCAAGGCGCCAATGTACTACATTTTTTAGGTAAAGGCAAGGCAAGGCGACAATGTACGGTTGAAACATTTTTCAGATAGGTAAAGGCAAGGCACCAATGTACTACATTTTTCAGGTAAAGGTAAGGTGCCAATGTAGGATTGACACATTTTTCAGATAAAGGCAAGGCGCCATGTACGGTTGACACATTTTTTAGGTAAAGGCAAGGTGCCATGTACGGTTGACACATTTTTCAGATAGGTAAAGGCAAGGCACCAATGTACTACATTTTTCAGGTAAAGGTAAGGTGCCAATGTAGGATTGACACATTTTTCAGATAAAGGCAAGGCGCCATGTACGGTTGACACATTTTTTAGGTAAAGGCAAGGTGCCATGTACGGTTGACACATTTTTTTCAAGGCAAGGCGCCATTGTACGATTGACAAATTTTTCAGGTAAAGGCAAGGTGTCAATGTACTACATAATTTTTCAGGTAAAGGCAAGGTGTCAATGTACTACATTTTTCAAGTAAGGCAAGGCGCCAATGTACAGTTGACGGTGAAGTTGAGGACACCATGGGAGCCTACATTTTTCAAGTAAAGGCAAGGCGCTTACATTTTTCAAGTAAAGGCAAGGCTCCTACATTTTTCAAGTAAAGGTAAGGCGCCAATGTACGGTTGTACTATATTTTTCAAGTAAATGCAAGGCACCAATGTACGGTTGTACTATATTTTTCAAGTAAAAGCAAGGCACCAATGTGCGGTTGTACTATATTTTTCAAGTAAACCAATGGAAGACAACATGAAAGTGGACAAGGACATTTTTAGTAGTTTATGTTTATTTGACTAATTTAAGTTATATTGAACATTGTTTTATTTAGTTATATTGAACATGGATTTTTGGACTTAGAGGTAGGTTTCTTGTGACTGTTTCGTACCTTTATGAGAGACTTTGTTGTGACGGATTTTGGATGGACCTTTATGAGAGACTTTGTTGTGACGGATTTTGGATGGACCTTTATGAGAGACTTTGTTGTGACGGATTTTGGATGGACCTTTATGAGAGACTTTGTTGTGACGGTTTTTGGATGGACCTTTATGAGAGACTTTGTTGTGACAGTTTTTGGACCTTTATGAAAGACTTTGTTGTGACAGTTTTTGGACCTTTATGAAAGACTTTATTGTGACATTTATGAAGTGATCTTTTGTTGTGTTCTTGGATTTATGGACGACCTTTATAAAAAAACACACGATGAGCTACTTGTATTTTTGTTGTGACAGTTTTTGGACCTTTATGAAAGACTTTATTGTGACATTTATGAAGTGATCTTTTGTTGTGTTCTTGGATTTATGGACGACCTTTATAAAAAAACACACGATGAGCTACTTGTATTTTTTTAAAGTTATTTACAATGAGCTTCCGCTTGCTTAAATAATGTATGCGTGGGTGACGTAACTAATCAGATCTAGAAAATTAGGGGGCGTATAATTTATAAATTTAATACTATTATTATATTCTTTTCAACTCACAATTTCGTAATCATCAATACCAAAAAACCTTTGGTCCTTGTCATTAATGCAAACCTTTGGTCTTTCATCTTTCCACCGATTCTTTAAGTGATATTTTTAATGATAGAATAGAGTCCATAAATTAAAATAGAAAAATAAATATGAGAAACAAAAGGTAGGAAAATCAGTTCATTTATGAAAAAATATAGAAATAATGAAGTTGTCTACAAAATATTGATTCAATCCGGCTTAGGTTTTACTTTGTTAATAGCCAAAAAAAAAAAAAAAAAAAATCCTCGATGGGCAGCAATGCTACTCTCACTCTCACGCTTGTGTGCTACTTCCAATTGGTGCAATGGTTGGGGTTTGAACAATGCTTCCAACTGGTGCACCCTCCGGGGTTAGAGCAATGCTTCCAACCGGTGCACCCTCCGGGGTTAGAGCAATGCTTCCAACCGGTGCACCCTCCGGGGTTAGAGCAATGCTTCCAACCGGTGCACCCTCCGGGGTTAGAGCAATGCTTCCAACCGGTGCACCCTCCGGGGTTAGAGCAATGCTTCCAACCGGTGCACCCTCCGGGGTTAGAGCAATGCTTCCAACCGATGCACCCTCCGGGGTTAGAGCAATGCTTCCAATCGGTGCACCCTCCGGGGTTAGAGCAATGCTTCCAACCGATGCACCCTCCAGAGTTAGAGCCTCCGGAGTTTGAGCAATGCTTCCAAACGGTGCATCCACTAGGACTTCTGTACTACTTCCAATTGGTGCAACTGTTGGAGTTTGTGTTTCCTGTGATCCAAGAGCACGAAATGAAAATTGATGATCAAGATTCACATCACCAGTGACATCGCCAAAAGTGGCACCCACTTTCGTACAACATTGCCAAATAATCACTAAGAAAAGGATGTGAAAGAGCTTGAAACCTTTGCCCATAGCCATTGTGGAGCGTCTTCAAGTTGTAAGGTTACAAACTCCTTTCACAACTGATGAAGAGTACTAATGGCGAAGGTGGATGCTTGAATTTTTCTAAGAATGCGAAGCCCTATATATAGGTTTATGGGAAACTATATTAAAACAAGACCACCAAATTTAGAGAGGCTCTTATATTTTGTGGGCATGATAGTACTCCAAATATAGAATGTTTGAATACTCCATTTTATTTTGATCATTTCATTCATTTTGCCATTAATTCACCTATCAAAAAGAGAATATGGTAAATATTGTAAGACTAAAACTTTTCAAACAGAAATCAAATGTAAAAAAAAAAAAAAAAATATATATATATATATATATATATATATATATATTACTCATATTCGTGCTATAGCAACAATTTGAGATCAAATGGGGAAGAAATTGGTAATCAAAAAGTTTAAATATTTCTCAATAGTATATCAAGAAAGTTTGAGCCTATGGTTGTTGCAAGTGATGAATACGAACACTTATCTACACGTATAGCATGATGAATTAGCTTAGATTAAATCAACGTGATGTTACTCCTTACTCTAATACTATGTTAAGAATGAGAAAAGAAATGGGATCAAAAGTTCAGGAGTGGGATTGAAAGTCTAATTTCCATTGATGCTCACATAGAACACAAACTACAAATTTTGAAAAATAAGATAAAGTATATCAAATATATTATTAACCAAATCCGGAAAATAAGGAAAGCTCTATAAAATATATTCCAATACTCTTTCTTAGGTCAATAACACCCAACTTGTTTTTACGTGTAGGTTTACGTGTAAGCTCTTATAAGTGTCCACAATACATCGTGTTGGCCTTTTGGCCCTTGATCTCATTTTAATTAATCTCGATCAATTAATTATTTGATGTTTTGATAATAACAAACCTACTTTTAATTATTAACTATTTTCAGTATTTTGAACCGTTCACAATATAAGGTTGGAAATAACGATTTCAACGACTTTTCAATTACTCAAATCAGAGCTAAAACGAAGAAATTACAGTCGAGACAACATAGCTGACGTGATGATGTGACAGCAAAATCAAAATGATGAACAAATCAAAATATATCAAAGTATAACACTTATAATTTTGGAAGAGTAACAAATGGTGGAGTTTTTCTTAATATTATATTTCTAAATAAAATGATTTTTACCTGATATAAATTTGAATCTAACCGTTACTCACATCGATTTTTATTATTACTATGTTATAATATTATATTATTATATTTTAAAATTTTAATGTTTACTCACATACTTTTTATTATTATTAAACTATTATATTTATAATAAATTTTGAATTTGTTATTTGACCATTACTCACATTCGTTTTTATTATTTTTATATTATATTATTATTATATTTTAAAAAATTAAATAAATAAATTTGAAAATTTTTCTTATTTATTTACTTTTAATCTCCACCATTCATTACTCCTAACACAATCCAATGGTCAATATTAATTCCTACATTTTGTCACCCTTCTTCCATATATAAACAACTTTTATAATTCTACTATCCTCAATTGTTCAAAGTCTCTATTGTTTGTTATTTTATCCAAGCTTCCAAGTTTGTTTCTCTTCATCTTATTCTTGAGAGGGATTATATTGTATTGTGAGGAAATAGTTGCGAGTGGTCCAAATTGTAGATCTACTCTTTGAGAGAGTTGCAGTGTGTTACTATCAAATTCAAATACTTGTACCGGTTGATCCTACGTCGTGGAAAGAATTGAGTTTGCTCTTGAACTCGTAAAAAGAGCAGTGTAGCGGTTTGGCTCTAATCCATGGAAAGAGTCGAGAAAGTTCTTTATTCAAATTTCCAAGAGGCGCTTGGGGAGTGGAGTAGGTCGAGTTTGACTGAACCACTATAAAACTACGGTGTCATATTTTCTAACTCTTTCCTATTTAATTTTAAAATTATTATTGTGATTTATTGCATGTTTAGTTTATTATTGTTTTGGCTTGAACTATTTTGTTCTAGTAATTATCATCCTCTACATATTTGTAAAAAGTTTCATAATTAGAAAAATTAATCACGCTTAAATATTTTTATCGTTGAAACCCTATTCACCCCCTCTAGGGTTGCCATACCGATCCAACACATCGAACATCTTGAATGTTCGTGTACTTAGATCTCCACCACTATATTTGTGGCTTGAAAGTATTGTTCGAGGTTGAAGATAAAGTTCTCTAGATCCTAGGAATCTCGAACCCCACAAAAGAGCTTGGGCTCTAGGACCTTTATCTTATTAAATTGTACTACACCCCTATTTGGTCCCCACCGCTCTTATGGTGAGGTTTAGTCTAAGCGTAGATCCGCCACTTTAGCTCTGACCATTCCAAGAGTTATTCTTAAATACTCAGACATTTCTGAGACCATCTGAATGATCGCTTTTTGGGCATTGTCTAAGCCCTCGACGTGTTCTTCCATTCGGACAAACAGCCCATCTAGCTATCTCTACGCTCGAAGCCACCAGAAGTTATGACCTTGTCTTCTAGGGCCTCGACCCTAAACATTAATTGGTGGACAGGCATTGCCTCAAGGTGGCCTGCCATCTCGTCGATCTTGTCGGCTTTAGCAAAAATCTCGTTCATGCGAGATTCCAAAAGCCTCATTCTATCAGGAACTTCACTCATGCAGAGTAACTGTTTTTTTTTATTTCAGTCAGTCGATCAGTATAAGACTTGCCCAGTTGTTTTACAACGAAGATGCTAGTGTACTACTTTCCATGTATCTGACTTGGCGCTAATACCACTTGTCACAATCTCACTCTTGCGGTAGCAAGATAGTGATTGTGCGACACTTATTCTAACCCTAGAAACAAGTCAGCCATGTGAAATTCGAACTTTTGGACAATATAAGTGTATGCTCAAGTCTCAGGTCACGTTTGAGAGAAATATTTTGGAAGATGTGAGCAAAGAAATACATTGAAATCAATTTTAAAGAAAGAAATCTTATAAGCTAAAAGTAAAAGCAAGTAGGCAACAACAACGACTTTGATAGTATATAATAGGGGTAATCTTATAAGCTATGGGACATTTTGGGGTACTTTAGCCCTGGCAAGTGTAGACATGATTTTGGTGACCGGTCATACGCCCTCGTATTGACCCAACAAGAAATAGTAAAGGTCTATCTAAGATGAAAGCATGTAAAAGAGGTTTGGAACGGACATGCGGCCATGGATAACACGTTCTGGACAAGCATGACCAGGACATCTGACATGCAGTCATTGAAACACGTCTCAGACAAGCATAGTCTTTTTTACTTGTGTTCTCTTATAAGATTATCAAATAATTTTTACATTCTCAATTTGCATAAATATAAGTTCAGGTATGAACTTGCTCGTATCAATTTAACTATTGAATTTAAATAGTTTCACCTTCAAGTTTTTACCTATTTATCTACAGGTTTATATGTCACATTGCACAATATTATCAACCGACTATATGGTGTGACGTTAAAAAAAATAGATTTATTTCAAGTAGAGAACGGACTAAAGAAAAATGTAGGAGAAGAAAAAAGTGACGCTCACGGACATCATAGAGAACAACTTTAGAACATAAAAAGCACATACAAAGGACAATTAGCTCATAAAATGTTCGAAACTACAAACATCTTTCGATTTATTCAAACAACGAAATCAAAGGAAACAACCAAAGCATATATATATGGAAAAGTTTATAAGTGTATAAGAACACTAATAAAACTTCCATATTCGGATTTGCTTCAATTGTTTTCTTATCCTTTACACCCGTCTTTTTCTTCTTTGTCATTTTTCGACGTCTTTTCGCTACAACAAGAAACTTTTACCTTCGATTTTTTCTCCTCGACTTTCTCGTCGTTTTTCGACATCACGTCGCTACAGCAAGAAACCTTTACCTTTGGTTTTTCCTCCTCGACCTCCTTCTCATTTTTCGACGTCTCGCCGCTACAACAAGAAACCGTTACATTTAGTTTTTCCTCCTTAGCTCCCTCGTCCATTTTCGACATCTCGCCGCTACAACAAGAAACTTTTACCTTCCCTTTGTTTTTTTCTAAATCTAAATCTTTAGCTCCACAAACCAAAACAGGTTTCGGAGATTCTGATTCGAGTTTTGTATTTGAAACCTCATCAACTCCCTCGATTTTCTTCGGAGCGAAAGGGTATGCATCGATACCATGCTCATTGATTAGCTCAACCGCATTCGGGTTCGATGTCTTCCCATCCGTCCCAATTATAACAAGGGAAGGAATGTCACTAACCTCAAGATATTGCTTCAATTCTTGGCATTTCTCATCCTTAAAAGGCAATGCCAACCATGGCATTGTTTTGAATGCTTCTTTGAATAAATTCTCATCTTTATCATCTAAAGAGATCAACACAATCTCAAAGTTCTCTCCTTTCTCCTTCAATTTCTTGTAAGCTTCAATTAATTTTTGTGTAAATTCATCACAAAGTTTATGGCCATGCATTGAAAAGTACAGCCCAATCAATTTCCCTTCAAGCTCAGAGACAGGAATCTACAATAAAAAAATAATAATAAATATAATATTTAATATTTTTTTTTAGTTCCTCGATTTTAAATATTTTTTAGTGTCCATGAACATAAATTAGTGTACCAAAAATAATTATATGTTTATAAGTAATGGATAAGTAATTTTAATTAAATAACTTAAAAGCTTTAACTTTTAGAAGGGTATAAAGAAAGCATAAAATACCCTTATTCTTATCGATCAAAAAAAAAAAAAAAAAAAAAAAGTTTATTCCTTCCTAAATCTTTATAGTGCACTTTGTAATTTATTATTAAAAAAATTGTTAGAATTTAATCAACAAGAAAAAAAAAATATTCTTTTAAAATATATAAATCAAAATAAAAATATCGAAACTAGCCTAAAAGCATGTTTAAGAGTGATTTTAAAGAGGAGTGTTCGTATGACCTGATAACTAGACTAACTCGAACTATCCCAACTCAAACTATAAAGGTTGGGTTGGGTTAGATTTTTTCGGATTTGGGTTAGGTTGAATTTTTTAATATCCAAAAAATTCGTTTATAGGTTGAAATTTTATTGATCAAGTTAACCCCACCAACCCGAAAATAGACTTACAACTCAACCCAACGAACCCGAAAATAGGCTTAGAACCCAACCTAACCCTACATGGTTGTTAAAAGATTAAGAATATTTAATTTTTGTAACCAATGTTAGTGATACTAGTCACGGGTAAATGTTTGATATTTAAACTTTATGAGGTGAGAATTATAGTAACCCGACTGAATCTAAAAATAGAGGGATGGGTTGAGCTGGGTTGTGAACTTTTTTTCGAGTTACTTGGGTCACCAACCCAACTAACCCTGGATTGGATCAAAAGAACTCAATCCAACTGATTCCCATCGGTTACTTGGGCCACCAACCCAAATAAGCCTCGTTCAAATGCTTTACATCGAGTCGAAAGAACGAAGTTCGCATACCTGATTTCCATCGCTAGAAACAACATAACTCCGAGACTTCGAAACCAAAAGAGAACTAATGGTTTGGTTCATTTTCTTAGCCTCTTTATCAACCAAAGCTTGGATTTGTTGAGAAGTAAAAGGATAGGCATCAACTCCATATTCAACCACTAGATCCACTCCTTCCTCAGTTGAAACCTTCCCCTTGGCGTCAAGGACAACAAGATGAGGAATTCCATTCACATTGAAGAGCTTTTTCAAGCTCTTTTTGGTCTCTAAATCGGCAAAAGGAATGGATAGCCATGGCATTTTGGAGAAGTACTCTTTGAATGAGTTTTCATCTCTATCAGATGAAATAAAGATAACTTCAAAGTCGCTTTTAGAAGCTAATGGCTCATAAACTTTTGCTAGTTTTGGAGTGAAAAGGCAACAGGGAATGCACCATGATGCTGAGAAGTATAATCCCACGTTCTTTCCCACCAAAGAACTGATTTTTACCTGTTCAAGAATAAAAAATTAATGGCTTAGGTAACTAGTTAGGAAAAGCATAAACATGTTCCATAATTATGTTCGTATGTTTTAAATTAAGAATGTAAAAAAATTTATATGAAAATTAGTTTTTTAAAAATTATATACGGTAACCGCCCAAGCCTACTAGTAGATATTTGTCTGGTTTGATCGTTACATATCTCGTCAGTCTCACTGTTTTAAAAAGGCATCTAGCAGGGAGAAGTTTCCAGACCCTTACAAGGAATGTTTTGTTCCTCTCTCCAATCGATGTGGAATCTCATAATCCACCCACTTTGAGGGCCAGCGTCCTCGCTCGCACACTGTCCAATGTCTAGCTCTAATACTATTTGTAATAGGCCAAACCCACCGTTAGTAGATATTGTCCACTTTGGTCTGCTACATATCGTGGTCAGTCTCAAGGTTTAAAACATGTCTACTAGGGAGAGATTTCTACACGCTTATAAGAGATGTTTTGTTCTCCTCTCTAACCAATGTGGGATCTCACAATCCACTCATTTTGGGGGCCAACATTCTTGTTGGCACACCGCCCAGTGTCTAGATCTAATATCATTTGTAACCGTCCAAGCCTACCACTAGTAGGTATTGTCCACTTTCGTCTATTACGTATCGGCATCAGTCTCAAGGTTTTAAAACGTATCTACTAGGGAGAGGTTTCCACACCCTTATAAGGGATTCTTGGTTCCTTCGTTCCCCTCTCCAACTGATGTGGGATTGCACAATCCACCCCTTGGAGGTCCAAAGTCTTTGCTGGCACACATAGCCTAGTGATTGGCTCTGATATCATTTCTAACAGCCCAAGCCCACTACAAGTAGATATGGTCTGTTTTGGCCTATTACATATGACTTTAGTTACACTTTTTTAAAATTGTGAGGCTGAAGGCAATACATAACGATTCAAAACTAAAAATATTTGCTAGCTGCTAGATTGGGCTATTATAAATACAATGAAAAGATATCGAACCTTCTCTTCCAAAAAAAAAAAAAAAAAAAAAGAATGAAACGGATAAACATGAAACTAGAAAAATGAACATTACTCAAATTCCTACACAAATTTGAATGTATTTCTAAAAGACGAGAATTAAACAAGAAATATGAACAGCTACCTATCCTTTTGTCTCTACAAAATACGAAATTAAAAATAGAAACGTTAACAAACGACCATACCTGATCGCCGTTGTTACGAATAAGAAAGTCTCTGTCCTTAGAGGAAACGAGGGAATTGATATCATGCACAGCATCAGAGGCCATACTAATCTTTTAGTTTCTTAAGCTTATTGCTGAGTTCTAAGAGCTTTGTAAAGGATGGGATACTCAACTCAAAGAACTCGCTATTAATATAGAGAGCACACAAAACTTAACGAGAAAGTAATGAACTTTGGATTATAAAAAAGAAAACGTGATGAAACTTTGAAGTCAATAAAAATGAAAAGAATCGAATCAAATTTACTTTATATGCTGGATGATTTAAACACCATATTCCCATATCATGGACTTTTGTTGTGGTAAGTGGGTGTTTTATAGTAGCTAATTAAGAGAAAGATCTAGAATATATAAGCAAAAGTACACTGTTCTTTCAACCATATACTATCATTATAAAGGATTTGAAGGTTTGTTGTTGCGATATTTCACATTGGTTGGAGACGAGAACGAAACACCCTTTATAAGGGTGTGAAAACGTTTCCCTACCATATGCGTTTTAAAATCTTGAGGATAAGCTCGAAAGGGAAAGTCCAAAGAGAACAATATCAGCCGGTGGGTTTAGGCTGTTACAAATGGTATCAAAGCCAGACACGGAGCGATGTGCCAGCGAGGAGGCTCTTCTCCGAAGAGGGGTATACACAAGGCGGTGTGCCAGTAAGGACACTGGGCCCCGAAGGGGGGTAGATTTGGTAGGGGTCCCACATCGATTGGAGAAAGGAACGAGTGCCAGAACGAAACACCCTTTATAAGAGAGTGGAAACTTTTCCCTAGCAGACGCGTTTTAAAACCTTGAGGAGAAGCCCGAAAGTGAAAGCCCATAGAGGACAATATCTACTAGGGGTAGGTCTAGGCTCTTACACTTGTTCCTGCAAGCGGTACTAGAGGGTCTAGGCTATTACACTTGTTCCTGCCAGCTGTAGTAGAGTCATGCTCTTATCTTAGATATTTTAAAGAATCCTCATGTGTTTAAAGAAAGAAGTTGTAAGCTTCGAAGGTTTAGTCGTAGTAAAGATCTGTGTTAGAACTTTTTTGAACTAAAAGCAAACCCATGAGAGTTTATGTTCAAAATTGATAATATCATATCATTGTGAAGGATCGAACGTTCATTGTTCCTACAAATGGTATCAGAATCAATCCCTTCTCTTAGATATTCAATAGAATCCTCAGGTGTCAGAACAAAAAACTTGCAAGTTTCGAAGGTGTAGTCATAGTGATGATCCGTAGTAGAGCTCTATTAGATTAAAATGAACAATATATTATCACCGTGAAGGTTCGTTGTTCTTGTATATTAAAGCTTAGTATTCTTGATTTTGTGCTTATGAGGAAAAAAAAAAAACCGAAACTAGGTTTTCCCGCCATCAAATTAGACGATAAATTTCAAGAAACGTTTTATTTAATATTTTTGTATTTCATTTGTCAAAACACAAAATGCAATTTTAAAAACCTTCAAATTTTCACATATTTTAATTTAAAATTGTTTACTCATTTTTGAAAAGGAAATCAACGAAAAAGTAAAATTCGCAACAAAATGTATTCATGTTAAAGGTAAAGATGGCAATATTAAAGTGATATTCCATGAAATTAAATAACTAAAATTGACCAACGCAAAATTTAGGGTTAAATTTAATTTGTTTAATTTAATTATGAATAGTTAATTTATATTTGAACTTTGCTTTTATTGTATCTTTAAAATTCTAAACTTCAACACCAAAGTAAGTCGTACATGAATGAACCAATAACACATTCAGATGAGATCGATCTGATCTTGAGAATAGGAGACAAAGAAATACTAAAAAATTGAAAGTTACTACCTATACAAACAAGATACATTTTGTTAATAGCTCAATTATTGAAACTCCAAAGTTTAGCATGCTTTTGTTGGAGAAATTCTATGTTGAGTGATATAGCACCCCAAGCCAACCGCTAGGAGATATTGTCTGCTTTAGTCCGTTACGTATCGTCATTAGCCTCATGATTTTATAATGCGTCTACTAGGAAGAGGTTTCTACACCGTTATAAGGAATGTTTCGTTCTCCTCTTCGACCAATGTGGGTTCTCACAATCTTTGTTCCCCTCTTAAACTAAAGTGAGATCTCACAATCCACCCCTTTGGAAACTCAGAATTCTCGTTGGCACGCCACCCAGTGTTTGGCTCTAATACGATTTGTAACCCCCCAAGCCCATAGCTAGCAGATATTGTCTGTTTTTGCCTGTTACATATCATCGTCAGCTTTACAGTTTTAAAACACGTCTACTAGTAAATTGTTTTCACGCCCTTATAAGAAATGTTTCGTTCTCCTCTTCAAACAATGTGGGATCTCACAATCTTTGTTCCCCTCTTCAACCAACGTGGGATCTCACAATATTTATTCCCCTCTTCAACTGATGTGGGATCTCACAATCCTTGTTGGCACATTTCCCGATGTCTACTCTAATAACATTTGTAACAGTCCAAGCCCACTGCTAGTAGAGATTGTCCGCTTTGACCTATTATGTATCGTTGTCAGCCTCACTATTTTAAAACACGTCAAGAGGTTACCACACCCTTGTAAGAAATATTTTGTTCACCTCTTCAACTGGTGTAGAATCTCACAATCTTCGTAACCCTCTTCAATCGATGTGAGATTTCACAAGTGATCTTTTGAAAATTTTCCTAAAAAGCATGTGAGAGGATAAAACGTGTTAAAAGAACTAGTAATGATATGTGAGGATAGTTTTCACTTTTAGAACCCAGAAATAAGTACCGTGACCATGTCGTAGAGGATATAAGAGAATGCTAGAGTATACAAGTGCTGAATTCGGATTCTAAATTGTAATTTGAATCCTACGCATAGAGTGTAAAGAATTTTAAAAGGACAACCATACACTATAGTGGTCATATATTGAATAATTTTGCTATGAAATGGAATTTGGATTGGCCTTATAATGTGAGGAACGTGACTTGCACCAAATTTGTGCTTTGAAAATGGAAGCAAAAAAATGTAAATGTTTGTTTTTCAAACTATCTAATCCATTTCTCCTTTATAAAATATTCTCTCTATAACATATCTACTTAATAACTTTTTTGTCCCTAAAGTTCTCTCTTAAGAAAAATTTGTAGAGGAAGAGAGAACTTTAGGGACAAAAAAGTTATTTACTCTCTCTTTCTCTAAATTCTCTCTAAACTCTCTTATTCTCTAGCTTATTTATCTCTCCCGATTAGAAACAGAGATATAAACGATGGACACGTAGATATCTAGTTATAACTTTTACGAAGATATATTTATAGTAGAGACTAAACAATAAACAATGTGGATCATACAATAGACAATGTGGATCACATTACTTCTATCCTTTTCTTTGGTCGTCTTATCCAATAAATATACATTCGACTGCTTTCTTGTCAAGCTTGGAATATAGATGACTAGACAGAATATGTGGCAAATACAACCAAATATTCGAAAGTACCTTACCATAGGTTTCATGTCCAAAGCGTCTCAAATGGTGAACTGAAGCAGAAGCTTATTGATCACATGGTGAAATCTTGTGAAGGCATAAGAGTAAAATGGTGTGAAATTTACAAGAATAAGTGGCAATATACACTACCCCAAAGTAACAAGTAACAAGTAAATTATTGATTCCATAGAAAATTTATTTTTTAGTTAAGTTTGTGGTAGAAAATTGAGTTTTAAGTATCATTCAAATTCAAATGTCCGCTGATGAGTGTAAAATATCTAAACAAAATACATATCAAGTGGCAAAAGTTGTTGCAAAAGAGAGAGCAAAAGAGAAAATCTGTAACAAAAACTCGATCGCCGAAAAAGGCACGAGAATTCTGGCAAGGCGTCAGAAGTATCATGCCCTCATCATACATGCTCCCCTAATGCCTCTCTTATGCCAAATTTTCCTCAGTCAACCTTCAGAAAGCACTCCTATACGAGAAGTGTAAGGATAGGGCTGACTCGACGATTAAAAAAAAACGGGTAAATTTTTCGCAAAACAAAACAAACAGTATTTAAAACATAATATTCATTAAAAAAAAAATAGTGTTCATACATGAGTAATTAAAACACGACACAACATTTAAAACACAAAATAAGGAACGAACACAAAACATTTTAAAACAAAAAGGGTTGAGGACGATGAATGAAGCTTGTCTATGGCATCTGCTACAGAGTCTGCTCCCAACCTCGACCAGCTCCTTATTACCCGAAAAAAATGGAGAATAAGGAATGAGTACAAAGACGTAGTAAGTAGCCTATTTGTAGGCTTTAATCGTGTCTATGCTAGGGTACCGCACTCTTTCTTATCTTGTTATGGTTTTTGTTGTAAGTACTTAGGTCATCTAGTTCTTGTTCTTGATTTGGGGTTCTTATCATGATCTATCATGAGGACCTTGGACCTTGGATTCTGAAACCTTGATTCTTAACATGTATGTATTGGCCTTCATACGTTCATCATCATAAACATCATTTAGAGTTGTGTCTTATAAAACTCTTCATCATAGTGCATCATGGCGTTTGGTACATGGATATCATCTTAATTTGGAATATCATCCTATTAAGTCATATCATCATCATGCATTTTACATCATCATCTATCATCATCATCATATCATCGTATCATTATATCGTCATGTCATCATCATATAACATCATCGTATGATCGTATAACATCATCATATCATCATATAACATCATCATAATCTAACATCATATTAGTTCACATCATCATCACAATACAAAAAACATAAATGACACATGCAAGGGTCAATGGGCACGCGTCGTCATATATAAGGCAAGTCTTCCCGCCGAGTCAATAGTAGGGTCACGGTTGGCCTTAGTCAAAGTTCTATCTAACTCCAAATTTGCTTGCTTTCGTCCTACAAATTCGTTCTCACTTATGTCGAGACTTCACCTATTTGAAATATAAACTTAATTGTCTCATTAAAAATTGAATCCCATGTTTTCATTGTTTCTAAATTGTGTTTAGTACTAACACTTAAATTTAATCTTTTGACCTTTTATTTTTAACCTTGGTTACTTAGATATATAAAATTTCATTCTAAGAACATTTAGACATTTCCTACCACATGCTCACCATACTTATCTTAGCTACTCAACTAATATCCAAATCATGCATAATCTAACTACGAATGGTAGGGATTCCTGTTTTAATTTTGTTTTCCTTTTTTATTAAGATCACAAATAAAAGCTTGATTTACTTTGAGAGCTTTTATATTTTAATTATATACAATTTGATTAAATTTTGAAAGGCTTTCATAGCATGTATATGGTAGCCATCCTAATTTCATCATGTTTTAAAAGTCATGTGCTACAAATTGTTACCAAGCTTTCAAACGTTTTCTTTTAGTTTTTTTATTTTATTTTATTATTATTATAATGATCAATTTATTTATTGTTGGTTAATTCTTCGTATATTATGTAACAGCTCAAGCCCGTCACTAGTAGATATTGTCCGTTGTAGCTCGTTAAGTATTGTGGTCAGCCTCACGGTTTTAAAACGTGTCTACTAGGGAGAGGTTTCCATACCTTTATAAGGAATTCTTTGTTCCACTCTCCAACCGATGTGGGATCTCACAATCCACCTCCCTTGGGGGCTAGCGTCCTCACTGGCACATCGCTCGATGTCTGGCTCTAATACCATTTGTAACCACCCAAACCCATCTCTAACAGATATTGGCCGCTTTATCTCGTTACGTATCTTAAAATCATGAGGCTGATGACAATATGTAACGAGCCAAAACTGACAATATCTACCAACAGTGAACTTGAGCTATTGTTATATATTATTCAACGATAACATGTCTTTATTATTCATTAACCTAACAAATACATATGTACTCTAATATATGTCTAAAGAAATCACTTGGAGTAGGCCCAATATTTGTTCTAAACAAATATAGATACCGACCATAAGAAGAAACAAACAAAACGACAAGTTCTTGATATAAAGAAATGCAAGCTTTTAGTAGGTGTTGAATCCACTTGAATATTTGGAAATTTATAAAAAGTTCGGATATAATTATCCAAAGCTCCATCATTGAGTGATAAAAGTAATGTCTTGAGATCGGAGAGACCATTTTAGGTTATCCAAAGATTAGATTAATGAATCCCCACTTGTGTTTTAAAATAAGCAACAAATTGATATTGATCATATCAGCACATGGCTAGCCAGCCTTTACCCTTTTGCTTTTGGACAAACTTGGCTTACCAATTATTACAATTTAGTGTCCAATGATACAATATTATTTACTTTAATTTGAGCATAAGTTCTCATACGGGAAGGACAAAAACAAAAGAAATTTGAAAAAAAAAAACGTATCTACTAGTCATAAAAGTCGAGCCAGAATCGACTTCTCTCACAAAACTTCATTGCTCGAAACATCCAAATGAGAAAATTTTGGCTTCATTGTCATTATCAGTTTCAAAGTTTATACCACCACCTTTGTCTTGGGGTCTGGCCTCGTTGTTCCTCGTGTTCAGTTTGTCTTCTCGGCTCGATTCCATGATCATTTGATCATTGTTGTGAGATACCACATCGGTTGAGGAGGAGAACGAAACACTATTTATAAGGGTAGGATGTGAAAACCTCCCCCTAGCAGATGCGTTTTAAACTGTGAGGTTGACGATGATATGTAATGGGCTAAAGTAGACAATATTTGCTAGCGGTGGACTTGGGCTGTTACAAATGGTATCAGAGTCAAACACCAAGCGATGTGCCAGCGAGGAGGCTGAACCCCAAAGGAGGTGGACATGAGGCAATGTGCCAGCAAGGACTTGGGCCCCGAAGAGGGGGTGGATTTAGTGGAGGTCTCACATTGATTGCAGGAAGGAACGAGTGGCAGTGAGAACTCTAGACCTTGAAAGGGGATGGAGTGTGAGATCCCACATCGATTGGAGCCCTTTATAAGGGCACAGAAACCTCTCCCTAGCAGACGTGTTTTAAAAATCTTGAGGGTTAGCCCGAAAGGAAAAGCCCAAAAAAGACAATATCTACTAACAGTGTGCTTGGATTGTTACAAAGGATCAATCACTTAAACCATTTTTATTTTATTAATTTTTATAATTTATTTTTATATTCTAAAATAACAATGACATGTTTTTAATAACGACTCGTCATTTAAAATTTAAAAAGTCCATGACTAATAAAACATTATTACTTTCACAAAAGAATAAAATGTATTTATTTATTATACAAAAAGGTAAATATGTATTGAAATCATAAATAATTAAGAGGGGTAGTTTGGTCATATGAAGAAAATTTAGTTTACCTTAATTTTTGAAAACCTTAAAGATAAGGATGTCAGAGATTTAGAATTGAGAGACATAAGTCCAAATACCCAAAATAAGTCAGAAAAACCTTCAAACTTTTGAAAGGCTGTCGCTAAATATGAAATAAAGAAAGACCAAACATGATAACTTAGTTTAGTATTTTCCTTGTCGCCACCTCCTTAAATCATGCTAACTAAGTCAAAGACTGAGACAGCCAAAATGGAGGCATTGCCCACCACGATGACGACATGCCTACAAATATTAAAACCAAAGCCCTAATCAGTTCACATTTAGAGTATTATTTATAAATATGATAGATTGTATAACAATCATTTATTATTTAATATTGTTCGATAACTAATATAAACTTCGATAATTAATATAAAATCTAGTATGTTCTCGAATATGATACAATTTTAAGTCTTGTTGGTCACCGATGAACCTATCACAAATGGAAGTTTATCACTAATAGACCTATCACTTATTGAGTTCTATTTGGGATAGATATCTATCATTGATTATTTGTATGCTTGTTTACTATTATGTTTAATTATTGATATATCGTATTGATAGAATATGAATATGATATGTAAGTGATATTGTATGTAATGAGCTTTATCCGATGTTGGAAAATGCAATTAAATGCCATCATGATTCTTGGTAGGAGCTATTTTTTTTCATAAATTGTTCTTTGGGCTTTACTTTTTCAGTTTGGGGTAGGTTGGATGTGTAGTACTTCTCTACACACGGTCTACGCACATGCACATGAACCCATCAGGCAGGCTCGTTTATGTACCCCTGAGCTGACTATGGGTTAGCGCATGCTCACATTGTCGAAAGCCATGAATGGGAAGAAATGTGTATCGTATCATGGTGTATACATCCATACTTATTATAATGGAGAAGCGTCTCAATGCTCGTGACATACAACATCCATAAGGACCTATAGTTTCAAATTATTATACATAGTTATGATGCAAATCATACTTCTATTCATTTCATGATATAAAGTTCCCATGTATACCCAATATATCTACCATAGTTAACATATGTTGCTCATCAATGTCTCATAGCATAATGTGAATATATCATAACATACATAGCGTGACATACTAGAAGTACATACATCATATAATACACATATCATAACATAATATAATCATCACATATCACATCATACATCATATGAGTCATCCAACTAAGCCCAAGGGCGTTCCGACAGTAAGACCACTTACTTGTTTGACCTAAACTAGAGTCGCGAAATATCTTTTGAGCTAGCTTGATCCTGATCCTCGAAATTCAATTCCACTTATGAGGTTCCACAATATCATGTTTAGAATATCGTCATGAAAATTAACTCATCTAATTGCATTAACTAACCGAGACTTGGCTCTAATTATTTCAAATTGGTCAAACAGTGGCCATACTAACCTCAAAGGTACCAAATAATGTAAAAAACGACTTCAAAACGGCAAAAAAATGGTAAGAGAGCATGAAAATCTAAACTAGAATTGAATTGAGTCGTTTAAGTAAAGTTGGAGTCGAAAGGAGCCGTTGAGCCAAGTTGAAGTCGCACATTAGAGGGATTCTACTAGTTGAGTCGATAATGAGCTATATATGAGGGGATAGCATGGGTTGAACTGTGCGTGCATCGGGTCAACTTGAGGTCAAGTGTTGGGTAGTGCGCTCCAATCCCTCGACTATTGGTCACTTTTGATCGATTTTTTTACCTCTTTTGATAAACAATTCGTGATGGAATTTGTAACAGCCCCAAAGCTCACTACTAGTAGATGTTGTACTCTTTGGGTTTTGGTCTTCAGGTTTCTCCTCAAGGTTTTTCTCCAATCGATGTGGGACTCCCACCAAATCCACTCCCCTTTGGGGCCAGCGTCCTTACTGGCACACCGCCTCGTGTCTACCCCCATTGGCGAACAGCCTCCTCTCTGGCACATCGATCGGTGTCTAGCTCTGATACAATTTGTAACGACCCAAATCCATCTCTAGCAAATATTTTCTTCTTTGGGCTTTCCCTTTCGGATTTCAGCTAAGGTTTCTAAAACGCGTCTGCTACGGAAATATTTCCACACCCTTATAAAGGGGGTTTTGTTCTCCTCCCAACTAAGGTGAGATATCACATTAAGCTTTTGATTTTCTCAAAACATCTCGTACCAACGAAGATATTGTTACTCTCCTTTATATATCCCTAATTTAACCTAAAAATCTAGTAATAGAATATAAAAATGATGAGAGATTATTCTATAGGTAAAATAATAAGTGGGGGATCCAAACACTCATTTAAAAAGTTTAAAGCATCAAAAGATGAAATGAATATTAAATTTGAACACAATAATAGACTTGAAACCCATTTAGGCCATCCATTTTGTTCTATCAAAGCAGCTCTCACCAGCCTTCAATGGCGTCTTCTGCAATCATGGAAAGAGGAGCCTCAATAGTAGCATTATCTCCTCCTTCTCCACCTCCTCTTTCTCTATCCCTTCTCCTTCCTCCTCCCAAACGAAACTACGACGTTTATATCAGCCATAGATTCAAAGACACCGGTGACGGTTTTGCCGCCGATCTCCATAAAGCTCTGACAGCTCAAGGAATCGTGGTTTTCAGAGACGAGAACGAGAACGAGAACGAGAACGAGGGTAAGATGCTAGCGGAGAAGCTGACAGCAATTGAGGAATCGAGGTCATCGATCGTGGTTTTCTCGGAAAACTATGGGGACTTAGTTTCGATGAAGGAATTGGCGAAGATTGGAATGTATAAGGAGGTGAGGGATCAGTTGGTTCTTCCAATATTTTACCAAATAGATCCAGCTAATGTGAGGAAGCAGAAGGGAAACTTTGAGAAGCCGTTTGTAGAACATGAACAGAATGTTGGGTTTGAAGAAGTTCAAAGCTGGAGGGACTCTATGTTTGAAGTTGGTAATTTGTCTGGATGGCATCTCCAAGAACAACAGTAAGTTATTCAATTATTACCTTCACTTATTTATTTATTTCTTTAAATTTTCTCTATATGGTAGAAAATGGTAGTTCAATCACTTTACATTAAATTTGGTTTTAGAAAAAAAAAAACAAAAAACAAAAAACAAAGGTTTGAGAGAAATTTCAAAGAAAATGTAAAAAAAAAAAAAAAAAAAAAAAAAAAAAAAAAAAAAAAAAAAAAAATGGAAAGACAAGATATTTGCTTGCGATGAGCTTGGACCGTTACAAATGGTATCAGAGTTAGGTTCTCGACAATGTGACCAACGAGGAGGCTGAGCCCCGAAGGGGGTGGACACGAGGCGGTGTGTCACCAAGGATGCTCGGCCTTGAAGAAGAGTGGATTGGTGGTCCTATATTGATTGGAGAAAGGAACGAGTGGTAGTAAGAACGCTGGACCCCTGAAGGAGGGTGAATTGTGAAATCCTACATCGGTTGGAGAGGAGAATGAAGGGTGTGGAAACCTATTTCTAGCATACGCGTTTTAAAAACAAACCCAGATAGGAAAGCCGAAAGAGGATAATATATATATATATATATATATATATATATATATATTATATTATATGCAAGAGGTATTGGTTATTTTATAAAAATTTTGGTTTTAGATATATATATATATATATTTTAATTTTCTAGACAAAAAATAGTTAGAGAGAATCTTCAAAGAAAAAACGTAGAGAAAGAAATGATATGATAGAAAAAGAGAGAAAATTTAGTAGGAATGTAAAAAAAAAAAAAAAAAAAAAAAAAAATCAAAGAGGACAATATTTACTGGCAGTGAGTTTGGGTCGTTACAAATGGTATTAGAGTTAGGTTCTTGACAATGTGACCAACGAGGAGGCTAAGCTCCAAAGAGGGTGGACACGAGGCGGTGTGTTAGCAAGGATGTTGGGCCCCGAAGAAGAGTGGATTGGTGGGTCCCACATCGATTGGAAAAGGGAACGAGTGGTAGTAAGGACGTTGGGCCCCGAAGGGGGTGGATTGTAAAATCCTACAACGATTGGAGAGGAAAACGAAAGGTGTGGAAAACTCTTCCTAGCAAATGCGTTTTAAAAATCTTGAAGAGAAGCTTAGAAAGGATAGATCAAAGATGATAATATATATATATATATATGATAGTGGTGGGCTTGGGTCATTACAAGACATTGTTTGTAATGAATTGAGTTCAAATAAATGAAAGAATTCGGTTATTTTATAATTTTTTTTTTTTTTTGGTCATTTTCTAGACAAAAAATAGTTAGAGAGAAACTTCAAAGAAAAAATGTAGAGAAAGAAATGATAGGATAGAAAAAGAGAGAAAAGTTCGTAGAAATGTAAAAAAAAAAAAAAAAAAAAAAAAAAAAAAAATCAAAGAAGACAATATCTGTTAGAGGTGGACTTGAGCCGTTACAAATGGTATCAAAGTTAGGTTCTGGGCAATGTGAACAATGAGGAGGCTGAGCCCCGAAGAGGGTGGACACGAGGTGGTGTGTTAGCAAGGATTCTGGGCCCCAAAGAAGAGTGAATTGATGGGTCCCACATCGATTGGAGAAGGGACTGAGTGGTAGTAAGGACGCTGGGCCCCCGAAGGGGGGTGAATTGTTAAATCCTACCTCGATTGGAGAGGAGAACGAAGGGTGTGAAAACCTCTTTTTTAGCAAGCACGTTTTAAAAACTTTAACGAGAAGCTAGGAAGGAAATCAATATATATATACTAGGGTAGACTTGGGCCATTACAAATAAATGAAAATTCTATGAATTCAGTTATTAAAAATATATATATATTTTTAATTCTCTGGAAAAATAGTTAGAGAGAAACTTTAAAAAAAACATAGAGAAGGAAAAGATATGATAGAAAAAGAGAGAAAAGTGAGTAGAAACTCTTTATTAAAACCAAGAGATTACACTTTGTTTTTCGTGATGGGAGTGAAGCGATATCTACAACTTTCTAAGATATTCTACTTAATTCTAAAAGTTCTAAATACTTACAAACATCTAAACAATTGGCTCGAACTCTAAATAGGCTGATTAGTCGTTTTGATAATCGGGCTCTCTCAATTATTGAGTTTGGTCTCAATAGGCTAGTGATAATCTTTTGGCAAAATTTTTAAAATCAAATGATTATCAAACAATACCATTATTTATTACGGTTATACGAAAATTTGTTTGTAGGAAAGAAGAAGAGACCATCAATGAAGTTGTGAAGCATGTCTTCAACAAATTACGACCCGACTTGTTTCGATACGATGACAAATTGGTCGGAATCAGCTCAAGATTACACCGAGTAAATATGCTTTTAGGAATAGGTTTAGATGACAAGCGTTTTGTTGGAATATGGGGAATGGGTGGAATTGGTAAGACCACCATCGCTAGAATCATTTACAAAAGTGTATCCCATTTGTTCGAAGGATGTTACTTTCTAGACAATGTCAAAGAAGCTTTGAAGAACGAAGGCTTAGCTTCATTACAAGAGAAGCTTCTAACAGGAACCCTAATGAAAAGAAACATAGAGATCCCTGATTGTGATGGAGCTACATTGATCAAGAGACGAATAAGCAATCTAAAAGCTCTAATAATCCTCGACGATGTCAACCATATAAGCCAGCTCGAGCAATTAGCAGGCGATTATGATTGGTTCGGACCAGGTAGCCGAGTCATCGTCACGACACGAGATGAACATCTCTTGATATCGCACGGTATCGAAAGACGATACAACGTTGAAGGGCTTGATATTGATGAAGCTCTTGAGCTATTTTCACAAAAGGCATTTAGAGAAGATCATTCAAAGAAGGGGTTTTTTGATCTTTCATGCAAAGTTGTAGACTATTGTGGAGGGCTTCCATTGGCTATTGAGGTTCTTGGATCAGCTTTACGTGATAAACCCATGAAGGATTGGGAGAATGCTGTGGCTAAGTTGAAGGATGTTCGTGATATGGAAATTCTTGAAAAGTTGAAGATAAGTTATTATATGTTAGAGAAGAGTGAACAAAAGATTTTTCTAGACATTGCATGTTTTTTCAAGAGGAAGAGTAAGAGACAAGCAATTGAAATTCTTCAAAGCTTTGGATTTCTAGCTGTTCTTGGGCTAGAAAAATTGGAGGAGAAGTCTCTTATTACTACACCACATGATAAGATTCAAATGCATGATTTGATTCAAGAAATGGGTCAAGAGATTGTTCGACAAAACTTCCCGGATGAGCCCGAGAAACGAAGTAGGTTGTGGCTTCGTGAGGACGTGAATCTCGCACTTAGCCGTGATCAGGTACTGTTTTTAGGTTAAATTACAACTCGTTTATATAAATTATCTTTTTTAAATTTATTACTCATGAATTATTACTTTCATGTCACGTAAATCGTATTAGGTTGTGGAGTCTGATGTTTACTTATAGGTTAAGTTTGCTTAAGAGTTGAAAAAAACTATTCTCCTATTTAGTTTTTAAGATGAATTTTTATATATTCTCATATATCGTTTTTAAGATGGATTCTCTGCTACCACTTATATTTCTCCCTGTGTTTTCTCTTTTTTATTTTTCGTGTTGTTCATCTAGATCGAGTGTGTGAGCTGTGTGATCTTAACAGTATGTTCTTAAACTGTAAATTTATCTTATACATTAGAGATTCATTAGATTGAGTGGGTATATTCTCATGTTCTCGAATGTAGATCGAGTGGGTATATTCTCGAATTTAGTTTTTAAGAAGAGTTACTTATAACTTGAAGTCATCAATATAAACCTCTGACCGCTGTGAAGTTTATCATCCCAATGTTACTACGTAAATTTTGTCTCTTTGTTTAATTTCTATTTCTGGGTGTGTGAGTGTGATCAATTCTTGTACAACACATTTCTCCTTGCATTTTCTTTCTTGTGTTCTTTGTGTTCTTCATCTAGATTAAGTATATGATTGTACAATCCTAACATGTTCTTCACAGACATAAAATGTGGATTTTTCAACGATCTATTTGACATTTTGACAATGTTAAAAGTTTCGGATGTATTAAATAGATTTTAAGCTACAATTATCGGATAAACCTCTAATCTTTGCACAAACAATACTTGTTTTAACTTTTTTTTTTTTTTTTTTTTTTTATCTCTCATGATTTTCTTAGGGAACAGAAGCAATTGAAGGCATAATGATGGATTTGGATGAAGAGGGAGAGTCACACTTGAATGCCAACTCCTTTAAGGCAATGACCAATCTAAGAGTATTGAAACTCAACAATGTTCATCTCTCTCAAGATCTTGAGTACCTCTCCGACCAGCTAAGGTTCCTCAATTGGCATGGATACCCTTCAAAGTTCTTACCATCAAATTTCCATCCCACGAACCTATTGGAGCTTGAGCTCCCTAGTAGCTCAATTCACCAACTTTGGAAGGATTCAAAGGTACATAAACCCTAAACTTTAGCTATGTTTTATTGTGATGTCCCACATTGATTGGGAAGGAGAACAAAACACTTTTTATAAGAGTGTGGAAACCTTCCCCTAGCAAACACATTTTAAAGCCTTGAGAGGAAGCCGGTAAGAGAAAGCCCAAAGAAGCTAATATCTGCTAGCGGTGGTTGTTACATTTATGGTTGTTACATTTATACTCTATTATAACATCTATTATAGCTATGAAAAGTCTACGATAGCGTTTTTCATATGCTACCGTATCCATTATTTCTCGTAGCGTAAATTCATTCCAAAATGATGAAATTACTTCTTTTTTCTTTGCAGAGATTCGATACATTGAAAGTTATAAACCTAAGTGACTCCAAATTCCTTTCCAAAACCCCTGATTTTTCTAGGGTTCCAAATCTTGAAAGATTGGTTTTGAGTGGATGTGTAAGTTTATACCAATTACACCAATCTTTAGGGTCTCTAAAGCATCTAATTCAATTGGATCTCAAAGATTGCAAGCAATTATCAAACATTCCCTTCAATATTTCCTTAGAATCTCTCAATATTTTGGTGCTTTCAGGCTGTTCAAGCCTCAAAAACTTCCCAAAAATCTCAGGAAACATGAACAATCTATTAGAGCTTCATTTAGATGGAACATCCATTAAGGTTTTGCATCAATCAATAGGTCATTTGACAGGACTTGTGATATTAAATCTCAAAAATTGCACCAATCTTGTTAAACTTCCAAGCACTATTGGCTGTTTGACATCATTGAAGATACTCAATTTGCATGGCTGCTCCAAAATTGATAGCATTCCTGAGAGCTTAGGAAATATTTCTTGCTTGGAGAAGCTTGATGTTACTAGTACTTGTATAACTCAAGCTCCATTGTCTCTTCAACTCTTGACAAATCTTGAAATTTTAAATTGCCAAAGTTTGTCTCGTAAGTTCATTCAATCATTATTTCCTTGTTGGAGTCTCTCTCGAAAATTTTCAAATTCTCAAGGGTTGAAATTGACCAATTGCTTTAGTTTTGGTTGTTCTTTGAGGGTTTTGAATCTAAGTGATTGTAATTTGTGGGATGGAGATTTGCCTATGGATCTTCGTAGCTTGTCTTCTTTGCAAATTCTTCATCTAAATCAAAATCATTTCACCATATTGCCTGAAAGTATTTCTCATCTTGTGAATTTGAGAGATTTGTTTTTGGTTGAATGTTCGAATCTTCGATCTTTGCCGAAGCTTCCACTTAGTGTTAGAGATGTGGAAGCAAGGGATTGTGTTTCACTTGAGGAATATTACAATCAAGAGAAACATATTCCTTCGAGTGAAATGGGGATTACTTTTATTCGTTGTCCGATATCCATTGAACCAGCTGGAAGCTACAAAATTGATAAGCTTGGTCTTTCTGCTATTCATTTAAGGACAATGTCTCAACGATACATCGAGGTTTGCATCTTTTTTCTTATATTCTTGAGTTTAGTTTCAATTTAGTCTCTTTCTTTATATATTTTTCTATACGAGTTCTCGGAGTTGGTTAAATTGCTATTTTGATTAATATGTTTCAGCGTTAACTTCAATTTAGTCTTTTAGTCTTTGTGATTTTAAAAAGTATCATTGTATGGTTTTAGGAGTTTGATTTTGTCTCTTCTAACCTTAAAATTTGTCTTTTGTCGTTAAAAGTTACTACCATCATGAGTATAAATGTTTTGTTTACAAGACAATGAATACATGTTTTCCATTTACTTGACAATGGACATGTATTTCTAATTAGAATTAAGGATGTGTGAAAGAGAAAAAAAAATGTTGGATAGGATCCATGATCGAATTATACCGAAATAAATAGATTAAGTAGAAAAAACAACTCAAGGGAGAGATCTTTTGAATAGAAGAACCTTAAGCAGTTATGCTTTCCAATTCTCTTTGTTGTTGTGAATAGAGCATACATATGATGATTATTTACGGTGGAGAAAGTACTAGCAATTTTTTTTTGCTAAGTCAAGCTTATTAACTCACAAACAGTATCATGAGTTTTTGGGTGGGGATAGAAAATGGTTCGAAGACTATTTGTGAAGTTCAATCATTAATCAAATTAGAGAAGTCAAATTAGAACTAAGCTCAAACAATAAGATATTACTATTGATACGAGATCTTCAAGTAAAACTAAAAGAAAAACGTTAAGGACTTATGCCAAAGAAAAGTGAAGATACGAAGATGGTCTTTGTTTCTAGCACGTTTAAACACGGTACCACTAGCTCTTTGTTATCATGTTAAACCACAATGAATCCGAAACTCGTAGTGTTACGAGAACAAATTGATAACCTAACCATTTTTTTTTTCAGGTACTCACATGGCAACAAGAAAAGTATTTTTTTCTAATTCCCTATCCGAACTTCATAGCATGCTTTGATGATAAAAGATATGGATGTTCAATCACAGCCCATTGTCCACCAGATTACATATCTGAAGAAAATGCAAGAATTGGCATTGCTTTAGGGGCTACTTTTGAGATCCAAAACAATCAATGGAACGAGAATTCAAAGATTACGTGTGATTTCATAATCCGAATGGAAACAGATGAATGCCCTTTGAAATCAGCCCTAGTTTTTGATGGAAACAAAGATGAATTGCAATCACCTGTGGGGCTTGTGGTATTTTATGTTCCAATGAGAAGGATTGAAGGGTGGTTGAACCAATGTTGTTGCATTGATGTTTCAATAATGACTGATAACCCTTTTGTGAAGGTGAAATGGTGTGGTGCATCGATAATCTATGAACAAAATGCTGGGAGTTTTATTGGGAAGATTATCAAAGCCCTTTTCGGATCTCCGGGAAAATATCATACGTCGATTGTTGATCATATTTTGAATCGTCAAAATCGTGTTGATGTTTCTAGTTTGGTGGATGGTGGAGCTCGTTACAAGACTTCGTGGTTAAATGCGTTGCAAAGGTAATTCTATTCCATCTCGAGCTCGATTTTTGGCCATTTCGGACTCTCTCTCCCTTGTTGGAGTTCGACAGTAAGGGACACTATGGTTTACGACTCTCCATAACGGTATGATATTAGTTGATGTGGGATTCCTCTCCCTACAATCCTCCCCTTGAACAAAGTACACCAAGAGCCTTTCCTGAGACCTATGAAGCCCTCGATTAGCCTCCTCTTAATTGAGCCTCGACTCCTTTGGAACCCTCGAACAAAGTATACTCTTTGTTCGACACTTGAGTCACTTTTAACTACATTTTCGAGGCTCACAACTTCTTTGGTTGACATTTGAGGATTCTATTGACATGACTAAGTTAAGGGCATGACTCTGATACCATGTTAGGAATCACGACTCTCCTACAATGGTATGATATTGTTCACTTTGAGCATAAACTCTCGTGAATTTGCTTTTAGTTTCCCCAAGAGATCTCATACCAATGGAGATAGTATTTTTTATAAACCTATGATCAACCCCTTAAATAGTCGATATGGGACTCCTCTCCCAATAATTCTCAACAACTATCTCCATTTGTACGAAATCTTTTAAGGAAATAATAAATAAAGTTGTGAGAGCTTATGCTCAAAGTGGACAATTTCATACCATGGTACATATCCACTATTTCTATCAGGTGATATCAAAGTCATGCCCTGATTTTAAGTTAGTCATCTCAATAGAATCCTTGATCGAAGGTGTAGTCATAGAATGTTTGAGGGGAGGTTTTGCTACGAAAATCACTTTCAAACCTGCCCTAAAACTCTCTATGTTCACACTTCGATTTGTCTATCAAGAATAGTATTTTTCTACTAATTAGATATTAAAAAAGATTTGTTGTCTTGTTCCCTCTCACTCACTCAAATTCTTTACGTTGTTAATGCATTGTGTTTAGGACAATTGGATCATTTCCAAGACTTCGAGCTAGTAAACCACCACCGGAGGCTATAGAAGATGGTTCCACCGGTATGATTGCAGCTGCTGAGGCCGAGGAAACTGAAAGTGATTACTCTATCATGTTAAAACGCAACCTCAAAGCAATGCTTCTAAGAACTTTTGAGGTTTCTCTCTCTATTTTTTTTTTTTTTTTTTTGGTTTGTTTGTTGTTGTTCTTCTCCTCTTTAGCTTTCAATTTCGCATCATCTTTACAATTGTTACTCTAATTGAATGATATTTAACACGGTGAGTATATAAATTTGACTTAGTAGAATAAATTACTAACTTATGGAGCAACTTTATAAGAATTGTTAGTAGGCTTAGTAAAATAAGTTACTACTTATGGAGCAAGTACGGGAGAATTTGTAGTTGTCAGATTGTGGACCAAGTTTTATGTTTTAATTAAAAAGATTGTTAGTCCATTGTCAACTGTAGAAGAAAGTTTAGGAAGTTAGTCAGTGCTTTCTTTACTATAAATATTTGTGAGATATATGTTTTTTTTTGACACTAAGAACAGAGAGAATTGAAAAGAAGTGTTTAAGGTTTCTTTGCTCCAAAAGATCTATGGCCTCAAGTTGTACCTTTGCTTCTTTTACTTATTTCGACATATGTTGATCGTGGGTCACATCCAACAAAGTTGATGAGATTTTAGAGAAAAAAACATTACATGTTAATGTTTTTTTTTTTTTTTTTTTTTTTTTTCCTTTGAGAAATTGAAAGTTTTGAGTGATTTGTCTGTTGATGATTGTTGCTGGGGAGTCCCACCTAATTAAGAAGATGATCATGAGTTTATAGGCAAGAAATACATCTCCATTAGTATAAGGCCTTTTGGGGAAACCCAAAGCAAAGCCATCAGAGCTTATGCTCAAAGTGGACAATATCATACTATCGTGGAGAGTCGTGATTTCTAACATGGCATCAGAGCAATATCCTTAACTTAGTCATGTCAATAGAATACTCAAATGTTGAACAAATGGTGTACTTTGTTCAAAGACTCCAAAGAAAGAAGGAAGTAAATTAGAGAACAAAAGAGAGAGAGTAAATTAGGAAGATTTGTTAGTAGGTGCTTAATTTGATGTATTAATCAATGCTTAATACTTAATTTACGAACATCTTGAACTAACTCTTTCCATTTCTTCATATAGGATCTGAAGCTTTATGGTGAATTCTACGTTTTCCCTCGAAAAGAAATCTCAAGAAGTTGGTTCAATCTTCAACTAAAGAAGCCAAAAGTCACAATCAAAATACCTCCAAATTTGCATAAGGATAAGAAGTGGATGGGGTTAGCCTTTTTTGTAGTATTTGCAGTGGACGAGAACTCACCAAATGCTCATTCCTTCTCATACCAAGTGGAAAATGATGAATACACAATGCAACGAGAATCAATTCTTTACTTAACTAAAGGATTGTTCGATGATTCTCATCAACTTTGGGTGTTTTTCGAGCCTCGAGCGGTTTATCCATATCGATTGAATCAATGGAGGCATCTTTGTGTTTCGTTCGTATGCAATAATAACTCGTCCTTGAAGGCTGTTGTTTGTGGTGCACGTCTAGCTTATAAACATGATGTTGAAGGGCTTATCAACACAATGATAAACAATGTGATGGGTTCTCCAGCTGATTTGCATGAATTTTATGATCAAGTTTACGTTGAATCCATGATAAGGATGATACATTTTCATAAGTATGATCCAAAGCAAAAAGAAGCTGAAGGGGAAGATGATTTGTGTTTGGAAGAGTTGATAGAGGAACACAATTCAAATGGTTATCCTCAAGATTCAACTCTTACTTCAAATGCAATGGAAAGGAACCACCTTTTGGAGCTCAAAGAAACAATTCCTTCTTTCCTTCAAAAGGATTTAAAGGTACGTCTTTCTCTTTCTTCTTGTCTTAGGCTAGAATTAAATGTTTAGAGATTTATTTGTTACAAATTTAATACGAAAATACTTCGAGCTTATTAGTTAATGTTGAGTTGGGAAGGAGTGCCACGTTGGCTAATTACAGGAATGATCGTGAGTTTATAAATAAGGAATACATCTTCATTGGTATGAAAGCCTTTTGGAGAAACCAAAAGTAAAGCCATGAGAGCTTATGATCAAAGTGGACAATATCATACCATTGTGGAGGTTCGTGGTTCCTAACTGATATCAGAGTCATGCCCTTAACTTAGCCATGTCAATAGAATCCTCAATGTCGAACAAGAAAGTTGTGAGCCTTGAAGGTGTAGTCAAAAGTGGCTCAAGTGTCAAACAAAGAGTGTACTTTGTTCGAGGGCTTTAGAGAAGGAGTCGAGTCTCAATTTAGGGGAGGCTATTCAATGGCTCCATAGACCTTAGGGGAGGCTCTATGGTGTACTATGTTTGGGGAGGATTGTTGAGGGTTGTTGGGAGGGAGACCCACATTGGCTAATTGAGGGAATGATCCTGAGTTTATAAATAAGGAATACATCTCCATTGGTATGAGGCCTTTTAGCGAAGCCGAAAATAAATCCATGAGAGCTTATGCTCAAAGTGGACAATATCATACCATTGTGGAGGTTTGTGGTTCCTAACATGATATCAGATTCATGCCTTAACGTAGCCATGTCATAGAATCCTCAAATATTGAACAAAAAAGTTGTGAGCCTCAAAGGTGTAATCAAAAGTGACTCAAGTGTCAAACACATGGGTGTACTTTATTCGAGGGCTCCAGAGAAGGAGTCGAGTCTCGATTAAGGGGAGGTTGTTCGAGGGCTCCATAAGTCTCAGAGGAGGCTCTATGATGTACTTTGTTCAAGGGGAGGATTGTTGGGAGGGAGGGTGTCCAACGTCAGCTAATTAAGGGAATGATCATGGGGAAAACCAAAAGTAAAACCACGAGAGCTTATGCTCAAAGTAACCACGAGAGCTTATGCTCAAAGTAGACAATATCATACCATTGTAGAGCTTCGTAGTTCCTAACCGTTAACATTTTCTCTCATGCAGGATCGATTTGGCACAACATTCGACTTCGTTATTCCAAGACGAAATATTCCCGAGTGGTTTAATCAACAATCTGAAAAGAATCAAACAGCCATCCAATTGCCTCCAAGTTTATATACTAATAGTGATTGGATGGGGTTTGCAGTTTGCGCACTTTTCCAAATCAACAAGCATCCAACGGCAATTCTCAACAATCTTCGTTCAATTTCAAGGCATGAACTTCTTTGTCAATTTGCAGTTGAGAATGGAGTAATCCATCCAATTCACATTCATACTGTCACTGAGGACAGATTCATTTGGCTACATGAACGACAATTCCTTTGGCTCTATTACAGCCCAAGACAGACATATGGCAACATTCTTCGTCATAGGTCTCATATTTGGGCTACTATTGAAGCTGATACCCCAGACATGACTGTACGAGGTTGTGGACTTCAGCTAGTGTACAACCAAGATGTGGAAAGGATTGACAAGATATTGATGGAAGCCATAGAATCATATTAAACAAGAAGCATGCACAAAACCATCGTTGATTGTTTGTTCTTGTACTTATTTGACATGATGAATTACATTTTTTTTTATGGTATAAGATAATGAATTACACAAAAATTGAATCGGCTTTAGTCTCACTCATGGTTTTCCTAAGAATCGCACAACAACACATATGCTCGGCCTAGATAAATACAAAGAACAGGAAAGAGAAAATACAAGGAAGAATATTGACAATATTGGCTAAATGTTTATATTGATGACTTCATATATGTGGGAATACAAAAACAATACATCTTCAAATCACTGCCTAAGGGATATACATGGTTCGTTCAAGTTTCTTTACATAGTTTTACTAGATATAACATCTACCCTGTATAGGTTTACTGAATTTAGTTTTTGACTGTACATAGTTATTTACCATTGATGACAATTTACTCTAAATGTCATTTACTATATATAATTTTATAATATTATGTATAACCATTGACTAAACAAGGAGCGAACTCCATACTCTAACAATTCTCCCACTCGAGACTGATCTAGTCAACCAAAAATTTTATTTTCAAACGATCATCAACATCTTCACTGCATTATACCAATTAAGGTTTTGCATAACCTCAATTTTCTAATATCAACGCATTTTATTAACATGTCTGTTAAATTATTTGCACCATCTATGTTCTCTAAACATATATCACCTTCTTCCATTAACCTGCGATTGATAAATGATATCGTCTTCTTATGTGTTTTGTCTTTGAATGATAGACTGGGTTCTTCACCAATTGTATGACAGTCTGACTATCTGTATAAAGAATCTCCTCGCGCAGCTTCTTGCCTAATTCTTTTAGATAGTTTGTCATTCATATGAAGCCTAGACATCCAACTCCTCATCTCATCATCCATGGCTTGCTCCCACTTGGTGTATCCTCCAACTGTACGGAATCTTCAAAGGATTTTGGCTCCCCTTCATCAGAGTTAGCAACAGATAGTGTAATGAAGATACATACATATTTGGTACTCTGATAGTTCTGGATGATCTTCTCAACACCACCTAAGGTGTCACTTGCTCCACCGCTGGTTTCTCTGCAACAGGCTCAGGAGTTTCTTGAGTATCTGCTACAACATTACTTGGTGAATTTTTTCACAACTCAATCTCAACTCCCACTTGCTTCGTTGTCTTGGAACCTTGTTCCACCTCTGGTGCCTCGCAATAGTCTCAGAAGTTTATTGAGTATCTGCTACAACGTCACTAGGTGAATTTTTCCGCAACTCAACCTCAACTCCTACTTGCTTCGTTGTCTTAGAACCTTGCTCCACCTCTGGCAACCTGAACTCTTCTGGCAAAAGTTCTCAAGTGAGAGTATTTGAGTTCTTTTCCTGTCCATACTTCTTTTGGCAACTTGAACTCCAAGGGCACTCACGACTCTGTATTGATCAAGTAGACTGCTGTATTTACAACATCGGCCCAAAATGTCTTAAAAAATAAATCCTTATACTCTTTGTCCGCTCATTCAATGTTCTGTTCATCCTTTTAGCAACACCATTTTGTCTTGTTTTACCGAGAACTGTCCGTTAATCTAATTCCCTCACCTACACAAAATGTTTTGAATTTTGACTTGTCGTACTCCCCTTCATTGTCAGACCTCAGGCATTTGATTTTCAAGCTAGTATGATTTTCAACTTTAACTTTCCACTTATTGAAGTTGACAAACACATTGGACTTGTGTTTCAGAAAATCATGATGAAGGTGACGTGGAACTTTCATCCACCAAGTGATGGAATTGGAGACGGTCTGAAACGTCTGTATGGACCATTTCCAACTACACATTCTTCAATTCTCTAGTAGCCTGTGTGAAGTTAACTTGTTTTTGTTTGCTCATAACGCAGTTCTCACAAGGAACCATATCAACAGATTTCAGACCTTATAAACTCCTTTCGCAGCCAACATTTCATTCCTTTGACGCTCATATGTTCAAGTCTATTGTGCCATAGACTTGAATTTGAAGAACTCTCAACAACAGCAACAGTCATGTTCATACATTTTGCAATGGTGTATAAGGTTCCAGATTTTCTGCCACATGTTACCACCATAGCACCCTTCACAATCTTTCACGTGTTCTAAAAACCTTGAGGGGAATCCCAAAAGGGAAAGCTCAAAAGCGGAAGGGGTTCTCTTGAGTCTTGAGTTTCGTCTTTCTTTACTGTTTGTGTTTGAAGGTTCAGGTTCAGGAGAAAGATAAGTGAAAGAATGAATCTGCTATGAATATAGGTAGGCAAATCACGCCATTTCTTTTTCAGAGTAGCGGGAATTTGATATAATTCACCTCGAGGAGAGTGGATTGTGAGATCCCACATCAGTTGGGGAGGAGAACAAAACACTCTTTATCTGTTAGCAGTAGGTTTGAACGGTTACAATCTAGGTTTCGTCTCCTATTGTGTGAGACCAATTCAAACTCGTCTTCTTTTATATTCCTAACCTTTTTTTTTTTTTTTTTTGGTCAGATTTAGCTTTCTTCCAAAGTGACATGGCTAATAATGCAGCTTCATTGGCACGTCAAGAGGGAGCCTTCATTATCTTCTCCATTCTCCAAAACACAACTTGGTATTTAGCTGGGAACAAAGATTCAACATCCTCAAAGGCATTGCAGCAGGATTACTATATCTTCATGAAGATTGGGAGCAAGTAGTTATCCACCGAGATGTAAAGCCATGCAATGTTCTAATAGACACCGACATGAATGCCCGAACGAGTGAATTTGGATTGTCCAGGCAATACGACAACGATGAAATATCACACACAACTTGAGTCATCGACACGATATTGTTAAGAATGAGAAGTTCTGATACTATGTTAAGAATGAGAAGTTCTGATACTCTGTTAAGAATGAGAAATCAAAGTGGGATTGAAAATCCAAGAAACATAAGTGGGATGGAAAGTCCAAAAGTCCAATTTTGTTCCCAACATTTAAATAGGATCCAAACTACAAACTAAATTCTAAAAATAAGAGAAAACATTCTACTAACAAAATCGTGATCATAAGATAAAATATATCAAATATACTTTAACCTAGAAAACTAATTAGGTTAATGTAAAATATATTCCAATACTCCCCTTGAATTGGAGAGGGTAGTCAATAACACCCAACGTGCTTATTACGGCTATATAACACCCAACGTTCAAGTTTAAATCGGCTCTATCTCTTCTCCCTTTATAAACATATGAAGATAGCAAGTTTAAATAATGTAATTTAATTCAGTTTTGTTCAAGAAAAAAACAATAATATAGGAAAAAAACATAAGTAGGATAGATTTGAAGTTGGTTTTAAAATTGGATACAATTTAACTAGATTTTAGTGTGTTTATATTTAATAGGTGAATGAACTCTAAAAATTATCTTCAAGAGATTTATGAACTTTCAATTTTGTCAATAATAGAACCATATTTGAGTCGTGTTTATATCAATTTTGTCTATAATTCACATGTTTGATAAGACTAGTTTGGTTCAGCCACTTTTGTTTGTTCGATCTTCGGTAAGCTTTGATTTGCCTTCGTCTTAAGCTAATGTTGCCTTGAATAGGATTGATTCAAGTTGTTTTTAAGAATTTACTATGTTTTTGCAAGAAAAAGGGATTTGGAGAGGAGTAGGTTATTCTAACACCCGAGCTTAGGAGGCATCAATGACCCTTGCTTTCCTTCCTAAGATTCAAAAATATGCATAAGAATTAGGTCATGAAGTTTTATTCTAGGCCGAGAGACCGAGGCTCAAGTCAATGAAGAAGAAAATTATGTTCAAGATAGTTGAGGGGTAGGCACTCCTATTTGAGGAGTAGGCAAGAAACTTCTAATCAGGACTTCTCTTGGTGCTTGAGGAAGAGTTTGGGTGGTGGATTCATCCATTCCGGCAAGAAAATCTGAGAACGAACCAGGTAAAGTTATGGCCTTCTCCTTTCTATTTTACCTAGATCTTTACCTAGATCTGAGGAGTTTCCTGAGTGATAGATCTGACATTTTTTAGGTATGTAACTAAAATAGGATTCACATAGGTTTCTTGAAGGAATTTTGGACGGAAATCCGAGTTTAATCGGAGTTCGGGTGAACTGGCCTAGAACAGAAAACGTGAATTTTTCAATATCTTTGAACGACTTTAATTCATTATGTATTCAAGAAAAAAATAAAGAAAAAAATAAAGAAAAAATATGTCAGTGTAGGTGAATAGAAACTCTACGACTTTGATGAAGAAATCAAGTCGATCTAAGTTGTGTGCATAAAGTTACGAAAATATAAAGAAAATGGTTTGAACACACAACTAATTTATTCTTGAAAATTGTAAACACGCACGAAAGGGAAAACCACGGCCACGCATCACCCAAGCCGGAGAGCGACATGTGGTGATTTTTTACTAGAGAAATGCATCCCAACCTCGGGTAGACACGCGTCAATGGCGTGAATCTGGGTCGACTCAAGTCCGAACTGACTACCAACAAGCGACCCTGTAACCACGCCAACCAGACCGATAAAGTTTGGACGAGTTCTAAAATAATGAAGAACCCTCTCACTCGCATTAAAGGTTGATCTAGAAGCTATAGTAAACACTAGAACCGTCAAAATTTTGAGCATTTGAACAAATTATTTAAATTTATTTATGTTCCACCGACAAAAATGATAGAAATGATAGATGGGAAATAAAGAATTCTAAAGTTTTCATAAAAAAAATAATATATATATATATATATATATATATATATATATATATATATATATATATATATATATATATATATATAAATTCCTAATTTCAACAAATTTATTTAAGAATTTATAACATAAAAACAATATGCTTTAAAATTACTCAAATATATGTATATTCTATGAACATTGGACACTAAGAGGTAGCGCCTCAACTGAGGAAATCGGTTACATACTGCTTAGGCAGAGCAAGCTACCCAAGTCTAAAAACAAAAAAGTATTCACCCTAGAGATGAGATTTGTCACCCAAAAGACCTGACACTAGAAATTGGTGAACTACCCCCCTCCATACCTAAAGTGTATCTATGAGCAGACTAAAGTAACGCTTGGAACTCAACTCAGGTAATATTATAGACTACACCCAAACTTCCTAAAACACAAAGTAAAGCACATGAATATCTACTAAGTTAAGTATGCAATGAGGGTCTCACCCTTTTCCACTTTCTTTTTTAGATGTTTGCGGGCTACCGGCTAAGGTGGAGGAGCGTTTAAGAGTTGTGCAGTCATAGAGAGGGTCGTTAAGGAGCGTCAATCTGTATTTGTGTTTGAGTCTTTTGTATTTTACTTCACAATTGTTATCAAAATCAATTTTTCCTTTAGTAATAAATTAAAACAACACTTTCTTATAATTGGATTTGATTTTGTATTTAATTTTGATGGATAACTTTGATGTTGTTGCCTTTATTTTGATTTAAAATTTATCTGGTTTTTATTTTTTGTTTTAATATCTTTATTTGATATCACTTCATCTTTTTAGTCACGGTTCAATTTTCAAAACCTCAAAAGTCAGGTCGTAACACTTCTATTAGTTAGAAAGTAAATCAAGTCGTTTCACAATTATGTATCATTCATGTTGGTGCAGTCTAAATGTGTCTAAAAAGGGCCGAGTTAATAGTTCATGCCAACATAAACCTACCATAAATGAAATAGAGTGAGGATAGAAGCTCCAATTTATAGGGCCCAAGCAATCATAAATGTGAAAATCAATATTAATCGGCTAGATGATGACATTACAAAAGTTTGAATAGATCTTCTAATCTACTAAAGAGAGGTTTCTACACCCTTATCGCTGGTAAATCGCTCGGTGTCTTGCTATGATATCATTTGTAACGACCCAAACCCACCGCTAGTAGATATTGTACTTTTTCGACTTTCTCTTTTAGACTTTCCCTCAACGTTTTTAAAACACGTCTGATAGGGAGAGGTTTCCACATCCTTTTAAAAATGTTTTGTTCCCCTTTTGAACCGATGTGGGATCTCACTTTTTCTCTTCTATCAAGGTAAATCAGTCGACTTGTGATTTAGGTGTCGATTTTATCATCGATATCCTTTCGGATTCCATGCATCAAGGAGCTAACAAGACTCTAATTATTAGAATAAACTTAAATGATGAAGGGTAGTTTCTATTTTCTAGTTAATTTTAGTGAGTAAATTTGAGTGGGTTTTGAAATTCAGTTAAAACGCCAAAATCATTCAAAAATAAAAGGCCAAGATTTATGTTAGGAAATAGTGGGTTTTATGGGATAACCATATTTAGTGTTTAGAAAACTTATAAATAGATTTGTTTTCCATTGTAAGGAGCAAGAGCAAGAGCAACAACAGCAAAATAGCAAGAGAAATTGTCTCCTGTAATAGAAAAAAGGTTTTTCAGAATTCTTTGTCTCCTTGTCTCTCCCCTCTCAACATCTCCTTCTTAAGCACGCGAGTAGTACTCTAGCAAAGCGGTATCGGAGCGTTCGATTGTTAGTGAGTGTCAGATTACTTCACAGATTTGTGAGTTTTAGTTTAACAATTTAGTATCAGAGTCGATGGCGAATATGATGGGTCAAATGTTGTTACCGCGATTAACGAGTACGAACTACGAGAATTGGAGCATCCAAATGAAAGCTCTTCTCGGTTCTCAAGACGCATGGGAGGTGGTCGAAGAAGTTTCGAAGAACCGATGATACCACAGGTTATACAGCGGCGCAAAACAAGGCGCTAAAAGAATTATGATCAAAGGATAAGGCAGCATTATACATGTTTTCCGGGCTGTTGACAAGTCGGGCTTTGAAAAGATTGTCAGGGCAACTACTTCAAAAGAAGCGTGGGACACTTTAGAAAAGGTGTTCAAATGAACCGACCGAGGCAAGCAAGAAGCGTGGGACACTTTAGAAAAGGTGTTCAAATGAACCGACCGAGGCAAGCAAGTGCATCTCTAAACTCTGCGTGGCGAGTTGGAGAGCATGAAGATGAAGGAGTTAGAAAATGTATTTGACTACATCACGCGCGTACAGACCGTGACAAATCAACTAAATTGAAACAAAGCAAATTGGCATGGGAATGGGAATGGTCGAGATGGTCAAGACAGCACAAATGAAGAAAATTATAAGGAGAAGAGACAGTCGAGCAAAGCAAATTGGCATGGAAGAGGATGCAATCAAGGACACGGTCAAGGATATTATTCCAACATCCAGTATTATAAATGTAAAAAATATGGCCACTATGGGAATAATTGTAACTCCGATAAATGTTACAATTATGGCAGAATGGGTCATTTGCAAGAGATTGTTGAGCCGAGGAAAAGGTGGAAGAAACTATCAATCTAGCCTTGGATGATGCAACAAACGGAGGCATTCTCTTGATGGCTCAAAATGAAGAGCTGAAAAAAAAGAACACGGCGGCGCGAAAGACGATGGCGATAGTTGTGAGGCGGTGAAAACTATTGAAAATGAGGTGATACGCAGCGGATTGTCGAAATCTTGATAGCGGAGACGAGAAAATCGAAGAAGGATGAACAACCGGATAACAGAGAGCCCGAGCTTGAAGAGAGAGAGCTCCAATGGCGGGAAAGGCAATTTGAGGAAGAAAGAAGAAAGAGGATGAGAGTGGAAGAGAAAATGGAAGTAGAAAAGAAAGACTTAGAAATGAGGATTGAAAGGTTAGAGAAGGAAATGGCTGAGCTGAGTGAGAGTTCCTCCTATCTCAAATAGGAGAAGGAAGAGAATGGGAAGGTAATCTCTGAACTTGTGAACGAAAGTTGAAGAAGGTGTGGAGAAAGAAAATGGCTTGTTAATAGAGATTGATGCTCTAGTGGACAAGCTAGTGAGAGAGGAGAAAGATATAGAGATCCTAACTCAACAGGGAGACTCACTCGACGTGAACCTGAATCAGGTCCAACAGGAGGCAGTGAATTTACGACACACAATTGAGATACTCGTGATAAAGCTGAAATGGAGGAAGCAAAAAAGAAAGTGGAAAATGTCGTTGTGGACTTGCGAAGGGAATTAAGTAAACTGAACGAAGCTATGACGTCTAAGTCGAGCATGGCTGAGAACGGGAGAAATGAGGAGTTGGTGTCTCAAATGGGTGGTTCTTGAGAAGCTCCAAATGAAGTCTCATTAGAAAAGGACAAGCTTAGTTTGCCGCTTGAGGACAAGGAGAGAAAATTGAAGAAACCACAACTGAGCTTCAGAAAACGAAAACGGCGCAGGTGGAATCGTTGAATATAGAATTTAAGTTTACGAGGGAGTTTTGTTGGAATAAACTTAAATGATGAAGGGTAGTTTCTATTTTCTAGTTAATTTTAGTGGGTTTTGAAATTCAGGTGGGAAGGAAAAGGCCAAACATTTAACCATAAGAGGTCAAGATTTATGTTAGGAAATAGTGGGTTTGATGGATAGCCCTATTTAGTGTTTAGAAAACTTACATTTGCTTTCCATGGTAAAGAGCAAAAAAGCAAGAGAAATTGTCTCCTTTTTAAGTGCAGTGTAATAGAAAAAAAGTTTTTCAGAATTCTTTGTCTCCTTGTCTTTCCCCTCTCGACATCTCCTTCACAAGAAAGCGAGTAGTACTTTAGCAAAGCGGTATTGGAGCGTTTGATTGTCAGTGAGTGTGAGATTACTTCATAGATTTGTGAGTGTCAGTTTAACACTAATACAACTTGTCATAATCACACTTTTCTTGGCAGCAGACTTTGTGATTGTGTGGCACTCACTCCCAACACCAAGTGAGTCGAGTCAATTCATATTCGTGTCTTCTACGACTGGGCAAGGTATGTTCAAGCATTTGGTCCCGTTTTAAGAACAAGGTTTTAGAAATGGGGGCAGAGAATTTTTTTAAAGAGAGTTTGAAAGTAAGACTGAAAGAAGGTTTTTAAAGCAATGTTATAGGCTATAAGCGAGAAAGGCAACAAAACGACTTAGATAGCATATAATTTTGGGTAGGTAAAACTGGCGATTAGTCGCATCCACCTAAAGTACATTTTGAGACGATTCAGCTCTGCAGGCCTAGACGTGATTTCGCCGAACAATCATATAAAATTTGGGTAGGAGGAGTTGACGAATAGTCGCATCCTCGTATAATATATTTTGAGGCGATTCTAGTTTGGCGGGCCTAAACATGGTTTTACCAAATAGTCATACAAAGAAAAAAAAAATACAATAGTAGGCAATACAACATTATCAAATAAAGAGTTTGGAATGGCACGGACAACACGCCCTTGACGAGCATGACTGTGACATCCGACAGATGGAGGTCACTCCCCCCAAGCTTTGGTGAATTTATGGTCTCGAGGAAGGGTCTGTCAACTAACCTTCCATGGATGATTTTCAGATCAACATACACCATATTGTTCCTATAGAGAATACGAGGATGCACCTCAATCAGGTCACTGGTCATTCATTGCATAAGCAAAGTAAGTTTCCAAGGTCAAAGAGCAGAAAATTGGAAGCAACTCAACAAGACAAAGGTAGCCTCCAGCTAACCTCTCATGATGATGAGAACAAACTAGCACACACCACGCTATCCCCACCAGATAGAGAGTTTTACGATAACTAAGGAAACCAATTACATACTTCTAAGATAAAGCAAGCTACCTAAGTCTAAGAATAGAAAAGTACTCCAATTACTAGAAAAGTACTCCAATTACATACCTCTCTAAGGTAGAGCAAGCTATCTAAGTCTTAAGAATAGAAAAGTACTCCAATTACATACCTTTAAGGTAGAGCAAGGTACCTAAGTAAGCTACCTAAATCTAAGAATAGAAATGTACCGCACTCTAGTCCTCTAGTCGTATAGTCATGTAGCAGTCTAGGCTCTCAGAATAGAATAGAACTGCACTCCAGTCAGGTAGCAGTATAAGCTCTGCCCAAACTTTCTAGACCCAAAGTAAAGACCATGGATACTCGAAGTAAATCGGATTTTCATCTTTTATTTTATTTTACTTTTATCTTTATTTGATTTCACTTTCGTTTTTTTACTCATGGTTAGTAAATCAAGACATTTCACAATTATTTATCATTCGTGTGGGTGCAATGTAAGTGTGTCTAAAAAGGGTCGATTTAATAGTTTATGTCAACATAAACCTACCATAAATGAAATAGAGTAAGGATAGAAGCTTCAATTTATACAACCCAAACAACTCGTAAATGTGAAAATCAATATTACAAAGGTTTGAACCTGAGATCTTCGGATAAATAATGTATTATGAACTCAAAAGTTGAATCTAATGGGTCATCAATACTTCAACTCTGACTTCATCTTCTTCGTAAACATCACGCACGAAGCAAACCGATTTATGAAATCATCCTGTTGTTTCATATTTATCAAACCTGTTCCACACTTTTTTAGTTCGACATTTGGGGTAACAGATTGAATATAACTAAATTGGAGCGAGAATTGAAACTCAATCTCTTTACAGTGGTGAATCATTCTTATTATACGGTCACTTCGAGGCCAAGCGAGCATCCAAATGTGGTCTAACTTCTTCCTCCCTTTAACAGCAAATCCACCAATTACAATATTTCTATTGTCAAAATTTGGGTCATTGCAGCCTATTCCAGTCATAGATGCAAAAATGGCAAAGGCAACATCGACGTTGTCGTTTTTGTTGCTTGATCCACAAACGACGTAGACCGCAAAGCGAAGCATGTTGGCGTTTGGCACGTCATGATCCCACTTGATGCATATCGAAGATCCCATTTTTGTCGATGTCAAATGTGTTGAGATATGATTCAAAGTATTCAAAATGAAGATATGATTTGAAGTAGTTGAGATATGAAGATTTTAGGAGATTTTAGGAGATTGTTAGTAGATTTGAATTTATCTAGATTTGCATGATTTACTATTTCTGGTCCAGTGTATTAGGTATAAATACTGAATTGTGTAACCCTGTAGGAATTAAGTCAGTAGACATTAATAAAGCACTGCAGCTTCTATCTATTCTCATCTATTCCTATCTCTTTCACTATCCCTCTTTCCAACAAAATGTTCCTTTGAGTAAAAACGTCTTTTGCATCCAAGAATTGATCATTTTATAAAACCCTTTGTTGTCAGCCAATTTGTAGCAGTTTAGAAGATTCACTTCAACCATGAAATATGAATGGTTAACTTTTGAAGTGTCTAGAAAATCTTTCAATCAAATGCAGCCATTTGACATCAACCTTAAGATCCTTGGTGGTAGCTCTGGGAAATGAAGAAGCTTTTCGCACTCGTTTACGTTCAATCTTTTCAAGTTATGGAGTCGAGAAATGCTCGTAGGAAGACGAGAGAAATTATTTCGAGACAAATTCAGATTCACCAACGACACCAAACACTCGATCCCTTCCGGGACTTCCTCAAGCTTGCAATCACTCAAATTTAGGCTTGTAAGAGAGTACAAACCAGCCAGTGATGGAATCCCAAAAATGGCACTCGTTGGAGCTTTGCATAACCAAAGAAAAATGTTTCTAAAGATATTGTCTCCGTCGTCCGTTCTTCGTGCCGTTCGTCTCACGTCGAACTCCATCGTTTCGACGTCGCCCCGCTTTCGTTTTCTATTTCCAAGCTTCGAACATCCCGAAAGATTTAAGCTTTTGAGAGATGTGATCTTATCCAACGTATTTGAAATGTTGATAAGATTTTTGCAATTGGTTAAGCTCAACACTGTTAGATGATCCAAGCTTGCTATTGATGAAGGTAAGCTTGATATGGAAGTGCCATCCAAATAGAGTTCCAATAATTTATTTGTGTTGCCTGAAAATTCTGGGATCTTCTTCAGCTTTGAACACCCAGAGAGAATCAAAACTTGAAGAGCCTTGATGTTAATTTTCGTTGGAAAATGTGTGAGGTTGATGCAATCTTTCAAACTCAAAAAAGTGAGTTTTTTTGCTGTGAAAATTGTTGGATGAATATTGACCAAACTTGTGCAACCTTCAAGCTCTAATAGTTTCAAAGTTTGGAGTTTTGGATAACTTCTGAGAATGACTGAGTTTGATATACTTCAGCTCCTCCAAATGCTGTCAAAGAGTAAAGAATGATATCAATTTAACTAAACATTTATGTATTGTAATGGCTCAAGCCAACGGCGGGTAGATATTATTCTCTTTAGGCTTTTTCTTTCGAAATTTTTTAAAATGCATCAGTTTGTGAGAGGTTTCTACACCTTTATAAATCGTGTTCCGTTCTCCTCCCCAACCGATGTAGGATCTCACAATCCTCCCCCTTCAGGGCCAAGCGTCATCGCTGACCCTCGTTCCTTTCTCCAATCAATGTGGGACTCCCATGGACCCAACATTCTTACTGATACATTGCCTCGTGTCTACCCCCTTCGGAGAACAATCTTCTCGGTGGAACATCGTCCAGTGTCTGACTCTAATATCATTTCTAATGGCCCAAGTCTACCGCTAGTAGATATTGTCATATTTAGAATTTTTCTTTCAGATTTTCCCTCAAGGTTTTTAACACGCGTCTGCTATAGAGAGGTTTCCACACCCTTATAAAGGGTGTTTCGTTTTCTTCTCAACAAATATGAGATCTCACAATAATACATATATGGGATTATTACCCTTTCTCCATGCCAAAATTGCTTCAAATTGCTGTGGCACATGTGAAGCACAATAAGCTTATATTCTTCAGAATTCAATAGCAAAATCTCCGAGGGATATCCTTTCCACTTCAAATATCTCAACTCACTTGGAATGCAATATTCCAACTCATTTTTCAGCCTCACATTTTGAAAATTAAGCAGCCTTAGTTGGTGCATTCTTGAGAGCAAAATTGGAAACTCCACAGCATTTCTTCTCGACTTGAACAATATGCTTTCGACCGATGCTTCTCTAACCTGAATTCACATAATACCAAATAGAGTTAATGAAATTTTCAATGTTTTTAAGAATTTAGAAAGTCACTCTAAAGATCGACAATATATCTTATCATGCTTTTAAAATCCTTCTGACGCCATAGTCGATCTTGAATAGGTTTATGACGAATAATTTTCTAACCCATTTCTTGCAATAAATCATGCATCATCAATTTATTATCATACGAAAGAATTAAGAGAGATTTTTGAATGAGACGTTTAACCCTTATTTTGGCATGAAAACTAGAATCACGTAGAATATCTTCTACCAGCTCTCTTCTCTTCCCCTCTTCTCTTCCCCTCGAAGAAGCAAGCAACATCTAAAAATATCTCTTTCTTCCACTCATCCAACCCATCATAGCTCACTTTACACTTAAAAATTTTGTCATGAATATTCCCACCTCCTTTAAGCTCTTCTATCACATACTCCCACACACTCAAATCTTTGTTTCTTAGAGATGATCCCAACAATTTGAGTGCAAGAGGGTGGCCTCCCACAATCTTGACAATGTTCTTGGAGAGTTTTAAGCAATCTTGCTTTGGACATGCACTCAAATTAAGGAGTTGTAGGGCTTCCTCATTTGTAAGTTCTTCCATTTCAAAAATTCTTTTCACTTCGAACTCATTTGAAAGTTGTTGTGATAATAATTCTACTGCCATCTCCAAAAGAGTCTTTGTTTGGAATTAATCCCATGATTTGGTCTCAACAATTCACGTTGTCTAGGACAAGAAGAATCTTTTTTCGTAGAATCGCTTGGTGTATCATAGCGATCCCTTCATCAACATCCAATATATCATTTTTAATTGAAAAAATCCTTGAAAGGAGTTCGCTTTGTAAACATGGAAGACCAGAGGTTTCAAATTTCTCTTGAACATCGGAGACGAAGCAATGAGCTTCAAATTCATCGCGAATTCGCTCGTAACAAACCCTAGCTATTGTCGTCTTACCAATGCCATCCATTCCATGAATTCCTACCCAAATCACATCCTCATATGAGTTTGGATTCAAAAGAGAAAGAAAGTTTGGTTAGTTTAGAATTGATTCCAACTAGTTGGTCTTCTTTAGTGACTTTCAAATGTGGTAATTTCTTCGATGGCTTCTGATTCATGTGTCCTAAGCCCAAAAAAAAGGAGGAGAAGTAAATAAGCAGTTTTATAGTAAATCATAAATACATTGATCACTAATTATGGCTAATAGATTATTTACTCATGATATGATTTTTGTTAAGGAATAATATCATCATTTGAGAGTGGGTATAGCTTTAACCATAATTGACATATACTACCTCTCTTTACATCGGGATTCAAATCTTTAAATTTCATTTATTATTATTAAAAAAATGACACAAATTAAACGATTGAAAAAGAAAAATTAAACGAAATGGACAACAATGTCGTTTTTTGTAATTTTTAAGGAACTTTCGAAGTTTTTAGTTTCTTATCGAGAAGAAACTTCATGGTACTCAAAAAGGAAGAAAAAAAAAAAAAAAAAAAAAAAAAAAACCCCGCAAATGAGGAAGAATGTTTAGAAAAAAAATTAGATTTTTCAAGAAAAATAATAATAAAATAATTACGAAATGACAAATTACCAAAATATTCCTGAACTTTGAGATAATTACGAAAATGCCACATATCAGAAAATCAGATTCGTGGAAGTATACAATCTTAAAAAAATCCCTCCAATCATAAAATCCAACCACTAGATCTTCGGCAAATTTGAGTATGTTTTAGAGAACTCACAATTAATCACATCCAACAGCTAGAATTCAAATTGGAAGTCTGTAGCTCGTTGACCGGAGATGATATTTTTATGGATAATCCAGAAAACTCATTCTCCAAATTATGATGATTCTGGAGTTTTCAATGTCGGTTTAAGCTTCCCCTATACAGTCTAAAGTTTGGGCAATAGTATGGAACAAGAATCAAGCTCCCAATCGCAAGTAATTAGCATTTAGATTTTGGGTCTTCTACTCTCATATTGCATTCAAATTCGATAGCAGTTGTCCACCATTTCCCTTCAAAATTGTTAACTTCTAAACAAGATTACCCAGAAGTTCTATCAATAAATCGAGTGCTGAAAGAGCCCATAATCTATTCCCCCAATAAAGGTTGCCATTGAAGAACTTGAAAGAAAGATTCGAGGATACAAGTCAATTTGTCGGGTAAAATCGATCCCCGTCAGTTTTGGCACCTCCAAGGAGTATTTCCATAGAAGATCACGAAAAGAAATAACCTCAAGAACGTGCCCAATTGAAGAAAATCAGTTTGTGGTAGAATTTTGGGATAAGTATCAAATTTCCTCCTACGGTCCATTTCACTTCAAACTAAGTATTACTTAATCTTCAAAGGATTGAGTTGAGTAACTTTAATGAAGAAATCGGGAGTTTGAAACGTCCTAGAACGAGCTACCCAATAAAAAGAAGTTTTGTGTTTCCAGGTGAGTTGTAAACCGAGAACAATTTCTGGAAATTTAAGTCTCATACTCAAAGACGTCCCTCCAAACCAATTCCTTTAGCTTGAGGGAAGAATAAGGAAAAGGTTCCATGAAGAAGTCGGGCCATAAAAACCCTAGAATCGACTACCTAATAAGAAATCCTCTGTTTCTAACTCTAGTGAGAAATATATCTTCAACGAACTTTGGAGGCAAATATCTTACGCTATGATCCATGAGAAGGTATGAAATCAATCCCTAGCTCTTTCTTGTAACACCATCTTTAAGTTACATGGAGAAATCGAGGAAAGAAACATTGTGTATGGATATATATAAGGGAATTTTTCAGATGGCGACACACATAAATGTGCACATCTTCTTCCTGTCCAGAGGAAGAAGACGATGACGTAGTCAGTTCAACTGAAATAAACTGGCATGTCAAACTAAGTTGTTCCAGAAACTAGACACCATAAAGAATCTGTGGAAGAAACTTTGAGGTAATTCGAATACCGGAAGCTCAAGAACAAAGATCTCAAACATCAATGACGATGTAAGTAGCTCTTAGACTTTTCTTAAGAAACACTTGTAGGAATCACTTGGATTTCAGTATAAACCTTAAACCAAGTATGAATTAAGGAAATATGAAAGAAAATAGACTTTTCTTAAGAAATACATGTAGGAATCACTTGGATTTCAGTACAAATCTTAAACCAAGTATGAATTAAGAAAATATGAAAGAAAAAACACCAAAAATCGCGAGTTAAAACCCTTAACCGATCAAATTGCTCACGATTTAAGTAACATTAAAATAACTCATTGAATGAACTTCACTGCCTATGAATTTTTAATACTATGCATATTATGGCAGGTTAATATTATACATGAAATTTAGTGGTTATTGGATAAGGTTAAAGCTAAACCAAGAAACAGTGTAAATGATCATAGTGCCCCTAAAGGTAATCTATCTTCGACTTATGATCTAGATGACCTTCAAATGCTATACAACTTTGTATGAGATCTTATGTTATGATTTTTTATGATGTCGTGAAGTTTGAAAGTAATTGGATAAGTTTAGGTAGTCAAACCAAGAACTAGAGAGTAAAATAATTAAAATATCGTTGGTACCTTTTAAGGAATTTCAAGGTCTAAACACCCTTAAAATGACATTCTACTTTTTATGAGGCCTATTCCTAAGAACATAAAAGATATGTTCAAGATTTCAAGTTGATTAAAATATTTTTGGAACCTAGACCAAATTAGGACGAAAGAAAAACCTAAAGCCAACACCCCAAGATTTAAAGACTCCTTTAGAACTATCTAAAAATTTATTATGGCTCTATGACATTTTAAAATAACTCATGATTTTCATTATGATGGGTTCATAAGCAAAGAATGCATGATGTCATTATGCCTCAAAAACAATAAGAAATACAAAAATTAGTTATGATCGAGACCCAAGGAAAGTATCACACAAGCCCTACAACTACGAAAATAAGGTATCACACTCTATGCCCTAAAGTTTTATGATATGAAAGAATGGTAGGTAATAATCTGATCATGTCCAATGTGACCCATGACCCCTACCACGCAGTGCTTTCAGAGGCCCATGTATTCCTCTTTTAGGTGGGATGCCTTGTGCCACGGTAATAATTTTTAATAGTGTGGCATCGTGATCTTGACACACTCACGACCAGCCTTGAGGAGAATCAAGTCCCATATATATTTTTTGCCCTGACTTTGTGGGTTCGTTGAACCTCAAGTGAGGTTTGTCTTCGCCAATTGAATATCGCTTGTGCAGAATCCAAGCTTTTTCGACGGCACATGCCACCTGCAAGTGCATGTTTAATCGTTGCAACACAACCGACTTGCCTCTACATTAGGCCAAGTCATTCGGGTCAACCTTGCCTCTACTTGAGACCAAGATCTCTTAACGCAATGTCACTTCCTATCATCCCATCTTAATTCTCAATTAATTTGGTCCTCATGTCAAGATGTCATCCCAAGTCATGGGGTGTCATCCACTACCATAACTTACTCGGTCATGCCATCAAGAACGGGCCCACGTCTCACTCATCTCATCAGGACATTCCGAACATCCCAAACATCCATCCATCCAAGTTCTATCGAGGCATTAGTCCTCTCGTGCCCATCACATATCATTTACGGATATCGTATCAGATAGCAGGTGTCTAATGCAACCTCCAATACTCGGGCTGAGGCGCAATACCAGCACACCCGTGCCGCTCGGTACTATCCTTGAAAAACTTATTTCAAAGGATGTCCCTTGAGACACTCATCCCGGCACGCTCGCCCTCATTATAACACACATATGTGCCACATGGTAGCTCGCTTAAGCCATATGGCCTAGGGGTGGTGGAGAGCTAACACCATGCCTCCCCCTATAGTACATTTTGAGGCATTTCTAATTCCCGATGTCGTGGAATATCTTTCTGGTGTCTGATTGACACCAAATTTGGTGAGCATTCATATTTCATATGAACAAACTCAAATCCAGAACCGCATGCCCAAGTTCCTTTCAGAACCTTGACTTTTGAGGTTACGACCTGGGGCCTTACCCATCCCTTCAACAAGCTTATCTTTGCTACAGTTGTCCACTTGTTGCCCTTATCTTGCCTATGTCTTGACTTCTCTTTGATGCCCACAGTGTGTGGTGTGTTAGATGATATACCATCCTCCTTGGTCACATCATGGAACTTGTCTAGGCTCTTGTGTTGTCGGATGAGCACCACTTAAAGGTCACCGCTTCTCTTGTTGCAACGTGAGGCTCATAACCTACTCTCTTCATAGTTAGGTTGTGACGTTTTCTCCCACTTAAATTAGTCATCATCCTCGATGACTTACTTTGAGGCACAACCATTGGTAGGTTGTGACATTCTCCCTCACTTAAACTAGTCATCGTCCTCGACGACTTACTTTGGGGCACAACCACTCATTGGGTTGTGATACTCTCCCCCATTTAATCTCGGCATCATCCTTGATGACAATCTGACTTTGGACTTGCTCCTAACAGACTCGCTAGAAATACGTGCTTCAGACCAAATATGAAATTTGCACACTACTTATGAGCTATCCCACTAACGAACCTTCACTTGGTCTCCAAGACCCGCAACATAAGCACGAAAAAACAACTAAACAATGGTTGTGGCCTATCCCCTTTTTGGGCCTCCCTCGCCCTTCTATGGACTTGACCTGAGACACACCAGACAAACTATGACAAACTAACTAGCTTTGGCATATCCTTGCCTAGGCTAGGAGGGGTGCGCCCCAAGCTTTGGCCACTCTCGTTGTATTCTTTGAGTTGCAGACAACAGTGCACCCCTTGGGGGAGGCTCCAAGCCAACCATGGAATTTACTCATCATAGCACCAACCCATAAAGTAGCAATGTCTAAAAGCTCATATCACAACTGCGTTTTGGCACTACATTTCATCCAACTCTTAGCCGGCCATCTTTATGTGGCATCGTTGTCTTGACACTTCTCTGGTCTTACTGCAGCTTCACTTCTCTAGACCAATGATGCTCACTTCTCAAGTGGATGTTAGTGTTAACAACTCTTGTGAAATCACCCCCTTAAGTATGAGGCAGGGGCTCAAAGAATACACATGTGCTCACTTACCAGAGCACTCTGTCAGGGTGAGGAACCCATTCTTGCTGGTTCTCCCCCACTTAATATCGCCTGCCTCTCTTGCAGCATAGTTGTCCCACCCATTGGGACTTGCTTTGTGCACAATATGGCATTTGGCCGATGCATGTCTCAACTGACCCCTAGCTTCTTTGCATGCAACTATTGACATTATTTCTCTATACAAATGGTTCTTTGGAAGGCACTGACCCGGTGCATCTTTTGTTTCATTTTCCTTGCACCCAATGAAACTACAAACCCTTGGCAAATGAGCTTGGTCTTACTTGACGGGTATATCTTCCCACATCGGGTATCGACACACGACACAATAAACTTTCGGGAGTCTTGGCTTCAATCCACAACTGATTCTAATTCTGACCGAAAACTTTTCTTCCCTCTCCGGCACTCTTGACACACTCGCAAGGTCTGCAATCAACCTTTGAGTTATTTTCTCTGAGAATCTCATCAGACCAGACACACAAAGTGTGGCTCGGATACAAATTATTATGATCATACTTTTTCAACAGTGCGGCGTCGTGATCTTGACATGCTCATGACCAACCTTAAGGAGGATCAAGCCCCATTTTCTTTTTCTAGTCTTTGCGGCTTCGTCGAACCTTAAGCGAGATTGTCTTCGCCAACGGAACATCACTTGTACAAAATTCAAGCTTATTCGACAACACATGTTACTTGTGCATGCATGTTCAATTGTTTGCGACACAACCAACTTGCCTCTACACTAGGTCAAGTCATTCGACTCGATCTTGCCTCTACTCAGGGCTAAGGTCTCTCAATGCAATGTCGCTTCCCATACTCTCATCTTAATTTCCAATTAATATGGCCCTCATGTCTCGATGCCATCCTAAGTTATAGGGTGTCATCGATTGTCGTAACTTAGTTGCTTATGCCATCAAGAACGGGTTCATGTGTCGTTCGTCTCACCTGGACATCTCGAATATCCATCAATTTAGATTCTGTCGAGGCATTGGCTCTCCCATGCCCATGCCATATCATTTATAGATATCGTACTAGATAGTAGGTATATAATGCAACCTCTAACACACGGGCTAGGGCATAATACCAGCGCACCCGTGCTGCCTGGTATTGTCCTTGAAAAATCCATTTCAAAGAAAGTCTCCTAAAACACTCTTCTCGACATGCTCATGTTAGATAAATCCCTACCGAGTGAATGTGATCCCTATTTTTTAGTTAATCATTTTTTTAGGTAACTATTTTTACGTTAAACCCACACAATTGAAGGAAGTGGGAAGTACAAGTAGAGTGGACGTTAAACCTGTTAGATAAAACCTGAGTTTTTCCTTATTTAGATTTACACGATTTCATTAGTTGATTAAATACCTCCGTTTGACCATTTGACAAACACGTCGAATGGATTACCAAAGTTTTAGACGGCAATTTTGTAGGAAGTGGCACAGATCTAGTTGGCCCATCTCCGGCCATTTTTAGGATAAGTTATATTTAAACAGCAAATCTGTTTAGAAGATTTAACACCGTGACTGTAAGCACAGTCAATATTTCAACAATTCTCTCTCTTTGTTATTTCACACATTTTATTTTCTTCCAACAACTTCTGTCAACGATTTCCTCTCACCGAAAAGAAAAGGATTTCCCTGACCGATTATCGAAATATGGCCACTCTCCAGCCATTTTTAGGATAAGTTATATTTAAATCTGTTCAGAAGATTTAACACCCTGATTTGAAGTACAGTCAATATTTCAGCAATTCTCTCTCTTTATTATTTCACACGTTTTATTTTCTTCCAACAACTTCCGTCAACGATTTCCTCTCACCGAAAAGAAAAGGATTTTCCTTGCCGATTATCGAAATACAACAAAACCCACACAATTGAAGGAAGTGGGAAGTACACGTAGAGTGGATGAGCGTTAGTTAAGTTGTCATTTAATTTTTCTATTTTAGGATAATTTGTTATTTAAATATCCCAACTGAATAACAAATCAATCAATCGAGGCTTTAGCAAATCAAATCTCTCCCTCTCTGCTTTTACTTCCGCTATTTTTTCTTTCGAAGAAACCTTCCTTCGGCCGTTTGTTTTTCGTCGACGTTTTCCTCCGAATTGCCAGAGTCAACAGCTCACCTGACACACACATGTACCACAGAGTAGCTTGCTTAGGCCACAGAGCCCAAGGGTGGTAGAGAGTTGACACCATGCCTCCTCGTATAGTACATTTTGAGGCATTTCTAATTCCTCTGGAGTAGACGTGATTTTGGCGAAATGTCATATGATGTTGTGGAGCCTCCATTCGATGTCTGATTGACTCCAAATTTGGCAAGCATTCATATTTCATATAGATGGATTTAACTCTAGAACCGTATGCCCATATTTTTTTTTTGAAACCTTGACTTTTGAGGTTCCAGCCAAGGGCCCTACTCGACCCTTCTACAAGCATATCTTTGCCATTCTTGTCTACTTTTTGCTCTTATTTTGCTTATGCCTCGACTTCTCTTTGATGTCCACTCTATGTGGTGTGTTAGATGATGCACCATCCTCCTTGAAAACATCATAACACCCGTCTAGGTTCTCGCGTGGTTGGATGGGCACCACTTGAGGATCGTTAGTTCTCTTGTCGCAATGTGAGGGTCACAACCTACCCTCTTCATAGTTAGGTTATGACACCCTGCACCCTGTTTTTCTTAACAAGATGTCATGTTTGGCCTCATATTTCCCTCACCTAGATGAGATGTTGTGCACCATGCTATGGGTATCCTACTCATGATTTTACAAGATGTGATGTTCATGTTCATGTTTTGTGTTGGGATCGATACCAGTTGTTAGCTCTGATACCAGTTGTTAGGATCGCACAACAACGCACACACTTGATCTAGATGAACACAAAGAACAGGATAGAGAAAATGCAAGGAGAACACTACCTAAAGGATTTTTTTTTTTTTTTTTTTGATGACTTCACGTATGTACAGAGAGAATTACAAAGAATAGAAAAGTACATCTTCAAAGCTCTACCGGACGGGATATATATATAGTTCAGTTTACTATATATAGCTTTACCAGATTTAACATCTACTATATATAGCTATTTACTATATATAGTTTTACCCGATTTAACCATCTACTATATATAGCTATTTACCATATATAGCTTTACCGGATATAGCTTTACCAAACCATAAATAAGCATCAGACTCCATAACCTAACAATTCTCCCACTTGGAGACTGATCTAGTCAACCAAGAATTTCACTCTCAAACGACCATGAGCATCTTCACTGCACCATACCAATTGAGGTTTTGCACAACCTCAATATTCCAACATCAACACATTTTGTCAACATGTTTGCTGGATTCTTTGCACCCTCTATCTTCTCCAAACACGTCACCATCTTCAAGTGAAATGGTATCGCTTTCTGTGTTTTGAATGATAGACCGGGTTCCTTGCCAACAGCATGAGTCTCAGGAGTTTCTTGAGTATCTGCTACAACATCACTATGTGAATCTTTCAGCAACTCAACCTCAACTCCCACTTGCTTCACCTCTGGTTTCTCAGCAAGAGACTCAGGAGTTTCTTGAGTATCCGCTGCAACATCACTATGTGAATCTTTTAGCAACTCAACATCAACTCCCACTTGCTTCACCTCTGGTGTTTCAGCAAGAGTCTTAGGAGTTTCTTGAGTATCCGCTACAACATCACTCTGTGAATCTTTGAGCAACTTAACCTCAACTCCCACTTGCTTCACCTCTGGTGTTTCAGCAAGAGTCTCAGGAGTTTCTTAAGTATTCGCTACAACATCACTCTGTGAATCTTTGAGCAACTCAACCTCAACTCCCACTTGGTTCACCAATGGTGTTTCAGCGACGCTTTCGACTGACGCAACCCCCTCTCGAGTTTCAGCGACGCTTCCGGCCGACGCAACCCTCTCTGGATTTCAGCGACGCTTCCGGCCGACGCAACCCCCTCTGGAGTTTCAGCGACGCTTCCAGCCGACGCAACTCCCTCTAGAGTTTCAGCGACGTTTCCAGCCGATGCAACCCCCTCTAGAGTTTCAGCGACGCTTCCGGCCGCGCAACCCCCTCTGGAGTTTCAGCGACGCTTCTGGCCGATGCAACTCCCTCTGGAGTTTCAGCGACGCTTCCAACTGACGCAACCCCCTCTAGAGTTTCAGCGACGCTTTCGGCCGACGCAACCCCCTCTAGAGTTTCAGCGACGCTTCCGGTCGACGCAACCCCCTCTGGAGTTTCAGTGACGCTTCCAGTCAACGCAACTTCCTCTGGAGTTTCGCGACGCTTCCGGCCGACACAACCCCCTCTAGAGTTTCAGCGACGCTTCCGGCCGACGCAACCCCCTCTGGAGTTTCAGCGACGCTTCCGGCCGATACAACCCCCTCTGGAGTTTCGACGCAACCCCCTCTTGAGTTTCAGCGACGCTTCTAGTACTTTTCTTCAATTCTCTAACAGTCTTTGTGAAGCTAACTCGTTTCTGTTTGCTCATAACGCAGTTCTCACAAGGATTCATAACAATCTCCGCATCAAATACACCTTGTTCATAGCCAACGATTTTTCATACATATTCGACAGCGTCTTCAACAGACTTGATGTTGTCTTCTCCTTGATAATGTTGAACGCCATGTTTCTGGATAGCGTCAACCAGATCAGCCCCAAGGCTTGTCGATCCTTGAGCTTCCACTGTTCTGTGGTCATGGTATCCGGCTTCACCCTCAACAGAGGTTCGTGAAGATCTTTCTGGTATAGATAATCTTCAATCTGCATCTTCCAAAAACCGAAATCGGATCCATCGAACTTCTCAATTCCAATCTTTGAACTTTCCCTCTTCACAGATCGTGGTGAATTTTGCCTAGCTCTGACTTCCGCCTGGTTCTGATACCAGTTGTTAGCTCTAATACCAGTTGTTAGGATCGCACAACAACGCACGCACTTGATCTAGATGAACACAAAGAACAGGATAGAGAAAATGCAAGAACACTGGCTAAAGGATTTTTTTTTTTTTTTTTTTTTTTTTTTTTTTTTTTTTTTTTTTTTTTTTTTTTTTTTTTTTTTTTTTGATGACTTCACGTATGTACAGAGAGAATTACAGAGAATAGAAAAGTACATCTTCAAAGCTCTACCGGACAAGATATATATATAGTTCAGTTTACTATATATAGCTTTACCAGATTTAACATCTACTATATATAGCTATTTACTATATATAGCTTTACCCGAGTTAACCATCTACTATATATAGCTATTTACCATATATAGCTTTACCAAACTGTAAATAAGCATCAGGCTCCATAACCTAACATTTTGCACCAAAATCATGTGACCTTTTCGGTCTTTCATGGGGAATAATTTAGGGTCACGTTATGAAAAACTATAAGAAAGGAGTTAATTGTCTTAGCCATGAATTTAGAACCTCTTAGACCTCCCGTGGTACAACATGATCATGATTTAGACTACATCGCTTGGAACTTAAGAAACCTTGAGCATATATATTCAGACTATGCCTCTTGAAATACATGAAGCCTTCGGCCTAGGTTTTCAGACTGTATTGGAGGACAAACCCTAGATACGGATTTAGACTATGTCACTTGAAACGCATGAAGCCTTAGACGTAGGTTCATGATAAGTATCGTAAATCCTAGGGGGAGTGTTTTGGAGAACGAACCAAGAACAAAACAATAACCTAGAAAGTAACCAAGAAGAAGATAACAATTAAGAACTAGAACATGGATCAGGATCCAAGTTCTAAGAATAAGAACCTAGAACCTTAGCACTATGACCCTTAGACCATAACCAAGGCTTCAGAATCCAAGGACCAAGGTTCTCAGGTATGATCATGATAAGATGTCACAAGTTAAGAACAGAACTAAAGGGCCTAAGTACTTCCAACAAAAGCCAGAATAGTAAAAGAACGAGTCTTTATATTCATTCAATGTTTTCCATTTTTTTGAGGTAAACAAAGAGTTGGTCGAGGTCGGGAGCAGACTCTAGAGTGGGTGTCATAGACAAGTCTCATTAGTCATCCTCCACACCCTTTTGTTTTAAATGTTTTTGTGTTTGTAAATTATTTTGTGTTTTAACTACTTATGTATGAACCAACGCTATTTTTATATAATAATCGTATAATGTATATTATATTTTAAATGCTATTTGTTTTATTTCGCGACAAAATTTGCCCGTCCTTTCTAGAGTCGATCTAGTCCCAGTCCTTACAACCGAACAAAAAAAAAATGTTAACCTATGAATCAACTCAAATTTTTCGATCTTTTAAAAAATGTAACCTAACCTAAATTGAAAAAAATAAATCCAACCCAACCCAAACTTTATTATTTAGATAGGATAGTCAATTGTTATCAAGTCATATAAACATTCCAATATAAAATAAAAATATACTAATATTTTTTAATTTTTATAGCTACTAAATAATGATTACTAAATAATTTTAAATTTTAAAATTTTCAAGTATTTTTAAAATCCGTATCCATAAAAATTTAGAAAATAATGATTCCTAACTCACGACTTTGGTGGTTCTTGCATGTGACACAACTTGTTATATTTAAGATTTTGGTTTATTATAATTATTATTTTTAATTTATAAGTCAAACTGTCAATGATTCCTTTATTTTTTAATTTTTAAGTTTTAAATTGTATACATAATAAATAACTTGAAAATTAATTATGAATATAAACAATTAGAAAATTTATTATTCTATGGAGTCCATTTACTTTGATTGGTTGGTTGACTCGGTCCACTATATTGTTTGGTGATAGGATTTTGGCTACCTACAGCTTTGTCTGGTTAGGAATCACGAATCTCCACAATAGTATGATATTGTCTACTTTGAGCCTAAACTCTCGTGGATTTTCTTTGGGCTTCTCCAAAAGGCCTCACCCAATGGAGATAGTATTCTTTGATTATAAACTCTCATGATCATTCTCTAAATTAGTCGATTTGGGAATGAAAGACTGAATGACCGACCAACCTGCTACAGTAATTCTATAAATTTCTATGAACTCGCTTAAACATCATACCCGTAAACTTTACCAACGATCAACCATACTTAACCTATGTTAATTTTTTCTAAAAAAAAAATTATATTTATCTTAACAATATCAATTATAATTAATGAAGGAAAAAAAAAAAAGAGAGAGGATAAAATTGATTTTGTTACCAAGGTTCGGAAGGCCGAGCCTTGAGGTTGGCGAGCTTTGTAAGAAGGTGGCTCCATTTTTGGATGTTGGGGTTATGTTCTCCAAATCTGTGTTGATGTTTAGCAAAAGCTTCAGCAAATGTTCCTGTCTGGTTCCGAACATCAGAAGGATCCACTCTATAAAAGATGGGCAACACGGTCATCCCAACCCGGTCGTGGCATTCAAAGATCTTACCCAGCTCCTCAAGGCACCACCTCGAAGAAACCATAGCGTAACGAAATCTAAGGAAACCATAGCCTTTATCTAACCGTCTCTTCATTTGGGGAAACTTCAAATGTAATCTATTGCGGCTCATATTCTTTACTCCCATCCCAACTCACGTTTTCATTAAATATTACATCCCTTCTAACTAAATTCTTTTCACTGAGGGGGTTATGTATAATTTATATGCCTTTGATTGAGTGCAATAGCCAATGAAAATGCATTTTTCAGATTTTTCATCAAGCTTTTGACGAATTTGAGGATGTTTCAAAGCATAAGCAACACAACCAAAGATTCGTAAATGACTTACCGATGGTTTCATTTCATGTCATGCTTCATTTTTCATCAAGCTTTTGACGAATTTGAGGATGTTTCAAAGCATAAGTAACACAACCAAAGATTCGCAAATGACTCACCGTTGGTTTCCTTCCATGCCATGCTTCATAAGGAGTTCGATTCATAACCGCCTTTGTTGGTGAGAGGTTTAATAGATAATAATATGTTGCTACAACTTCTGCCCAAAATTGGTTTGGAAGTTTCCTTGCTTGTAACATACTTCTTTCCATCTCCACAATAGTTTGATTTTTTTGTTCAGCGATTCTATTTTGTTCTGGAGTGTAGAGAGCTGTTAACTCCCTTTGGATGCCCTCTTCTTCACAAAACAGATTGAACTCTTTAGATATGAACTCGCCACCTCTGTCTGTGTGAAGAACTTTAATGTGACAGCCACTTTGGTTCTCCACCATAGCTTTAAAAATCTAGAACTTCTGAAAAGTTTCTAACTTATGTTGTAGGAAGTAAACCCAACTCATGCGACTATAGTCATCAATAAATAATAAAAAGTATATACTCCCACCCAAGGACTTTGTTTGTAGTGGCCCACATAAATCAGCATGAATTAGTTCTAGATAATGTGAAACTCTTTTAGCTTTTCCAACAGTAAAGGACTTCCTAGTCTGCTTGCCATAAATGCATCCTTCACATAAATTAGTTGAGTCAATTCTTGGTAATCCGAAAACCATACCTTTATCTCTAAGTATTTTCAGGCCGTTCATATGAAGATGTCCATATCTGAGATGCTATAATGTTGAGTCATCTTTCGTGCTAGCAGTAAGAGCGAAATCCTCCATGTTAGAAACATCTAGTGGAAACATCTTATTTGAAGTCATGACAATTTGAACTTTATGGCCTGATTTCTTAGGTGTAATGACACATGTGTTGTCATCAAATAGAACGGAATGTCCTCTAGTCATCAATTGTCCAACACACAATAAATTGTACCCTAAATTAGGTACAAGTTGAACATTATCTAATTGTTTTATCTTATCATGACTGGTTTCGACTTTCATTGTACATTTTCCTTCAACTTGCATCTCTTTTGTATTTCCAAGTTGCACCTTAATTTTTTGCGTCTCATCAAGCTCTTTGAATAAGATTTGGTGCCTGTCATATGGTTCGAGCATCCGCTATCAACAAACCATAAGTCACATTTTTTTGGATTAGTATCCATGCACGCCATAAACAACTTTTCTTCTTCTTCTTCATTCTCTACTGCAAAATTCATTCATTGATTTTTATACCAACAATCAAATTTTGTTTGCCCATACCTTCTGCATGGTAACATTGTATGACATTTCTATGTTCATTGAATTGTCTCTGTCCATCATTTCTCCATCTACCCCTGTTATCACGACCACCATGGAATCTGCGAAATCTTCCTACTAAATGAATATTTTCTCTTTCGATGTTTTCGTTGTTGGTTGTCTCCTTCACTTGTAGTGCCTTTTTTTTTCGTTCCTTTCTGATGCTCTATTGATTCTTACCTCATGAGCCTGAAGCGAGCCCAACAGTTCATCAACGAAGAGTATGGATAGATCCTTAGCTTCTTATATGGCAGCCACCACATGGTCAAACTTTGGAGTCGAGCTTCTTAACACCTTTGTAACAATTGTTTCGTCTAAGATTTTCTCTCCATAGGTACGCATCTGACTCACTATTGCCATTGCTCTTGACAAAAAATCAGCAATTGATTCGCCATTCGTCATGAGCAGAGTTTCAAAATCACATCTTAGAGATTGCAATTTCACTGTCATGACCTTTGAATCTCCTAGAAACTCCTTCTGTAGAATTGACCGTGCTTGCTTTGATGTGGTTGCTGCTGCAATTCATGAAAAAATAGTCTCATGAACTGCTTGCTGAATAATGAATAGAGCCTTGACATTGTTTTTATTGGTTTCTCTTAGTCTCTCCTTTTCTTCTATTGTGGGTTCTAATACATAGACAAACCCGTGATCATCCAAGTCCCACAACTCGTGCGATCTGAGAAAGATCTTCATCTTGATGCTTCACCACTCATATTTCTCACCATTAAAGATTGGGAACAATGATGTAGAGGAAGAAAAGTCAACTACTGCCATTTTTGTTTTGTGAAAGAAAATAATCACTCACCCTCGTGTCGAAGGAACTTGGCTCTGATACCAAATTTGTTGGGAAAAGAGATATCGAAAGAGATAGGAATGGATAAAATAAATCAAAGCTGTAGTGCTTTATTATCGTTCTCTCACTCAATTCTTAAAGGGTTACACAATTCCAGTATTTATAGGTCTATACACTGGACCTGAAATAGTAAATTATGGAAATCTAGATAAACTCAAATCTACTAACAATCTACTAAAATTTCTTAAAATCTTGGTAGTTTGAATACTTTAAATCATATCTCAACTACTTTAAATCATATCTCCATTTTGAATATTTTGAATCATATCTGAACACTTTGAATCATATTTCAACAAAACACACATAATGCTTCTTTTTTCTTAGAGTGTACACCCACATCCAATGGCTATAACCATCAACAAGTAAGATAAAATAATTGTTACCAGCAATCGATGATGGGGTGATCGGGCCACGCAAATCTGCATGAGCTAGTTGTAGTGTCGCTCAGCACAAAAACTAGTTTGAGTTGGGAATGGCAGTCTTGCTTGTTTGGAGACTAAACAACTTTCACATAGCTGGATTGGGTGTGATTTTGGATAGTCTCATAGCCATCTTCTTGTCCCCCATCATTTTGAGCGTCTGAAAGTTCACATGCCCAAGTCTTGCATGTCATGGCCAAGCTAGGCCTGCGAGTGACGTCACTAGAGAGGTGGGTTGGCTGGTTTTCACTAGTATCTTGTACAGGCAGTTATACAACCGTTTTACGTTCACCAACAAGGTTCCATTTCTGTCAAACATCTTGAGGAACGAATATGCTAACTCTACTCTATTTCCTTCTTCTGTCATTTAAACAAAGACGGATAATATTACTCTTCAAGCTTGGGATATAATATACCTTGATCAGTAGACATTGGTCACCGTTCTTACACTGGAACAAGATGGATCATTTGCCTTCGATTGGCATAATTTATCCATCGCCAAACTTCACATTTCCAATGAGCTTCTCATCAAGCTCTTTGAACTTTGTTCGATCTTTGGTCATGTGGTTGCTTGCTCCGTTATTAAAGTACCACATATTGGTCTGCACTCAGTCTTCTCTTTTTGTGAGAAGGTTTGCCATAACCTTCTCTTCATTGAGCATCAACAAGTTTAACATCTTCTAGGCCAACATCAATGCAGACTCTTGATCCTACATAAATGTGAGGTTTGCCTCGTCATTATGCTTCTTCTTGCGGCACTCTACTGCATAGTGCCCATATTTTTTCAGAAGAGTAGTACTTGATCATACTCTTGTCCTTCGAGGGGTTGGCATTGTCGTGGGTTTGTAAGGTATTGTCACAGCGTCCTCTACCACCATGTCTGCGACCACATCCATGACCTTTATTTTTCTTGTTATGGTTACCACGTCCCCTCGTACCTAAAAAGGAAGAGTCACCTGCATCATTTTTTCGTTCGTGCGAGCCACTCCTCATGAGTGACTGAGAGGTGTTTCTCCTCTTCTTTGTCTTCGTAGCGACAAAGTATCTCCTCATGAACCTTAAAACGAACAACAACCAACTCAAATGACCTGTTCTTGAGGTCAATGAGCAGCTCGATGGAGGTAACAATCTGCATGAATCTCGGGGGGACAAGCTCGATGGAACTTCTTGACGATGGAGATCTCCTCCACTTTGTTGCCTAATGAATGGATTCCACTAATGATCGTCATCAACTTCATGGTAAAGTCCTCTATTGATTCACCATCCTTCATGCGTATAGCCTCGAACTCACTCCTCAAGGTTTGCACCTTTACTTTCTTGACATGTTCCACACCCACATGCATTGTTTGCAATGTCTCCCACACTGCCTTTGTCGAGTTCTTCTCTGCTAACATGAGAAGGATGTCCTCTAGAATTGCTTGGTAGATAGCAGTAAGAGTCATCCTATCCTTACGCTCCTCAATGTCATCATGCTCAATGGCATCCCATATGCCTTGTGCCTGTAAGTTGACACACATCTTTATCGTCCATGTTGTGTAGTTACTCTTCGTGAGTAATGAGTACTGGAGCGTTACACTCCTCTCCTTTCCGCTTTTCATTGATGTCATATCTTCTCCTGCAACTTTGTGTGGTGACGACATTTTTTTGGGAATCCTAGCTCTGATACCAAATGTTGGATGTAGCCCACGAATGAAATATGTCAAAACAACAACTAAAGCAGGAAGAAAAACTTGAAGGGAGAGAGAGCTTTTTGGATAGAGGAACCATAAGCACGCTTTTTAATTTTCTTTGTTGTTGTTTAAAAAACATACATCTCATGAATATTTATAATGGAAAAGTACTAACTAGTTTTCTAAACTTTGTCCTCAAGTGAGAACCACCACACCTAGTCCATAATTTGACAACTACTAATAATTCTCCTATAGTTGCGCCATAAATTAGTTACTTATTCTACTAATTCAAGTTTATTACGTAACCACATGTTAGGAATCACGGACCTCTACAATGGTTGATATTGTCCACTTTGAGCATAAGCTCTCATGGCTTTTCTTTTAGTTTCCCCAAAAGATCTCATACCAATGGAGATAGTGTTCCCTAACCAATGTGAGACTATTTCTTTCAATAATCCTCAAGATTATGTATGGTGAACACATACTTAATTACTTAATTGTAGTTCAAAATAAATATTTGGGGAGAGATTGTAGAGTTTCTTATGGATATGTCTTATCTAGTTTTATTGAAACTTTTTGAAAACATTTTTGAAATTTTCTAAAAGAAAGTTTTATTTTAACAGGTTTTCAAACATATGTTATTTAATGTTTTTACTAGTTTATGTAAGATGAATGGAATCCTAATAGACATTTGAGATTTATTGGACATGTCTTGGACTAGGTTAGCATAACATGACGTCATCTATTAGTTGAAAAGTAAATCTAAATTATGTCAAGAGTACTACTCAAATCAAAGAACTTGTAAATGTGAAAATTAATATTGATCGATAAGAAAATGATATTACAAACGTTTGAACACGAGATCTTCTGATATGATAGCCATGGTAAGTAATCTATTCATACTTCAACAGTGACTTCATCCTGTTCTTTACGATAATATACGAAGCATACCGTTTCATGGCCTCACTTTCTTCTTCCATATTTATCAAACCAACCCCACACTTTTTTAGTTCGACATTTGGAGTAATAGTTTGAAATGGGACTAAGAATCGAAACTCAATCTCTTTACAGTTGTTGATCTTGTTTGTCAGAGTCGTAGTTCGAGGCAAAACGAACATCCAAATATGGTCTAACTTCTTCATCCCTAAAACATTGAATGAACCAACTATAAGATCTCCATTGTTCAAATTTGGGTCGTTACGGTCTTTTCCAGTCACTGATGCAACAATGATGGTGGGAACATCGATAGTGTCGTTCTTGTTGCATGGTCCACAAACGACACAGAGCGCAAAGCGAACCATGTTGGCATTTGGTGTGTCATAATCCCACTCGACACATATTGAAGATCCCATTTTTTTCGTCGTGAACCAATCTGGAATCTCGCTCCCGGGAACCATGATGTTGAAGGCTCCTTTTCGAAAGAGCATCTTTTGCATCCAAGAAGTGATCAATTTATGGAGCTCTTTGTTGTCAACCCATTGGAAGCAATTCATAAGATTCACTTCTATCATGAAATATGAATGGTCAACTTTTGAAACGTCTAGAAAATCTTTCAATGAAATGCAACCCGTTGACATCAACCTTAAGATCCTTGGTGGTAGCTCTGGGAAATGAAGAAGCTTTTCGCACTCGTTTACGTTCAATCTTCTCAAGTTATGGAGTCGGGAAATGCTCGTAGGAAGACGAGAGAAATTATTTCGAGACAAATTCAGATTCACCAACGACACCAAACACTCGATCCCTTCTGGAACTTCTTCAAGCTTGCAATCACTCAAATTTAGCCTTGTAAGAGAGTACAAACCAGCCAGTGATGGGATCCCAAAAATGCCACTCGTTGGAGCTTTGCATAACCAAAGAAAAATCTTTCTAAAGATATTGTCTCCGTCGTTCGTTCTTCGTGCCGTTCGTCTCACGTCGATCTCCACCGTTTCGACGTCTCCCCACTTTCGTTTTCTATTTCCAAGCTTCGAACATCCCGAAAGATTTAAGCTTTTGAGAGATGTGATCTTATCCAACGCGTTTGAAATGTTGATAAGATTTTTGCAATTAGTTAAGCTCAACACTTCTAGGTGATCCAAGATTGCTATTGATGAAGGTAGGCTTGATATTGAGGTGCCATCCAAACAGAGTTTCAGTAATATATTTGTGTTGCCTGAAAATTCTGGGACCATCTTGAGTTTTGAACAGCTAGAGAGAATCAAAACTTGAAGAGCGTGAATGTTAATTTTGGTTGGAAAATTGGTGAGATTGATGCAATCTTTCAAACTCAAAAAAGTGAGTTTTTTTGCGGTGAAAATTGTTGGATGAATGTTGACCAAATTTGTGCAACCTTCAAGCTCCAATGTTGTGAGATTTGGAATAGTTTCAAAGTTTGGAGTTTTGGACAACTTCTGTGAATGATTGAGTTTGATATACTTCAGCTCCTCCAAATGCTGTCAAGAGTAAGGATTGATATCAATTTAACTAAACAACAACATTTATGGGTACGCATATTGTAATGGTCCAACCCCACCGCTAGCAGATATTGTTTTCTTTATGTTTTCCCTTTCGAGTTTTTTTAAAACGCGTTTGTTAGGAATAGGTTTTTACACCCTTATAAAGGGTGGTTCGTTCTCCTCCCCAATCAATGTAGGATCTTACAATCCACCCCCCTTATGTGCTCAGCGTTCTCGCTGGCACTCGTTCCTTTCTCCAATCAATGTGGGACTCCCACCATATCCACCACCCTTCGGGGCCCAGTGTTCTTTCTGGCACACTGCCTCGTGTCTACCCCTTCAGAGAACAACTTTCTCGCTGGCACATCGCCCAATGTTTGGCTCTGATACCATTTATAATGGCTCAATCCCACCGCTAGCGGATATTGTCCTCTTTAAGATTTTTCCTCAAAGTTTATAAAACGCGTCTACTAGGGAGAGGTTTCCACACCCTTATAAAGAGTGTTTTGTCTTCCTCTCGACAGATATGGGAGCTCACAAATAATACATATAATAGTATGAAATTGTTACCTTTTCTCCCTGCCAAAATTGCTTCAAATTGCTGTGGCACATGTGAAGCACAATAAGCTTATATTCTTCAGAATTCAATACCAAAATCTCCAAGGGATATCCTTTCCACTTCAAATATCTTAACTCACTTGGAATGCAATATTCCAACTCATTTTTCAGTCTCACGTTCTGAAAATTAAGCAACCTTAGTTGATGCATTCTTGAGAATAAAATTGGAAACTCCACAATGTTTCTTGTCGACTTGAACAATATGCTTTCGACCGATGCTTCTCTAACCTGAATTCACATCACACCAAATCAAGTTAATGATTTTTCAATATTTTTAAGAATTTAAAAAGTCACTCCAAATAGATCGACAATATATCTTACCATGTTTTTAATATCCTTCTGGCGCCATAGTCGATCTTGAATAGGTTTATGACGAACAATTTTTCGACCCATTTCTTGCAACAAATCATGCATCCTCAATTTATTGTTACGGGAAAGAGTTAAGAGAGATCTTTGAATGAGACAATCAACCCTTGTTTTAGCATGGAAACCACAATCATGTAAAATCTCTTCTACAAGCTTTTTTCTCTTCCCCTTGAAGAAGCAAGCAACGTCTAGAAATATCTCTTTCTCCCACTCATCCAATCCATCATAACTCACTTTAAGACACTTAAAAACTTTGTCATGAATATTCCCACCTCCTTCAAGCTCTTCTATCGCATACTTCCAAACCCTCGAATCTTTGTTTTTTAGAGATGATCCCAATAATGTGAGTGCAAGAGGGTGGCCTCCCACAATCTTGACAATGTTCTTGGAGTGTTCTAAGCAATTTGGTTTTAGACTTGCACTCAAATTAAGGAGTTCAAGGGCTTCTTCGTTGGTAAGTTCTTCCAATTCAAACATTCTTTTCACTCCCAGTTGGTTGGAAAGTAAATCTGCATTTCTTGTTGTCATAATGATTGTACTGCCATCTCCAAAACCCTCTTTGTTTGGAATCAATCCCATGACTTGTTCTAAACAATTCACGTTATCTAGGACAAGAAGAATCTTTTTTCGTAAAATCGCTTGGTTTATCATAGCAATTCCTTCGTCAACATCCCATATGTCGTTGTTTTTAATTGAAAACATCCTTGAAAGGAGTTGGCTTTGTAAATATGGAAGACCAGAGGTTTCAAATTTCTCTTGAATGTTGGAGACGAAGCAATGAGCTTCGAATTTGTCACGAATTCGTTCGTAACAAACCCTAGCTAATGTCGTCTTACCAATGCCACCCATTCCATGAATTCCTATATAGATCACATCCTCATCGGAGTTCGAGTTCAAAAGAGGAGAAAGTTTGGTTAGTTTAGAATCGATTCCAACTAGTTTGTCTTCTTGAATGACATTCAAGGTCCGTTGGATTTTTTTCCATAGTAACGTGATGATTGTTTCAATGACTTCTGATTCATATGTCCTGAGCCCAAGAAAATGGAGCACAAGTAAACAAGTAGTGTTATAGTTAATCATAGTATAAATTGATTTGTAACTATAGCTAATCAATAAATAGGTAGATTGTTTACTTGTTTCTAGTGTCATGGATTTATAATTGATTTAGGTTAACAAATAGAATTATATATATATATATAATTCATTTATTATATATATATAAAGACTGACATTATCCAATACACATAGATTGAGTTGAGAAAATCTTTTGGACGAACTCGAAATTTTAAGTTGGTTGGGTTGGTGATTCGAACAATCTGAATATAGTTCACAACCTAAGTCTTTATTATTTTTTCTTGGTTGTAACCAAAATCCTATTTCAAGTCGGTCCGATTGACCCAACAAAAAAAAATGTCAATCCAACTTTATAGTATGGGTTGGGTCGGGTCATATAAAATAAAAATAACGGGACAATCCAATCCAACCTAACCCCAAAATAGAAGGTATTGTGAACTCTATTTGAGTCAGTGGCGTCATCAACCCTCACAAAACTTTCTAATTGGTCCTAAAAAAAATTTCAACCCTATCTAATCCAATCTATATATACTTCATGCATGACAGGTCAAAAGTAAAAATTTCCAACCCTACCTAATCCAATCTATAAGATTAGTTTAAAGAAATTTGGTTATAAAAAAGTAAAAATTATGGAAAAAGTTAAGAAATGAAGACATTGACTCAACCGCTACAATAATTCTATAAATTTTTATGAACTCGCTTAAACATCATACTCGTAACCTTTACCAACGATCAACCATACTTAACCTATGTTAATTTTTTTAAAAAAATATATAAATTTATCTTAACAATATCAATTATAATTAATGAAGAAAAAAAAAAAAAAAAAAAAAAGAAGAGAGGATAAAATTGATTTTGTTACCAAGGTTCGGAAGGCCAAGCCTTGAGGTTGGCGAGCTTTGTAAGAAGGTGCCTCCATTTTTGGATGTTGGGGTTATGTTCTCCAAATCTGTGTTGATGTTTAGCAAAAGCTTCAGCAAATGTTCCTGTCTGGTTCCGAACATCAGAAGGATCCACTCTATAAAAGATGGGCAACACCAGCATCCCAAGCCGGTCGTGGCATTCAAAGATCTTACCCAGCTCCTCAAGGCACCACCTTGACGAAGCGTAGTTTTCTGAGACCACAACGAGCGCGATTCTGGACGCTTCAATGGCAGCGAAGAGATCGGAAGAAATGTCTTTGCCTTCTTCGATCTCGTCTTCGTCTCTGAAGGTGGAGATTCCTTTGTGTATTAAGGCGTTGTAGAGATGGTCGGTGAAGCCGCCGCGGGTGTCTTCCCCTCTGAAGCTCAAGAACACATTGTATTTCCATTTACCATTTGAAGAAAAAGAAGAAGAAGAAGAAGAAAGCATCATGGGTTTGGTCTGATCTTAACAGCCTTCAAACCAAATGTGTTGTGTGTGAGACTTCTTTCTTTCTAAAGGGCCTTTAATAATAATAATTCAACTCGCTTTCCCTTCCCTTGTTGCTCTTTTTTTTATTATTTGATTTGTGGGGGTAAAAAGGTCAAGTACATCAAAATAAAACCGAGGAAAGTATTCAAAGAGCAATGACCGATACTAGGTTCTATGATCTTTAATGCAATGTTGTTGTCAACCGTATAGGAGTGTCTTGACTTTATTTGAAATATAAAAGTAGCATGTGACTTGAGTATCTAAGAAATATTCAGTAACAGTTGGGGTTAGGGAATAGGGAATGCATACACATACAATATGAATGAGGCCTATCATTTAAAACTGTATTCTCTTAGTTGATTTTTCAATTTGGGTCATTGGATGTGTATTTTCTACTCTACAGACGGCCCGTACGTGTGAATATGGACCCACAAGGTGGTTTGCACATCTTTTGGGCCTCGTACTGGTCTGGCTAGCGTCTCACACCGGATCATTGATTCTCCAAAAGGAGATCCTAAATTAACCAAGATTTTAGATCAACTTACAGCAGAACCAACTGGCGGTTTCTCTAAATCATCTAATGGTGGATTGTTATGTCAAGGGCGACTATGCGTACCACTGGTGGAAGAACTAAAAAAATGAGATACTGATTGAAGTGCATAACTCCCCGTTTGCTATGTATTCGGGTAGCAATAAGATGTATTAGGATTTGAAAGAACATTTTTTGTGGTGTAGCATGAAGTACATAGCATAATTTGTAAGTGTAAGTAAGTGTCTCATTTGCTAGTAGGCCAAGACATCTAGACAAAGAGTTGTAGGAATAATGAACCCTTAAGCATGACAGAGTGGAAATAGGTGAATAGTTATGGATTTTATAAAGGACTGCTCACGACATTGAAGGGATACACTGTGATATGGATAATTGTAGATAGATTGATCAAATCAGCACATTTCCTATAGGATACAACCACCTTTCAAATAGGTCAGTCGCTCGCAACCTAAGCCTAGACCACACGCAGGAAGCTCGATCCGCGTGTCAACCCGAGACCCGAGCCTCGACCTGAGTGTTGACTCACACCCTTAGCCCCGCATGTGACATGCTTCCAACCGCGGCTCCTCTCGACTTAGCTCAGTGAGTTAGCGGCTCAGGTCAGCAGCTTGGTCGGCTCAACTTCTCAGCTCGGTCAGTTCGGCTCCTCGGCTTGCTCCAACTCGACTTGGCAGCTCAATGGCTTGACTTCTCGATTTAGGCGGCTTAGTATACAAACTCGACTTGGCAGCTCAATGGCTTGACTTGCTCCAACTCGACTTGGCAGCTCAATAATAGCAACTATCTTTTTTTTAAGAAACAAACTATCACAGACAGTTTTTCATTTTTTTTTTAAATTAAATAAATTGGATTATTATTATTATTGTTATTATTATTATGTTATAAAACATCCCATGACCGGAAGTTTCACTTAATGGCTCACAATGGTCACCAAATATTATATTATTTATATATATAAAAAGAAAATATATTAGTATTTTATAACAATCAAAAGTCAACCTTCCTCGTGTCAACTTAGCTATCACATCACGGTGTTAGGTATTTTCGTTCAACTATATATTGGTCCTAACTTCTTTATTTAAAGCGTTAGCTCTACGCTATAAACGTTTGAATACTAAAATTAATAGTATTTAAGATCAGGTTTGTTATCATCAAAATATTAATTAATTTGAGATTAAATGTCAAAAAGTCAAAAACTTTATCTATATAATATCGACCTTTTAAGTTATTACTCGAACATGATTCTCTTATATATCAACCACATCAAAAGTATTCTAATAACTTTGATTTTTCATACCAATGATAATTATTATTAAATATTAAAAGATTAATTACAAACTATTAGGACATAAATCCCAACCGTCAAGACAGTGTGTCCTAAGACATACTTTATACCTAAATGTTCTCACTTGTCCTAAAGAAAATGAGATATGTCTCATAATCCTAAATATTCTAATGATCCTCAAACACCTTAGCTTAGAGTCTTTTTATACATATCAAACGATTGTCATTAGAAGTAATCTTGGTCACTACCATAATGCTTTCTCTCTCTCGATATGATTCCCTATACACTGATCTTTTCCTTAATATTAGTGTTTGCACCGCTATTAACATAATAAACAGTGATAGACTAAATCACAACCGAAACATTTTCAGATCTTAAAGGAACTACTATACTCTTCAGATCTTAAAAGGAACTACTATACTCAGACGAGTTCACTTGTCCTGAATGTAAGATGTGTGAGATGAAGTTAACAATTGTCCTTGAATCTCTATTCACAAGACATATCGAGTCATTTCAAACCATTCATTTTTTTTTTTTTTTTTTTTTTTTTTTTTTTTTTTTTTTTGTCTCCACAAGACTTTTATAATTTATTCAAAATCGTAAGTTTTGATACTTCTATCAAACCTTCTTTTCATATATCTAATGGTTAAATTCATTTAAGTTTGTGGAGTAGATTCTTTAAGATTTATTTTCAAAAAAGAATTCTAAATATTCATTTAGCAAATCTTATATATGTAAAAATGAATTAGATAATATTTATAGACGTTACGAGGTGAGAAAACTTATCTAAAGTCTACTTTTTTTCAATTAAGTTCAACTCTACGTCATTAGACTTAGTTTGAAGATCTATATATTCTTGTATACACACTTTGTTTTTTTATATCTATTTATATCATATGAGTTTAACCCTATCGAGAATATCTATAACTCTATATCGAGATGAAGTACAAGAATTTTATGACTTTGATCAATTTATTCTTGGAGTCATCTCTCATTACTACTTTGAGCTCCATAACCTTTAACTTTATCATATAACATGACAACTTGACCTTCAATTTAGTCCTTCTAAAGGTTGCTTCATTTCATAACTCTCCCACGGGAGCTCATCAAATTTATGACTAAGATCCATTTGACTCTCAGATGAACAATTTTTAGTTAACTATTTAGTGTCACTTGTTAACTCTAAAATACATATGATAGACATTTATATAAATATATATGTAGAGGTATACATTGAACCCAACAACCCGAACCGATCCAATCTAAATTATAGGGGTTGGGTTATGTAGTGACTCTAGTTTTCTACTAACTTAAAGTCCTTATTGTTTTCATAACACGACTTTTTATGCAGAAATAATCATTTATAACATCTCCATACAACATTGTCATGGACTTGCATGTTTAATAAAATGTAACAGTCAGTTAAAAAAAAAAATTGCGTTAGTCGCTGGGGAACGTGAGAATTCTAGTGGGCGCCAGAATTCTCGCGACCTCAATTAGGAGTGCACACACCTCACTCCCCACACCCGTTCAACCACTTTCTCCCTGCACACCAAACACACTGAAATCATCTGAGAGCGAGAGAACGAAGATAGAATGGAGAACTGAATGAACGAAGAGACATCAATCATAGAATATACTTCAATGAAGATGTGAAGAAAATGTTGTTGAAATTATCAAAAGATATTTCAATTCATGCCCTATTGAAACAGAATAAAGTTTCATTGTTAAGAATTTTGGGTGGATTACGTATGGTAGAGTTATTGTATTTAATTAATGTATTTTAAGACTTTTTATTTATTAGATTTACACATGAGCTAATTATAGTCCTTTATATATACAGTGGCTAATTATAGTCATAAAGCAGGAATATTACATACTCTTGAAATGTCTCTTGAAATGTCTTAAGAAGGTCAAGAGTTTCATTTTGAGGGTATACAAAGTCATGTATGTTGTATTTGCAATGAGACTTGGAAAATACAGTAAAAGAAGTATTTGTGCTTTTCTTTTTTAGTCAATAGCTAAGTTTCTTTGCAATTTTATGTAGTTTAGGTTGCATGTAGAATCATTCAAGCTTGACATGATCAATCTTGCTTGTGGAGTGATTTGAATCTCAATCAAGTGTTCATGCCTTGAGATATTTGATCAACAAGAATCATTCAAGCTAGACATGATCGATCTTGCTTGTAGAGTGATTTAAATCTCAAACAAGTGTTCTTGCCTTGAGATATTCGATCAACAAGGTAATCCGAACAAGTGTTCTTGCCTTGAGATATTCGATCAACAAGGTAATCTGAACAAGTGTTCTTGCCTTGAGATATTCGATCAACAAGATAATCCAAATCTTCCTCCATTTGCAGTGATTCCTTATCATTTGGTATCAGAGCCTTGGTTTGATTCCTTATCAAGAACGAATGGGTGTGTAATATCCATAATAATAATATTAATAATAAATAAACAAAAAAAATTAAAAAAAAAAATTCGTTAATAAAATAATAATAATTAATTAATTAATTAAAAAGGATTACGTAAAAAAAGGAAAAAAAAAAAACGAAACTAAGAAACAGACAAACAAAAAACTTAAGATGTGATAAAAACACGAAAGAGAGATTTTGGTATGTTTTTACGACAAGTTCTATCTAAGAATTCTTCTTCCTTTATCCAATATTTTACAACACATCACATAATAATCCGATCTCATTTCGGCTGTCGGATTAATTAGATGTTTGTTATCATTTTAAGTTATAGGAAGTAAGTTAGAATAAATAAAATTTGAGTGGGCAGTTCTATTAAATGTGTAAGATAGTAACCAAACAATCTATTAAAATTGGCCAATAATATTTGATAGAGAGTAAGAGTAATATCTATTTAGAGAATGAAAATCCCACCGAAAGAAAATAATTACTAAGAGGAGGGAAGATTGAGAAAATATGAGAGGGCAAGAAACTCCAATAAATTTTGTCTGGTAACAATATATTTCCTACATCACTAATAATAGAAAATAAGATATTTAGTGAAAATAACATTATATATCTATATATCTATATATCTATATATCTATATATATATATATATATAATATATATATCTATATATCTATATATATATATATATAATATATATATCTATATATATATATATAATATATATATATATATATATATAACATTTTAAGACTTTTAACAATGGACCAGTGTAAAGTAGAGAAATAATTTTGTATTTGTAAAATTCAAACTTGAAACTGATGTCATGGGCTCACATAGGTTGACTTGGATTTCAAAGGACAGAATCGAACTTTCATTAAGGATATATTCGTGACAACAACTTAAGCTAATAAGGTAAGTGACCTTACTATCGACATGGTTATATTTGATGTTGACACGTGCTCGTGGTTCTGCACGTGTCATATATACTGATATGTGTGAATTATTTGTGAATCGATATGCTTATGTTATGTTTATGTATATGTTATAATATGTAAATTGTATGATAATACTTACGGTGTGATGTGTTCAATGATATGTTTGAGATATGATATGAGAAGGATGCACTAAACGTAATGTAACGGTAGAAGTAAGATATGTTCATGAAACGTTAAGGTTAGGTTACGTCTCGAAGTGCTATGGATATGAGAGGTTGATAAAAGAATATGGTTAGGTTATGGGTAGAAAGGGATAGAATTATGATAGATTGATAGAACGATAGCGTTAGGGTACGTTCATGTAACGATATGACTGTGATACGTATAAGAATGTTAAGGCTATTATAAGTTAGGGAACGATGTGACCAACTGTTTACGATATGATATGATTATGATACGACATGTGAATGATGTATGTATATATATTGTGATATAATATAAAGATGATATGAAATATGTTATGGTACGAGATATGTGATAAATTGACATGTTTATGATATGATATATTGTGATGCGATATGTTATGGTATCATATGTATATGATGAAAATTATTATGTCTGGAAGCATGAAATGTTATGATATGATACACTTATGTAATTTAAATGATATGATATGATTGCCATGCAAAACAACGAACTAGCATGAAATACAACCCCAACGTATGCATGAAAGATATACTAAGTGATATGAAAAATGATATGGGATGTACGGAACGCTAGCGGGGTTGTATTAAATGATAATGAAAATGAAAAAAATGTTGGGACTTCATGCATTATTGTGTGTTTATGCATTGGGGGATACCCCTTACCCTTCACGATAGTACGGAAGCGTACGTTACGAGGCAGGAATACGATCATTATGGTTATCATAATGCTGCGATGACCAAGCAGGAAAATGATCATTATGTTTATCATAATGCTGCGACGGTCAGGCAGGGGTACGATCATTATGGTTAACCTAATGTTGCCGTGACGGTTACTAGTTCTAATGGGTGTCTGGCCTAAGGAGCTCCTAGAGTATGCTCGCCTGACAAGGAAGGTGGCCCAGCGGTGTGCGAACTGACCGGTCATTACAGTTGGTATCAGAGCTCTAGGTTACAGATCTTGTAGACTAGCCTACGATGTATGCTTGACATGTTCCATGGTCCCACCGTCGATAAGAAAATGAAATGTCGTTGATTGTTTATGTTGTTATTGCTTGGTCATTATAAAATATAACTCATAATTGAATTTTTACACCATTGACCACATTATAATTGACTACATTATTGTTGGCTTAATTCTATATTTATTATAATGTAGAATAGGTTATGTATTACCTTGCATGGAATGTGAATGTAAATTAATGTATTGATGATGTTTTGATTTACTAAGGTTGTTACTGTGAATGAGTAGCTATAGTTTTAGTAAGCTACTAAATGTTAGTGTATGCGTGAAAATGATTTTGCTAAGCAAAATTATATGTTTTAGTTAGACGTCTCGAACATAGATAAACTACACAGAGTTATGACCATAGAGATGAGAAAGAATGTACCAATGTATACTAAAGAGTAAGTAGTTTCAAATGAAATAAAAATGACCGAGGAAGCTTGATAGATGTAAATAACTTATAGTATACTATAGATATTAAAAGTGGTAGTATCGAAAGAAAATTTTGTCACTATGAAGTATGTAAATATGAAATTAAAGTATCGGTATGAAAAAAAAAAGTAAGTGATTTTGGCTTACCACTTGGAAAAAAAGTTTAAATCATTGTATACTTAAATTGATTGGTGAATGACATAATTGTCTTTAATGGAAGCTGAGCTTTGTAAGTAGCGAGATGTAGAAAACTTTCCTGCCTTAATACGAATTGAAGAAAAAAAAAATCCGCAAGTATGAAAGTTATGAGGGGATTTAAAAATATTGAGCCACAGTTTGGATGAGGCGTTACGATCATGGTCAAAATTTTAGAGGCATATGGAGAGGGACTACAGTCTGAGGTTGTCAAGATACCTTAAATTTAAGAAACTAGGATTTAAAATGTACTTGAGTGAGGTATACACGAGGATTACAGAGAGAGGACATTGTCTCTAAATCAACTAGAAGGTTTGTGGTAATCCTCATTATTTTTAGAAGAATTTGATTATGTCAAAATAGATAGAGAGTATCTTTAGGTATTTAGTTTAAATATTTTCCAAGATTTGTTTCTCAAATTTGTAGGGTTATTTGTAAAGCTATAAAAACCAATTTAAGTATTCAATAATATCATAACTTCAAACTTTAAATGTTTATGTTTCTGGCTTAGTTATGTCAAAACCTAATTATTGGTATCAGAGCCGCAATTTTTGAGTGATCAAATAGAGAGAGTATGAGTGAAGACAAAACTTTAGCGCAGATCCCTTACTTTGATGGTCACTATGATCATTGGAGTGAGCTGATGGAAAATTTGCTCAGAGTAAAGGGTCTATGGAGTGTGGTGGAGATTGGTTTCTCAAAACCAGAGGAAGGAATAATGTCGACTAGGCACAAAAGGGTCACCTTGATGATGCTAGACTCAAAGATCACCAAGTAAAGCATACCTCTTCTAGGCAATTGATCGTACTGTTTTTGAAAAAATCTTGGATCGTCACACAGCCAAGATTGTTTGGGACTCAATGAAGCAAAAATTTGGTGGACACCAAAAAGTGAAGAAATCTCTTCTTAATGCATTAAGGAGAGAATTTGAGATCCTATAGATGAAGAAGGAAGAAAGTATCACAGATTATTTTGCAAGAGTGATGATAATCTCCAACAAGATGAGAAGCAATGAAGAAGATATGCCAGACAAGAAAATTGTAGAAAAAATTCTGCTTACCCTGACTGAAAAATTTACTTATGTTGTAGTATCTATTGAGGAATCCAAAGATACTGATAACGTGTCTATTGATGAATTACAAAGTTCATTAGTGGTGCATGAACAAAAATTTCAAAGATCCAGCATTAATGGAGAGGAGTAAGTTCTAAAAGTCGAAAGACGAACGGAAATAAGTAATAGAGGAAGAGGAACTTACAGGGGCAGAGGATGCGGAAGAGGAAGATCAACTTTCAACAAAGCAACTGTTGAATGTTATAGGTGTCATGACTTAGGTCATTTTCAATATGAATGTTCAAAGATGAATAAGGAATTGAATTATGCAGAGCTGTAAGAAGAGGATGAAATGCTGTTAATGGCTCATATGGAAAGACATGAAGCAAAAAGGAGTGATGCTTTGTTCTTAGATTCTGGTTGCTCAAATCATATGTGTGCAAGTGAAGGTATGTTTTCAAGCTTAGACAAGACATTTTCCGACATTGTCGAACTTGGAAATAATACAAGTATGAAAGTTATGGGAAAGCGTATAGTGAAATTAACTTTGCATGGGGTTCGTTGCACTATTAGTAATGTGTATTGGGTACCTGAACTCAAAAATAATCTCTTGAGTGTTGGACAACTACAAGAAAAAGGAGTAGCAGTGCTGTTTAAAGATGATGTATGTAGCATCTATCATCCACAAAAAGAAAAAATAGCAGAGTCAATTATGACCGCAAACTGACTGTTTATTTTGCGTACTGAAGCATCTACCACCACAAATGAAGAAAGATGCCTCCAAGTTTCAAATACGGACCAGTCAACACTTTGGCACCATCATTATGGTCATCTCGGTTACAAAGGCTTGTGCACCTTGAAACACAAAAACATGGTAAAAGGCCTGCCGCGAATTGTAGCTCCAAACACCACCTGTGAGGCATGTATGAAAGGCAAGCAACATCTAACTCCATTTCCAAAAATGGGTAAATGGAGAGTAATGAAAAAATTGGACTGGGAAAAAATATTGAAATTGATAAGAACATAGCCGAAGGAGGAGAAATCACAGAGAAAACGACTGAACCGGTTGCTGAAACAATTGTACTAGTTGCTGGAAACGAAGAAGGGGAAATCATAGAAGAAACGACTGAATCAGTTGCCGAAACAATTGAACTAGTTGCTGAAAACAATTTTTCAGTAACTATTGCACCAGATTTGACAATAAGGGAGGGGAGAAATCGACAGACACCTATATGGTTAGCAGATTATAGTTCCGGTGAAGGTTTATCTTAAGAGGATGAAGACAATATGACACTCTTGATGATTTCAAATCCTGTGAATTTTGAGAAAGCTATCAAAAGCCCAAAATGGAGATTGGCTATGGATGAAGAAATCAAATCCATTGAAAAAATCAAACATGGAATTTGGTGGTTGTACTGGCTGGGGCAAAGAAAATAAGAGTGAATTGGATTTATAAAACCAGGCTAAATGAGTCTTGAGAAGTTGATAATTACAAAGCAAGATTAATTGTAAAAGGCTACATACAAGAGCATGGAATTGATTATACGGAAGTGTACGCACATGTGGCCAGAATGGATACTCTGAGAATGATCATTGCTTTTGCCGCCCAAAAAGGTTGGAAACTCTATAGTTAGATGTCAAATCAGCTTTTTTATATGACGAGTTAAAAGAAGATATTTTTGTTGAACAACCAAAAAGTTATGAGAAAAAGGAAAGTGAGGAGATGGTGTACAAACTCCAAAAAACTCTCTATGGATTAAAACAAGCACCTAGAACCTGGTTTAGTCGAATAGAATCCTACTTCATCAAGGAAGAATTCAAAAACAGTACTAGTTAGCAGACACTTTTCATCAAGAGGAAGGGAGGTAAAATCTTGTAAGCATTTATGTTGATGATCTTTTATTTAGTTGAGACGATGAAGAATTATTGGAGGAGTTTAAACGTTCCATGAGGAAAGAGTTTGATATGACTTACTTAGGTCAAATGAATTTTTTTCTTGGAATAGAGGTACTACAAAGATTAAATGGTATTTTTATATGTCAAAGAAAGTATGTTGATGAAGTTTTAAACCGATTTGGCATAGAGAATTACAATTCTATTTGTAATCCCATTGTTCCACGACAAAAAATTGGCAAACATGAAAATGGTGCAAAAGTAGATGTAACTTTGTATAAAAAAAATAGTGGGAAGTCTGATGTATCTCACAGCTACTCGTCCTGATCTCATGTTTGTTGTAAGTTTAATTAGTCGTTTTATGACATGTCCAACCGTACTACATGCTGGAGACGTGAAAGATAGCAAGAGTACTACATGCTGTGTTTATGATGAGTGGAGGAGCAGTCGCTTGGTCTTCTCGTAAGCAGCCTATAGTCACCTTATCAACCATAGAAGCGAGTTTGTTGCTGCTAGTGCCTATGCATGTCAAATTGTTTGGATGAGGAGGATACTCAAAGTGATTGGTCACTCTTAAATAGAAGAAACAAAGCTAATGTGCGATAATACTTCAACTATTAAGCTATCCAAAAATCCAGTTTTACATGAACATTCCAAACACATAAGAGTAAGATTTCACTTTCTTAGAGATCTTACAAAAGAAGGAACTGTTAATTTATTATTTTGTGGTATCCGAAATCAACTTGTTGATTTGTTGACAAATCCTCTGAAATTAGAAACATTTCGAAAGTTCATGAAGAACTTGGTGTGCAGAATTTTTCTGACTGAACTAATTCTTGACATAGAAAAATAAGTTAAGGGAGGATTGTTAGAAGAATTTGATTAGGTCAAAATATTTAAGAGTATTTTTAGGTATTTACTTTAAATATTCTCAAAGATTTGTTTACAAAATTTGTGTATAAGATTTGTGTTAGTTTTTATGGATGGTTATTTATAAAGCTATAAAACCAAGTTCAATATTCAATAATATTGAAACTTCAATTGTTTATGTTTTGGCTTAGTTATGTCAAAACCTAACACTTGTGGTACATGAATGCACTCCAAGAAGCTCAACATAACAAATTGTTGTAGAAAATTATCGATGATTTTTTCCTAGCAATGTCAACCTTGTTAAAAGGTATTGCCGTAGTTAAGGTTTCAAGATTGTCATTTTAAGTTTGATTTTTAAGTATCCCAAGTTGTATGGCATCTGAGGATATCCACCGTGCTTATATAATACTAATATTACAAAGGTCGTTGTAAAAAAAAAAAAAAAGTTGTGGTGTCTTTCCTTTATGGTTATAAGAACTTTAGTTTTGTGGTGTACTAGATAAGGTATACCAAGAGAAAAGCCTATTTGACAATGTTTACAATAAAAGTTGCCAAATTCTCAAACTGTAACTCGTTCGTAAATCCATGTGATTTACTAGTGCATTCGATTTGCATTGGGTTAGGGTTGAGTTTTTAACCATTTTCATGTCATGATTTTGACTCCAAAAATTTACTAGAATTGGGGTAAGTAGACCAAAGAGAAGAAGTATTAAAAATTTCTTGATTTTGTATGGGAAAATAGACAAATCTGCATATGTAATTCATCTGCAAAGATGAGACATTAATATGAACCAAATCAGGTGGACAATTATAAACAATACAGATACAAACAATAATGAGGAAAGAAAATTTTTTTTTTAAATTATTAAATATATAGAGAACAAATAATTTTTATTGGAAATATTCATATGATGAATTTCTTGTAAACTTGTATATTCAATGGAATATAAAGAATTGGGATCTGTCAAATATTGCAAAGCCCGATATCTATTACCAATTAGAATTGGACCATAAAGGAATTTTGGTCTATACCGGCACCATAATATCTTATTGAAGAGGAAGATTAGAATTAGAGATTGATCGAAAAGCAAAGATATGAGCTGTGAGTACGGAACAAAAAAGATCTATTCTAGTTCTATCATTAGTTATGGTTCGAATCTAAGAGAAATTCTCTAGAATGTTTGCTACCCTGAAATTTTTTTGTCTTTCGTGGATGATAAAGAGGGTTATTTTGGAGTTTTATCAACAATTTCTTTTATGTAGGCAGAGATCGGGTATTTTAAAATGAGATTTGGAGGATGTATGAACAAAAAGGTCAATTATTGAACCTTTAGAAAAGTTTAGAGAATTTGATTTGGAGAACAATGTAATGCAGGAAACTAGTAAAACTATTGATCTTGTAATCATCATTAAAAACAAATAGTGAGGATTTTGGGATTAAGATTGAGCAAGTTTGCCAACCTTATTATATACATGAACATTTATTTCAATGAAGCGCCGGAGCCACAAACCTACTAGATGAATTATGTTGCTCATGAAATTTTAGGATAATGCTCATTATGACATGATAATGTTATGTACAAAATTTGGTGACCATTAGGTTATGATAACGGGCTAAACCAAGTATAGGTGTAAAATGACTAAAATGCCCCTGTAATTATGTACTACTAGCTTATGACCAAATTGACCTCTAAGTGACATGAAATTTGATGAGGAGTTGTATGTCATGGTATAAAGGGATTGCACAAAGTTACAAGGCCATTGGAATATGTTGGAAAATTAAACAAAAATTTGGGGTGACAAATGACCAAAAGACCCTTATGAAAATTCTATAACGTTTCAAGATCCTAGAAGACTCAAAATACTAGGAAAATTTATATGAGACTCATTTACAATATTAAGGGTAAAATAGGTAATTATCACTCAAGACACTTTATAAGAAATTAAAGTTTCTATGAATGCCAAGTGATAGGCTTACGAAAGTTTTATGCATGCAAAAAAAAACTTTATGACTCATAAGGATCAGGGTATACTTGTTAAGAATTTTTCTTTAATGGTATTTCAACACTTAACAAACAACTCTTAGAAGAAGGACCCGAGTTATTCCAAGATTAAAACACTTTCGAGGACAAAAGTTTCTTTTTGACGTATATGATGTAATAGCAGTAATAGTAATAATAATAATAATAATAATAAACAAAAAAAAATGGTTAATAAAATAATAATAATAAATAAATTAACAAACCAAATGTGTGGTGTGTGAGACTTCATTCTAAAGGAGCTTTGATAATTCAACTAGCTTTCCCTTCCCTTACCCACTTGTCCTTATTTCATTTATGGAAAAAAAAAGATCAAGTACATTAAAATAAAATCGAGAAAAGTATTCAAAGAGCAATGACCGACACTACCTTAAAGTCAACAAAAAAAATAAATACAACTATCCTAGGTAGGTTTCATGGTCTTTAATGCATTGTCGTCGTCAACCGTACAAGGGTGTCTTACCTTTGCCTGAAATATAAAAGTGAGTATTTCAAGAAATATTTAGTAATTGACCCCACTATTTGGGGTTATGGAATGCACACATATAATATGAATGAGACTTATCATTTAAAACCGTATTATCTTAGGCAACTTTTCAATCTGGGTCATTGAATGTGTATTTACTATTTTACACACGACATAGACGTGCGAATATGGACCCAAAAGGTGGTTTGTACAACTCCTAGGCCTCATACTGGTCGGGCTAGCGTCTCTGACACCCGATCATTGATTCTCCAAAAGGAGATCCTAGATTAACCAAGATTTTAGATCAATTTACGGCAAAACCAACCAATGGTTTCTCTAAATCATCTAATGGTGGATTGTTATGCCAAAGGAGATTATGCATGCCAGCCATGGAAGAGCTAAAAAATGAGATATTAATCGAAGCACATAACTCCCTGTTTGCTATGTATTCAGGTGACAATAAGATGTATCAGGATTTGAAAGAACATTTTTTGTGGTGTAGTATGAAAGACATAACATAATTTGTAAGTAAGTGTCTTATTTTCGAGTAGGTCAAGGCATCTAGATAAAGAATGGGAGGAGTAATGCAACCCATAAGCACAACAGAGTGAACACGGGAGAATATAGTTATGGATTTTATAGTAGGACTACCCACGACATTGAAGGGATATGGGTAATTGTAGACAGGTTGACTAAGTCAGCACATTTCCTATCCGGTACAACCAGCACATTTCCTATTAGGTACAACCACCCTTACAATGGACAATAGGGTACAATTATACATGAGGAAAATAGTAGGCTGCATGGAATTCTAACATATAGTGGTTGTAGCATTTGGAACCTAGAAATAGGTTAGAATTTCGAATATACATTAAGGCACACTATCAATGTGTAGTGGTTGTAGCAGTTCAAAGCAAGTGCCACTGTCGTTGTTCGTAGAAGAAATTGCGAGAAGAAACAGTTGCCAAAAAATAGATCTGTGAGGGAGAATGAAAGCCAACGAGATTCGGGTGAAGGAGAAGGATTCACGACCCATGCTTGTGACCCGCTTCGGCCCAACCCAGAAGCGTACGACCCACAACCAAATAGCCCAGACAACAGGCGAGAAGCCTAATCTGCGTGTCGACCTGAGACTCGGGCCTCGATTTGAGTGTTGTCCCGCACCCTCAGCGCCGCATGTAACCTGCTTCCTATCGTGGTTCTTTTCGACTCAACTCAGTGTCTTAGCGGCTCGGTCGGCTCAACTTCTCAGCTCAATCAGTTTGTCTCCTCGGCTTTCTCCGTCTCGACTTGGTGGCTTAGCGACTTGACTTCTCAACTTAGGCGGCTTGGTATACAAACTTTATACCATTTCCTAAGTTTTCGACTCTTCTAAAGCCATTTTTGATCTTATAGTGATTCGGTCAAACTCGACCTATTTTACTCTTAAAGAACCTAGTGGTTCAGTCAAACTCGACCGACGTCACTCTTAACGAACCTCTTGAAAATTTAAATAAATTTTTTTTTACTCTTTCCACGAACGAGGGTTCAACTGCTACATCACTCTTTCTTACAAGTTCAAGATAAAACTCAATTTTTCAAACTCAGGATCAAACCATGTTGAAATTTTGAATAACACTACACCTATATTTAAGAGCAGATTTCTAAATTTGAGAACTCACAACTTCACTCCTACTTGCACTAGAGAAGATAAATATGTCTCATAATCCTACATATTATAGGTGACCTTCAAACAAAACATTTTCAAATTTTAAAGGAACTATAAAAAAAAAAAAAAAAAAAAAAAAAAAAAAAAAAAAAAAAAAACGTTTAATAGGTATACCATATTTGTAAAATTAATTTATTCATAAATCTAAGGGTTAAATTTATTCATAGACTATTATAATTTATTCAAAATCATAGGTTTTAATACTTCTATCAAACCTTCTATTCATAAATCTAAGGGTTAAATTCATTTTTAAAAAAATGTACTTTTTGTAACCATCCGGAATTTTCTATTTAATTTAAGGTCGCTACTGTATAAATATCATAAATATGAATGCGAAAATACTCTATTTAAACTTTCATAAAATATAACCCTCAAGCTTAAAACATAGTCATGCACTTACGTGTTTTGAAAACAGTTTTAAAACGACACAACAAAAAACTAAATAAAATAAATAAACGTTAAATTAAAAACATCCTATTCTAGCCTAAGATTAAGAAAATAAATGCGACTACCCTATGATTGAGTTGCGATGTCGTCGTTAGCCGTACAGGAATCCCTTGCCTTAACTTGAAATAGAGGTAGCACGTGACTTGACTATTTTAAGAAATACTCAGTAAGTGACTTCACTATTGGGGTTAAATGCAAGAACATGCGAATGCAATGATGGGACCTATTATATCAGTCTATTTTTCCTACAATACTATCTTAATGGACAGCTGGGATATGTACCATATACTCTACACACAACCCATACGTACGAGTATGGGCTCACCAAACAGTTCGCACACCGCTGGGGCCCTTTTCTTGTCGGACGAGCCTGCTCTGATAGCTCTCCTTCTACCGACACCCATTAGAATTAGTAACCATCACAGCAACATTATGTAAAACATAATGATATTTCGCCTGCCTAGTGGACCTACGCGTCCGTACCCTCATGATGGAATAGGGGTATCCTCCAATGTATGAGCACACATAATGCATAAAGTCCTAACATTTTCCATTTTCATTATCATTTAATACAACCCCGCAAGCGTTCTGTACATATCATATCGTTTTTTGTATTATTTCACATATCATTCATCATTCATATCATATCATATCGTTTCTCATTCTTCAGTTCTCATATCATATATAATTCTAACGGGGTTATATTTCATGCCATTTATCGTGATTTCATGTCATTCATATCATGCTGTATACACACAATTTAAGAGACATAATATAACGGTCCATGCTTTTAACATAACATTTCATCATCTACATATCATACCGTAACATATTGCATCACAATATATCATCTCATAAACATGTCAATTTATCACATATCTCGTACCATAACATATTTCATATCATTTTTATATCATAGAACAACAAAATATATATATCATAATCATATCATTGTCATTCACATGTCGTATCATAATTATATCATATCGTAAACACTTCGTGGTCATATCATTCCCTAACTTATCATAGTCTTAACGTTCTTATACCTATCACAGTCATGTCGTTGCATAAACGTACCTTAGTCATATCATCACAGGAATGTATCCTAATGCTATCGTTCTATCAATCTATCACACACCTATCCCTTTCTACCCATAATTTAACTCTGTTCTTTTATCAATCTCTCATATCCATAGCACTTGGGTACGTAACCTAACCTTAACATTTCATGAACGTATCTCACTCCTATCATTACATTTCCTTTGTTCCAAAAAGCTCTCTCTCCTCAAGTTTTTCCTTTGGCTCCTGTACTTGTTTTGACATAATATAATTCCGATCGTCGGTCAAATCCTCATCGGTCAACCCAACAAAACATACTGTTTCATGACCTCACTCTCTTCTTCCATATTTATCAAACCAACTCCACACTTTTTTATTTTGACACTTTTTGTAAATGTGGATGAGAAATGAAACTCAATTTCTTTACCTCTACTGTTGTGAATCTTTCTCATAATGTTTTGAGGCACAGTAAACATCCAAATGTGGTCTAACTTAATACCTATAAAAGAGAAGAAACCAACTCCAAGATCTTCTTTGTATGGGTCCTTACTGTCTGCTACAGTCACACATGTAAAAATTCTCCAGCAAAAATGGGTGGTGCCATTGTTGTTGCTTGGTCCAAAAACGACACAGAGCGCAAAGCAACCCGTGTTCGCATTCGGTGCGTCATTGTTCCACTTGACGCATATCGAAGATCCTACTTTTGTGGTCGTGAACCAATCTGGAATCTCGCTCATAGGAACTATGATGCTGAATTTTCGTTTTCCGAAGAACATCTTGTGCATCCAAGAAGTGATCAATTTAGGGAACCATTTGTTGTCAGTCCATTGGAAACAGTTCTGAAGATTCACCCTTAACATCGGAACTGAAGGGTCAAGTTTTGAAATGTCTAGAAAATCTTTCAATGAAATGCAGCCCTTTGACATCACCCTTAAGATCCTTGGCGGTAGATTTGGGAAATGAAGAAGCTTTTCACATTGGTTTATGTTCAATCTTCTCAACTTATGGAGTCCAGAAATGGTTGTTGGAAGACGAGAGAAGTTATTGCCAGACAAGTTCAGATATTCCAACGACACCAAACACTCAATCCCTTCTGGGACTTCCTCAAGCTTGCAATCACTCAAATTTAGGCTTGTAAGAGAGTTCAAACCCGCTAGTGATGGAATCCCAGAAATGCCACTTCTTGGAGCTTTGCATAACCAAAGCAAAATCTTTCTAAACATATTGTTTCCATCGTCCGTTCTTCGTGTGGTTCGTCTCACGTCGAGCTCCACCGTTTCAACGTCGCCCCGCTTTCGTTTTCTATTTCCGAGCTTTGAACATGTCATCTTATCCAAGGCATTTGAAATGTTGATAAGATTTTTGCAATTGCTTAAGCTCAACCATGTTAGATGATCCAAGCTTGCTATTGATGAAGGTAGGCTTGATATAGAGGTGCCATCCAAATTGAGTTTCAGTAATCTATTTGTGTTGCCTGAAAATTCTGGGATCTTCTTCACCTTTGAACACCCAGAGAGAATCAAAACTTCAAGAGCCTTGATGTTAATTTGGAGTGGAAGATTGGTGAGATTGATGCAATCTTTCAGATTCAAAAAAGTGAGTTTTTCTGCACTGAAAATTGTTGGATGAATATTGACCAAACTTGTGCAACCTTCAAGCTCTAATCTTGTGAGATTTGGAATAGTTTCAAAGTTTGGAGTTTTGGACAACTTCAGAGAATGATCGAGTTTGATATACTTCAGCTTCGCCAAATGCTGTCAAAGAGTAAAGATTGATATCAATTTAACACAATAACAACATTTATGAGTACACATATAGTATGAGATTGGTACCTTTTCTCCATGCCAAAATTGCTTCAAATTGCTGTGGCACATGTGAAGCACAATAAGCTTATATTCTTCCGAATTGAATACCAAAGTCTTCAAGGGATATCCTTTCCACTTCAAATATCTTAACTCACTTGGAATGCAATAATCTAACTCATTTTTCAGCCTCACGTTGTGAAAATTAAGCAGCCTTAGTTCATGCATTTTTGAGAACGAATTTGGAAACTCCACGACGTTTCTTGTCGACTTGAATAATATGCTTTCGACCGATGCATCTCTAACCTGAATTCACATCACACCAAATCAAGTTAATAATTTTTCAATATTTTTAAGAATTTAGAAAGTCACTCCAAACAGACCGACAATATATCTTACCATGTTTTTAATATCCTTCTGGCGCCATAGTCGATCTTGAATAGGTTTATGACGAACAATTTTTCGACCCATTTCTTGCAACAAACCATGCATCCTCAATTTATTGTTAGAGGAAAGAGTTAAGAGAGATTTTTGAATGAGACGATTAACTCTTGTTTTAGAATGGAAACCACAATCATGTAAAATCTCTTCTACAAGCTTTTTTCTCTTCCCCTTGAAGAAGCAAGCAACGTCTAGAAATATCTCTTTCTCCCACTCATCCAATCCATCGTAACTCACTTTAAGACACTTAAAAACTTTTTCATGAATATTCCCACCTCCTTGAAGCTCTTCTATCACATACTCCCACACACTCAAATCTTTGTTTCTTAGAGATGATCCCAATAATTTGAGTGCAAGAGGGTGGCCTCCCACAATCTTGACAATGTTCTTGGAGTGTTCTAAGCAATTTGGTTTTAGACTTGCACTCAAATTAAGGAGTTCAAGGGCTTCTTCGTTGGTAAGTTCTTCCAATTCAAACATTCTTTTCACTTCGAACTCGTTTGAAAGTAAATCTGCATTTCTTGTTGTGATGATGATTCTACTGCCATTTCCAAAAGAGTCTTTGTTTGGAATCAATCCCATAATTTGGTCTGAACAATTCACATTATCTAAGACAAGAAGAATCTTTTTTCGAAAAACCGCTTGGTTTATCATAGCAATACCTTCTTCAACATCTTTGTTGTTGTTTTCAATTGAAAACATCCTTGAAAGGAGTTCACTTTGTAAATATGGAAGACCATTGGTTTCAAAGTTCTCTTGAATATTGGAGATGAAGCAATGAGCTTCAAATTCGTCGCGAATTCGCTCGTAACAAACCCTAGCTAATGTCGTCTTACCAATGCCACCCATTCCATGAATTCCTACCCATATCACATCCTCATCCGAGTTCGGGTTCAAAAGAGACGAAAGTTTGGTTAGTTTGGAATTGATTCCAACTAGTTGGTGTTCTTGAGTGACTATCAAGGTCGGTTTAATTCTCTTCCATAGAACCGTCGTAATTTCTTCGATGACTTTTGATTCATGTGTCCTAATCCCAAGAGAATGGAGCACAAGTAAATAAGTAGTGTTAATAGTAAATCATAGTATATCTTGATTAGTAATTATGGTTAATCAATAAGTGAGTATAGCTTAACCGTAATTAACGTGTACTACCTATCTTCACATCTTGATTCAAATCTTCCCATCCTATTTATTATTAAAAAAAAAAAAAATGACACTATCATATAAAATAGAGGTGCGCACGGGTTTAGTTGGATTGAAAAAATCTTTTGCACCAACCCCCAATGACACTATCATATAATTTTTTATGAACTCGCTTAAACATGATCGACCATACTTAACCTTTGTTAAATTTAAAAAAAAGAATTATATTTATAGTAACAATATCAATTATAATTAATGATGAAGACACCAAAAAATGGATGAAATTGTTTGTTACCAAGGTTCCAAAAGCCAAGCCTTGAGGTTGGCGAGCTTTGTAAGAAGGTGCCTCCATTTTTGGATGTTGGGGTTATGTTCTCCAAATCTGAGTTGATGTTTAGCAAAAGCTTCTGCAAATGTTCCTGTCTGGTTCCGAACATGAGAAGGATCCACTTTATAAAAGATTGGCAACACCAGCATCCCAAGCCGGTCGTGGCATTCAAAGATCTTACCCAGCTCCTCAAGGCACCACCTCGAAGAAGCGTAGTTTTCTGAAACCACAACGAGCGCGATTCTGGACGCTTCAATGGCAGCGAAGAGATCGGAAGAAATGTCTTTGCCTTCTTCGATCTCGTCTTCGTCTCTGAAGGTGGAGATTCCTTTGTGTATTAAGGCGTTGTAGAGACGGTCTGTGAAGCCAAAACGGGTGTCTTCGCCTCTGAAGCTCAAAAACACATTGAATTTCCATTTACCAGTTGAAGAAGAAGAAGAAAGCATCATGGGCTTGGTCTGATCTGAACAGCCTTCAAACCAAATGTGTTGTGTGTGAGACTCGCTTTCCCTTCCCTACTAATCCTTCTTTCATTCCAAACGTGTCTAGCCTTCACTTGAACAATATAAGAATAGCACGTTGGGTTAAGAATGATGCTCTATACCATGTTAAGAATGAAGAACAGAAATGGGATCGAAAGTCCGAGAAACATCGGTGGGATCGAAAGTCCAATATTCATTGATGTTAACAACGTTTAAATAAGATAACAGATACGAACTAAATCTTAGAAATAAGACAAAATATTCGAAACTAGGATAAAATAGATCAAATATACTATTAACCCAAATCGTGAAAATAAAGAAAAAAATCTTAATGAATTACAACTATATAAAATATATTCCAATAACGTGACTCCACTATTGGGGTTAGGGAATGCATGCATACAATATGAATAGGACCCATCATTTAAAATCGTATTCACTTAGGCAACTTTTCAATTCGGGTCATCAGATGTATATATTTACTACTCTACATACAGCCCATACATGTGAATATGGACCCATAAAGGTGGTTTATACACCTCCTGGGGCTCCTACCGGTTAGGCTAGCATCTCTAGTGCTCTTGCTGGATGCCTAGAAGGAACATGATGAACATTTTTCTTTTCTTAATGTATGCTGTCGTATTCATTTCAAGAGAAAATATTCCGATGTATGTGACATATATTTATGTACGACGTCCCGATATTTTTACCTAATTATATCATTGAAGACATCCCTCTCTATCTTTATTATATTTCATTTATAGTGTTCCAAACATGTGAACACGTTGAATTTCCATTTACCAGTTGAACCAAAAGAAGAAAGCAGTCTAGAATTCAACACGTTTTTCCTTCCCTACTTGTCCTTTTTCTATTATTTGATTTATGGAAAAAAAAAAAAATTTATTTATTTATTTTTATCTATAAACTTAAATAAGTATTTTTATTATAGTAGTTGGGTTTTCGTGTACCTGCTCACAAGAAGAGAGAGAGAGAGACATTACCTACTTTGAAGAAATTTGAACTGATTTGATCACAAGTTGAAAACCTTGCAAACCTATCGAGCTGGAGAGTTCTTATCTCATAACTTTTCAAATTTTTGCGAGGAGGAAGGTATCAATCGTCAACTCACAGTTTGATTTCTGGCAATTGAGAGGAAAACGTGGACAGAGTAAAAAAAAGTCGAAGGAAACTTATTGGAACGGAAAACAAAGGGAGAGAGAATATTTGTGCTGAAGACCGAATTGTGTTTGTTATTCAATTATCATATTTAAATAACAACCTATCCTACTAATAGAAAAGAAAATGGGAACTGAATTAATGCCCTCCATGGGTATTCCACCTATAGCTTAATCTAAGAAATGGGGATCTTTAACAACAAAATAGTAAAGTTTAACTAAACGATAGGGATTTATCTAACAAACGTACACTCCGTAAAGAAATGGTGTGGTGGAACGAAGAAATTGCACCATAATGTACACTACAAGAAGCTTACTCAAGAGTTTGCAAGTTCCGGCGATTTTGTGAGGCGAAGCAATACGACATGCGGTTTATCTTCTAAATCGTTAACCGATAGGCGTTGGATAGTTGCAGCCCCTACGAAGCATGATTCGACAAGATACCTCACTTCGAGTACCTAAGAGTCTTCCGTTGTACAACACATGGACTGCAAAACCATATATTAAAATTCTTGATGACAGAAACGAAAAGATATTTTATGTTAGATAAAAGCCTTGTGATTTTTTTTATTTAGTTTATTCATGTTTTTTTTTTTTTGAATTAGTTAATGTATTTCTTTCGGAGAATTTGACGCATCCAACTTACATGCTTCCATATTTAGAGGAGAGTGGCTTAAGTTTAACTAGCCACTTCCATCATTTTTAGTGTAGGTTTGTGTTATATATACAGCAATTAAAATGAGGATTAAATGTACTATTTTTGCAACAAGATTCACATCCTTCATCCTTCTACCTTCCCTTATTCGTTCTTGTTCTCATCGGCATTAGAGTTGTGAAGGCTAAGAGATAACAAGTAGTATCAGAGCTGCGAAGGCTGAGAGATAACACTTTAGCATAGAGGATGGAACTAAGACACCCAGGTTGTATTCTCCGCAACATGAGAAAATTTATGTAAGTAGAGATCGCGTATTCGAAGAAGAGAAGAAGAGAAGAAGTGGGATTGGTGCAGCGTTGACGATAACAAGCAGACTGTTGCAGAATTCACTATTCTGGAAGAAGAGGGGACGCAAAAGACCTAGAAAGTGCCCCTACAGCAACACCAACAATTCCACATATGTTATCATCGATGACACCGAAAGGCTTGATGGAATCTGTAGAACAAGAGAGCTTAGGCGAAAGTACAGGAGGATCCACAACAAAGGATGGGTCAAAGAAGTTTCGTTCTCTTGCTGGAGTTTATGCGGATACACTTGAAGAAAAATTGGAGCCTGATGAGGTAGTGTTGTTCACGGCCAATGAGCCGACAACCTACCGTGAGGTAGCAACTGGGACGATGTGGTAGGAGGCCATGCAAAAGGAGCTTGAAGTCATTGAGAAGAACAAGACGTGGACACTAACTAACTTACCGTCTGGACACAAGCCCATCGGTTTGAAGTGGGTGTTTAAGTTGAAGAAGAATAGTGAAGGAAATGTCATCAAGCATAAAGCAAGACTCGTGGCGAAGGGATACGTGCAATGACAAGGAGTTGATTTGAGAAGGTTTTTGCGCCTGTGGCTAGACGGGACACTGTAAGCTTGATACTTGCCTTTGTAGCTCAACACGGGTGGAAGGTTCTGTTGAACACAACTCACTGTGGGAAACACTCGCACTCTTTATTAACACCAATCGAGAAGAGAATACAAGACACTCTGTAGAATACTTCTGCTTTTTATTGTTTTTGGATTTTTTTTTGGATGAATAACCTAGGTAGGGTGGGGTATTTATAGTGAGCCTAAACAATCTATATTTAACTAGACCTAACAAATTTGAATCTAGACCTAACAAATCTGAATCTTTCCCCTAAAATATCTAGATCTCCTTCTCCTAAAATCTCTACTAAAATAAATATACTGGGCTCGTACAATAATTGGGCTTGACTCTATTGGGCTAGTACAATTATTGGGCTTGACTCTATTGGGCTAGTGATGATATTTCAACACTCCCCCTCAGCACTAGTCCTCATTCGCTACATCATGTTGAGCTGACAGTGAAAGCTCTCATGTTTGCCAATATTCAGCCCTTTTGTAAACAAGTCTGCCACTTGGTCATCTGTCTTGATCTGCTGCATCTCGATTTCTTCCTTTAGGACCTTCTCTCTAATGAAATGGTAGTGCACCTCCACATGCTTTGTTCTAGCATGAAACACCGGATTTTTTGCTAGGCGAATTGCAGATTGGTTGTCGCAATGAAGTGGTATTGGATACTCAATTTTCTGGTGCCAATCTTCCATCAAAAGTTTTAACCATGTATTTTCCTGAGCTGCTCTATACTCTGCTTCTTTAATTGATAATGATACTGTTGGTTGTCTCTTGCTACACCAAGAAATTGTTCCCGAACCAAACTTGAACTCATACACAGTGGTTGGCCTCCAAGTATCATGGTCTCCTGCATAGTCAGCATCACTATATCCAGCTAGCTTCCAGTCTTCGCTTCTTTTGTATAAACGATCACAATTGATTGTACCTTTGACATATCTCAAGGTTCGTCGAGACGCATCCAAATGAGCCTTCTTCGGATTTTGCATATATTGATCAATGACACCAACTTCATTTTCAAATTTCTTCGGTTAGTTCATGTAGAACTCTCTGTTTAACTCTCCATGCAAGAAAGCATTATTCATATCCATCTGCCATAATTTCCAATATTTATTTACCGTAAGTACTGGAGGAACTTGTACGATAATGATCTTTGCCATTGGACTAAACGTTTCATCATAGTCTAGTCCATATTCTTTAGAGAACCCTGAATCTATAATCTAAGCTTTGTATCTCACGATTGATCCATCCGGGGTACACATTATTTCGTAAGCCCATTTGCAAGAGATGAGTTTGGTATCTCTTGGTCTTGGCACTAACTCCCAAGTCTGATTTTGTTCCAGGGCTATAGTTTCTTCCTCCATTGCTTTCTGCCAAGCTGAGTTTTGTGATGCTTCTTCATATGTCTTTAGCTCATTAACTTCCTCTTCTACTGCGTTGGCATACTCTGCATTTGCCTTTAGGATTATTTCTGAATGTCTGAGTTGTTGAGGTGTCATTTCATTTTCACTAAGCTCGCTTGGTTGAGTCACTTCTTGCTCACCAACACTAGTGTCACTTGAATCTTCAAGCACATCAGCACTTAAGCAAATGTGTACAATTTGCTCCCCTGTCTTTTGTGGAAGAATCTCTTCAGTTTGCTCCTCTGTGTTCTGTAAAAGAATTTCTTCAGTTTGCTCCTCTGTGTTTTGTAAAAAAAATTCTTCAGTTTGCTCCCCCGTGTTCTAGAAGAATTTCTTCAATTTGCTCAAGGCTTGGTAATACATCCTTCTCTGAGGGCCACCCCTCTTCTATCGTACCGCTTTGATTGTCAATCATGTGGTTTAAGCATCGTGAATCAATGATTCAGTCATCCTCATAATCGATATGCTCTTCCATTATTGCCATGAGTGCTAGCTCATCTTCTTCTATGGGACATAGTACCTCTACATCCCATTTATCCTCTTCCTTTTTGGAGATTGTCACATTGCTTTCAATAGACTTTTTCCTGGACCAACAATCTCTAGACATGTGGCCCTTTTTCCCGCAATGATAGCAAATATCATCAAATCTCGTTCTTTGGAAACTCTTCTTGTCGTTCTTTTGAGCTCTCTCAGGTTGTGCAATCCTTTGGTGGCTTCTAAGGATTCCAAGAGATCAGATAACCTACACTAACCTCGCTCTGATACCAAATGTTGAACACAACTCACTGTGGGAAACACTCGCACTCTTTATTAACATCAATCGAGAAGAGAATACAAGACACTCTGTAGAATACTTCTGCTTTTTATTGTTTTTGGATTTTTTTTTTTTTGATGAATAACCTAGGTAGGGTGGGGTATTTATACTGAGCCTAAACAATCTATATTTAACCAATCTAAATCTAGACCTAACAGATTTGAATCTAGACCTAACAAATCTGAATCTTTCTCCTAAAACATTTAGATCTCTTTCTCCTAAAATCTCTACTAAAATAAATATACTGGGCTCGTACAATATTTGGGCTTGACTCTATTGGGCTAGTACAATTATTGGGCTTGACTCTATTGGGCTAGTGATGATATTTCAACAGGTTCATCACTTGGACGTCAAATCAACATTCCTAAATGGTGACCTCCAAGAAGAAGTGTATGTTGCCCAACCTAAAGGGTTCGCCATCAAAGTAGAAGAGCACAAAGTGTACAAGTTGTCAAAGGCCCTCTACGGTTTACGGCAAGCACCGAGGGCGTGGAACATACGTTTGGACAAGAGTTTAAAGAGTCTAAATTTTATGAAGTGCATACAAGATCAAGTAGTGTATACAAGAAATGATGAGGCTTAAATACTCATAGCTGACGTGTACATTGATGACCTAATCATCACTGGTATAAGTGTGGAAGGCGTCAAAGAGTTCAAGCAGCAAATGATTAAAGAATTTGAGATGAATGATCTCGAGTTACTCACGTACTACCTCGGTATTGAAGTGGACCAAAGTAAAGATTGCATCATGTTAAAGCAATCGGCCTATGCTAAGAAGTAGTTGCAACAATTTAAGATGGTTGACTGCAACTCGACCAAGTATCCCATGGAAGCAAAGTTACTACTCGAGAAAGATGCTGAAGGAAGCTTCGTGAATTCCATTAAGTATAGGCGTGTCATCAGAAGTCTAAGATACTTGACTCATACTCATCCGGACCTTTCATATGTTGTTGGAATAGTGAGTAGGTACATGGAAAAGCCCACTATGATGCATCATCAAGAGGTTAAGCACATTCTTTGCTATGTGAAGGAAACCACAAGCTACGGGTTGAAGTATCAAAGAGGGCGAGGTCCTAAAGAACTAGTCGGTTTTACCAATAGTGATTTAGCTGGAGACATTGACGATAGAAAAAGCACCACAGGAATGATGTTTTATCTCAACAAAAATTTAATCTCTTGGCAATCTTAGAAGCAGCAAATTGTGGCCCTATCTTCCTATGAGGCCGAGGTCATGGTTGCAACTGGGCCGTCATGCCAAGCATCATGGCTGAGAAATTTGTTGTGTGAAGTGACTAGAAGTGAACTAAAGCTAGTAACCCTCTACGTCCACAACAAATCTGTGATTGCACTGATGAAGAATCCAGTAATTCACGGACGCAGTAAACACATTGACACTAGCTTCCACTTCATTTGTGAGTGTGATGAGAAGAAAAAAATCGTTTTTGGAGTTTATGTGCACTAGAGAGCAACGTGCGGATATTCTAATCAAGGACCTAGCAAAGGTTAAGTTTGCAGAGATGCGGGAATTGCTAGGAGTGAAGAATCTCTGTGAGTTAATAATAAGTTTGACTTACCAAAATAAGAATCTTTTGCAAAATGTCACACTCTACCACAATTATAACATTTGTTGGAGTTACAATCATTGGCATAGTAACCAAATTTGTGACATTTGTAGCACTCAATGTTGGAATAGTTGTTGGAATAAACTTAAAATGCTAAATGTTAGTTTTATAGAAATAAAATGCTAAATGTTAATTTTAAGTAATTTTTTTGAGGAGAGGTTAATTTGAAAAGTCAGGTAAAAGAAAAGCCAACAGGTTTGTAGGAATACCTAATCCTTTTAGTGTAGAGTCAGAGCAAGAAGAGAGAAAAGAAAATACAGAGCAATAGAAAAGGTCTTTTTGATAAACTTGGTGTACTTTGTCTCCTTGTCTCTCCTCTCTCAACATCTCCTTCACAAATACGCGAGTAGTATTTTCACAAAGTGGTATCGGAGCGTTCTATCGTTAGTGTGTGTGAGATTTACTTCACAAATTAGTGAGTCTTATTTTAACAATAATTTGATTGGTCGCCTCTTCCTCGACCACGTCCTTTTCCACGCCAATTTGCTTGGCTCGACTATCCTTTCTCCTTATAGTATCCTTCATGACTGCTGCCTTGACCACCGCGACCATTTCCATGACTTCCACGGCCACGGTCTCTACCTTGAAAATTTTGAGAATATAGTACCTTTCATCTTTGATTGACGTCTTGGTTTGAAGTGCTTGATCTAATGTTTCCTCCTTCTTCTTCTTACGTTGGTCGTGTGCCTCGAGAGAACCAACGAGCTTGTCGACCATGAACGTCACTAGGTCCTTTGACTCTTCTATCGTGCATACAACGTTCTCAAAATATTCTCCACAACTCGCGTCTCGGTTAACATTTCTCTGTTTCGGTTGAGTTGGTTTACCACAGTCTGTACACGCGTAATGTAGTCAGATACACTTTCCGACTCCTTCATCTTCATGCTCTCCAACTTGCCACGAAGAGTTTGGAGACGCACTTGCTTGACTAAGTCGGCTCCTTTGAACACTTTTCCTAAAATGTCCCACGCTTCTTTTGAAGTAGTTGCATTGGCAATCTTCTCAAAGCTCAACTCGTCAACATTTCAGAACAACATGTATAGTGCCGCCTTATCCTTTGATCGCACCTCTTTCAACGCCTTGTTTTTTGCCGCCGCATAACTCGTGGTATCTTTTGATTCTTCAAAACCTTCTTTGACCACCTCCCATGCATCTTGAGAACCGAGAAAAGCTTTTATTTGAATGCTCCAATTCTCGTAGTTTGTCTTCGTTAGTCTCAGTAGCGGCATTTGACCCGTCACATTCGCTATTTGGCTCTGATACCAAATTGTAAAAGGCAAAAAAAATCTTAGTCACACTATTTTTCTCTCGTGAGTGGAGAGACAAAAGAATATATGTTTCTAAAAAAACATTTTCTCTAATTCTCGACGATAGTAAACAACAATCTATTTATAAGCATTCACATGCGGTTCTAAAACTCAAATAATAAAAGCTAATAAAAACGTCAATATTTCCTATCACAACTCTTGTTCTTTGGTCCGAACACTATTGGTCTTTCACTTTTCCACTCACTTCCACTCTTTCCTATAACAACTACGTGCCTTCCACTAACTTCTAAATTTAAAACTCCCTAAATAAAGACAACATTTAAGTTTATTCAAACAGTTATGGAATCCTTATAGCCATTTAGGATTTATCAAACACAGACTAGGTTATGGAATCCTTCTCTTAGTTGAAAAGTAAATCTAAATCATGTCACAATTATATCTAATTCACGATATTGATGGAGAAGAAAATGATATTATAAATGTTTGAATACGAAATTTTCTGATATGATACCCAGGATAAATAATCTATCAATACTTCAACAGTGACTTCATCTTGTTCTTTATGATAATATACGAACCATACCTTTTCATGGCCTCACTCTATTCTTCCATATTTACCAAGCGAACTCCACACTTTTTTAGTTTGACATTTGGGGTAACAGTTCGATTGTCATCAAAAACGAGAAAGAATCGAAACTCAATCTCTTTAAAATTGTGAATCATTCTTGTCAAAGTCGTATTTTGATCCAAGAACAACATCCAAATGTGGTCTAACTTCTTCATCCGTGAAACAATGAATGCACCAACCATAGAATTTTCATTGTTCAAATTTGGGTCGTTACGGTCTTTTCCAGTCATAGAGACAAAAATGTTGTAAGAAACATTGGCGATGTTCACTCTGGCAATTCGAAAGACAGTGTCGACGAAAAAAATTGACCGAAGATTTCTTCGAAGAAAAAATTTAGCGGAAGTAAAAGGAGAGAGAGTGAGAGATTCGCTGAGATTGCTGAAGACTCGATATTCAATTTGGTTTAAATAACAAATCTAATTACAAAAATAGAAAAACCAATTATACAAAAATAGAAGAAGTGGACGAAGACTTCGCCCAAATTGCCAAAACAATGGCCCCTAGAATCACGCTCCTCCATTTGCGTGAATTCAGATATTTTTACAAACCTAACTAAATAAGGCATGACTTTTATTTAACAAACTCCTCCTAAAAGCTTTACCTTATTATTTGAACTCCGATCTTTGAGCGTAGTTCTTCAAATTTCACCCGCGCTAGGGACTTGGTGAAAACGTCTCCAAGTTGTTCCTCTGTTCGGATGAAATCAATCTTGATGAGCCCTCGATCTGCACATTCTCGAATGTAGTGGAATCTGATTTCTATGTGCTTGCTCCGGTCGTGCAAAACTGGATTTTTGATCAGGGAGATCGTAGCTTTGTTGTCTACGTATAACATTGGTGGATCGCTTTCTCTCCCGATGAGTTCTTCCATTAGTTGTGCAAGCCAGATCCCTTGTGTTGCTGTCATCGAAGCGGCGATGTATTCTGCTTCGCAGGAAAACAAAGCAACTACCTTCTGTTTTGTTGATTGCCAACAGATCGCGCCGCCTGAGAGAAAGTAGATCATTCCGCTGGTGCTCTTACGATCATTAACGTCACCGGCCATGTCACTATCACTGTAGCCGACCAGCTTGAGTTTCTCCTTTCCGCTCCCTGCGCAGTATCTTACGCCCCAGCCTCTGGTTCCGACTACATAGCGCAGGATGCGCTTGACAGCCACTAGATGCTCCTCCCTAGGTGCTTCCATAAACCTGCTCACATATCCAACAGAATAAGCAAGATCAGGACGAGAGTTTACCAGATAGCGCAGACTCCCAACAATGCTGCGGTAATTGGTGGAGTCAACTGTCGTCGTAGTGCCGGCCTTCCTTAGTTGGAGTCGGGCCTCCATTGGCGTCCTGGTAGGATTACTGTCCACAAGCCCAGTTGTGTCCAGCAACTTCTTCGTGTATGCACTTTGGCAGATGGAGATGCCGGAAGAGTTCTGTTGCACTTCGATGCCGAGGTAGTAGCTGAGCACGCCGAGATCGCTCATCTCGAAGTTTTTCGACATCTCCTTCTTGAACCTTCCGAGGACTCCCACGTCGCCTCCAGTGATTATGAGGTCGTCGACATACACTCCCACGATCAGTCGCTTCTCGCCATGGCCGTGCGTGTACATGCCATGCTCAGAGGCACAGCATTTAAATTTCAGTGACAGTAGGGTACTGTCGAGCTTCGCGTTCCAGGCTCGTGGGGCTTGTCGAAGCCCATAGAGTGCTTTGTGCAAGCGCAGTACCTTATTAGGGTTGTCGTTGTCCAGGAAGCCAAGTGGTTGTCGAACATAGACGGTCTCCTTCAACTCTCCGTTAAGGAAAGTAGACTTTACGTCCATATGGTGAACCTCCCAAGAGTAATGTGCCGCAATTGCCAGCAAGAAACGAACGGATTCTAACCTTGCTACTGGCGCAAATACCTCTTCGAAGTCCACTCCTTGCTTCTGGACGTAGCCCTTCGCCACCAGACGGGCCTTGTGCTTCACAACTTCTCCTTTTTCGTTGTGCTTCAGTTTGAAGACCCATTTGAGCCCTGTGGCTCGGTGTCCCGGCGGCATATCCTCCAAACTCCACATCTGGTTCTCGGTGATGGATGTCATCTCCTCCTGCATTGCCTTCAGCTAGCACGGGTTCTTTTCTGCTTCGGTGAAGGTGTTCGGCTCATCTACACTGATGGCATGTAGTTCGGCCACTTCTTCGAGCTCGCGCGCTGCCAGTCCAGGTGGTTCACCTCCTCCCACTAGGTCATCCATCCTCCGGTACCTGGCCTCCAGATCAGTATCGTGATCGGCATCCAGCGTCGAATCCGCAGTCCATGGTGTTGCGAATTTCACTGGTTTAGGTGGTGCACCTGCTGGTGGCGGTGACGTCTCCTGATGCTGGGCTCCACCTTCTTCAGGCTCGGTGACGAGGTACTCCACCGTGAATTGATTTGGATTACGGTCTGCCTCGATCACGTCATTCCACTGCTAGAAGGTGCTTTCGTCGAAGACGACGTCGTGAGACACGTGAGCTCGCCCCCCTATAGGATCATAGAGTCTGTACGCCTTGCTCCCGGGTTCGTAGCCGATGAAGACGACCTTCAGCCCCCTGGGATCGAGCTTGGCGAGGTGGAGACGTGTTACCTTCATGTATGCGACGCAGCCGAACACGCGGAAATGATGTACTGTTGGTTTTTTGTTGTACCAAGCCTCATATGTTGTCTTCCCGTCGAGGCTTCGGGTTGGTGACCGATTGAGGAGATAGACAACCGTCATTACTGCCTCTCCCCAGAATCTCCCAGGCATCCTGGCCGTCACCAACAATGACCTCGCTGTCCCGACAATGGTCTGATTTTGGCGCTCTACCACTCCATTTTGTTGGGGGGAGTAAGGCGCCGTTAGGTGCCGTTGTATGCCGATCTCATCGCAATACTTACTGAAACTTGCCGAGGTGAATTCTCCGCCTCGGTCTGTGCACAGCACTCGCATCTTCTTCTCACATTCGACCTCCGCTCGCGCTTTAATGCGCTTAACCACCTCTGCCGCCTCACTTTTCGTTTGCGGCAGGGTCAACCACATGAAGCGACTTTTGTCATCGACTAACAGGAGGAAGAGACTTACCGCAGATATCGCCGTGTACAAGCTCCAACGGCTCATCGGCTCGGTAGGAGGTTCGAGACGGAAAGGGTGTGTGCCCCTCTGTTTGCCGATGAGGCACCCGTCGCACAGCTTGTTCATGCCTTTGATTGCTAACAAACCGTGCACCAACTCCTTCTTCTGTAGCTTTTCTAGGGCAGGAAAGTTTAAGTGCCCGTACCTTGCGTGCCACCTCCAAGATACCTCTTTGGTCTTGGCCGAGAGGCTGACGGGTTGGTCTATCTTTAACTCCAGGATGTAAAGACGGTTTGTCGTGCGCCTTGCCTGCGTGAGCAGCCGTCGTTGGTTATCGCAGATTTTGAGTAGTCCGCGCTCGATGGAAATGAAGCAACCTGTCTCATGGAGTTGACCCATGCTCATAAGATTAGCCTTGAGCCTCTGAATGAAGTAGACGTCGGTCAGCTTGCGATACTCGCCTTCCTTGCTGACGAACAGGATGGTGTCGCGCCCTTCGATCTCGACGACGGAGCCATCGCCGAATTTCACTGTCCAACGGATCCCCGAGTCGAGCTCAGAGAACTCCCCAACTTGCTCCTCCTCTAGTTGAATTGGCATTGGCTCCCCAACTTGCTCCTCCTCTAGTTGAATTGGCATTGGCTCCCCAACTTGCTCCTCCTCTAGTTGAATTGGCATTGGCTCCCCAACTTGCTCCTCCTCTAGTTGAATTGGCATTGGCTCCCCAACTTGCTCCTCCTCTAGTTGAATTGGCATTGGCTCCCCAACTTGCTCCTCCTCCTCCTCTAGTTGAATTGGCATTGGCTCCCCAACTTGCTCCTCCTCTAGTTGAATTGGCATTGGCTCCCCAACTTGCTCCTCCTCTAGTTGAATTGGCATTGGCTCCCCAACTTGCTCCTCCTCTAGTTGAATTGGCATTGGCTCCCCAACTTGCTCCTCCTCTAGTTGAATTGGCATTGGCTCCCCAACTTGCTCCTCCTCTAGTTGAATTGGCATTGGCTCCCCAACTTGCTCCTCCTCTAGTTGAATTGGCTCCCCAGCTGGAGCTCTTTCTCGGGTTCAACAGTCGATGATTACCTCCATCTCCGTGGATTTAGAATCGAAATTGGGGACGCATGCAGTTACCATGAAGAGAGCTGGCTCGTCCTCCTCGGATTGAGCCACACATGGGCCTTTTCGGCCTTCTCCTTATTCCTGAGCTTGCTCCAGCAAGGCCTGCCATTGGTCGACTCCTTCTTTTGATTCCCATCTTTCCCGAGCGTGCTGAATTGGCATTGGCTCCCCAACTTGCTCCTCCTCTAGTTGAATTGGCATTGGCTCCCCAACTTGCTCCTCCTCTAGTTGAATTGGCATTGGCTCCCCAACTTGCTCCTCCTCTAGTTGAATTGGCATTGGCTCCCCAACTTGCTCCTCCTCTAGTTGAATTGGCATTGGCTCCCCAACTTGCTCCTCCTCTAGTTGAATTGGCATTGGCTCCCCAACTTGCTCCTCCTCTAGTTGAATTGGCATTGGCTCCCCAACTTGCTCCTCCTCTAGTTGAATTGGCTCCCCAGCTGGAGCTCTTTCTCGGGTTCAACAGTCGATGATTACCTCCATCTCCGTGGATTTAGAATCGAAATTGGGGACGCATGCAGTTACCATGAAGAGAGCTGGCTCGTCCTCCTCGGATTGAGCCACACATGGGCCTTTTCGGCCTTCTCCTTATTCCTGAGCTTGCTCCAGCAAGGCCTGCCATTGGTCGACTCCTTCTTTTGATTCCCATCTTTCCCGAGCGTGCGCCCGTGGGACATCCATGGCTTCTTACCGCCTTTGCGGCTGGAGGAGGACCCGTTGCTCTCGCCGGTGTTGTCGCGGAGCTTTCGGCGTGCAAGTCATTCCTCCTCCGTGAGGAGTAGACGGCCCTCTTTGTCAAGAGCTGAAGTGGTATTCTTCTTCCGCTGCTCGACGTTACGTAGTCTTCCGGTCACCTCTTCCACTGTTAGGTCGTTCACGTCAAGCAATGTCTTGATTGAAATCGCGACTTGCTCGAGGTGATCGGGGATGACCTGCAACATCTTCTTCACGATTTCTGTCTCGCTGATGCTACCACCAAGGGTGGTGATGCTGTTGGCGAGCCCCGTGATCCACATTGAAAAATCATCGACCAAGGCCCAGGCACTTGGCGGCGTGGAGGAGTGAGCGAGCCTACTCGAGACGGACCCCACGATGTATTTATTTTTGCGCTTTTGCATTTTCTTCTACTCAAACCTGAGACATGTGTGTTGTTAGGTCGACACTCTAGCCACTTGAGCTATTCAACTTGATTGTTGATAGGATGACTCTTCTGTGATGGTATACTACCGATCACTTCAACGAGGCTCTGATACCACTTGTTCACTCTGGCAATTCGGAAGAAAGTGTCGATGAAAGTTTCTTCGAAGAAAAAATTTAGCGGAAGTAAAAGGAGAGAGAGTGAGAGATTCGCTGAGATTGCTAAAGACTCCATATTCAATTTTACTTCAGTTTAACGGTTTAAATAACAAATCTAATTATAAAAATAGAAAAACCAATTATACAAAAATAGAACAAGTGGACTACGACTTCGCCTAGCCAAAACAATGGCCCCTATAATCACGCTCCTCGAATTCAGATATTTTTACAAACCTAACTAAACAAGGCATGGCTTTTATTTAACAGGCGATGTCGTTTTTGTTGCTTGGTCCACAAACGACGCAGAGCATAAAGCGAACCATGTCAGCGTTCGGAGCGCCATGATCCCACTTGACGCATATCGAAGAACCCTTTTTTTTCGTCGTGAACCAATCTGGAATCTCGCTCCCGGGAAACATGATGCTGAAGGGTCCTTTTCTGGAAAGCATCTTCTGCATCCAAGAAATGATCAATTTATGGAGCCCTTTGTTGTCAGCTCATTGGTAGCAGTTTAGAAGATTCACTTCTATTATGGAATGCTCAATTTTTGAAATCTCTAGAAAATCTTTCACCGAAATGCAGCCCTTTGACTTCAACCTTGAGATACTTGGCGGTAGTTCTGGAAAATGAAGAAGCTTTTCACACTCGTTTATGTTCAATCTTTTCAACTTATGGAGTCGAGAAATGCTCGTAGGAAGACGAGAAAAATTATTTCGAGACAAATTCAGATGCACCAACGACACCAAACACTCGATCTCTTCCGGGACTTCCTCAAGCTTGCAATCACTCAAATTTAGGCTTGTAAGAGAGTTCAAACCAGCCAGTGACGGAATCCCAAAAATGCCACTCCTTGGAGATTTGCATAACCAAAGCAAATTCTTTCTAAAGATATTATCTCCGTCCTCCCTTCTTCTTCGTTCGGTCCCTCTCACGTCGAGCTCTGCCGTTTCGACGTCGCCCAACTTTTGGTTTCTGTTTCCGAGCTTTGAACATCCCGAAAGATTTAAGCTTTTGAGAGATGTCATCTTATCCAATGCGTTTAAAATGTTGATAAGATTTCTGCAATTGGTTAAGCTCAACATTGTTAGATGATACAAGCTTGCTATTGATGAAGGGAGGGTTGATATGGAGGTGCCATCCAAATAGAGTTCCAATAATATATTTGTGTTGCCTGAAAATTCTGGAATCTTCTTCAGCTTTGAACACCCAGAGAGAATCAAAACTTGAAGAGCCTCAATGTTAATTTTTGTTGGAAAATTGGTGAGATTGATGCAATCTTTCAAACTCAAAAAAGTGAGTTTTTTTGCGGTGAAAATTGTTGGATGAATGTTGACCAAATTTGTGCAACCTTCAAGCTCCAATGTTGTGAGATTTGGAATAGTTTCAAAGTTTGGAGTTTTGGACAACTTTTGTGAATGATTGAGTTTGATATACTTCAGCTTCTCCAAATGCTGTCAAAGAGTAAAGATTGATATCAATTCAACACAAGAACAACATTTATGGGTACACATATAAGTATGAGATTGGTACCTTTTCTCCATGCCAAAATTGCTTCAAATTGCTGTGGCACATGTGAAGCACAATAAGCTTATATTCTTCAGAATTCAATACCAAAATCTCCAAGGGATATCCTTTCCAATTCAAATATCTCAACACACTTGGAATGCAATATTCGGACTCATTTTTCAGCTTCACATTGTGAAAATTAAGCAGCCTTAGTTGGTGCATTCTTGAGAACGAAATTGGAAACTCCACAACGTTTTTTGTCGACTTGAACAATATGCTTTCAAATGATGCTTCTCTCACCTGAATTCACCAACATTTGAAATGACTTTCTAAGCGTAAAAAATATCTAGTTTTTGAAAGTTTTTAATAACTTGGAAAATCACTCCAAATAGGTTAACAATATATCTTACTATGCTTGTAATATCTTTGTGCTGCCATAGTCGATCTTGATTTTTTTCAACACGAACAATTTTTCGACTCATTTCTTGCAATAAATCATGCATCCTCAATTTGTTGCCATAAGAGACGGTTAAGAGAGATTTTTGAATGAGAAGTTCAACCCTTATTTTGGCATGAAAACCACAACCATTTAGGATCTCTTCTACCACCTCTCTTTTCTTCCCCTTGAAGAAGCAAGCAACTCTAGAAATATATCTTTCTCCCACTCATCCAATCCATCATAACTCACTTTAAGGCACTTAAAAACTTTTTCATGAATATTCCCACCTCCTTGAAGCTCTTGTACTGTTAGTGAAAGAGAGATTTATTGAATGGTAGATGAGATGATTAAATTTTGAAGAGCAAGAATGCTCTATATATACACAGAGAATAGAAAGAGATATCTAGAAAATCTACCTAAAAATCTGCAGAAAATCTGATAACAAACCAGTAAACAAATCAAAATAAAATCTAATCAAATCAAAACTAAATCAAATAAAAAACAAATCGACTCCTAACCATCAGAAGGTTTAAATCAAATACAGCAATCTAAACACGTAATCTTTTAACACTCCTCCTGGTTTAGATGCTTTCAAACTTGCTAAGTGGCAGAGGTTTGGTAAGGACATCTGCAATTTGATCTTCAGATTTGCAATAGCAAAGAGTCACATCACCACTCTTTTGAACTTCTCGAACAAAGAATAACTTGATGTTGAAATGCTTAGTCTTTCCATGAAAAACTGGATTATTGGAGATTGCAATAGCAGCTTGGTTATCAACTAGTATCTCAGTGTTGTGTTTTTGCTCCAAGTTTAGATCCACGAGAATTTTCCTTAACCAGAGAGCTTGATTTACTGGGGCTGTTGCATCTATCAATTCTACCTCAGCAGTGGATTGAGCTACAGTTTCTTGCTTTCTTGAGCACCAAGAGAACATGCCTGATCCAAGGCAAAAACAGTAACCAGATGTACTCTTCATGTCATCGATTGAGCCACCCCAATCACTGTCAGAGAAACCAATTAGCTTCATTTCCTTGTGCTTTAAGAACTTCACTCCATAATTTCAGGTCCCCTTGATGTATCTGATAACTCTCTTTGTAGCTTTCATGTGAGTCTCATTGGGACAATGCATAAATCTGGAGAGAATACTTATAGCATTTACGATATCAGGTCTGGTTGTTGTTAAGTACATCAGGCACCCTACCAAGTTCCGGAACTCAGCTTCAATAACTTTGGCAGAACCATCATCTTTGACCAGCTTCTCCTTTTGATTTATAGGAGTATTCATTGCTTTGCAATCCTCCATCTGAAATTTTTTTAGTATCTCCTTTGCATACCTTTTTTGACAAATGAACACTTCATCTTAGGTTTGCTTGATCTCAATGCCAAGGAAATATGACATCAGACCAAGGTCTGTCATTTCGAATATCTTTTTCATTTCTAGTTTGAACTTGTTAATTTGCTTAGGATTGCTTCCTGTAATTAATAAGTCATCTACATAAAGAGAAATGACTAAAGTATTTGTACCTTCATGCTTGACATACAGTGTGAGTTCAGATTGACTTTTCTGAAAGCCAAGACCAACCAAATGATCATCAATTTTACTGTACCATGCTCGCGGAGCCTGCTTAAGACCGTATAAAGCCCTTCTCAGCAAGTAGACTTTATCTTCATTGCCTCTGCTCACAAAACCTTCAGGTTGCTCGACAAAAATTTCTTCTTGCAAGACTTCATTTAAGAATGCAGATTTAACATCTAACTGGAATACTTTCCAACTCTTTTGAGCAGCAAGAGCAAGCAACAATCTTACCGTATCAAGCCTGGCAATAGGTGCAAATGTTTCTGAATAGTCAACTCCAAAAACTTAAGTCTTGCTTTGTATTTGTTAATTGAACCATCAGGATTTAGCTTTGTTCTGAATACCCATCTTACTCCAATTATCTTTCTATTTAGAGGTCGATCAACCAACTTCCATGTTTTATTTTTCTCGATCATCGAAAGCTCCTCCTGCATTGCAGCCATCCAATGTAGGCTGTTTTTTTGCATCATGGAACCATGCAGGCTCACAAATAGCTACATTACACCTTTGATAAATATCATACAGTAACCTTGTACCTCTCACAGGTGCATCATCAACCAAATCATCTTGTTGTTCATCTTCAGACTCTTCTTGTCGTTCATCTTCAGATTCTTCTAACATGCTACCAAAGGTTAAATTGTTTGGTGCATTAGAAGTCTGATTCACCTTTGTTAGTTCTTCCCAATTCCATTGCTCATTTTCAGCAAAATGAACATCTCGGCTCATAATAACCTGACTAGTGTGCGGTTGAAAAACTCTGTAAGCTTTGGATATAGTGCTATACCCAACAAATATGCCAGCTTCTGCCTTTTTGTCAAGCTTATCACGCTTGATCTGTGGAATGTAAGTGAAGCAAAGACACCCAAATACTTTAAGGAACTTTAAAGAAGGTTTGTAACCATACCAAGCTTCAAATGGTGTCAGGTCCGTCACAGCTTTTGTTGAAATTCGATTTTGCAAGTACACAGCAGTGTTTGCTGCTTCTCCCCGAAAATGTTTTGGAAGATCCTTCTCATGAAGCATGCATCTCGTCATCTCCATTATGAATCTATTCCTCCTTTCACTGACGTTATTCTGTTGAGGAGTGTATGGTGCTGTCAACTGATGTTCAATTCCAGCCTCTTCACAAAACCTGTTAAAAGTTTTTGAAGTGTACTCCTTGCCATTATCTGATCTTACAGTTTGAATCAAGCATGCACTTTCATTTTGGACTCTGGCCTTGAATTTCCAAAATACACCCGCAACCTCTGACTTTTGCTTCATAAAGAAGATCCAACACATTCTTGTTACATCATCAATAAAAATAATGTAATAAAGATTACCATTTAATGATGATGTTCGTTGAGGACCACAAAGATCAGTATGAACCAGCTGCAGTTTTTTCGAGGCTCTCCATGCCTGTTTAGGAAAGGGTTGCCTATGTTGCTTCCCAAAATTACAAGCACGGCAAGGAGGCATGTCATCATTAATGTCAACGAGTCCTTCTACCAGCTTCTTTGACTGCATTTGAAGCAAACCTCGATGATGAAAGTGCCCAAGTCTTTTGTGCCAAATCTCAGTGGCACTAGCTTTGGATATAAAGGCCATCTGCTCTTTCTCCATCGGATTTAGAGCAAAGCTTTTTCCTTTCATTTTGACATTGAACAAATCTTTGCCACTAGCATCTTTGATCAAACACTGCTTATTCTCAAACAACACTTTATAGCCTTTATCAAGTAACTGACCAACACTTAAGAGATTTTGATCAATTTTAGGTACAAATAAAACATCTGGAATAAATTTTGTACCTTCATAACTTGTTATAGCTACTGTGCCTTTTCCTTTGACTTCCAAGTGTTCACCGTTGCCAATCCTCACTCTCTTGACTTTAGTGTCTCTTAATTCCTGAAAAAACTCCTTGTCATATGTCATATGATTTGTGCACCCACTGTCAATCAACCAACTCTCGCTTGATTCTTTGCCTGAGAAACAAGTGGCCACAAGCAATTGATCTTCTTCTTCTTCTTCTTGATCAACTACCTCTGCATCTACTTCTTTCACCAGATCTTTGGCTTTGCAAATCACAACTTCATGTCCAAGTTGATTACATTTGGAGCAGAAGGCGTCAGGTCTTCTCCAACACTTGTATGGTGGATGACCTTTCTTCTCACAATGGCGGCAAGGTGGATAGGATTTTTTGAAACCTCCTCCTTTTGTCTTTTGATAATTGGCAGATGAATCTCCATACGTCAATTGATTTTTGAAATTTTTGTTGTTTTTATACCTGCGGCTGTCTTGATGCTTAACAAGTAAGGCACCTTCAATCACCCCTTCTTGCCTCATAGACCTCCTTTGCTCTTGTGCTTGTAAAGCATTCAAGAGCTCTGTAAGAGAAATCTTTGACAAGCCTTTGGTGTTCTCCAGAGTAGTAATGGTGGCTTCAAACTTCTCTGGAACAATGACTAGCAGCTTTTCAATGATCCTGGAATCATTTAATACAGAACCAAGCAATCTCACCTTGTTGGCAATGCTGAGAAGTCTGTCAGAGTACTCTTTCACCGACTCCGACTCCTTCATCTTCTGCAACTCGAAATCCCTAATCAAATTTAGGGCTTTCATTCCACGAATCCTCTCATCTCCTTCATATTCGGCCTTGAGATAATCCCAGATTTCCTTTGCTGTTTTGAGGGACATTATTCGCATGAAGATCATTTGAGATACAGCGGCAAATAGCAAGCTTTCGCCTTTGATTTCCTCGTCTTCTTTTCCTTCTGTAATTTGATTTGTGCTACAGTAGGATTTGCTGGAAGCGGAGGGACTTCGTAATCCTCTTCTATTGCTTCCCAAAGATCCAAGGCCTCCAAATAAGTCTCCATACGAACTGCCCACATTTGATAATTGTCTCCATCGAAGACTGGTGGTGCAACAGCTGAAAAACTTGATTCTCTCATTTTGATCTCAAAGATCCCTTAAGAAGATAGCTCTGATACCAATTGTTAGTGAAAGAGGGATTTATTGAATGGTAGATGAAATGATTAAATTTTGAAGAGCAAGAGTGCTCTATATATACACAGAGAATAGAAAGAGATATCTAGAAAATCTACCTAAAAATCTGCAGAAAATCTAGTAACAAACCAGTAAACAAATCAAAATAAAATCTAATCAAATCAAAACTAAATCAAATAAAAAACAAATCGACTCCTAACCATCAGAAGATTTAAATCAAATACAGCAATCTAAACACGTAATCTTTTAACACATACTTCCACACGCTGAAATCTTTGTTTCTTAGAGATGATCCCAATAATTTGAGTGCAAGAGGGTGGCCTCCCACAATCTTGACAATGTTCTTGGAGCGGTCTAAGTAACCTTCTTTTGGACAAGCACTCAAATTAAGGAGTTCAAGGGCTTCCTCGTTTGTAAGTTCTTTCATTTCAAACATTCTTTTCACTTCGAACTCATTTGAAAGTAAATCTGCATTTTTTGTTGGGATGATGATTTGGTTGCCGTTCCCAAAAGAGTCCTTATTTGAAATCAATCCCGTGATTTAGTCTGAAAAATTCACTGTTATCTAGGACAAGAAGAATCTTTTTTCGTAAAATCGCTTGGTTTATCAGAGCGATACCTTCGTCAACATCCCCTATGTCGTTATTTTCAATTGAAAACATCCTTGAAAGGAGTTCACTTTGTAAATATGGAAGACCACAAGTTTCAAATTTATCTTGAACATTGGAGATGAAGCAATGAGCTTCAAATTCGTCGCGAATTCGCTCGTAACAAACCCTAGCTAATGTCGTCTTACCAATGCCACCCATTCCATGAATTCCTACCCATATCACATTCTCATCTGAGTTCGAGTTCAAAAGAGAAGAAAGTTTGGTTAGTTTAGAATTGATTCCAACTAGTTGGTGTTCTTGAGTGACTTTCAAGGTCGGTTTGATTCTCTTCCATAGAACCATCGTGATTTCTTCAATGACTTCTGATTCACGTGTCCTGAGCCCAAGAGAATGGAGCACAAGTAAATAAGTAATGTTATAGTAAATCATAATATACTTAATTAATAATTATGGCTAATTAATAAGTGAGTATAGCTATCTTTACATCTCGATTCAAATCTTCTCATCCCATTTATTATTCAAATTTACCTATCTTTAACGGTAATTGTATTTATCCCAACAATATCAATTATAATAAATGAAGAAGACACCAAAAAATGGATGAAATTGTTTGTTACCAAGATTCCAAAAGCCAAGCCTTGAGGTTGGCGAGCTTTGTAAGAAGTTGCCTCCATTTTCGGATTTGGGGTTATGTTCTCCAAATCTGAGTTGATGTTTAGCAAAAGCTTCAGCAAATGTTCCTGTCTTGTTCCGAACGTGAGAAGGATTCACTTTATAAAAGATGGGCAACACGGTCATCCCAAGCCGGTGGTGGCATTCAAAGATCTTACTCAGCTCCTCAAGGCACCACCTAGAAGAAGCGTAGTTTTCTGAAACCACAACGAGCGCGATTCTCGACGCTTCAATGGCGGCGGACAGATCGGAAGAAATGTCGGTGCCTTCTTCGATGTCGTCTTCATCTCTGAAGGTGGAGATTCCTTTGTGTATTAAGGCTTTGTAGAGATGGTCTGTGAAGCCGCCACGGGTGTCTTCCCCTCTGAAGCTCAAGAACACATAGAATTTCCATTTACCATTTGAAGAAGAAGAAGAAAGCATCATGGGTTTGGTCTGATCTGCTCAGCCTTCAAACCAAATGTGTGGTGTGTGACTGTTTTCTAAAGGGGCTTTCATAATTCAACTCGCTTTCCCTTCCCTTACCTACTTGTCCTTATTTCATTTATGGCCGAAAAAAAGATCAAGTACATTACAATAAAACGGAGAAAAGTATTCAAAGAGCAATGACCGATACTACCCTAAAGTCTACCAAAAATAAATACAACTATCTTATGTAGGTTTCATGATCTTTAATGCAATGTCGTACAAGGGTGTCTTGCCTTTACCTAAAATATAAAAGTAGGACGTAGTTTGAGTATTTTACGAAAGATTCAGTAAGTAAACTCACTATTGGGGCTAGGGAAGGCACACACATACAATATGAATGGGATCCATCATTTAAAACCGTATTCTCTTAGGTAACTTTTCAATACGAGCCATCATATGTGTATTTACTACTCTACACACGGCCCAGACATGGGAATATGGACTTACAAGGCAATTTTCACACCTCCTAGGACTCATACTGATCGGGCTAGCGTCTCTAACACTGGATCATTGATTCTCCAAAATGAGATCCTAGATTAACCAAGATTTTAGATCAACTAACGACAGAACCAGCGGGAGGTTTCTCTAAATTATCTAATGGTAGATTGTTATGCCAAGGGCGACTATGCGTGCCAGCGATGGAAGAGCTACAAAATGAGATATTAATCGAAGCATATAACTCCTCGTTTGCTATATATTCCGGTGGCATTAAGATGTATCAGGATTTGAAATAACATTTTTTGTGGCGTAGCATGAAGAAGGACATAACATAATTTGTAAGTAAGTGTCTTATTTGCCACTAGGTCAAGGCATCTAGATAAAGAATTGCAGCATTAGTGCACCCTCATGCATGACAAATGCTACCGTCATGCATGACAAGGTGGTGTCACCCTCATGCATGACAAGGTGGAAATGGGAGAATATAGTTATGGATTTTATAGTAAGACGGCCCAAGGCATTAAAGGGGTATATTGTCATATGAGTAATTGTAGACGGATGGACTACGTAATAGTTAGACGGCATGGAATTCCAACTCGTAGTGGTTGTAGCATTTGGAACCTAGAAATAGGTTAGAATTTCAAATATACATCAAGGCACAGTATCAACGTGTAGTGGTTCCGTTTGTAGAAGATATTGCGAGAAGAAAAGGTTGCCAGAAAACAGATATGTGAGGGAGAAAGAAAGCCAATGGGATTCGGGTGAAGGAGAAGGATCCATGAGCCACGTTCGCGACCCGCTTTGGCCCAACCCAGAAGCGTACGACCCACAACCGAATAGCCTAGCAACTCACAACCTAAGCCGAGACCACACGCGAGAAGCCTGATCCGCGAGTCGACTCGAGACCCGAGCCTAGACTTGCGTGTTGACCCGCACAGTCAGCGCGACATTTAACAATGGTGGCCTTTTGAATTTAGAACTCTAAAAGTTATTGTTGGAAATATTGAGAAGAAGATGACTTAAATGGAAAAAGAAATGGAAGAAATCAGAATTTGATTTGGAAAATTAGATTGAAATAAAATAGAAATGAAATGTCCAAATGAAAAGAAATAATAACAAAATCATAGCAAGTCAATACTTTTAGTTTTCTAATCAATGATTTTACTTGTATATTAGATATTAAGTCACATTTAATAATGGTCTCCCACTAAGGTAGTAATAATCACATGTTTCCAACATTTGAGGGTTCTTACGATAATCTTTGTAACGACTCTAAATTTCTACCTACTTAGAGTTATTATCGTTATCATCATTTATCTTCATATGCAAAATTAAACATCTAAAATTTTATCATTAAACATAAACTTCGTCTTAAAACACCGTCATGAACTTAAATGTTCGAAAATATCTTTTAAATGACACAAACAAAAAAATTAAATAAAATAAATATCGTTAAAATTAAAAAACTCTATTCTAACCTAAATCTTAAAAAAGAAAAAAAAAATACAGCTACCCTATGCATGTGTCATGGTCTCGGATTGCAACGCCATCGTCAACCGTACAAGGATGTCTTGCCTTTACTTGAAATAGAATATCACACGACTTGAGTATTTTAAGAAATACTCAGTCATTGACCCCACTATTGGGGTAAGGGAATGCAAACATCTATCACTCATGATCTAGGGACCTATCATTTAAAAATGATCATAGTGGTGGCCTCTAGTCCAGACAAAATTGGATGTGTATTACTAAGCTACACACGGTCCACACGTGCGAGAATGAATCCCTAGGTGATTCGCACCCCCTGGACCCATCATAGTCGAGCTAGTTGTCTGTAGCGACGTTTAGAGGTCAGCAGACTCCTGAGTGCCACGTCAGGCATGATGATGATGATCATCATAGCATACACGTCCTTACTCATCATCATAAATGAGAAAGTCTCTAGATGTATATGTACACACAAAATGCATGAGGTCTCTATAGTTTTCATCTTTAAATCATCTTCACGACAAAACCTTATACATCGTTCATATATTACTCTAAGTAACATGTAGGTGTTGGTCTTCATGTGCTCATCATCATTAACTTCAATTAGGGTTGTGTGTTTTAGAAAAATAGATCATCGTCATTGTAACGATCCTCAATTTCTACTTACCTAGAGTTGCTACCGTCATCATCATCTATGCTCATATGCATAAATAAACATTTAAAATTTCATCATAAAACATAAAGTTCATCTTAAAATAATGTCATGGTCATACGTGTTTGAAAAACATCTTTTAAATGACAAAGAAAATCTATATAAAATAAATAACATTAAGATTAAAAAAAAAAAAATTCTAACATAAGTCTAAGAAAACAAGTACATGTACCCTATGCATGTGTCATAGTTTTGAATTGTGATGTTGTGGTCAGTCGTATAGGGATGGAGCCGAACATCCTTGAATTTTCTTTGACCTTGTGTTTGAAGGGAAGGAGTGAGAGAAGGCTTGCCTTTACTTGAAAAGAAGTAGCACACAATTTGAGTATTTTAAGAAATACTCAATGAGTGAACTGTGTTGGATGATGGAAGTCCCACATCGGCTAATTTAGGGAATGATCATGGGTTTATAAGTGAGGAATACTAACTCCATTGGTATGAGGCCTTTTGGGAAGCCTAAAGCAAAGCCATGAGAGCTTATGCTCAAAGTGGACAATATCATACCATTGTGGAGAGTCGTGTTCGTCTAACAAACTGTAAGTCCCGAGTCTCGAGAACAAAAGAAAATTGAGAGAGAAAGCTAAAGGGAGGTAACCACGTCATGAGGAATCGGATTCCAACCGAACTTTCTTCATGAAATCTTCACAGAACTTGTAGTGGCAAGAGGTGTCTAGCCCAAGAGAGGACATCGCTGCATCTCAGTTTTAGAACAAAAATGAGTTGTTGAGAAAGACCTAATGACACTAATTTTCTACCATTTCATTTTGGTGTACATATCAAAGTTCTATTTTAAGTTATAAACACTAATTTTCTCTAGAGAAATGTTTTGAAGGCTATGCTATAAATGAAATAAAATATAGAAAGAAGCGGGTTGTTTTACATGATTTAATTACTATAAAAAATGTTAGGACCTCATGCATAAACGTATGTCACATACATTGGGATATTTTCCCTTATAATGAGTACATACGCATCCATTATGAAAAGAAAAATGATAAACATGATGCTACGACGGTCTGTATTCCTTCTGGGTATCTGGCAACAACACCAGAGACGCTAGTCTGACTAGTATGAGGCCAAGAAGGTATGCAAACCGCCTTGTGGATCCATATTCGCATGTCTAGGCTATGTGTAGAGAGTAAATACACATCCGATAACCCGGATTGGAAAGTCGCCTAAGAGAATAAAGTTTAAATGATGGGTCTCATTCATATTATATGTGTGTGCATTCCTAACCCTAATAGTGAGATCAAATTATTTCTTCAAATATTCAAGCTACGTAATTCTTTTATATTTCAGGTAAAGGAAAGATACCCGTGTACAGTTGTCGGTGACAATGAGTTAAAGACCATAGAACCTGCATAGGATAGATGTTTTCTCACACACCACAAGTTTGCTTGGAAGGTTGTGCAGATCAGACAAAACCCAAATGCTGCTTTCTTCTTTTGGTTCAACTGGTAAATGGAAATTCAACGTGTTCACGTGTTTTGAAGACTATGCTATAAATGAAATAAAACAAAGATAGAGGGGTTGTCTTCAATGATCTAATTAATGTGAAAATGTTGGGACATCATGCATCAATGTGTGCCACATGCATAGGAATATTTTCCCTTATAATGAGTACAAACGCATACATTATGAAAAGAAAAATAATCATCATGTTTAACATGATACTACAACGGTCTCTATCCCTTCTGGGTATCCAACAACAGCACTAGAGATGCTGGCCTAACCAGTACGATTCCTAGGAGTACAATCCACTTTGTGGGTCCATATTAGTACGTATGGGCCGTATGTAGAATAGTAAATATATCCCTCTGATGACCCAGATTGAAAAGTCGCCTAAGCCAATATGATTTCAATGATGGGTCCTATTCATATTGTAGGTGTGCATTCTCTAACCCCAATAGTGGATTCACATTATTGCAATATATTTTATATAGTTGTAATCTATTAGGATTTTTTCCCTTATTTTCAAGATTTGAGTTAATAGTATATTTGATATATTTTATCTATTTTCAGATTTTGTTAGTAGAATATTTTGTCTTATTTCTAGGATTTAGTTGGTAGCTGTTATCCTATTTAAAGGTCGTTAACATTCATAAATATTGGACTTTCGATCCCTTTTATGTGTCTTGAACTTTCGATCCACCTTCGATCCACCTATGTTTCTCGGACTTTCGATCTCATTTCTGTTCCTCATTCTTAATATGATATCAGCGCATCATTCTTAACACACATGCTACTCTCATATATTTCAGACGAAGGCAAGACACTTTTGTACGGTTGACGACGATATTGCATTAAAAATCATGAAACCTACCTATGATGTTTATATTTATTTTGAGTATACTTTAGGAGGTTATCTTTTTTTTTCCCATAAATGAAATGAGGACAAGTATGAAAGGGAAGGGAAGGGAAAGCGTGTTGAATTATTAAAGCCCTTTTAGAAAGAAGCCTCACACACCACGATTTAACTTATAAAACAGGATACAACCCAACTCAACCTAACACCAGGATTGTAAATAAGTATATGAGTTTTTTAGAACTTATTTTTTTAGAAATTATTGACCCTTCAAGTCACCATTTAGGAATGTTGATTTGACGTCCAAGTGATGGACCTTCCACCCGTGTTGAGCTATGAGGGCAAGAATCAAGCTTACAGTGTCTCGTCTAGCCACAGGCGCAAAAGCCTCCTCAAATCAACTCCTTGTCGATGCACGTATCCCTTCGCCACGAGTCTTGCTTTATGCTTGATGACATTTCCTTCACTATTCTTCTCCAACTTAAACACCCACTTCGAACCGATGGACTTGTGTTCAGACGGTAAGTTAGTTAGTGTCCACGTCTTGTTCTTTTCAATGACTTCAAGCTCCTTTTGCATGGCCTCCTACCATATCGTCTCAGTTGCTACCTCACGGTAGGTTGTCGGCTCATTGGCCGTGAACAACACTAATTCATCAGGCTCCAATTTTTCTTCAAGTGTATCCACATAAACTTCAGCAAGAGAACGAAACTTCTTTGACCCATCCTTTGTTGTGGATCCTTCTGTACTTTCACCTGAGCTCTCTTGTTCTCCAAAGTCCATCAAGCCTTTCAGTGTCACCGATGGTAAGTGTGGAATTGTTTGTGTTGCTGTAGGGGCACTTTCTAGGTCTTGTGTCTCCCTCTTCTTCCAGAGTAGTGAGTAGGGGCACTTTCTAGGTCTTGTGTCTCCCTCTTCTTCCAGAGTAGTGAATTCTGCAACAGTCTGCTTGTTATCGTCAACGCTGCACCAATCCCACTTCTTCTCTTCTTCGAATACGCCATCTCTACTTACATAAATTTTCTCATGTTGCAGAGCATACAACTTGGGTGTCTTAGTTCCATCCTCTACGCTAAAGTGTTATCTCTCAGCCTTCACAGCTCTGATACCACTTGTTATCTCTCAGCCTTCGCAACTCTAATGCCGATGAGAACAAGAACGAATAACGGAAGGTAGAAGGTTGAAGGCTGTGAATCTTGTTGCAAAAAATAGTGCATTTATTCCTCATTTTAATTGATGTATATATAACACAAACCTACACTAAAAATGACCGAAGTGGCCAGTTAAACTTAAGCCACTCTCCTCTAAATATGGAAGCATGTAAGTTGGATGCACGACATAAGAAATACAATTAACTAATTAAGGAAAAAACGTGAATAAACTAAATAAAGAAAAATTACAAGGCTTTTATCAAACATAAAGTATCTTTTGACTCCATGTGTTGTACAACTGAAGACTCTTAGGTACTCGAAGTGAGGTATCTTGCCGAATCATGCTTCGTAGGGGGTGCAACTATCCAACGCCTATCGGTTAACAATTTAGAAGATTTTGGTTTGGTTTTTGGATTATGGATTAGATTTGATTTGGTTATTTGGATTAGATTTGATTTCAGTTAGAGATTTGATTTGATTTCAGTTAGAGATTTGATTCTGTAATGCTATATAATGAGAGAGTTCACGCTCCATTCCATATATCCATTCCTAACGAATGGTATCGGGATTTGGGAGAGTTTTGGGTGTCACATTGTATTTGTTGGGTGACACATTGGTATATCCATTCCTAACAAACGGTATCGGGATTTGGGAGAGTTTTGTGTGTCACATTGTATTTGTTGAGTGACACATTGGTGAGAGTCTTTGTAGTGTGACAGTGAGTTGGTGTGATTCTATACATTAGTGTTGTGAGTACATTCGTTACGCTTGTTGCTTCGCCTCACAAAATCGCTGGAACTTGCATACTCTTGAGTAAGCTTCTTGTAGTGTTCATTATGGTGCGATTTCTTCGTTCCACCACATCTTTTTCTTTACTCTGTCGACGCACTCCCTTTGTTTTCAGTTATTTTTTTTGTAGGGAAACTTTTTCTCTCCAAACCATGTAAATATCTTGGTGTGATTCTATACATTGGTGTTGTGAGTACATTCGTTACGCTTGTTGCTTCGCCTCACAAAATCGCTGGAACTTGCATACTCTTGAGTAAGCTTCTTGGAGTGTTCATTATGGTGCGATTTCTTCGTTCCACCACATCTTTTTCTTTACTCTGTCGACGCACTCCCTTTGTTTTCAGTTATCTATTGGTACAACTAAATTTAGGGCATGGCTCTAATACCATGTTAGACGAACACGACTCTCCACAATGGTATGATATTGTCCACTTTGAGCATAAGCTCTCATGGCTTTGCTTTGGGCTTCCCCAAAAGGGCTCATGCCAATGAGGGTAGTATTCCTCACTTATAAACCCATGATCACACCCTAAATTAGTCGATGTGGGACTTCCATCATCCAACACTCGGAAGTTGTCCAAAACTCCAAACTTCGAAACTATTCCAAATCTCACAAGATTAGAGCTTGAAGGTTGCACAAATTTGGTCAATATTCATCCAACAATTTTCAAGGCAGAAAAACTCAATTTTTTGAATTTTAAAGATTGCATCAATCTCACCAATCTTCCACCCAAGTTAACATTAAGGCTCTTGAAGTTTTGTTTCTCTCTAGGTGTTCAAAGGTGAAGAAGCTCCCAGAATTTTCCGGCAACAAAAATACATTACTGAAACTCAATTTGGATGGCACTTCCATATCAAGCCTACCTTCAACAATAGCAAGGTTGGATCATCTAACACGGTCGAGCATAATCCATTGCAAAAATCTTATCAACATTTCAAATTCCTTGGATAAGATGACATCTGCTGGAATATTAGATCTTTGGGGATGTTCAAAGCTCAGAAATAGAAAACGAAAGTGGGGCGACGTCGAAATGGTGGAGCTCAACGTGAGACGAACCACACGAAGAACGAACGATGGAGACAATATCTTTAGAAAGATTTTGCTTTGGTTATGAAAAGCTCCAAGAAGTGGCATTTCTGGGATTCCATCACTGGGCTGGTTTGAACTCTCTTACAAGGCTAAATTTGAGAGATTGCAAGCTTGAGGAAGTCCCAGAAGGGATTGAGTGTTTGGTGTCGTTGGAATATCTGAATTTGTTGGGTTGATAAATATGGAAGAAGAGAGTGAGGTCATGAAACAGTATGCTTTGTTGGGTTGACCGATGAGGATTTGACCGACGATCGGAATTATATTATGTCAAAACAAGTACAAGAGCCCGAGGAGGAAAAACTTGAGGAGAGAGTTTTTTGGAACAAAGGAATTGGAATGATAGGAGTGAGATACGTTCATGAAATGTTAAGGTTAGGTTACGTACCGAAGTGCTATGGATATGAGAGATTGATAAAAGAACAAAGTTAAGTTATGGGTAGAAAGGGATAGGTGTGTGATAGATTGATAGAACGATAGCATTAAGATACGTTCCTGTGATGATATGACTAAGGTACGTTTATGCAACGACATGACTGTGATAGGTATAAGAACGTTAAGACTATGATAAGTTAGGGAATGATATGATCACGAAGTGTTTACGATATGATATGATATGATTATGATACGACATGTGAATGACAGATATATATATCTATATATATATATATATATATATATATATATTGTTGTTATATGATATGAAAATAATATGAAATATGTTATGGTATGAGATATGTGATAAATTGACATGTTTATGAGATGATATGTTGTGATGCAATATGTTATGGTATGATATGTATATGATGAAATGTTATGTTAAAAGCATAAACCGTTATGTTATGTCTCCTAAATTGTGTGTATACAGCATGATATGAATGACATGAAATCACGATAAATGGCATGAAATATAACCCCGTTAGAATTATATATGATATGATAATTGAAGAATGAGAAACGATATGATATGATATGAATGATGAACGATATGTGAAATGATACAAAAAACGATATGATATGTACAGAATGCTAGTGGGGTTGTATTAAATGATAATGAAAATGAAAAATGTTGGGACTTCATGCATTATGTGTGTTCATGCATTGGAGGATACCCCTATTCCGTCACGAGGATACGGACGCGTACATCCACTAGGCAGGTGAAATATCATTATGTTTTGCATAATGCTGTCGTGACGGTTACTAATTCTAATGGGTGTTAGCAAAAGGAGAGCTATCAGAGCAGGCTCGTCCGACAAGAAAAGGGGCCCAGCGGTGTGCAAACTATCTGGTGAGCCCATACTCGTACGTATGGGCTGTGTGTAGAGTATATGGTACATATCCAAGCTGTCCATTAAGATAGTATTATAGAAAGATAGACTGATATGATAGGTCTCGTCATTGCATTCGCATGTTCTTGCATTTAACCCCGATAATAAGGTCACTAACGGAGTATTTCTTAAAATACTCAAACCACATGTTACCTCTATTTCAGGTTAAGACAAGGCATTAATGTACAGCTAATGACGATATCGCAACTCGAGACCATGACACATGCATACGGTGGTCGCATTTATTTTCTTAATCTTAGGCTAGAATAGGATGTTTTTAATTTAACGTTTATTTATTTTATTTAGTCTTTTGTTGTGTCGTTTTAAAGGTGTTTTCAAAACACATAAGTGCATGACTTTGTTTTAAGCTGAAAGTTATGTTTTATGAAAGTTTAAATGAAGTATTTCCGCATTTATGTTTATGATATCTACACAGTAGCAACCTTAAATTAAGTAGAAAATTTCGAGTCGTTACAAAAAATACATTTTTTAAAAATGAATTTAACCATTAGATTTATGAATAGAAGGTTTGATAGAAGTATTAAAACATATGATTTTGAATAAATTATAGTAGTCTCATCGAGACAAAAACACAAAATCTTAATTCTTAGGGTATTTTTCTCATATTTTAGGTAGATGACATACTAATCTAAAATAAAAAAAGATAAATAAAATTAACTATCTAACCAATTCTATAAATGATTGATTTGAAATAACACGAAACTTCTTATGAATAGAGATTTAAAGACAAATGTTAACTTCATCTCGGACATCTTATATTTACAAAATTGTTGTCAAATATTTGATACAAACAGAAAATTTATCATTTTAATATGAAATTAAAGAAAGATTATCATAAGAAACCTCAAATGTTTGGAAGCACGTAGTTATTATTGTCTTTTGTAAGAGACAATTAATGCATAGAAGAGACTTAACATCTAATATACATTTAGTTAGAAAGTGGTATGATCATCGATTAGAAAACTAAAAGTTTTCTTAAAGTATCTATGACTAATGAGAAATTTTAATTTTATGTATGAAGATAAATATTTGATATTCACTTGATACACTAATTCTTATATAGATTTAGAGATTCGATACTTAAATTAATTTCTATATTTAAATTACTTTTACAAGTATCGTATACCGGGAAATGTTTTTTTTTTTTTTATTACTTCGGAAGCAATAAAAGAACTCGTGTAAGTATAATAGTTTCTTTAAAATCTTAAAATGTTTAAGTTGTGATTTAGCCTATGACTCTTTAATATTAAGGAAAAGATCGGTGTACAGGGAATCATATGGAGAGAGAACCTTATGATAGTGACTAAGATTGCTTGTAATGTCAATCTATGTATAAAAAGACTCTCTAGGCTTAAGCGTTGGAGGGTTACCTATAATATGTAGGATTATGAGGCATATTTATCTTCTCTAGTGCAAGTAGGAGTAAAGTTGTGAGTTCTCAAGTTTAGAAATCTACTCTTAAATATAGTTGTAGTGTTATTCAAAATTTCAACACGGTTTGATCCTGAGTTTTAAAAATTGAGTTTGATCTTGAACTTGTAAGAAAGAGTGATATAGCAGTTGAACCCTCATTCGTGGAAAGAGTAAAAAAAAATTTATTTAAATTTTCAAGAGGTTCGTTAAGAGTGAAGTCGGTCGAGTTTAACCGAACCATTATAAGGTCAAAAATGGCTTCAGAAGAGTCGAAAACTTAGGAAATGGTATAAAGTTTGTATACCAAGCTGCCTAAGTTGAGAAATCAAGCCGCTAAGCCGCCAAGTCGAGACGGAGAAAGCCGAGGAGCCAAACTGATCGAGCTGAGAAGTTGAGCCGACCGAGCCGCTAAGACACTGAGCTGAGTCGAGAAGAACCACGGTAGAAAGCAGGTTACATGCGGCGCTGAAGATGCGGGACAACACTCAAATCGAGGCCCGAGTCTCAGGTCGAAACGCAGATTAGGCTTCCCTCCTGTGGTCTGGGCTATTTGGTTGTCGGTCGTACGCTTCTGGGTTGGGCCGAAGCGGGTCACAAGCATGGGTCGTGGATCCTTCTCCTTCACCCGAATCTCGTTGGCTTTCTTTCTCCCTCTCAGATCTGTTTTTTGGCAACCGTTTCTTCTCGCAATTTCTTCTACGAACGACGACAGTGACACTTCCTTTGAACTGCTACAACCACTACACATTCATACGGTGCCTTAATGTATATTCGAAATTCTAACCTATTTCTAGGTTCCAAATGCTACAACCACTACCGGTTAGAATTCCATGCCACCTAACTATTGTCCTCATGTATAATTGTACCCTATTGTCCATTGTAAAGGTGGTTGTACCTGATAGAAAATGTGCTGACTTGGTCAACATGTCTATAATTACCCATATCCCTTCCATGTCGTGGATAATCTTACTATAAAATCCATAACTATATTCTCCCATGTTTACTCTGTCATGCTTAAGGGTTGCATTACTCCTCCCATTCTTTATCTAGATGCCTTGACCTACTGGCAAATAAGACACTTACTTACCAATTATGTTATGTCCTTCATGCTACACCACAAAAAATGTTCTTTCAAATCCTGATACATCTTATTGTCACTTGAATACATAACAAACGGGGAGTTATGTGCTTCGATTAATATCTCATTTTTTAGCTCTTCCATCGCTGGCACGCATAATCGCCTTTGGCATAACAATCCACCATTAGATGATTAAGAGAAATTGTCGGTTGGTTTTGCTGTAAGTTGATCTAAAATCTTGGTTTTGGAGAATCAATGATATGGTGTCAGAGACGCTAGCCCGACCAGTATGAGGCCCAGGAGGTGTACAAACCACCTTTTGGGTCCATATTTGCACGTCTAGGTCCTGTGTAGAATAGTAAATACACATTCGATGACCTAGATTGGAAAGTTGCCTAAGAGAATACGGTTTTAAATGATAAGTCTCATTCATATTATATGTGTGCATTATGTAATCCCAATAGTGGGGTCAATTACAGAGTATTTCTTGAAATACTCAAGTCATGTACTACTTTTATATTTCAGGTAAAAACAAGACACCCTTGTACGGTTGACGACGACAATGTATTAAAAACCATGAAACCTATATAAGGTAGTTGTATTTATTTTTTGTTGACTTTAGGTAGTGTCGGTCATTGCGCTTTGAATACTTTTCTCGATTTTATTCTAATGTACTTTATCTTTTTTCTCCCCATAAATGAAATAAGTACAAGTAGGTAAGGGAAGGGAAAGCTAGTTGAATTATCAAAGCCCCTTTAGAAAGAAGTCTCACACACCACACATTTGGTTTGAAGGCTGAGCAGATCGGACCAAACCCATGATGCTTTCTTCTTCTTCTGGTTTAACTGGTAAATAGAAGTTTAATGTGTTCTCGAGCTTCAGAGGTGAAGACGCCCGTAGCGGCTTCCCAGACCATCAACCTATAAAATCCAAGTTAATCTATGTGAGCCCATGACATCAGTTTCAAGTTTGAACTCTCTTCAAATGTTCTATATACTGCTATTTTCATATCTTATTTTCTATTATTACCGTTGTAGGAGATATATTATTACTGACAAAATTTAATGAGTTTCTTGCCATTTGACATTTCGGTTTTTATTTTTAAATTATGTTCTCTAAATCTTTTCTCAATCTATCCAAACAGATTTTCACACATTTTTATTTTCTTGGCCAATTTTAATGAATTGTTTGACTACAAATTTGGTAGAATGGTCAAATTCTAACTTATTTCTTATAACTTTAGCAAAAATTTAATTAATTAGATTGAGGAAAATGAGATCGGATTATTACTTGATCTTATAAAATATTGGATAAACCAAAGAAAATTTGATTCTAACTTAATTTCTTGTAAACTGACTACCAAGCAAAAAGAATTTGATTTACTTAAAAACAGACCAAAATCTATCCTATGTGAATTCTCCTCTTTCGGTGTTCTTATCAATTTCAATATTTTCCCCAGTCCAATTTTTTCGTTGCTCTCCATTTACCCATTTTTGGAAATCAAGTACGATGTTGCTTGTCTTTCATACATGCGTTACAGGTGGCGTTTGGAGCTACAATTTGCGACAAACCTTTCACCATGTATTTGTGTTTCAAGGTGCACAAGTCTTTGTAGCCGAGATGACCATAACGATGGTGTCAAAGTGTTGACTGATCCGTATTTGAAACTTGGAACCATCTTTCTTCATTTGTTGTGGTAGATGCTTTAGTACGCAAAATAAACAGTCGATTTGCGCTCATAATTGACTCTGCTATTTTTCCTTTTTGTAGATGATAAATGCTACATACACATCTTTAAACAACACTGCTACTCATTTTTCTTGTAGTTGTCCAACACTCTAGAGATTATTTTTTAGTTCAGGTACCCAATACACATTACTAATAGTGCAACGAATACCATGCAAAGTTAATTTCACTGCACTCTTTCCCATAACTTTCATACTTGTATTATTTCCAAGTCCGACAATGTGGGAAAATGTCTCGTCTATGCTTGAAAACATACCTTCACTTACACACATATGATTTTGAGCAACTAGAATCTAAGAACCAAGCATCACTCCTTTTTGCTTCATGTCTTTCCATATGAGCCATTAACAGCATTTCATGCTCTGCATAATTCAATTCCTTATTCATCTTTGGACATTTATATTGAAAATGACCAAAGTCATGGCACCTATAACATTCAACAGTTGCTTTGTTCAAAGCTGATCTTCCTCTTCCGCGTCCTCTGCCCCTGTAAGTTCCTCTTCCTCTATTACTTATTTTCGTTGGTCTTTCGACTTTTAGATCTTGCTCTTCTCCATTAATGCTGGATCTTCGAAATTTTTGTTCATGCACCACTAAAGAACTTTGTAATTCATCAATAGACATGCTATCAGTATCTTTGGATTCCTCCATGGATATTACAACATAAGTAAATTTTTCAGTTAGGGTAAGCAGAATTTTTTCTACAATTTTCTTGTCTGGCATATCCTCTCCATTGCTTCTCATCTGGGAGATTATCATCACTCTTGCAAAATAATCTATGAAGTAATACTTTCATCCTTCTTCATCCATAGGATCTCAAATTCTCCCTTAATGCATTAAGAGGAGATTTCTTCATTTTTTTGGTGTCCACCAAATTTTCGCTTTACTGAATCCCAAACAATCTTGGTTGTGCGACAATCCAAGATTTTTTCAAAGACAGTACCATCAATTGCCTGGAAGAGGTAATTTTTCACTTGGTGATCTTTGAGTCTAGCATCATCAAGGTGGCCCTTTTGTGCCTCAGTTAGCATTATTCATTCCTCTAGTTCTGAGAAACCAATCTCCACCACACTCCATAGACCCTTTGCTCTAAGCAAATTTCCTATAAGCTCACTCCAATGATCATCGTTCCTCTGGTTCTCAGAAACCAATCTCCACCACACTCCATAGACCCTTTGCTCAAAGCAAATTTTCCATCAGCTCACTCCAATGATCATCGTTCCTCTGGTTCTCAGAAACCAATCTCCACCACACTCCATAAACTCTTTGCTCTAAGCAAATTTCCCATCAGCTCACTCCAATGATCATAGTGACCATCGAAGTGTGAGGAATCTTCACTAAAGTTTTGTCTTCACTCATACTCTCTCTATTTGATCACTCAAAAATTGCGGCTGTGATACCAATTGTTAGGTTTTGACATAACTAAGTCACAAACATAAACAATTAAATTTGAAGAGATGATATTATTGAATACTGGTTTTTATAGCTTTACAAATTTTACAAATAACCATAAATAGAAACTCACCACAAATTTGAGAAACATATATTATAAAGTAAAATATTTAAACTAAATACCTAAAAATACTCTAGCTATTTTGACCTAATCAAATTATTCAGACAATAAGGAGGATTACTCGAACCTTCTAGTTGATTTAGAGACAATGCCCTCTCTGTAATCCTCTTGTATCCCTCACCCAAGTCCATTTTAAATCCTGGTTTCTTAAATTTAAGGTATCTTGACAACCTCAAACTGTAGTCCCTCTCCATATGCCTCTAAAATTTTGACCATGATCGTAACACCTCATCCAAACTGTGGCTCAATACTTTTAAATCACCTCATAGTTTTCATACGTGCAGTTGTTTTTTTTTTTTTTTCAATTCGTATTAAGGCCGGAAAGTTTTCTCACTACTTACAAAACTCCTTCCATTAAAACAATTATGTCATTCACCAATCAATTTAAGTATACAATGATTTAAACTTTTATAATCTTAACTAAATTTTTTTTTCCAAGTGGTAAGCCCAAATCACTTACTTTTTGTTTTTCTACGCTGATACTTTAATTTCATATTTATATACTTTTGATACTACCACTTTTAATATCTATAGTATACTATAAGTTATTTATATCTATCAAGCTTCCTGAGTCATTTTTATTTCATATGAAACTACTTACTCTTTAGTATACGGTACCTTCCTTCCCATCTCTATGTTCATAACTCTGTGTAGTTTATCTATGTTCGAGACGTCTAACTAAAACATATGATCTTGCTTAGCAAAATCATTTTCACGCATACACTAACATTTAGTAGCTTTCTAAAATTATAGCTACTCATTCACAGTAACAACCTCAGTAAATTAAAACATCATCAATACATCATTTACATTCACATTCCATGCAAGGAAAAACATAACCATTGAGGTAATTGTTGTATGAATTGCACGTTATGAAATGACATGTTAAAAGCATGGAGCGTTATGTTATGTTTTCTAAATTGTATGTATACAGCATGTTATGAATGACATGATATCACGACATGATATCACGACAAATGAAATGAAATGTAACCCCGTTAGGATTATGTATGATACGTAGACTGAAAATTAGAAATGACATGTTAAGCATGATAGATGATAGCGGGGTTATATTCACTAATGATAAAAGTAGAAATATTAGGGACCTCATGCATTATGTGTGCTCATGCATTTGGGGGATACCCCTATTCCATCACGAGGGTATGGACGCGTACATCCAATAGCAGGACAACGATCGTTATGTTTGCATAGCGCTGCCGTGACGGTGACTAGTTCTAACAGGTGTCCGGCCTAAGGAGCTTCCAGAGTATGCTCGCCGAACAAGGAAAGTGGCCCAGCGGTGTGCGAACTGACTGGTGAGCCCATACTCGCATGTATGGGTTGTGTGTAGTGTATATGGTACACATCCAAATTTACTCGTTAGAACAGCACCGTAGGAAGACAGATTGAAAGATAGGTCCTATCATCTCATTTGCAAGTGATTGTTGCATTTAACCCCAATAGTGGGGTCACTTACTGAGTATTTCTTTATATACTCAAGTCATGTGCTACTACATTTTTCAGGTTAAGGCAAGGCATTCCTGTACAGCTGACGACGGCATCGCAACCCGAGACCATGGCACATGCATAGGATAGTGGTAGTTATTTTCTTAGACTTAGGCTAGAATAGGATGTTTTTAACTTAAACGCTTATTTATTTTTATTTAGTCTTTTGTTGTGTCGTTTTAAAGATGTTTTCGAAACACGTAAGTCCATGGCTGTGTTTTAAGATAAATGTTATGTTTTATGGAATTTAAATGAAGTCTTCCGCATTCAATATTTATGGTACGAGGGTGACACTTCTTTTGAACGGCTACAACCACTACACATTTATACGGTGCCTAGATGTATATTCGAAATTCTAACTATTTCTGGGTTCCAAATGCTACAACCACTACACGTTAGAATTCCATGCAGCCTAACTATTTTTCTCATGTATAGTTGTACCCTATTGTCCATTTTAAAGGTGGTTGTACCCGACCCGAAATGTGCTGACTTGGTCAATCTATCTACAATTACTCCTATCACAGTATATTCCTTGAATGGGTAGTCCTACTATAAATCCATAACTATATTCTCTCATTTCCATTTTATCATGTGTTAAGAATGAGAAATAGAAATAGAATTGGGATCGAAAGTATGATCTTCATTCATGTTTACCACGTTTAAATAGGATACAAACTATCAACTAATACCTAAAAATAGAAAAAATATATATCTAACTAAATCTGGTAAATAAATAAAATATACGGTTAATCAAATCTATACTAACAACTCCCTAAATATCTGAGATATATTCTAACTAATTATCACCGCAAAATATCCTCTTAATACTCCCCCTCAAGTTGGAGAGTGTATGTCGATCACACCCAACTTGTCCTTCAAAAAGTCAAATTGTTGTCTTCCCAAAGCTTTAGTAAAAACATCTGCCAATTGCATTTTGGTCGATACATAATACGGTTTGATGATTCTAGCTTGTAACTTTTCTCGAACTATATGACAATCTATTTCAATGTGTTTCGTACGTTCATGAAAAACTGGATTGGCTGCTATATGTAATGCTGCTTGATTATCACAATATAATAATGCTGGTTCGGACAGTGGAACATTCAAGTCTTGAAGAATGTATCTTAACCAAGTTAACTCTAAACAAGTATTTGCCATAGCTCGATACTCGGCTTCTACTGATGATCTGGACACATTAGTCTGCTTTTTAGACTTCCAAGAAATAATTGAATTTCCGAGGAAGATGCAGAACCCAGAAATAGATCGTCTGGAAGTTCGACAACCACCCCAGTCAGAATTGCAATATGCCTGTAATCTTAAATTGTTTTCAGATGGCAGTAGAAGTCCTTGACCAGGAGTGCCTTTGATGTACCTCAGAACTCAAAGAGCTGCCTCCCAATGTGGTTTTCTTGGTTCATGCATAAATTGGCTAAGCATACGAACTGAATAAGCTATGTCAGGCCTAGTGACGGTCAAATATATTAATCTGCCAATCAACCGTCTGTATTTACTTGGATCATTCAACTTCTCTCCTTCAGTTAAAGAAAGTTTCAGATTTTGCTTCATAGGAAATTTTTCTGGACGTGCTCCTGTAAGACCTGTGTCTTGAAGGATGTCTAGAGCATACTTCCTTTGAGACATAAAAATTCCTTTTCTAGATCGAGAAAATTCAATGCCTAGAAAATATTTCAAATTTCCTAAATCTTTGATAAGAAATTTCTGGAGTAAACTAGTCTTGAGATATTGAATTTCTTCGAGATCATTGCCTGTCAACAGAATATCATCAACATAGATTAGAATTGCAGTGAAAGAAGTACCTTTACTCTTAGTAAACAAAGAGTAATCTGCTTTGGACTGAGTGTAGCCTGCATTTTGTATAGTTGTAGAAAATATGGAGAACCAATTGCGAGAAGCCTGTTTTAATCCATAAAGAGATTTATGGAGCCGACATACTGTATTCTCCCCCTGTCGGCGAAGACCTGGTGGTAAAGACATATAAACTTCCTCGTCTAGATTACCATGGAGAAAGGCATTTTGAACATCCAACTGATGGGTGAACCATTTTCGAGCAGCAGCAACAGTGAGTAAGCAACGAAGTGTAGTAAGTTTCGCTGTAGGGGAAAATGTTTCTGTGTAATCAATACCTTCAACCTGAGTGTATCCCTTTGCTACTAGTCGAGCTTTATAACATTCAACAGAACCATCAGAGTTGTATTTAATTTTGTACACCCAACGACAACCAATAGCTTTATGACCAAGTGGTAGAGGAACGAGAGACCATGTATGATTACGTTCCAAAGCTGCAATTTCATCATTCATAGCCTGCTGCCATAACGGGTCGCCAACTGCCTCGTCATAGGTTTTAGGTTCTGTCTGGGATGTAATAAGAGCTAGAAAAGCACGTTGAGTAGGAGAAAAACGAGAGAATGAAAGGTAATGATGAAGGGGATACCTGGTGCCAGTGCCGGGACTTGAGCTAGAGGTTAAATGATTGGCTCCAGAAGACATCTCATAATCCTTATGCCAAGCTGGAGGCTGTTTAGTACGAGTAGAACGTCGAAGTGGAGCTGATGTATCAGGTGGGATAGGATTGGAATTAGTGGGCGAATCTGGAGAAGGTGGAGGAGACGACGGAGTAGTAGGTGAAGGGATAGGAGGTGGAGGATGGATGTTTGAGTAGGATGGATCATGAAGTGGTACAACAGGAGTCGAAGGAGCTAATGTCGAAGTTTGTGAAGCTGATGAAAAAGGAAAATCATCTTCACAAAATTTGACATCACGGCTGATAAAGAATTTGTGAGATTGCATGTCATACAACTTGTAACCTTTATGACCACAAGGATATCCTACGAAAACACAAGGAGTTGCCCTAGGTTCAAATTTTTGCTTAGGATGTACTATAGTTGCATAACATTTACAACCAAAAACTTTAAGATGATGAAATGTAGGTGGTCGTTTGTAGAGTGCTTCAAAGGGTGTCTTGTTAGATAATAATGGTGATGGCGTTCTATTTATAAGATAAACAGCCGTTAAAATGCACTCTCCCCAAAAATTAAGTGGAACCTGTGACTGAAAAAGAAGAGACCTAGCTACATTTAGGATATGGCGATGCTTGCGTTCTACGACTCCATTTTGTTGTGGAGTATAGACACAAGTGCGCTGAAATTCAATACCACAAGAAGTAAAGAATGGTTGCAAAGATAGGAACTCAGTCTCATTGTCTGATCGAACTATCTTGATAGTAGTATGAAATTGAGTTTGAACGAATTTAACAAAGTTCATTAACAAATGATGTACTTCTGACTTATGTTGCAAAAAAAACCCAAGTACATCGAGTAAAATCATCAACAATAGTGAGAAAAAAACGCAAACCAGAATGGGTAGGAATTTTATGTGGTCCCCAAACATCACAATGTATCAGATCAAAAGCAGAATGGGTTGTTATTGAACTTCTTGGGAAAGACAACCTAGTTTGTTTTGCTAACGGGCAGATACTACAATTATGAGAATAACTCGCATTATTAAGATGCAATTGATCAGCTAGAAATTTAAAACGAGAAAAGGAAGGATGACCTAGGCGTAAATGCCACAAATCAGATGACTGAGATACTTGATGAGCTGAAGATTTGATTGGAGATGAAGAAATATGATAGAGACCTCCAAATTGTTTACTCGAGCCAATCATCTTCCCCGTAGCCAAGTCCTGCATAACACAAGAATCAGGATAGAAGGTGACATAACATTTCAAGTTATTGGTAAGTTTGCTGATCGACATTAGGTTTAAATTGAATGAAGGCACACAAAAAACGTTGTTTAATTGAAGGTTAGGGCTAAGGGAAATATTGCCAGTATGTGACACACGTGCTGTCTCTCCATTAGGCAAATTTATTGCAGACATGATGGCAGCCTTTGGTTCAGTCATAACAGAAGATTTTGATACTATATGATCCGTAGCTCCACTATCGAGAATCCATGAATTAGAACTCGCAGAGTTAATAGATAATGTAGATATGGGAAACAAACCTGCAACATTGACGTGATTGTCAGAATTACCAGAAGGGTGATGATTGATTGCAGATAAGGCTTGTGCTATCTGTCGTAATTGCTCAGAAGAAAAATTTGGAATGGAATTAGGTGACTGTTCTTCTGTATTCAACTGTGAAACATCGGCCATATTTGCAGATGATCGATATCCACGGTTATTGTGTTGATTGTCTTGTCTTGTCCTTCCAGAATTATTTTTCTGTCGACACCGATCTTTTGTATGGCCCCTTCTATCACAAAAGTTACAGTGAAACTTAAGAATTCGACACTCATTGATTGTATGACCACTTTTATTGCAGTGTTCACACTTTTTGTCCTTGGCGAATTTTGAATATATTGTTTTCTTTTGCACTGCTGATGCAATCGAGAAATTCTCAGTAGGTTCGGAAGTTACCTGACGCTGCATCTCTTCTTGTACAAGTAATGAATAGGCTTGCCTCACATTAGGTAATGGAGACATCATCAATATGTTAGATCTCACCGTTTTATAAGACTGATTAAGCCCCATGAGCAATTGCATCAATTTGTCTTCTTCGCGTTGATCAATATGTATTTGACGTTGATTACAGGTAAATGGTGTGCGGTACGCTTCCAGTTCATCCCAAAGTGCTTTGAGCTTGGTGAAATATGTTGACAGCGCCATGGTTCCTTGTGACATCGTTGCTATCGAGTTTTGTATTTGAAAAATTGCTGGAGCATTCTTTTGTGAGAATTGATCGTGAAGATCAACCCACACTTGATGAGCTGTCTTGGCGTGAATAATGCCTTTAGCGATATCTGCTTCAACGGAATGAGTTAACCAAGATATTATCATACTGTTGCACTGATTCCAGAGTTCGAATTCGGTTGAATTTGCATCTTGGGACGGTTCCTCAATTGTGCCATCAATGAAGCCAATTTTTTCTTCTTGGCAATAAGAGCATGCATAACTGATTTACTCCAGGATTGGTAATTTGCTCCATTTAATTTGATTGGAACAAGTGAATATCCTGGCTGATCAGAGTGATGAATATAGTACGGATGTGTTAAATCAACATCCGAAATTTTGAAGCTGGATTTGGCTGATTCCGCCATAAAGGAAATTTTGATATTTAAGAACACCAAGATCGGTGCTCTGATACCATGTTAAGAATGAGAAATAGAAATAGAATTGGGATCGAAAGTATGATCTTCATTCATGTTTACCACGTTTAAATAGGATACAAACTATCAACTAATACCTAAAAATAGAAAAAATATATATCTAACTAAATCTGGTAAATAAATAAAATATACGGTTAATCAAATCTATACTAACAACTCCCTAAATATCTGAGATATATTCTAACTAATTATCACCGCAAAATATCCTCTTAATATCATGCTTAAGGGTTGCATTACTCCTCCCATTCTTTATCTAGATGCCTTGACCTACCGACAAATAAACACTTAATTACAAATTATGTTATGTCCTTCATGCCACGCCACAAAAAATGTTCTTTCAAATTCTGATACATCTTATTGCCACCTGAATACATAGAAAACGGGGAGTTATGTGCTTCGATTAATATCTCATTTTTTAGCTCTTCCATCGCTGGCACGCATAGTCGCCCTTGGCATAACAATCTATCGTTAGATGGTTTAGAGAAACTGTTGGATGGTTTTGCCGTAAGTTGATCTAAAATCTTGGTTAATCTAGGATCTCCTTTTGGAGAATCAATGATGTGGTGTCAGAGACGCTAGCCTGTCCAGGCCTAGGAGGTGTACAAACCGCCTTTTGGGTCCATATTCGCACGTCTAGGTCGTGTGTAGAATAGTAAATACACATTCGATGACCCAGATTGGAAAGTCGCCTAAGAGAATACATTTTAAATGATAAGTCTCATTTATATTATATGTGTGCATTCTGTAACCCCAATAGTAGAATCATTACAAAACACTGTTACTTTTATATTTTAGGTAAAGACAAGAGACTCTTATACGTTTGACGACCATATTACATTAAAGACCGTGGAACTTGAATAAGGTAGTTGTATTTTTTTTTTTTTTTTTTTTTTTTTTTTTTTTTTTTTTAGACTTTAGGGTAGTATCGGTAGTTGCTCTTTTAATACTTTCCTCATAAATGAAACAAGGACAAGTAGGGAAGGGAAAGCGAGTTGAATTATTAAAGGCCCTTTAGATAGAAGTCTCACACACCACACATTTCATTTGAAGGCTGTTCAGATCAGATCAGACCAAACCCATGATGCTTTCTTCTGGTTCTTCAACTGGTAAATGGAAATTCAATGTGTTCTTGAGCTTCAGAGGCGAAGACACCCGTTTTGGCTTCACAGACCGTCTCTACAATGCCTTAATACACAAAGGAATCTCCACCTTCAGAGACGAAGATGAAATTGAAGAAGGCTCCGACATTTCCACCGATCTGTCGGCCGCCATTGAAGCGTCCAGAATCGCGCTGGTTGTGGTTTCAGAAAACTACGCTTCTTCGAGGTGGTGCCTTGAGGAGCTGAGTAAGATCTTTGAATGCCACCACCGGCTTGGGATGACCGTTTTGCCAATCTTTTATAAAGTGGATCCTTCTCATGTTCGGAACCAGACAGGAACATTTGCTGAAGCTTTTGCTAAACATGAACTCAGATTTGGAGAACATAACCCCAACATCCAAAAATGGAGGCACCTTCTTACAAAGCTCGCCAACCTCAAGGCTTGGCTTTTGGAACCTTGGTAACAAACAATTTCATCCATTTTTTGGTGTCTTCATCATTAATTATAATTGATATTGTTACTATAAATATAATTTTTTTTTTTTAAATTTAACAAAGGTTAAGTATGGTCGATCATGTTTAAGCGAGTTCATAAAAAATTATATGATAGTGTCATTCGGGGTTGGTGCAAAAGATTTTTTCAATCCAACTAAACCCGTGCGCACCTCTATTTTATATGATAGTGTCATTTTTTTTTTTTTTTAATAATAAATAAGATGGGAAGATTTGAATCAAGATGTGAAGATAGGTAGTACATGTTAATTACGGTTAAGCTATACTCACTTATTGATTAACCATAATTACTAATCAAGATATACTATGATTTACTATTAACACTACTTATTTACTTGTGCTCCATTCTCTTGGGATTAGGACACATGAATCAAAAGTCATCGAAGAAATCACGACGGTTCTATGGAAGAGAATTAAACCGACCTTGATAGTCACTCAAGAACATCAACTAGTTGGGATCAATTCTAAACTAACCAAACTTTCTTCTCTTTTGAACCCGAACTCTGATGAGGATGTGATATGGGTAGGAATTCATGGAATGGGTGGCATTGGTAAGACGACATTAGCTAGGGTTTGTTATGAGCGAATTCGTGACAAATTCGAAGCTCATTGCTTCGTCTCCAACGTTCAAGAGAAATTTGAAACCTCTGGTCTTCCATATTTACAAAGCCAACTCCTTTCAAGGATGTTTTCAATTGAAAACAAAGACATAGGAGACGTTGAAGAAGGTATTGCTATGATAAACCAAGCAGTTTTTCGAAAAAAGATTCTTCTTGTCCTAGATGACGTGAATTGTTCAGACCAAATTATGGGATTGATTCCAAACAAAGACTCTTTTGGAAATGGCAGTAGAATCATCATCACAACAAGAAATGCAGATTTACTTTCAAACGAGTTTGAAGTGAAAAGAATGTTCAAAATGGTAGAACTTACAAACGAGGAAGCCCTTCAACTCCTTAATTTGAGTGCTTGTCCAAAACAAGATTGCTTAGAACACTCCAAGAACATTGTCAAGATTGTGGGAGGCCACCCTCTTGCACTCAAATTATTGGGATCATCTCTAAGAAACAAAGATTTGAAGGTGTGGAAGTATGTGATAGAGGAGCTTAAAGGAGGTGGGAATATTCATGACAAAGTTTTTAAGTGTCTTAAAGTGAGTTATGATGGGTTGGATGAGTGGGAGAAAGAGATATTTCTAGACCTAGCTTGCTTCTTCAAAGGGAAGAGAAAAGAGCTTGTAGAAGAGATTCTAAATGGTTGTGGTTTCCATGCCAAAATAAGGGTTGAACTTCTCATTCAAAAATCTCTTTTAACTCTCTCGTATCAGAATAAATTGATGATGCATGATTTATTGCAAGAAATGGGTCGAAAAATTGTTCGTCATAAACCTGTTCAAGAACGATTATGGCGCCAGAAGGATATTAAAAGCATGGTAAGATATATTATCATCGGTTTAGGGTCTAGGGTTTACTTTCTAAATTTTTCAAAACATTAAAAAATCATTAACTTGATTTAGTATTTTGTGAATTCAGGTTGGAGAAGCATCGGTCGAAAGCATATTGTTCAAGTCGACAAGAAACGTTATGGAGTTTCCAATTTCGTTCTCAAGAATGCACCAACTAAGGCTACTTAATTTTCACAATGTGAGGCTGAAAAATGAGTTGGAATATTGCATTCCAAGTGAGTTAAGATATTTGAAGTGGAAAGGATATCCCTTGGAGATTTTGGTATTGAATTCTGAAGAATGTAAGCTTATTAAGCTTCACATGTGCCACAGCAATTTGAAGCAATTTTGGCATGGAGAAAAGGTAACAATCTTATATTATATGTATTATATGTATTTTGAGATTTCACATCGGTTGAGGAGGAAAACAAAACACCTTTTATAAGGGTGTGGAAACCTCTCCTAGCAGACGCGTTTTAAAAACCTTGAGGGGAAGCCCGAAAAGGAAATCCCAAAGAGGACAATATCTGTTAGTAGTGGGTGTGAGCCATTACAAATGGTATTAGAGCCAGACACCGAGCGATGTGCCAACGAAGAGGCTATTCTTCGAAAGGGGTAGACACAAGGCGGTGTGCTAATAAGAACGCTGGGCCTCGGAAGGAGGTGGATTATAGATCCCACATCGGTTGAGGAGGAGAATGAAACTCTCTTTATGAGGGTGTGGAAACCTCTCTCTAACAGACCCATTTTAAAAACGTTGAGGGGAAGCCTGAAAGACAAAACCTAAAACAAATCTTCTAGCGGTGGGTTTAGTTAAATTGATATCAATCTTTACTCTTTGACAGCATTTGGAGGAGCTGAAGTATATCAAACTCAATCATTCACCGAAGTTATCCAAAACTCCAAACTTTGAAACTATTCCAAATCTCACAAGATTAGAGCTCGAAGGTTGCACAAGTTTGGTCAATATTCATCCAACAATTTTCACGGCAAAAAAACTCACTTTTTTGAGTTTGAAAGATTGCATCAATCTCACCAATTTTCCACCCCAAATTAACATCAAAGCTCTTGAAATTTTGATTCTCAATGGCTGTTCAAAGCTCAAGAAGATCCCAGAATTTTCAGGCAACACAGATATATTACTCGAACTCCATTTGGATGGAACCTCCATATCAAGCCTACCTTCATCAATAGCCATCTTGGATCACCTAACAGTGTTGAGCTTAACCAATTGCAAAAATCTTATCAACATTTCAAATGCGTTGGATAAGATCACATCTCTCAAAAGCTTAAATCTTTCGGGATGTTCGAAGCTTGGAAATAGAAAACGAAAGCGGGGCGACGTCGAAACGGTGGAGTTCGACGTGAGACGAACGGCACGAAGAACGGACGACGGAGACAATATCTTTAGAAAGATTATTCTTTGGTTATGCAAAGCTCCAACAAGTGGCATTTTTGGGATCCCATCACTGGCTGGTTTGTACTCTCTTACAAGGCTAAATTTGAGTGATTGCAAGCTTGAGGAAGTCCCAGAAGGGATCGAGTGTTTGGTGTCGTTGGTGAATCTGAATTTGTCTCGAAATAATTTCTCTCGTCTTCCTACGAGCATTTCTCGACTCCATAACTTGAAAAGATTGAACGTAAACGAGTGCGAAAAGCTTCTTCATTTCCCAGAGCTACCACCAAGGATCTTAAGGTTGATGTCAAAGGGCTGCATTTCATTGAAAGATTTTCTAGACATCTCAAAAGTTGACCATTCATATTTCATGATAGAAATGAATCTTATGAATTGCTTCCAATGGGTTGACAACAAAGAGCTCCATAAATTGATCACTTCTTGGATGCAAAAGATGCTCTTCCGAAAAGGAGCCTTCAACATTTTGGTTCCCGGGAGCGAGATCCCCGATTGGTTCACAACGAAAAAAATGGGATCTTCGATATGCGTCGAGTGGGATCATGATGCACCAAACGCCAACATGGTTCGCTTTGCACTCTGTGTCATTTGTGGACCGAGCAACAAAAAAGACATCCTCGATGTTCCCTTCACTATTTTTGCATCGGTGACTGGAAAAGACCGTAACGACCCAAATTTGAACAATGGAGATCTTATTGTTGGTGCATTCAATGTTTCAGGGATGAAGAAGTTAGACCATATTTGGATGTTCGTCTTGCCTCGAACTACGACTCTGACAAGAAAGATTCGCAACTGTAAAGAGATTGAGTTTCGATTCTTGCTCCAATTTAATTACAATCAAACTGTTATCCCAAATGTCGAACTAAAAAAGTGTGGAGTTGGTTTGATAAATATGGAAGAAGAGAGTGAAGCCATGAAAAGGTATGCTTCGTATATTATTGTAAAGAACAGAATGAAGTCACTATTGAAGTATTGATAGATTATTTACTATGGCTATCATATGTTTAACCCTTTGTAATATCATTTTCTTCTCCATCACTATCGTGAATGACATAAGTGTGACGTGATTTAGATTTACTTTTCAACTAAAAGAAGGTTATCATCATGCTATGCTAAGTGTGACGTGATATAAGTGTAATATCATTTTCTTCTCCATCAATATCATTTTTTTTATCTACGATATATGTTACATTAATAATTAAAATTTCATAAAACTCAAATATCAAATACTCATAAGTCACGATCCATCACTAATATTTGTTATGATGGGTTGTAACCCTATTTTCGGGCTTGTTAGGTTGACTTAACCAAAAAATGGTCAACCTGCCAATTAACCCAAATTATTTTTGAGTTTTCCAAAAATTCAATTCAACCTAGACTAAAAAAAATCTAACCAAATTCAACCTTTATTATTTGAGTTCGTTAGAATTTCTAATCATACAACACATTCTATGTTTTTCTTTTTAGGCTCCAGAAGGGGGCTTCTTCGGCGCAGGAAAGGCCCAAAGCCAATCCTAGGAAACATTGAAGCTTCATAGGTGTTAAAGATTACATGTTTAGATTGTTGTATTTGATTAAATCTTCTGATGGTTAGGAGTCGATTTGTTTTTTATTTGATTTACTCTTGATTTGATTAGATTTTGTTTTGATTTGTTTACTGGTTTGTTACCAGATTTTTCTGATTTCGAGGTAGATTTTCTAGATATCTCTTTCTATTCTCTGTGCATAGACAGAGCATTCTTGCTCTTCAAAGTTTAATCATCTCATCAATCATTCAATCAATCCCTCTTTCACTCATTCAATCAATCCCTTTTTCACTAACAATTGGTATAAGAGCTATCTTCTTAAGGGATCTGTGAGATCAAGATGGAAGGAGAATCCAGTTTTTCCGCTGTTGCACCACCAATCTTCGATGGAGACAATTATTAAATGTGGGCAGTTCGTATGGAGACTTATTTGGAGGCCTTGGATCTTTGGGAAGCAATAGAAGAGGATTACGAGGTCCCTCCGCTCCCAGCAAATCCTACTGTAGCACAAATCAAATTACAGAAGGAAAAGAAGACAAGGAAATCAAAGGCGAAAGCTTGCTATTTGCCGCTGTATCTCAAATGATCTTCATGCGAATAATGTCCCTCAAAACAGCAAAGGAAATCTGGGATTATCTCAAGGCCGAATATGAAGGAGATGAGAGGATTCGTGGAATGAAAGCCCTAAATTTGATTAGGGATTTCGAGTTGCAGAAGATGAAGGAGTCGGAGTCGGTGAAAGAGTACTCTGACAGACTTCTCAACATTGCCAACAAAATGAGATTGCTTGGTTCTGTTTTAAATGATTCAAGGATCGTTGAAAAGCTGCTAGTCACTGTTCTAGAGAAGTTTGAAGCCATCATCACTACTTTGGAGAACACCAAAGACTTGTCAAAGATCTCTCTTACAGAGCTATTGAATGCTTTACAAGCACAAGAGCAAAGGAGGTCTATGAGGCAAGAAGGGGTGGTTGAAGATGCCTTACCTGTTAAGCATCAAGACAACAGCAGGTATAAAAACAAGAAAATTTTCAAAAACCAATCGACGTATGGAGATCCATCTGCAAATTATCAGAAGACAAAAGGAGAAGGTTTCAAAAAATCCTATCCACCTTGCTGCCATTGTGAGAAGAAAGGTCATCCACCATACAAGTGCTGGAGAAGACCTGACGCCTTCTGCTCCAAATGCAATCAACTTGGATATGAAGCTGTGATCTGCAAAGCCAAAGATCAGGTGAAAGAAGTAGATGCACAGGTAGTTGATCAAGAAGAGGAAGAAGAAGATCAATTGTTTGTGGCCACTTGTTTCTCAGGCAAAGAATCAAGCGAGAGCTGGTTGATTGACAGTGGGTGCACAAATCATATGACATATGACAAGAAGTTTTTTAAGGAATTAAGAGACACTGAAGTCAAGAGAGTGAGGATTGACAACGGTGAACACTTGGAAGTCAAAGGAAAAGGCACAGTAGCTATAACAGGTTATGGAGGTACAAAATTTATTCCAGATGTTTTATTTGTACCTAAAATTGATCAAAATCTCTTAAGTGTTGGTCAGTTACTTGATAAAGGCTATAAAGTGTTGTTTGAGAATAAGCAATGTTTGATCAAAGATGCTAGTGGCAAAGACTTGTTCAATGTCAAAATGAAAGGAAAAAGCTTTGCTCTAAATCCGATGGAGAAAGAGCAGATGGCCTTTATATCCAAAGCTAGTGCCACTGAGATTTGGCACAAAAGACTTGGGCACTTTCATCATCGAAGTTTGCTTCAGATGCAGTCAAAGAAGCTGGTAGAAGGACTCGCTGACATTAAGGATGACATGCCTCCTTGTCGTGCTTGTAATTTTGGGAAGCAACATAGGCAACCCTTTCCTAAACAGGCATGGAGAGCCTCGAAAAAACTGCAGCTAGTTCATACTGATCTTTGTGAGCACTATATCCAAAGCTTACAGAATTTTTCAACCGCACACTAGTCGGGTTATTATGAGCCGAGATGTTCATTTTGCTGAAAATGAGCAATGGAATTGGGAAGAACTGACAAAGGTGAATCAGATTTCTAATGCACTAAACAATTTAACCTTTGGTAGCATGTTAGAAGAATCTGAAGATGAACGACAAGAAGAGACTAAAGATGAACAACAAGATGATTTGGTTGATGATGCACCTGTAAGAGGTACAAGGTTACTGTTTGATATTTATCAAAGGTGTAATGTAGCTATTTGTGAGCCTGCAGGGTTCCATGATGCAAAAAACAGCCAACATTGGATGGCTGCAATGCAAGAGGAGCTTTCAATGATCGAGAATAACAAAACATGGAAGTTGGTTGATCGACCTCTAAACAGAAAGATAATTGGAGTAAGATGGGTATTCAGAACAAAGCTAAATCCTGATGGTTCAGTTAACAAATACAAAGCAAGACTTGTTGTGAAGGGATAGCACAAGTTTTTGGAGTTGACTATTCAAAAACATTTGCACATGTTGCCAGGCTTGATACAATAAGATTGTTGCTTGCTCTTGCTGCTCAAAAGAGTTGGAAAGTATTCCAATTAGATGTTAAATCTGCATTCTTAAATGGAGTCTTGCAAGAAGAAATTTTTGTCGAGCAACCTGAAGGTTTTGTGAGCAGAGGCAATGAAGATAAAGTCTACTTGCTGAGAAGGACTTTATACGATCTTAAACAGGCTCCGCGAGCATGGTACAGTAAAATTGATGATCATTTGGTTGGTCTTGGTTTTCAGAAAAGTCAATCTGAACTCACACTGTATGTCAAGCATGAAGGTACAAATACTTTAGTCATTTCTCTTTATGTAGATGACTTATTAATTACAGGAATCAATCCTAAGCAAATTAACAAGTTCAAACTGGAAATGAAAAAGATCTTCGAAAGGACAAGGTCTGATGTGCAAGAAACTGTAGCTCAATCCACTACTGAGGCAGAATTGATAGCTGCAACAGCCGCAGTAAATCAAGCTCTCTAGTTAAGGAAAATTTTTGTGGATCTAAACTTGGAGCAAAAACACAGCAGTGAGATACTAGTTGATAACCAAGCTGCTATTGCAATCTCCAATAATCCAGTTTTTCATGGAAAAACTAAGCATTTCAACATCAAATTATTCTTTGTTCGAGAAGTTCAAAAGAGTGGTGATGTGACTCTTTGCTATTGCAAATCTGAAGATCAAATTGCAGATGTCCTTACCAAACCTCTGCCACTTAGCAAGTTTGAAGATTTCAGAAAAAAACTTGGAGTTTGCAGCATCTAAACCAGGAGTGTTAAAGATTACATGTTTAGATTGCTGTATTTGATTAAATCTTCTGATGGTTAGGAGTCGATTTGTTTTTTATTTGATTTACTCTTGATTTGATTAGATTTTGTTTTGATTTGTTTACTGGTTTGTTACCAAATTTTTCTGATTTCTAAGTAGATTTTCTAGATATCTTTTTCTATTCTCTGTGTATATATAGACATTCTTGCTCTTCAAAATTTAATTATCTCATCAATCATTCAATCAATCCCTCTTTCACTCATTCAATCAATCCCTCTTTCACTAACAGTAGGGTCTTTCTGTCCAGGTGCTGGTAGTCCGCATCTTCACAGACATGCCTATTTTACCGAGCCTCTCTCTGAGACAGTGTCCAGATCGTTACGCCTTTCGTGCGGGTCAAAGCTTACCCGACAAAGAATTTCACTACCTTTGGGCCGTAACTATTCTTTTTTATATTTTTCAAAAAAAAGTTCCCCAAAAGTTGTCGTACTATATAATTCCCCTATAAATAATTCTGATGTTTGATTTTAAAATTGAAAAAAGATACTTGAATCATGCACAAAGAAACCAAATCCATAACTTCAATGTCCATAATGGAGAACGAATTCATGTTTATGCAAAAGTTTACACCACTTTTGTCGAAGTGTTTTAATTGAAATTTCTTTGGTTGAACATAGCTCTTTGTGGGAAACATTCGCAATCTTTATTAAGATCAATCGAGAAGAGATTATAAGACACTCGGTAGAAACTTCTACACTCTGTTGTACTTTGAATTTCTTGGGATGAAAACGGGTGGAGGGTATTTATAGAATAGACTAGATAATTTATTTCTAAAACATCTAATCATTTATTCCCAAGATACCAAAATGTTATTCCTAAAATACCTCAATCGTTTTCCTAAAATACATAGACAATGAGATCAAACATAAGCAGAGTATAAAGCAACACTAGAACTCATTTGTTGCACTATGTTGAGCTGACAACGAAAGCCCTCATATTGGTCAGTATTCAGTCATCTTGTAAACAAGTTTGCCACTTGGCCATTCGTATTCTTCCTTCAAGAGGTTCTCTCTAATAAAATGGTAATGCACCTCCACATGCTTTGTTCTAGCACAAACTCTCAAATTTTCTGCTGGGTAAACCACAGATTGGTTGTCGAAATGAAGTGATACACGATAGTTAACTTTCTAGTATAACTCCTCCATTAAGAGTTTTAGTTTGTACTGTAATAATCCGAAAATAATAAATAAATTAATTAATTAAATAATAATAATAATAATAATAATAAATAAATAAATAAAAAGACAGCAGCAGCCCTGCCCTAGAGAACGGAAGAATGGACAGGTGGATTGAAGGGAAAAGAAAGAAAAGAGAGGAAGATGGAGGTGTGGGATGAAGAAGGGTGGTTTTATTTTGTGTTAGTGTTATGGATGGTGGTGGTGGTGGTTGGCGTTGGAAAGGCCGACGAGGAAGCACCAAATATTATCGAAGGAAACAGAGGAAGAGGGAAACAGAAAACAGAGAATGTTATAATTCGTGTTTTCCGGCAAAACCTTAAGGTTCTTTGGCGTTTGTTGTGACAACGTGCAAACCTGAGGATGGGGAGACGATTGTGAAGGCTTTTCAGCCATTGAAGCTCTGAACTAAGCTGATTTAAGCGGTTGTCGCAAAGGTAACGAAAAACCCATATCACCGAACCTTTAAATCTCGATATCTTGGTTCATATTGTATAATGAGTTATGAAATAGTAGAATCGTAATAAGGAGATCTATAAATTTGTAGAAGGAATCAGGATGAAATTCGAATCGTAGAAGGAGGATATGGCTTCGGGATATAGTAGGTATTAACAGAAAAGATGGGAAAATTTCAGAAAATGCAAGGAAGAAGAAGAAGCGCGTGAGGGCCGCGACTAGGTGTGCGACTGGGCGTGCTCCTGGCGCTTGGGACAGACACACCGAGGATGAGAGGGCGCGTGAGGGCGCGTGAAGCATCATTTTGGGTTCCCAGTTTGTCCCGTTCGATTTGTTTTGACCTGTTCTACCTAGATTGACCTATACTTACCTTGAAAATGGTGAAACATAGGTCTAATTGGAAGGAATTGTGTTGAAATACCCTATTAAATGTACAATCAAGAGAGAAAGGGATTCGAAACCAGGTAAGTAGCGTATCGATCTATGAACTAGTTCTTAACTTGTTTTACAACATGTGAGTGTGTTGTTTACCTGATTAAGAGCTTAATATGTTATGATGAGCTTTGATGATATTGAGTATTGATTGTATATTGTGACTGCTTGCCTGTGATGTAAGCATGATATAAATGATTGTCAGAATGTTCTATGTGTTGAACATGATACATGCAGTAACTGTGAGTATGTTATGCATGTTAATAGAAAGGTTATGACTCTAAGATATGCTTATTGGTTGTTGAGCTATGGCTTATTTATATGGGTATGATAGTCTATTAATTCCCGCGGAGTTCCTGGCCAACGCGCTGTGTGCTAAGTCAGGGAGCATGAGTACTCTTGACCGTTGGTATATGAGATAAACAGGCCGCCAGAGCAATTAGTAGACGGGCCGTATTTGACCGAGAGCGAGTCTTACATACGAGTCCGAAAATTCTAGATAAGCATATCGAGAGAGAGTCAGTAACCTAGCTGGAGGTAGCTGAGATACCTCATTTACGAACAGATGACCCTAGTAAGAGAACTAGGAGTCAATGATGAATAAATTTTAAAAAAACACCTAGAAAGATTAGTTATGAATTCATGAAAGATAAAGTTGGCTACTTACTTGGTAATTTAATTACTCATCAAAAATTAATTTTAACTTTTCTTTCCAGATTTAGTTGATGCAGGCCAACCGAGGACGAGGACGAGACCAGCGGGCTAGAGACTATTTGGGAATCCATGTCTGTCTGTTTTGTGTACTTATGCTTTCGCTGTCAAGAATCTACTTCGGTTATTTTAAGTTTAAATAGCACTGGTTTTAAATGTTCTACTTGATGTTTTTGGAAATATTTTTTTTAAATTTATCATTGGTTGTCGGAGTTTATTATCGAGGTCAGTGGTAACTCCTGTGAATCGCGTTGACGATGAGCGGGTGTTACATGTACTTTCTTGAGTTGCTCCAATCGCTGCTCTATACTCTGTTTTTGTTGTTGACAATGATACTGTTGGTTGTCTTTTGTTACACCAAGAAATTGTTTCCGAACCGAGCTTCAACACATACCCAGTACTTGATCTTTGGATATCGTGATATCCTACATAGTCAGCATCATGGTATAAAGCTAGCTTTGACATATCGCAAAATCTATCGATTCACATCTATATTAGGCTTCTTCGAATTTTGCATGTAACGACTAATGACGTCAACTCCATTTTCAAATCTCTTTAGTTGGTTCATGTAGATCTCCCCCGATCCCATTCTCCATGCAAGAAATCATCATTCACATCCATCTGCCATAATTTTTAATTTTTACTTGCGGTAAGTGCTAGAGAAACATGTACGATAGTGATTTTCACTGTTAGACTAAATGTTTCATTATAGTCTAGTCTGTTAGATAAAACCTTTGTTTTTTCCTTATTTAGATTCACACGTTTACATTTAATTTCCCTTTGACCATTTGACAAACACGTCGAATGGATTAGCGAATTCTTAGACGTCAATTTTCTAGGAAGTGGCACAGATTCAGTTGGCCACTCTCCACCCATTTTTAGGATAGGTTGTATTTAAATAGGAAATCTGTTTACAAGATTTCGCAACCGGATTTTAAAGAGCAGTCAAACTTTCAGTCCTTCTCTCTCTCTCTTATTTTACGCATTATCTTTCCTCCAACAACCTCCTGTCGACAATATCCTCTCTCGGTGATTTCCCTGACCGATTATCGAAATCCAACAAGTGGTATCAGAGCCTCGTTGAAGCGATCGGTAGTACACCATCACAGAAGAGCCAACCTATCAACAATCAAGTTGAATAGCTCAAGTGGTTAGAGTGTCGACCTAACAACACACAGGTCTCAGGTTCGAGTAGAAGAAAATGCAAAGTGCAAAAATAAACACATCGTCGTGGGGTCCATCTCGAGCAGGCTCGCTCACTCCTCCACGTCGCCAAGTGCCGGCATCTCCATCACCACCACGAAGAGGTCGTGGCCGACGCCGTGATGACGGGCGTCGAGTTGTCGTTGAGCGAGTGATCAGGGAGACAACGACCGCCGTCGTTCAGTACCCGATGTTGACAAGGTCTAACTACAACGAGTGGGCCTTGTTGATGCGCGTCAACCTACAGGCGCATGGGTTATGGCACGCTGTTGAGCCAGAGGAAGGAGAAACAATCGAGTACCGGGAGGATCGGCTGGCATTCGCCGCCATATTACGATCTGTGCCCCCAGAGATGTTGGCATCTCTCTCCACCAAGCGCACTGCGCAATCGGCCTGGGAAGGAATTAAATCCCGTCGGGTCGGTGTACAGCGAGTGCGGGAATCCAACATTGAGCAGTTGCGGAAGGAGCTCTCGGAGATCTCCTTTAAGGACGGCGAATCCGTCGATGATTTTTCAATGCGAATCACGGGGCTCGCCAACAGCATCACCACACTCGGTGGCAGCATCAACGAGACAGAAATCGTGAAGAAGATGCTGCAGGTCGTCCCCGATCACCTCGAGCAAGTTGCAATTTCAATCGAGACATTGCTTGACGTGAATGACCTAACGGTGGAAGAGGTGACCGGAAGACTGCGTAACGTCGAGCAGCGGAAGAAAAATACCATTTCAGTTGTCGACAAGGAGGGTCGTCTACTCCTCACTGAGGAGGAATGGCTTGCACGCCTAAAGCTCCGTGACGACACCGGCGAGATCAATGGGCCCTCCAGCCGCAAAGGCGGTAAGAAGCCGTGGAAATCTCGATGGCGCATGCACAGGAAAGAGGCGGATCAAAAGAAGGAGGAGTCGACTGATGACGGGCCAATCCAAGAAGGAGGAGTCGACTGATGACGGGCCAATCCAGTGCTCGTACTGTGGGAAGAGAGGTCACCTGAGCAAGAATTGCTGGAGCAAGCTCAGGAACAAGGAGACGGCCGAAAAGGCCCATGTGGCTCAATCCGAGGAGGATGAGCCGGCCCTTTTCATGGTGACTGCATCAGTCCTACCTGACCTCAAACCCGAGGAAGAGCTCCCCAAATCCACAGAGGTAATCGACGACGGCATAACTGCTCCGGTGAACGTCGAACCCGAGGAAGAACTCCCCAAATCCACAGAGGTAATCGACGACGGCATAACTGCTCCGGTGAACGTCGAACCCGAGGAAGAACTCCCCAAATCCACAGAGGTAATCGACGACGGCATAACTGCTCCGGTGAACGTCGAACCCGAGGAAGAACTCCCCAAATCCACAGAGGTAATCGACGACGGCATAACTGCTCCGGTGAACGTCGAACCCGAGGAAGAACTCCAACTGTGCCAACTGTGCATACATAACAAATGCACCTGGGGAGCCAATTCGACTAAAGGAGGAGCGAGTGCTCGCTCAAATCGGTGAAAGAGGCGAGCAGCAAGAGCACCGGCGATGGGTCCTCGACACGGGGGCATCAAACCATATGACCGGGGCCAAGTCTGCGTTCTCCGAGCTTGACTCGGGGATTCGCGGGACGGTGAAATTCGGCGATGGCTCCGTCGTCGAGATCGAAGGGCACGGCACCATCCTATTCGTCGGCAAGGGAGGCAATCATCACAAGCTGACCGGCGTCTACTTCATCCCGAGACTCAAGGCTAATATTGTGAGCCTGGGTCAACTCGATAAGGTCGGCTGCCACATTTCCATCAAACGCGGGCTACTTAGGATCCGCGATGATCGACGACGGTTGCTCACGCAAGTTCGGTGCACGACAAACTGCCTTTACATCCTAAAGCTAGAGATAGAGCAACCAGTCAACTTCTCGGCCAGGTACCGGAAGATGGAAGACCTATTAGGAAGAGGTGAACCACCTGGACTGGCGGCGCGCCAACTCGAAGAAGAGGCGGCCGAACAAGACGTGGAGTCTGGAGGACATGCCGCCAGGGACACCGAGCAACCGGTCAACCTCTCGGCCAGGTACCGGAAGATGGAAGACCTATTAGGGAGAGGTGAACCACCTGGACTGGCGGCGCGCCAACTCGAAGAAGAGGCGGCCGAACAAGACGTGGAGTCTGGAGGACATGCCGCCTGGGACACCGAGCCATAGGGCTCAAAACGGAGTTCAAACGAAACGAAATAAGGCAGATATAACACAGGTTTTAGGAGGAGATTGTTAGATAAAACCTTTGTTTTTTCCTTATTTAGATTCACACGTTTACATTTAATTTCCCTTTGACCATTTGACAAACACGTCGAATGGATTAGCGAATTCTTAGACGTCAATTTTCTAGGAAGTGGCACAGATTCAGTTGGCCACTCTCCACCCATTTTTAGGATAGGTTGTATTTAAATAGGAAATCTGTTTACAAGATTTCGCAACCGGATTTTAAAGAGCAGTCAAACTTTCAGTCCTTCTCTCTCTCTCTTATTTTACGCATTATCTTTCCTCCAACAACCTCCTGTCGACAATATCCTCTCTCGGTGATTTCCCTGACCGATTATCGAAATCCAACATAGTCCATATTATTGAGAAAATCCTTGAACTACAAGTTGAGTTTTGTATTTTGTATCTATCGATCAATTCATCTTGAGGATGCTTTATTTTGTAAATCCACTTGCAAAAGATGGGTTTGACATCTTCTAGTCTTCGCACTATTTCACATATTTGATTTTGCTCCAATGCTATAAATTCATCCTCCATTGCCTTTTGTCGAGCAACATTTTGTGATGCTTCTTCATAAGTCTTTGGCTCTTCAACTTAGTCTTCTGTAATAGTTGTATTGACATCGCTTGATTGAGTCACTTTTTGTCTACCAACATCAATGTCACTGGGATCTTTTGGTACATCAACACTTGAGCAAATGTGTACAGTTTGCTCCCCCATCTTCTGTTGAAGAATTTCTTTAACGTTGTCCAAATCTTGTAATATTTCCTTCTCTAAGAACCACCCTGCTTCCATTAATCACTCTGATCATCAGTCATGTGGTTTGAGCATTCTGAATCAATGATCCAGTCATCCTCGTAACCAAAATGCTCTCTCATCATCGTCATGAGTGCTAGCTTATCTTCTTTTATGGAACATAGTGTCTCTACATCCCATTCATCCTCCATCTCTTTTTTGGAGGTTGTCACATTACCTTCGACAGACTTTTCCCTGGACCAACAATCCCTAGACATGTTGCCCCTCTTCCCACAATTGTAGCAAATACCTTCAAATCTATTTCCTTGAGAACTCTTGTTGTCGTTCTTCTAAGCTCTTCAAGGTTGTGCAGTTCCTTGGTGACTTCTTCCTTTGTCACCATTTATGTACCCACGTTTGGTAAATGACTTGTTGTTACTCCAACTTTCACTTGTGTAGAGTACTTTTCTTCACACTTTAATGTGATGTCTCCCATTTTCTTAGTCATGCCCTTTTGGCTCGCTAACAAATTTTCAAACTCTACAAATGATGGTTGAGCATGTTATCCTTATACAGCAATAACGAAATTTCTATATTCTGGTTGCAATCCATGGATAATGATCCTCTTCATTCGAGTTTCTCCAATAACAAACTTTGGATCTAGTTTAGTAATCTCCTAATAGATCAACTTGACCCTATTGAAGTACTGAGCAATCGGCATGTCATGTTGTGAAATTGATAACAACCCGTTCTCTAAAAGTTGTAGTCTCATATCATTTTTCTTTGAGACCAGCATCACGAACATATCTCATGCTTCTCTTTCGGTGTCTTGTCATCCCAAATGTGCTCGAACATCTCTTCTGTGGTTATGGTCTTCAAGACACATTATTTTGCCTGTTTTGATTCTCCATTTACGCAACGTGCCATTAGGATCCCCCTCAGTTTCACTCCCGCCAACGACCTCCTAAAGGTATCATCTTAGCAGATAGGATATCATGCATGTTGCCCACATGTTGTAATTGTTGTTGTTGAGGTTCTTAATTCCTCTAACGATTTGGAAATCACCCATCACGTTGGTTATACCTCAACAATACCAAATAAGTCTTTTCGACTCAAAACTTACAGAGTCAGGGATTACTCAGATACAAAGAAACTCACTCACTAATAATCTAAAAAATTGATGTGGAAGATCAGATAGAGCTGCAACCACATAACATAGTAAGAATTTCAGGAGATCAAACAATCTACACCAATTTCGCTCAGATACCATATTGTTGAACACAACTCTTTGTGGGAAACACTCTCACTCTTTATTAAGACCAATCAAGAATATATTGCAAGACCATGGAGAAACTACTACACTATGTTGTACTTGTAATTTCTTGTTATGAAAACCTTGTTAAAGTGGAGGGTATTTATAGGAGATAATTTACTAAATATCTAACCATTTAATCTTAAAATAACAAATCATTTATTCTTAAAGTACCAAAAATGTTTTTAATTTCTTTTTAAATACCTTAATCATTTTTCTACTCGTCTTAAGTGAGTAATGATATTTTAACATTTTTAGCCAAATTCTAATATATATATATATATATATATATATATATCTTTTTGTTTTCTAAATTTTGATTTAAAATTTAAAAATATTTCTAAAATTTAACATCTTGATTTCATTTGTTTAATTTTTGTAAAAACAAATGTTTTTGAAATCATTCTTTTTCATTTGTTTGATTTTTGCAAAAAAAACAAATGATGTTTGACCTTTGGATTCATTGTTTTTCGGTTGCATAACCATAACTATTATTGATTCACCCATTAATTTATTAATTTTATATTTTGTTTATTGTTCGTGTAGGTAAAAATGATTGGATCAACAAATAATAATTTACAAAATACAAATTCAATTTCTAATAATTGAAAAATGAAAAATAAACTTTAAAAAGTTTTTTTAAAATGATAGTTTTTTATAAAAATAATAACGGAGAAAATTTTCTCCCCGACAAGGATTGAAGGAAAGACTTCCCCATCCCGACCCATGGGCGGCGGCAGCCACTCGGGAACAAAACACGCACATGCTTATCGTTACATTTCAATGTATTCACACAAAAATAAATAAACAAATAAATAAAGATGTATCTCAATTCCCAGCTTTTCAAAAGGTTCTGCCCATGAACAAGCATCTTGAATTCACGATCAATATGAGCTCGAGATTTCCTTTGTAATCCCACAACGAGCATAACCCTCCTGGAAAAGCATTTCTAATTACAAGTACGGGGAATATGCTAGAAATGTAATCCTCTTTAGACAAGAAACCACCTGATATTTCACCATTCATTTCCAAGCTCCATATTTTCATCCGATTACCACGAGTCTCCACCGCCCACTCTCTTATTCAAAACTATATATATATGTTACGAATCACGGATCTTCACAATGGTATGATATTGTTCACTTTAAGCATAAGCTCTCATGGCTTTGCTTTGGGCTTCCCGAAAAGGCCTCATACCAACGGAGATGTATTCCTTATAAATTTCATGATCATTCCCTAAATTAGATAATGTGCAACTCCCCCCCAACAATCCTCCCCTCGAACAAAGTAACACTATAGAGCCTCTCCTGAGGTCTATGGAGCCCTCGAATAGTCTCCCCTTCACCGAGGCTCGACTCCTTCTTTAGAGAACTCGAACAAAGTACGCCCCCTTTGTTCGACACTTGAGTCACTTTTGACTACACCTTTGAGACTCACAACTTCTTTGTTTGACATTTGAGGATTTTATGGACATGGCTAAGTTAAGGACATGGCTCTAATACCATGTTTAGAATCACGAATCTCCACAATAGTATGATATTGTCCACTTTGAGTGCATAAGCTGTTATGGTTTTGATTTGCTTCCCCAAAAGTAGGACCCAATGGAGATGTATTCCTTAATTATAAACTCATTGATCATTCCCTAAATTAGCTAACCTGAGACTCCTTCCCAACAATCCTCAACAATCCTCCCCTCGAACAAAGTACACTATAGAGCTCCCTCGAGCCCTATGGAGCCCTCGAACAACCTCTCCTTAATCGAGACTTGACTCCTTCTCCAAACAAAATACACCCTTTGTTCGACACTTGAGTCATTTTTTACTACACCTTCGAGGCTCACAACTTTTTTGTTCGACATTTGAGGATTCTATGGACATAGCTAAGTTAAGGGCATGACTCTGATACCATGTTTGGAATCACGGATCCCTACAATGGTATGATATTGTCCACTTTGAGCATAAGCTCTCGCGGCTTTGCTTTGGGTTTCCCCAAAAAACCTCATACCAATAGAGATGTATTCCTTACACATAAACCCATGATCATTCCCTGAATTAGCTAACGTGGGACTCCCTCCAACCATCCTCAAGAATATATATATATCATACAGAAACAAACTCTTAACATATGTATTTGAGGCTGTTCCACCTTTGTTTGAAAAAGATGAATTACCTATAGAACAAAGCACTTAACCGATGTATAGTTCTCCACCAATGTACTACAGGATTTCACTTAAAAATACTACTTGCTAACTAAAGCTATATGAGTATATCAAACTTCTCCCGAACCTTACAAGGAAGACAAAGCAAGATTATTTATCATACATACAAACAAACGTGTATATCTTACATCAATACAGATTTCACAAGCAATGAAAAGAGTGGAATAAAAGTTAAGGAACAAATTCATATTATGATACAAAGAGCAGTAAAACTAATGGGCAACTACAGATAGGAACTTGGAGCTCAGATAAGAAAGGAGGCATTTAGATTCTTGAATTTTGATAGAAACCACTATAATGATCCTCTGATAGAGCTGCCACTAGCCTGATCAACAAATTTTTTATCTACAATCTCACAGAATAACAAATGGCTCTCAGAACTAGTCCTTCTCAAAGAAAGCCTTAAAACCATAAGACACAGGGATAAATCAAACAAAAGGTAATCCGTGATAATGATTTTTCTCGTCTTCAAAATTATGCTTGCAGACAAATAATGAACTTTCTTTGTAATCGACTTTTAAATTATGGTCATCTTTTCAAACATGTTCTCAAGAACTGATAAACTAAACAAAGAAATTATTAACAAACAAATGTAAATTTAAAACAAACATATTCAAACAAAAATGTTGCAGCTGACAACTAGGTCTACAATAAATGCAATAAAAGCAGTCATTTGAGATCCCACATCGGTTGGGAAGGAGAACGAAACATTATTTATAAGTGTGTGGAAACCTCTCCCTAGCAGACGCATTTTAAAAACCTTGAGGGAAAGCCTGAAAGGGGAAGCCCAAAGAGGACAATATCTGCTAGCGATAGGCTTGGGCTGTTACAAATGGTATTAGAGCTAGACACCGGGCGATGTGCCAACAAGAAGGCTGAGCCCCAAAGGGGGTGGACACGAAGAATGTGTCAACAAAGACGTGGGCCCCAAAGAGGGGTTGATTGGGTGGTCCCACATTGATTGGAGAAGAGAACGAGTGTCAGCGAGGACACTGGGCCCCGTAAGGGGTGGATTGTGAGATCCCACATCAGTAGGGAAGGAGAACGAAACATTATTTATAAGTGTGTGAAAACCTCTCCCTAGCAGACATGTTTTAAAAACCTTGAAGGGAAGCTTGAAAAGAAAAGCTCAAAGAAAACAATATTTGCTAGCAGTGGCTTTGGACCGTTATAAGTCATGTCAATTCTCATTTTGGAACTTGGTGTTAATTTCTTTTTTTTTTTTTTCAGCAAATGTGTATTTTTCTAGATACTTTTGTGTATTATATTAAGGGGGCAGACAATGACAGGCCATGATATCTTAATTTTAACCTACCAAGTATTTCAGTTCAGGAATGCCCAAAGGCAGAAATGACAATGAACTCAAACCAAAATGCTTGGGCGTTCAAGTAGGCTTAGCTTCCACTTCACTGAAATATCAGTTGAAAACTTTACGCTATGGGAAAGGGCAATGGAGGGATCTCTAGCCATTCAAACCATTTCTACCTTAGCCTTTGAACGTTGGTACAATAAGAACTTTTTATATAAAAGGAAGCCTATCGATCTAGTATTCATCCCGTCAGACTGCTTGGAAATCTTCCTAGGTTTTTCCAACTTCCACTCAATCCCCATGGAAAGCTCTTAGATTGGAAGGCTTGTTCGGTTCATTATACACTAGATTTAGGGGAGTCCTTATTTGATTTTCAGTATAGCTTAGCTTATTTAGTCAATGCCTATAGTAAATACAAATACTTCTAGTTAACATGAACCAATCTCAGAAAGGGGGAAAATATAATAAAAGCATCACCAATAATTGCAGGCATTAATATATTTATATATTGGCTCAAGTAAATATTCAACATACACAAACAAAAAGCTATTACTTTCAGCCACCGGGAAAAGAATCATTTATACTTTCATAATATTAAACAGGAATTAAAGAAATTCTGAAATTTTAATAACATCGATTACAATATTTTAATTTTCAATTAGTGTATTGACTATAACGACAGCCAAATCATATGCACATGTGCACAAACAAAATGACTGTAGTGAATAACATAGACCAGCATGCTCCATAGCAAATATCATATCATTTTCCACTAACCCTTCTGCATCCATCTAAGAGATTCAGCTTTGCCTAAAACTTAAATTACACTTGAGATTAACCAAAATGGAAGGCACTAGCTGTCTTAGTTCAAAAGTTCGTGAGGAGGATAGTATACTGGATAACTCGTATCATGGCGACGTGATTTAGTTTGGTAAAAGCTATCCAAAGTTGTCCTAGAATATCGCTGACTGTGCTCGTTATTATAGTTATCCAAATGAAATCCATACCCATTATATTGGTTAACTAAACCAGGGTGAAGAAGAGCTGAATAAAAGAAATAAAAATTTGTTTAACCCATGTGGGAAAGACCAAGAAAGTAAAAAAAAAAACACACAATTCCTTAGCAAAACTAACTAAGAAAATACAAAAATAAAGGAAAATCACCTTCTCGATGGTTCTCAGGGTACGCTGAAAACCTGCACGACGTTGACAAGCGATTCGAATACTGAGATGTTTCATTGGAGTAATCTGAAACAATATGTGACCTCGATTTATGAGATATATTTGATGATGAACTGGGTGAAGGCTTGTCTTGCCCAGATACCTGTTTGAACAAAGTCAAAAGCTAAGTCATTCCCATAACTTAATCACTCCCCACACAATCAAAACTGATACAAGAAGATTGCACACTCATCTGATAATACAATTGGAAGTATGAGACTTCACACTACAGTCATATATCAAATGAAATCATCGATAATAAATATACGATTGGAAAAGGAATCTTTATGTAACTATCTTGTTCTTCTTATATTGTTCCTATTTTTTCCAAAATCAGATTAAAAGATTATTTTTAATATATGAAATTATATATTTAAACTTGTTTTGGTTTTCTAATAATGTTTTAGTATCTAACTTAATTCTCCAAACTTCAATATGCTTTTCTGTTTGCCCCCAGACTCTCATCCCTTTCTTGGTTGGACCAACCCAACCGGTGATTTCTGACAAGTCTTTCTTCATTTTTCGAGCAAGAAGCGGAACTACAGGGATGAAATGAAAAGTGTTTCTTATGATTACGCCCAACAGCCCACTTGAGCAATTTTGAGTTCGATTTATGGCAAACAAGGAATTTCCGGCAATAAGGATATCATAAACATAGTTTGACAATATTCTAATCTCACCATCCATTATTCGAGTTTCAAGACAATGATCGTCGAAATTCATTCGAAATCCCATATCGCTAATAGCTTGATGAAACTTAAGGTACCACTGTTGGGAAGAAAGTTTCAAGTCATATAAAAAAGACTTCTTAGCTTGCAAACCTTATCTTCATGCCCAAGAACCTAAAAACCTAGCCTATTCACCAAAGTCATCAGTAATTGTAGTGAAGAGAGTAATTTATATCTTCCATTTTTTCTTTTTCTTTTTTCTTTTTTTTTTTCAATAATGTACCAACGCTTGTGTTCGTCCTCTAAAATTGGAAAGCCAATGGTTCTCCAACCAAGTCATATCAAAATTCTAGTAATATAAAGTAAACTAGATTAAATTCATCATGATCCATGAATATCTTGGTTCTTCCCGTCAATTAATTATGATAACAAGGTTGCTTCTAATGCAAACTAGTTTTGTAAATAACAAGAATGAAATCATATAATTGGAATGTAATTTTTAAAGCTTCAAAGAAGTTAGCAATATACTACATAAAGCCTATGAAGGAAAATATTACAAGTCAATTAAAACTAAAATTTCAAATGCACCGCACATCTTAAAAGACCAGTAAGATCTATATCCAAAAGTGAGTTACGAATCAAAACGCATAAAATAGAGGAAACAGAGTTGATCAAGAAAAACCAATAAAAAAGAAACAATGAAGAATTTGCGTTGAGAAAGAAAAAAGTTACATACTGCAAACTTCAGGGTACGATTATGAAGAGTCACGAGACCAGAGAAAAGCTTAATAGCATAGTTGGTAATGTCCTCATTTTCATATTCTGCAAAAGCAAAACCCTTGGGTTTGCCAGATTCCTTGTCCCGAGGAATGTGCAAGTCGACTACCCGCCCAGCTTGGATTAGAATGTCATAAAGAACCTTGTCGCTTACCCTTTCATCCAAATTACCTACAGAAAGTGGAGAAAGTAACAAAATCAGACTCAGAAGCCTACATAAGCAGATCAAAGATGACGGGGAAAGTGAAAATTAGGATCGAGAGGTTTGGAATGGAATCACAGATCTCCACAATGGTATGATATTGTCCACTTTGAATATATGCTCTCATGGCTTTGCTTTGGGCTTCCCCAAAAGGCCTCATACCAATGGAGATGTATTCCTTCCTTATAAACCCATGATTATCCTCTATATTAGCCAATGTGAGTCTCCCTCCCAATAATCATCAACAATCTTCCCCTCGAACAAAGTACACCATAGAGCCTCCCCTGAGGTCTATGTAGCACTCGAAAGGCTCCCCTTCTTAATTGAGGCTCAACTCCTTTCTCTGGAGCCCTCAAACAAAGTACACCCTTTGTTTGACACGTGAGTCACTTTTGACCACACCTTCGAGGCTAGAAATTTCTTTGTTCAACACTAGAGGATTCTATTGGCAGGGCTAAATTAAGAGCATGGCTCTGATACCATGTTAGGAATCACATATCTTCACAATGGTATGATATTGTCTATTTTGAGCATATGCTCTCAGGCTTTGCTTTGGGCATCCCCAAAAAGTCTCGTATCAATGGAGATAGTATTCCTTACTTCTAAACTTATGATCATCCTCTAAATTAGTCACAATCCTCAACATTGAACCAAGCAAAAAACACGAAGATAATCTAAGAGATCTAAAGTTCAACTTCCAACCCTCGCCACCCAGAGGCAGCAAATCTAGTAAGCCAATATAAACAGAAATCAAACATAGTTCCAACAGAAGAAAAAAGTTGAGGAGGAAGAAATCCAGCAAACAATCAAATTCTTTCTGTTCAAGTATGAACCCGCCATTAAAAATCTAAACAGAGCTCCGCGAGAGAATCAACAAATATGATTAAATTAAACACGATTCTTATAAATCAACCACACAAAACTTCACGGAAGTAACAACATCAAGATTAAAACGCAAACGAAAAAGTTCAACGAATTAGGGTAGAGAAAACACGAATAAAGACGGATTGAGACAACAATAAACATACCTACGTAAAGGGTGCAGCGATTTGATGATCTTCCGGACATGATTGGTCTGCAAGTTCAGATGCAAATCGGAAAGCCAAATTTTCAAACGGCAAAAGGAAAAGGGAAGGATGGTGAAGTCAGAGAGCCAATTGACCTTCTCAACCTCGTTATAGCTTTGATTTTGCCGCGTCGATTTCAACTTTGATAATGGCGTCTGTATTTCAGCCGCAAATCTCTAAAAAAACGATATTTCGGATTTAGATTTACAAAAGTTCGAACCAAATTTTAAAACTAAAAATATGTAATTTTGTTAATTTTGTTAATAGTAAAAAATAATGTAATATAAGAAAATTTTAATCCTAAATTAATCTATTCTAATATAAAATTCGGATGAACCAATAAATAATGATAGAATTAAATTAATTCTTTAAGATCAGATATTTATAAGCAAGATTTGGAACTTTATTCTAAATTGAGTTACTTTACAATCGAACTTGATCTAGATTTGATTGAATGACTCGATACAATTTACCACAAGAATTGCTTGAAACTTAGAAATGTCAAACATCATAAAGTGAAAGTCTCAACTTAAGAGCTCTCCTTCGAAAATCTCTCTTTGTCCTCGTTTTCTAAAACCTTCTCTTAAACCGAGGTCAAAGGCTCGAGCATACATCGCTTAGCCGTAAGCAACACAAGAACGAATTGGCTTAACTCACTTGTCGTTGGAAAGTAAGTATCGCACAATCGCAAGTCCATTGGAAAGTGAGAATTCGCTTTTCAAATGTCAGAATTTATCTAAACTTTTAATTCTTCAAATGCCCACCGAAAGAAATTAGTGATCATGATCGATAAATTACTCTCCCGTACACTTCAAATGTCCACTAAAGAATAAATTATGCTCATTTTGACAAGTAACTTCCCACTATTTTCCCGCTACAATAATTATATAATTAAAATAATAAATAAAGTTTTCAAATAAATTGTTATTTATAACAACCGCATCGTCTACTTCAATCGTGCAAATATTCGCTTCTAAAGTTGTCATTCCTCAATCGAATCAGCTTGTAACACATGGAGTGAAGGTTGAACCGAGTCTATCCAATTTTATAGGTGAATAATGAATGTTTATTGAATCTTGTTGGTTTGGGATCGTGTAGTGGGTCAAGTTAGAATATTTGGAACACGGGAATAGACTTTTGACCCAATTGTTGTTCAAGTTCCGGTCAGGTAATATCGTAAGCCGGGTTCTTGCTTATAATAATTGATTGCACGCAGCTTGTTATACATAGCATAAGATTACAACTCTATGTCTGAACGATACTTAATGAATTAAAATTGATTTATTAATTAATTTTGTATCATTCGAGCTCGCAATCTTTAGGTTTATAAAGTCTCCTTATTAGCTCGTACTAACACTAAAATGATTAATTTATTTGAAATAAAATTTTGAAATAGCTAATTAAATATTTAAAAGATAATGGAGTAAGGGACCTCCCCTTTACCGATTCCTTTTTTTAGGGTACCCCGGGAATAGATTCAGTGGAGACCGGGTGGGTCCTGTAGCTCAGAGATTAGAGCACGTTGCTACGAACCACGGTGTCGAAGGTTCGAATCCCTCCTCGCCCACAACCGCCCAGAAAGGGAAGGATATTTCCATCTGGGGGTAGGAAAATCATGATCGAGATAGCGGACCCAAAACTATGGAACTTGGGTGTGGGTCTTTTGTCGAAATGTGGAGGTCAACTCCCACTTCTCATGCATAACTGTGTATTCACGTGTATTGGGGTACTTCCCCACTATGATGAGTACGAACGTGTACACTATGAAACTGATTACGACCATTATCTTCACTACGATGATACAACGACCACTATTCCCTTCAGGTGTCCAGCAACAGTTCGCCAGCAAGTATTAGTCCGACCAGCAGCCTTAGGGGTGTGCGAGCCCACATGGTAGGTCCACTTTTGCACGTGTGGGCCATGCGTAGAGAAGTACTACACATTCATATCCTTACATTGCCATTTACTGAATATTTCTTAAAATACTCTAACTCATGTGTTACTCTTACATTTCAGATAAAGATAAGACATTCTATACAGATGAAGAAGGTTTATGAAAAATGAGAAAAGGAATGGAAAAGATTATCCATGACCTTGTCTCGTGAAAAAAAATTTATTCTCCCCAACAAGTTGTTTAGTTTAGTTGCTCTTCGACTTTCGAGAACGGCCGAGAATGTGAGTTAAAATTTTCTCTCTCCTTAGCTTTTTTTTTTATGTCATTTTATATTTTTTTTTCTTCTTTATATTCTTTATTTATTTTTAGTGTTTATAAATATGTTTAAATTAAATTTATAATAGGTAACAATATAATAATTTTAATATAATAAATTAATAAATTATTATAAATTAATATGAATAAAATTATTTATCTAGTAAAGATGTAGAAATGTTTAATTTTTTTTTAATTATAGCTAAAAAATTTAATTTAAAATATTATTTGATAATTTAAAATCAATTAATTTTATATAATAAAATTAAATTAATCATAATAATTAATTGTCAATTTATTCAGGTATTTAATTTTTGAAATGTAACATGTATTAATTATTTACGATTAAAAGTTAATATAATTATAAAAAAAATCTAAATAAATTAAAAATCTAAAATTTGAGGCATCATAATATACTTATTAATAAATAAAAATTTAATAAGATTATTTTATTTTTTTGACGTAATAAAAATAAATAAATAATAACAATATTTAATCATGGAAAATTAAATAATATTATAAAAGGGTTTATTCACTAAATATTTTAAGCAAAATTTCCCTCAAAATTAATCAAAGAGTTGACGGTCAAAATTAGGGTTTTGACCACTCCTCTCTTTTTCCTTCATCCTCCCCTTTTCTCATCACGTTCAGCAGTACTCGTTCCTCTTTCTCTTCCTTTTTTTGACGCCGGCGTGACCCACGGTACGGCGACGACACCCACTCCGGCGCAAGGCAACGGCGGTGAAGCTCCCTCATCTGATCGACAGACACCATTCCTGCGATACACGTCCAGGACAGCATACCTAACTCCATAGAGGTAAGTTCTGCGACAACTAACGCATTCCAGTCGGTACTAGCAATGACGGATTCGTTTCCGTTTTAGGCAGTAAAATCTCGCTGATAGTCCTTTAGGATCTATTTGGTTGATGTAGTTTAGAATTTGGCGAACGTTGTTTCTGGTTCTTTTAGGATTCTCGGTTCAGTAACATCTGTAGTAACTTAGAGATCCGAGGAAGTGGGTTCTTCGTTGGGTTGGAGAATGTTTACAATGCATTGTTAATAGCCCTGGAAATAGCAAGTTACATCTGATTAAGGTTTTTAGTAAGGATCTAAGGCTCAATCCTCAATAATGATATCCTTCAGTACTTTCTTTATTTCAACTCAGTTCTAATGAAAGCGCATTCACTCTCTCCCAGTCTACCTGCTTGAACAGTTGAACTTCCCTTCTCATTCCTTTTTTTTTTTTGGCTTAAGTTTTATCAACGTTTCCCTCCACTTCTCTTACCACAGCTTGGTTTCCCTTTGAGTTCAGTCATTTATTTAGGTGCGGGTTCTCTTTGTAGTTCTTTGTATAAAGAAGATATGGAATCATTAGAATCACGTCTTTTCTTCTCCAGTTTATTGCATGTATCACTTGATTTATATGTTCTTTCAAATGTATTATTGTAATAGTAATATTAGTGTTTAAATCGAATCGCGTTCCAGCGAGAATAGGTTAGATTGGTCTCTATATCTAATAGTAAATTTACTCATATTGTTGCTGAAAGCGATTTTTTTCCTTACGTTGAAACCCCTCAAGAATTTAAGTTTCCATCCAATGAGTAAATACTATTTTGTGAAATTTATTTTACTGGGAGTTTTCGATTTGTTTATAAGTTGGAATTTGAACAAACGTTTATGATTTAGGGCCAATATTTTCAATCTCGCAACTGAAATGAAGAAACATTGTAGTTCGGTTCCTAGCTCTAGTAAACAAATGATGGAGGATGAAAGAGAAGATCTTGAATATTCTTCCTCAGAAGAATCTCTTGACTCGGTATTTTTTAGCAGTTAAATTTATGTTTATGTTACATTTTTTAATTATAGAAATTCATGAATTATTTTATTTGCAATATTGACTTCACTGTATTTGTATAGGAAGAAGAGAATATAGAGCGTGAACTTGCAGATGTGACTTTTGAGGAGTTACAGAGAGTACGGTCTGATGGATCACACTCGATGTACCAAAAGACCAACCAAGAGAAGAAGGGCAGGCGGGCAAACAAGAACAGGTAGCTTATAGGTACTTTTTTTTCCTTAATTTATTTGTTTGCTAGTAAATGGAGATTATGACTGTAATTTCTTTGTGAAGGCCAATGGAGGTTAGCAGCAAGAAACCAGTTGGTAGGTTTAGAGAGGTCATTCAGGCTCCTAAAAACGTGAGTTGGTTATTCCTTTTTTGTTAGTTTAGTATCCAAATCTATGGCATTTTCATTGTTTGTATGGAGCCAAATTTACTGAATGATTATGAGAGTCACACCTCCCGTTATGGAGTTCTATCGAAACCTTAAAAAATAGTTACATCTCTGTCTGCACTTACACATGTGTGGAGCTTGTTTCATTGATTATTTGTCGGTTTTCAGATGGTACGTGATCCACGTTTTGAGTCTCTAACCGGCTCTCTTGATGTTGAGGGGTGAGTTTTTCTTGATATGGGAATTGATGAACTCTTTGGCATGTTGTACCAACAAAAAAAAAAAGGCGTGTTAAATTTTTGTTCATGGTACTTTTGTAATTATCTTTCTTCTTTGTTTGAAATTGACATTGTTTGTTTTATGTTTCCTTGAATCTTCAGATTTAAGAAGAGATATAGTTTCATTTATGAGAATAATCTTCCAGCTGAAAAAGAGGTCTTCTTCTTTTTCTGTTCCCTTCATATATTACCGTATTGATATGATTTCTCATTTTTAGATTTTAAATTCTATTAACTTGGATGCCATTTTGTGTATTGCGACTTTCACTGATACAACAGGAACTGAAAAAGCAGTTAAGGAAAGCCAGTGATTCAAACGTTGTTGAAGAATTAAAGAAACAACTGTCTTGGATTGTAAGTATTATTATTTTGATTCATTTATAATGAGTTGCATATCAAGTCTGTTTATTTATACGACAACATATGGAAACATGTTTTATGGTCCTTAATTATAAAAATGGTAGAAAAATCAGAATGAGTTTACTATGTCATTACGAAGTTATGTATGATCATAATCTTATTAATTGTGTATATTGGTTTGTTTTATTTAGATTTTAGATAACTTTTTTTAATTTAATTTCAGGACAAGCAATTCAAATCGGACTCCACAAAGCGTGTAGATGCTGCAATTCTGGCCAATCATAAAAAGAAAGAGAGAGAAGCAGCCAAGCATGGGAAAAAGCCCTTCTATCTTAAGAAATGTAAAACTTTTCTTCCTTTCTTTTTGCATGAGTTTTTCTCTCAGTGGTGTGCAATTAGGTTATAGCCTTAGACGTGAAACTTTTATTTTAAACCTTGGGTGACCTATGGTAATTTTTTTCTAATAGTATTCATGCAAGTGAGGGACCATTGAACTTTGGACTCATTTTTGTGATTAGGCCGTAACATCAGTACCTCAGCTGGAATTTAAATTGATAACTATGAATCAAAGAACATTAGTTCGGTTCTTATAAGTTTATAATTTCTCCCTTTGCCCCTGCCAAAAAAAATAAAAAATAAAAAATAAAGAAAGAAAAAAGAAACAGATGAAAGAAAATAAGAAAAAAGTGGGCGTGGACATTGAGGGAGAGTGAAATTTGATTTCTGACATAAACACACTACACATATTTTAGAACACATGATGTGAAGTGTTTGATTGTTTTATTATTTTTTTGAAATCTTGGACACATTGGGTTTAGCATATGTGAGGGATATAGTTTGGTAGAAACAGAAAATTTATCTGAAGAATGGATAGGTTCTCATAAAAATTGGTGTATAAATGAATAGAAAGCTTAAAGATACATATAAATTTAACGAAAGAAAGAAAAGAGAAAAAATAGATTTCACTTGATAAAATTTACTAGCTTGATGTGGTAAGATGTGGAATTGTCAAGTTTGGCTTCTTTTGGGTGGGACTTTATTTTTTGTATGCTATTTCTATTCATTCATTTTTTTTTTCAATGAAAGCTTTATTTCTCAGTAGAACAAATGATCTGAAAGTGATGTATAAAAGTTTGAGATGCTCATTTTCTTTTATTAAGCTCGTGATTTTTTGTGGAATACTTGATTTTATTTTATTGTTGGAAAAGAGTTCATCAAGGAATATAATTTATTCTGCAAGTTATATATTTGCTTGAAACTTAACAGATGTAAAGGCGAAATTGTACATACAGTTTTTTACAATATATAACTCATCATGTTTGGAATCTTTATTGTGCGTATAAAAATAATACTTTATTAAATGTGTCCTGGCGAGTTTCATGGTGTCACTATTAGAATTTTCAAGATATAGTATGTTGTTTTGGCTTATGTCCATGTTGTATCCATGTCCTGAATCTATGTGGGTGACCTTCAGGTCATTTCATAGTTGTGCATTCAGAATCTAGGTGTAGGTGGCTGTGTAGAAAATAGTATTTTGAAATCCAATCTCTGAGTAAGAGTCTCAAGAGGGTAGCTAGGTCATTTCGGCTAAATAGTTATATGGCGATTCTTCATGGAGCTAGACGCTTTGTGGTAGAGAACTGTGAGTAGGTATGACCCTTGCTCTTTATAAGGGTGTGGAAACCTCTCCCTAGCAGACGTGTTTTAAAAACCGTGAGGCTGACAACGATACGTAACGGGCCAAAGTGGACAATATCGGCTAGCTGTAGGCTTAAGTTGTTACAAATAGTATCAGAGCCAGACACCTGGCAATGTGTCAGTGAAAATGTTGAGTCCCGAAAGGGGGTGGACACGATGCGGTGTGCCAGCAAGGACGCTGGGCTCCTAAGGGGGGGGGGGGGGGTGGATTGTAAGATCTCGCATCGGTTGGAGAGGAGAACAAAGTATTCTTTATAAGGGTGTGGAAACCTCTCTCTAGCAGATGCATTTTAAAAATCTTGTGGAGTAGCCTGAAAAGGAAAGTCCAAAGAGGACAGTATCTGTTAGCGGTGGACTTGGACGGCTGCAAAATTAGTTTGTTTGATTGGAATCCGATTATATTTTTAAAACTATCACTTTTTATTTATTTATTAGAATTTTAAGATGCTTCAAGGTCTTATTATATATTTAGTCTCCAGTCTTTTTAGCAGCCTAGTAATATCTTGTGACCCTATTCCCTTATCTTGTTCTTTGCAGCTGAAATTCGAAAGCAAAGGCTTACTGAAAAATACAACACTCTCAAGGTATGAATCCGTCATTTGTATTTCATCATTGTCAGTTTAATGCCTCATTATGCTTGTAAATAAGCAACTAATCATTCGGGAGTTGAACGAACAGTCCACGGGGAAGCTCGACGCCTATATGGAAAGGAGGAGGAGGAAAAACGCTGCGAAGGATCGTAGATACATACCGTATCAAAGGTCAAGCAAGAGTGATGAACAAGAGTGATGGTAAAAACGGGTATTGTTCTCTTGGTTGCTTTGGTTTTAGGAGATTCATGGTTCCATATTTTGAGATTTAGAGAAGAAAATGGCTTACTCATAGATAGTTTATAATTTGTTGAATGTTGTTATGTATTGTTTGATGATATGTAAATCTGATGTCAAAATATTTATAATAACTTCTTGTCTTCTTTTAGCTCCAATTTTTGTACTTTTTTTCTAAATGTTTTGACCGTGTACCTGGTCTCCGAGTTGGGTTGAAAGTTCGGGTTGGTTGGATTGATAATCCAATTTAACCCAAAAAAATTTATAACCCAGTCGTCTATTTTTAGGTTGGGTTGTTAAAAAAAAATTAATTTTTAAAAAAGTTTTATATATCATACAATTTTATACAAAAGATGTTAAAAGTTCATGACCAAATATTTTATAAAACAAATTTATTAATAATAATAAGTAAAAATGTAATGTCTTAGATTCACCGCTAGTAGATATTGTTTTCTTTAGACTTTTCCTTTCGGGTTTCCCCTTAAGGCTTTGAAACGCGTCTGTTAGGGGAAGGTTTCCACACCTTTATAAATGGTGGTTTGTTCTCCTCCCCAATCAACGTGAGACATCACAATCCTCCCCAATCAACGTCCAATCGCGTGGGTCTACCCCCAGTCCGCCCCCAAAATCTACCCCCTTTGGGGCCAGCGTCCTTACTGGCACACCGCCTCGTGTCTATCCCCCATCGGGAAACAGCAAGAAGGCTGACACATCGTCTGGTGTCTCGCTCTGATATCATTTGTAACGCCCCAAATTCACGGCTAGCAGATATTGTCATCTTTGGGCTTTCCCTTTCGGACTTCCCCTCGAGGCTTTAAAATGCCTGCTAGGAGAAGGTTTTTCAGACCGTCATAAATGGTCGGACTTCCCCTCAAGGCTTTAAAATGCCTGCTAGGAGAAGGTTTTCAGTTATAAATGGTAGTTTGTTCCCCCTCTCCAACCAATGTGGGACATCACAATCCACAATATTGTTGTAAGAACTAAACACAACTAAATATAAGAAAAAATAAAAAATATTTTACTAAAAAAAGTAGTATGAATTATTGAGATACTTTTAAGAAACTAAAAAAAATGAAATAATAAAAATAATAAAAATAATAAAAAAGAAAAAAGAAAAGAAAAAGAAAAAGGAAAAGAAATAGAAGATGTGTACAACAAGAATTGACGGAAGCTTGGAGTAATTTAATAAGACCGAACTCTGCAGATCCATGAAAACACTAAATTGTCTAAAACTGTTTTAATGTATTTTATACGTTTTTCTTTGGGTTAACTTGAAATTTTTGTCTCATGAACCGGAAACCAAACTCAAATAATTCAGGTTCAGAAAAATTAATTCGGTACAACTCGAAATGTTAATCCAATCAGACTCAACTCCTATAAATCGGGTGGGGTTAGTCTGAGTTGTTGGGTTGAATTTACACCCTCTACATATATCTGAGTATGGAAAGAAATGAATGCGTTGTTTTGAAAACAATTTATTTATTATTATTATTATTATTATTATTATTATTATTTTGCTGTTAAGCACCGCCTTTACTGCATCTTCAACGCTCCCAAACTCTAGTGTTGTATCCTTAACACTATCGTCAAAATACAGGCGCCTAAGTCTAACTCTTGATTCACCTTTATTGATTCTCGTCCTATCATATCTAAATTCAACAATTTATCTGGATACATTGGGTCCGACATCCTTCATCTCACTAAGCCATAATAAAGGTGCAAGGAGTGAACTATAGAAACATTTATTCTTAGCTTGATTTTATTAAGAAGTAAAATAAAACAGATAAATTGAATACAAACTTTATTTTTGTGAAAATAAAAAAATATTTAAATAATACATTTTTTGACAGCTCCTTATCAACATTTTGGCTGATCTAGTTTGGGTCTTATATGTTCAGACCCTTTTCTACTAGTTTCAACTCTCTAAACATTTAAACATTTAAGGTTAATATGATTCTTTTAACTAGTTTAAATTATTTGGAATCTTGATCCTTAGGCACATGTCTCAGCAACACAAAACGAGGGTTTTGCTCGTTATAGGACTTGACCAAACATCTCACGACACGAGCTGACGACAGCCATGCAACACCTGTATGAAATTACCATCCCGTTAAGGACAAGTTTTGTTGTTCATATGTCAAGGGCTGGTAAGGTTTTGCGCGTTGTATCGAATTAAACCACATGCTCCACCGCTTGTGCAGGCCCCCGTCAATTCCTTTGAGCTTCGGTCTTGCGGTCGTACTCCCCAGGCGGAGTGTTTCACGCGTTAGCTGGGCCCCTGATCCGTGTAAACCAAGGGCGAACACTCATCGTTTACGGCATGGACTACTAGGGTATCTAATCCCATTTGTCCTATCATATCTAAATTATTTTATGCAAAATTAGGTGAGTCAATTCCCATAGTATAATTCTAATTTATAATTTTAGGACTCTTTAAGTGAATTAAATTTAGCTTCAACTTACGCCAATTAAGTGGCTCTACTATCTACATAGTCAGAAGAATTGTCTTATATATGATGATACGTGCCCAATAGCCCCTACACATGTTATGTGTTTGGTACGGTTGTTATGTTTGATGATATGATATGTTTTGCTATATGCTATACCCAGATACCTCAAGTAATATTATAACGTAAATGGATGACATAATCTAAATGGATGTCATATTATGTATGATGAATTATATTATGATATGAGATCACAATGAATATGCTTACAATGAAATGTTATGACATGCAAATTAAAAGTTTTAGGATACACAACTCGACATTGGATGATATAATTTATGAAAGCTTATGTATGCATGTTGCGCGATTTATTTTTTAAAATGAAAAATATAGGAACCTTATGCATAATTATAGGTTTACATGCATCGAGATACTTCCCTTTTATGATGAGTACAAACATGTACACGATAAGAATGAGATGATCATCATGCTTGGCATGGTGTATGACTGTCACTGATCATCCAAGCATCCGACTACAAGCCAGAAAAGCTAGCCCGACAAGCAAACCTAGGGGGTGTGTGAGCCGGTCTGGTGGGCCCACGCTTGCACATGTGGTTCATGTGTAAAAGAATACTACACACCCAATTTGTCGGGAGGTCACCTAAGAGAATATGGTTTTAAATGATAGGTCTCATTCATGTCGAATATGTTTGCATTCCCTAACCCCAACGTACGATGGATGGCGACACGCATTAAAAAAACATGCATTCCCTGACCCCCTAGTTTTGTTTTATTTTGCAATGAATATTTTTCGTCATTTAATTTTAGAACTCTTATGCAAACGTATAAATCCATGAATTATTTTAAATGAAGAACAAAGCAAATCTAGTTCCCTTTAAACATTAGAGTCATTACATCAAGGCAAGGGTAAGAGATAGAGATCCATTCCTAATTTATTCAAACATCTACAACCTTACAATGACAAGTTATGTCTAAAGGAATTGAGTCCTACTATGATGTATACGAGGTTGTTCTTTACCAGAATCCTTCTACAAATGCCATAATAACACAACAGTATGTGATCGTTCTAACACACCAATTGATAGTTGGATTAAGTCGGTTTATGGGTTTAAAGTAATGGCATATGATAAACTTCCACTCCTTTTCCCCATGCATAAACTAAACCGACAATTAGGATAAGCACGAAAATTAAAGCTTCTATAAAGACAGATACCCCTAATACATCAAAACTCAATGCCCAACGCAGGTGTACGTCCAAATGTTGGTTACTTCTTAGATATACTGAGTTGAATCAAATCAACACAAAGATTATTTAAAAGCCAATTAAGATACCACATCATAAAAAATCAATCACATCATTTGTTCGCCATCAACAACTTAGGATAAGTACGAAAATTAAAGTTTCTATAAAGACGGTGTACGTCCAAATGTTGGTTACTTCTTAGATACACTGGGTTGAATCAAATGAACACAAAGATTATTTAAAAGTCAATCAACATACCACATCATAAAAAATCAATCACATCAACTGTTCGCCATCAACAACTTAAATGTAGGTATTAAGGTAATGACAGACTGAAAGCTGCATTTTCATAAACTGCATACTCTATAAGGCTAAAAATGAACAGCAGAAAAGTCTATATAATATACATATGAGACAGAATTTAAGCAAATAAATCCTTTTGAAGTATTGTGTAGACATGAATCATACAAATACGAGACTTCAACTTCCTTTATTGTCTTTCCAAATCTAGTCACAAACTGGGAGTGGGAGACTATATATGAAAAATACACTTTCAGAGGCATAAAAAAATTCCAATATAGACTACCTCAATTTTTTTACTATAAACAGAAAAATTGCATTTATCAAACATCACCTAAAGAAATAACACAATATCCATTTTAACATAACTCACATCCCCAACTTACACTTTACATGCAAGGGTCAAAAAGATATATTTTCGTACCTGATATGCATTTCGTCGAATCGATCTCTGGGTGCCCACGAGACGACAAATCTACAAAAGATAATCTGCATCTTCCAAATATTTTTGTAACAAGTAGAACTCACACATTACAGCAAATCCATTAGGGAAGGTTGTCCAGATGATGATTTATTTTGAGTAGAACGAGATGTTGATGAAACCCCCCTCCCTCTTCCTCTTCCCCTACCAACAGCATTTGAGGGGGGCGGGGCAAGTCTAGGTGCAATATTATTCCCACTTTTACTAGGCGCAAATATGGATCCAAGATCAGTTAACTTTTTGTCCGCATCATATGCATGTTGGGATGATATTCCCTGGTTTTGCTTCTGGAATCCAATAGAACTTTGGGAATTGAAGCCCCCAGTTCCCAGGCTGCTTGAATTGAAAGTAGAATTGCCATGATTTTGTCTCATTGGTTCACTAATATTTTTGTTGTTGAGGGTCCAACTGGCATTGCCGTTTGTTTGAAAGTTCAAACTGTTCGATGTACCCACAGTTCCATATTTGTTCATGGATGGTCCAACCACCCCATTGTTGGAAGCTTGAGACGCATTTCCTAATGAGCCACTAGGACGTGGAGGCCAGTCAGCAAAAGGGTCCACATTATCCAAGCTTGAAGTAGATGATTCTCCGGTAGTTGCTTGCATCCCAGAATTAGATACTCTGGGTGCACCGCCAGTAGAATTTCGAGGCGGCCACTCAACATCAACTGGAAGGCAAGATGCGACAGTTTGATTACTAGACAGAGATGTTGTCACAACAGAATTTGTTTGTATAGAATTTCCTGCTACGGATTGACCACCAAGAACAGCAGGCGCAGACGAGATAATGCTAGTAGAATTTTGTGGGGTTGTATGTCCCTTAGACATAGGTCCCCAATCTTCATCCCAAGCAGATCGACCTTTTACCGTTGGAACGACAGTATCACTAGCTCTGATTGATGACTGGGGTTGTGGGCCATTAGAAACCAAAGAGGATTTCATCTCTGGTACTCCAGAATCAGAAACATTGACTCCTCTTTTCTCTTCTATTTTCCTGTGATGGGAAAATATCGTTAGAATTAGATAGAAACTGCAAAGACTCTTCTAAATCATGAAGTCAAATGCATGTGCAGGACCTAAAAACTGCATACAGATGATGGTTGCAGTGGTAAACAATATTACCTGAGAACGTCCTTGACAAAAAGCATATATTTAGCAAACTGCTGAACATTTAATTGTTGGGCTGTAAGAAGAGGCATGAGTAAAGGAAGAACATGCTCCGCAACAAATTCAATTCCATACTGAAAACAATGAGTTTTTGACAGAAGGTACATTAGTTCAAGTCATTTACAAAAATCATCTGCAACAGTATCCTTCCAAACAACAGGTTGAAGTAGATATGGTAAGTACCTGCTTAAGGATTGAGTTTGCAACCCCAAGGGTACACATGAGAGTGGGAGCAGATTTGTCTACAGCTGTACAACGTTGAATTGTTTGCAAGATTTCTAGAACTGCATGTTTATCAAGCGTCTGAACCAATTCTCCAAGGCACAGCAACGCATTAACTCTAACCTGTACATGGGAGGAAAATTCCAAAGTATCGTTCACATTTTAACTTGTGTAAAACACGTCATAACATTCAGCCGAAAAGTGGCAATCATTGTAGGGGATAACACACTGGCACACTGAAAACCAATAGCTAGACCAAATAGAATTAAATTATATATATATATATATACACAGACATACATATACACACATTTATGAGAAAAACTAGAATGTGTGCATGCATGTAGATCTCGTTAGTCAGTAGAGGGTGGAAAAATGTTAATTTACCATTCCAAAATCACCAAGAACCTCGTTACATCTTCAATTATGCAAAGCAATCAGAACGAAGCATGGTCCAGGTAAGTAATTCATGTCAACCACATTATTACAATTTTTTCATGTTCACAATCTCAAGGATACAAAGGCTAACAGATGAATACATTACAAAGTGACCATGTATAAATCTATTGTAACTTTTTTTTTTTTTAAACTAGGAAATAGAACTTTCATTAGAAGGGGAAAAATCACAAAAAAGATGACAGCCAACCAAAATAAACAACAAATACTAAAAAACTTGAAAGAATGAAAAACCACAAAAAACTGCAAAAACATACATACCGCAGCAACTGTTGTCTTTAGAGCTAAACCATGGACACGAGGCAAAATTGTTTGTTTCACTAACTGTAAGAACACAACAATTTAAGTAAATGTGAGTGCCATATAAAAGGTCAAAAGAAATAATATTTGATAGTTCAAATTACATCTTGACCACAACTATATTGACGCAGGAAATATAATGTTAGCATAGGAAATAAAAATAAAGAATTTCATTGCACGTGGATTTCATTTTTAGCCAATAAAATCTGTATCAATGTCTACAGATTCAATGACAGGGAAAACTGCTCTAGGTGTGCAGTCCTGTGTTTGGACCACGGGTGGGTTGAGGCAAGGAGACCTGCTGTCACCCTTACTCTTTATTTTAGTGGTGGATGTTCCCCGTAGACTTGTTCCCTCAGGATCAGAGAAGGGTATGATCGAAAGTGGTTAAGGAGTTAGTTCATCTAGCCCACCTACAGTTTGCAAATGGCACTCTAATTCTTTCTTTTAAGGTAGGAAAGCTCCTTCGTTAATCTTAATAGGTTTTTGTCCTTTTTTTGAAGAGATTTTCAGGCTTGAGATTAATAGAGGTAAGAGTTCCGTGTTGGGTATAAATTGTTATCCTTCCAAGTTAAGCTCGGGGGCTTCTATGGTGGGTTGTAACGTGTGCCAGTTCCCTCCCTTGTACTTAGGGCTCCCCTTGGGTGGGAATCCAAGGAGCTTAACATTTTGGAACCCTAGCATGCATAAAACTCGGAAGAGATTGATTGCCTTTAAAGGAAGGTACTTCTCTAAAGGGGAAAACTTGTGGTAATCCAATCTGTGTTGAAAGGGATCCCTTACTATTTCTTGCCAATCTTTAGGATTCTTATCTAGATAAGTGTCCATTGAGAGAGTTAAAGCAGAGTTTCTATTGAAAGGGATTGATGAGGGAGGAGGGCCCCACCTGATCAAGTGAAAGGTGGTCATGAACTCAATGTATCTAGGAGGGTTAGGCATTGGGAGCTTGAGGTTACGTAACACAGTTTTCCCGACTAAGTCATTGTGGCACTTCTTCCTAAAGCCTAACACGTTGGGACATAGAGTACTTGCGAGCAAGTATGGCCCACATCCTTTTGGTGGTGCAAGGGTGATGGTTCTAGGGGTCTTAGCAAAAACCTCTTGTCAATCTTTAGGATTCTGGTGTAGGTAAGTGTCCATTGAGAGAGTAGAGAGGAGTTCCTATTGAAAGGGATTGACGAGGGAGGAAGGTCCCACCTGATCAAGTGAAATGTGGCCATGAACTCGATGCATCTAGGACAGTTAGGCATTGGGAGCTTGAGGTTACGTAACACAGTTTACCAAGCTAAGTCGTTGTGGCACTTCTTCCTAAAGCCTAACTCATTGAGACATATAGAGTAATTGCGAGCAGGTATGACCCATATCCTTTTGATGGTGCAAGGCTGATGGTTCAAGGGGTCTTAGCAAAAATGCCTGGGTTATTTTTTCGAGATTTCCCTCTTTTTCTCTGTTTATGCATTGTTCTCTTAAGGAAAACTCAGATTTATTTTTTCGAGGATTGCTGGGGGGATAAACCGTTGTGTATTCTGTTTCCACGTTTATACCAGATTTGAAACAAAATGTTGCATTCGGTGGACTCAGTGCTGCCTTCCTCCAAAAGGTTTTTGCTTTCGTTAGACTTTTGATGACCTCTATCTGAGAGGGGTAATAGATGTTAGTTTTCCCATGAGAAAGGATGTTCATATTTGGTACTCTAATGCTTCTACGAGGGTTCTCACGATATTCCTTCTTCCATGTTATGTATGGCCTTTCTCCCCACCCAGGGCCTTTGTTTTATCCTCTCTTTGGCCGGCTATAAAATTCCGAAAAAAGTCCGAGGTTTTTGCATAATAGGTTTAGTATAGGGGTAGAACATCTTGGATTGTTTCCAAAGGCATCCTTTCTTTTTTTTTTTCTTTTTTTTTTTCTTTTCTTTTTTTTTTCTTTTTTTTTTTTTTTTGTTGTTGCAATGGTGCACTATTTGTAGGAGTCATGAGGAGGACCTCGATCATTTGTTGTGCGATTGACAATTTGCTCAATTCTTTTGGAGTTGCTGGAGATCATTTAGTGTGTGTGGAGAACTGAGTAGGGATGGTAATTCGTTGTTGGAGGAGGTGCTTCTAAATCTCCCTTTAAGGGAAATGGACAAAGTCCTATGACAAGCAACCTTCTTTGTTGTTTGTAGAGTATTTAATTGGAAACCAATACTAGAGTTTTCGAAGAGGTTGTGAGGAGGTTTGGAATGTTATTTTGGGTTGACGGTTAATAAATAAAGGAAACTCCGAGTTTAGGGGGCAAGCATTTTCTAAAGATAGTTTGTGGGAGATTCCAAGAGGTTGTGGGAGATTCCAAGCCTTTCAGAATGCTTGGAAAACTTACAATTTTCCTTCAATATTTTATGTTAATTTTCATTTCAATTTCCAGTTCCCATCATAGCCATCAAAGATAATTCTTTACACACTTCTTACCCTCTGCCAGCGAAATTACAAATAAACTCCTCCATCCCCCAAACCAATTCATAAAATAATATCACTACTACACAAATGAAAAAAAAAATGCAACAAAATAGCCAAATTACATTTTACTAAGAGAACAAAGAAATAGAATTCTAGATTCTAGAGCTCATTTCAGAGTTTGAAAACCAGAGAGTAGGCAAAACTTGTTGAGACAACATAAAACTACCATTTCTTTATTAGAAAAGGTTTCAAATCACACACTCAAAAAAAAAAAAAAAAGGTTTCGAAGTATTTGCATCTAGTATCACTTCTGTGATGCCTTAGTAGGCTAGCAATCCCACCTTCATGAAAAGGAAGGGGGTTTGCGGGGATAATCTAGAAAGAGATCATAAACACAAGATATGGAGCTCTCACCTGTGTATCAAGTTGCTTAGCAAGGGAAACTGATTTCCTCAGAACCTCCTCTTGTATGCGAGCATCATTATCATCATAAGCCCGAACAATCAATGGCAAGACATTTGTCATTAATTGTGCTTGACTGGTCTGGAAAAAGGAATGGCAAGACAAGGAGTGAAAAATAGAGGAAAAAAGGAATATATACACTGCAGGTTGAAAAACCAGCCAGGGGTAATAAATGTTCAAGTGTTCACAATGAAACAAATTCATACAAACATTTTCATGATTAATGGTATAGAATCTTTCTAAGTTGAGATAACATGCCAAGATTTCTTAAACACTGGGACCTAGTATTAGTAATAGTTCATGCATGGTCCCACTACCACCAACATCAATTTCTCTTATGCTTTTCCTTTCAGTTTCGTTGTCTGAGGCAACAATATCCGTACACAACCAAATTTAGTGACAAGCACCAAAAGAAACCTTCGATACTATTACCTTCAACACCTTTGAAAACAATCCTACTGAGAACACCAACAACAATGAAAAAGAGAAAACAAGACAGAGGATTAACATGCCGAAGGCCTCTTAGCACTTTAATGAGAATCCAGTTCTAACACAGCTCCAAATCTAGGATCTCCAATGTACCAAAATCCTTTCATCTCAAGGACTATGTCAAGGAAGTTTCAATCCACGTGGTCATAAGCCTTCTTGAAATCAATCTTAAAGATAACCTCTTGTTTTCGACCTTTATAATCCTCAATAGTCTCATTTGCAATGAAAGCCTCGTCAAGAATTTGACTCCCCACTATAAAAGCACCCGAAGTCTCAAAGATCGACAACATGAGAACCTTTTTCACCCTGAAAATCTTAGCTATAATCTAAACACACTTGTAACTAGGCTGATGGGCCTGAAATCCTCAACCTTGTTCACCCTTCACTTTTTGAGGATAAGATGAACAAAAGTTTCATTCAGAGAATTATCCAAGATATCCCTGTCGAAGAACTCTCTGAAAACCCTCCCAATTATCCTTGAAGACGGCTAAAGAAAAGCCATTAGGACCATGGACTTGTTTCTATCACTCAAAAACCACCTTTCTAATTTCTTCCAAAGAGAAAGAGGAATCCAACTCAGTCTTCTCACTCACTGAGGACACCAGTCTAGGCCTTCAACAGATCATAATAATTACAATCATGAATAATTAAAACCAAAGAAAGAAAAAAAACAATGAGAGAAAAAGAGACTCCATTGTGAACAATTGAGAGCCGGCTTCTTAAGAGTGAACCATTGAATCTAACTATTTCGAGATCTCCTCCTAACTTCCACCCTAGTCATTGAAGACTTCAATTTTTTTTCGTCTCCTCTACCCCAAACGGATCACCCTTCACTGTGTTCAACCAAATGATTTAGGCTTTTTCTATAATTTATGACCAGAAAGGATCTAAAATAAATCTCCATTTTATGGCTGCTAATTATTTAAATTAGGATTGTACTCCAACCCAGCCCATCCCTTGCTCCACCATTAGAATATTTGCAATCTCCAAAAATGGCCCCTACTGTTGAATAGATTCTGTACTCACAAGGAACCTTCCCTTCTGATCTTGTTGAAGAACTTATCCACTGGATCTGCAATAATGACTTTAATGTTCCAATCTACACAACAATTTTTCCTCTTCCTTCCCCTTGACATCACCGTATTATAAAAAGACGAGGAACTAGAGAGCTATACATAATTAGTTACATTTTAGCCCGTAAATCACCCAACAAGCATCACTACACAAAAAGCACAATTACTTGAATTTACCTTGTTAATTATAAGATCAGCACGCTTCACAAGCAGCAACAATGTGTCACCTGCAGCAGTACTCAGAACAGGAACAAGAGATGGCAAAGTTGATAGCTCAAAATCATGTTTATCCTGCAAGCTTCAAGAAATTAATCTTATGTTCCAATAATACAATCCCACAAAACTAATAGATGAATAGCGAAAGACATCAAAGATTAAAAAAAAAAAAAGAAAAAAAAAAGCCACAATTAACCTGCAGAATATACTAGAAAAGACTACAATTGATAAAATAAGAACCAACGACTGTGCTCTTGAAAGGCTCATTGACCCTCGCCTCATATTTAGTACCTATCATTTATGTATAGAATTTTTTTTTTTTTGTAAAGCTCCTTGATATAGGAGTATGCATAGGTTTCCTTTTTCTTACAGTTCAACCCATCAATAAAAAATTCTGTTTCTCAGAACAGAGAAGAGGAAGGCACCAACTAAGGAGAAAAGCTCACAATATATCTGTCGCTTAAACATTATTTCCTCTCTTATGACTGCAGCATGAAATGCCTATTTTTTTTTATCAAAAGGTAATCAAATAATTATAAATCGACAATATAGTCCTGCTAACATGTCACAATTTGATTAGATACTAGATTCAAGTCACTAAATCCATGTATTTCCTCAAAAATTAAAAGAAATTCAATCTCCTGATTCTACATATCAATCTAGACAAATCTCAACTCTTTGGTGTGTTTTAAACATCTCAGTCCCAAAAGTAAAGCAAAAGAACAAATCCCTGCATTACAAAGTTCAAATTCACGGAAGAAACCAGGCAACCTTATAAAAAATACCATGTTTGGTAAAACTAATTCTTCATTCATTTATCTTATCTAAAATCACTTTTCATTTCTTTCTTACGCACAAAATCACATGCATAGCCATCTTTAATAAAAACAGATTTAAAAAAAAAAAATTCATAAACAATATTTTCAAATTCCAATTCTATCGTTCCAGATATCTTCTTTTTCTTCTTCTTCTTCTTTTCACATCTATTTCATCCTCTATATAAATGAAGTTTTAATTCATTCAATTTTTTTAAGACAATTGTCTTTCCTGAACATTTATTAAATAATTTAAATCAAACAAAATGACTTGCACTTTAAATCATATAAACTTTTAAACAATTAATTTATAATAAATATATATTGGAAATAATGTCTATTTTGGTCAATATGGCTAAATCTCAACAAGTTAATAATATTTTATCAATCACATCTACTGATTCAAGTTTAAAATTAAAATTTATCAAATACTAAATTACTTCATGCTACAGCATTTTTTCTAAAAGCGCAGCTGAACTAAACCTAATGCTCTAAAGATACCCAAAAGATACCAACTCCAAAAGGAGTGTAAAAAAGATGAAAAAACAAAAATTACAGAGGGCAACTTAAGGTTATTAGTGGAACTGCAGTATACAATGAAATCTTATTACAAAAAATAAATGGACTCAGGAATATAACACGAATTAATAAACTCCATAGTGTCATCAATTCTAAAAACTTCAACGTCAACTTTTGCATGCAACCTTGGTAAGATTAATAAATAAAAAATGAAAACATGGAGTTTTTTGTACCTGAGACTCTGCTATTGTGAGTACCATGGGAAGAATCATAGGCTGCATAACCAGATTTCGTAATTCTGCACAGAGAGGTGGAAGGACCTGCAAAAGACATAATCAAACCCTCAATGGGGGATCAATGATTTTACGAATATTCCTTGACTGCATGTCATATATATTCATTGAGAAAGCGCAAGACTGCCATTAAATTCCTCGTTTAACAAATTTGTATGAGCATTTGATGAACTTATTCGTATCCTTATTGTGTAGAGTAGTTGGAATGCAAGCTGAGATAACTTGTAACTGTAAATCATAGCACCATCTAAGGATGACAAGTGTCTTGCTGGAAATTGCATTATCAAGTGTAATCAAATAATACAACCTATGAAAAGACAAATAAATGGAGGGACAACAAGTGCAATTCGTTAGTTTTTCATCACTGAGGATTCCAAATTCTGATGTTCTTCTTTTATAAGGTACCTTTGCTTTTAAAAAATAGTATCCAGTATCTTCAATTATTCCTCCCTCTTGTAGAAGCATCCAGAAGGAGTTTTTTCAACCATAGTTTGTCTTTCATTTCATTTTTACAAACTGAAGAAGTTTATCATCAATCCTAGGCTGTTCCTGTTTTATTCTCTAATTGTGAACATTAAGACTAGCTTAGATGCATCTCACCAACCTCAGAGAACAACCACTTCAATCCTACAAATTTTGGCATAACAGAACCAGGTAGGTGGTGGCTAGTGCTACATAATTTAAATCCATGACATCTAATACATGGTTTGCAGAATGTCACCCGGTCGCCTTGGCCACTATGCCCTTGGTCAACCAATAGTGGTTTTATTTAGCTTGTTTTATATCACCTTGCACATTTCATTCAATCAATTAATTCTTATGTCTAATAAAAGAACCACAAAAATTATACTGAATATCAGAAAGCATAACAATAACCAGCTCATAGACAAATAGGCCAGGAAAAACTCAAACCTTATAGCGCAATATACGGGAATCAAAATCTTTCCACATATCAGATAGAGCTTTCAAAAAGTCAGACTTTTGCATGTTATCTCTTTCCTGAAACATGTTAATGATAAATTAATTAGATTTTCAATTTTAACTACTCTTCCATTCAAAGTAACTGCTTTTGATGACTTTAGAGAAACTCATATCAGTAAAGCTGAAATGGAAACAATTACAAGCATGTGGTCAAGAAAACGAAGAGCTCGCAGCCTTGTGTCATCTCGGAAAAATGGGGAACCTGCAAGAAAATCAAATAATGTAAAATTTGACCGACTGTAGACAACACAAACAATGAAAAAATATCCATAATGTGGAGCTTTGGAGGGAAGTGGGCTTCTGATCAATGGAACCATCAGCCATGTATAGACTCCAGGTATTTTCAATAAGAGCATGGCTGACTAAACCCATCAAAACTTCTATAACAATGGGTAATATATCAAATATGACCAGGTATTACACCATAGCTTTCATGAAAAGAAGTGGATCGTTAAGTATAGAGCATTAAGAAATTAAGCATACCTACATGAGACAGTCAGAACGAAAATGAAATTCAAATCTCATATTAGATTTTATCATAATCACGTAATTATTTTCCAACTTCCATGCGCAGGATTCAATATTCAACGTTACACTTACAACTGACCATAAGTTTCCTTGATGCTAAAGTTGGATGTATCAATTAGATTGGAATTGAAAATTGTATTACCTGTGAATTCCAATGCTGTTGGCCGGAAAGACTCATTGGATGAGAGCATTCTCTGCAGGTCAGGAACTAACTCCGGAGGAATTGAAGCAAACGACCCAGTTGACAGGTAAGTTAAGGAGTTCATGTACTAAAGAGGAAGGAGGAATAAACGAAAAGACAAAAGAGAAATACAAGAATTAGAAACTTCGATAAATAACATAAATTAAAAGAATATCCGAGTCAAAATTAAAAGAATATTCGAGTCAGTTCCTTTCATTTTCATATAATAGTTCTTCCAATAGGTATATTATTCTCAGTCTATTACCTATATTATAAAAGAAAAATTTAGTACAAAAGTAAACCTTTGCATCATTTACGTATGTACAAAACCAACCAAGATAGCTTCCAGCACCATAATACATATAGTGGTTTAAATACATCAATCGAAAACAATTCACTTCAGCATCCATCACTTCCACTTCACTTCAGCATAAAAGGTAGTAATAAAGCAGCACATAGATAAAGAAAATAAAAGGAAGTCTTTGTAATAGCGTGCAATTTTCCAATGCATGCTACTACTTTATTGCTTTACAAGTTTTGGGACCAGGAATCCTAAAATAATCACTCATAGACCTCAACACCTGTAGGCACACTAATAGAAGCTCAATAACAAGTGCTACAGGGCATCAGCTGGAACTTTAAGAGTGTTCTCAATAAAATTATAGTAGACTCCAACCGCCTTCACATGTTTTTAAAAAAAAGATCATTTTTTCCATGACCAGTCATAATCTTAAAGGTCTGTCTAGCCTCAAGAAAAGAAAATGAGAAAATTTTACTGATTCTATAGGCCAATAAATCTACTTTAATAACAATAATGATTCTTAACTAACTAAACAAAAAAATCAGAGAGAGTTCAACAAGGAGAATCAAACTAATTGAAATATGTGGAGAAAGACTAGAAAAACAAGAATTTCCAATTATGAAAATCAAAATTTTCTGGACAAGACTTTCCCACTCATCAAATATATATATATATGCACACGCAAAGTACACCATTAGGCAAGGTGATTGAATTTAGAAAGAGAACTTGGAAATACCATTTTAACATTGTTTTGGCAGTCAAACAAAGGCTTTCTAGCAATCAAATGGTAAGCAAGGCATCCAAAGCTGAAAATATCTGAGGAACAACCAGCCGAAGATGATTTACTCCTAACCAATTCAGGAGCAGTGTAATTCAGAGATGGCTGAAGAGGCAGCACAGAATCTTCAACATCATACTCCTGTGCAATTCAACAAATTAAGCATAGACATAGAAGCCTCAATTAATTTAGCTAATGATGATCCACAATTCATGTCATAATATTGTATTAGCTAAATTTTTATAAAGGAAAATTGTAGGAAGATGGCTAGCATGTACATTAACACAAAGGATAAAGCTGCACACTGTATTCATAGATATAAAACACACTAATAGGATGTTACAGTTCTGTCTAAACTGTAGGTTGGAGCATGAAACTGAAACAGGATTTTTTTTTTTTTCTTTTTTTCCAAACAAATGAAACATGAATATAGAGAGTGAATAAAGTGAACGAAAAAGACTGAAAATCCATATAAATGGCAAGTTCCATATCAAAAAGAGATGAGCTCCTTTTCAGATCTCAAATGCCTGACAAAGGCATTGTCCAACAATCGAGTTTCCCTTATTTTTATTTTACAATGTTTAAAATTTAACAAGCAACCAGTGAATATTGAACTCACGGCATAATGGAAAGCTTGCACACTAGCCATGTCACTCGAAGTCTGATCTGCTGGAATTGCAAAGCCAAATCCAGCAAGTTTCCAAGCTCCATTTGAAGTGATGAGGACATTCTGCAAAGACATAATTTCAAGCAACATAAACAGATCAAATCTATTGTCTCATGTTACCGTTTGTAGGTCAAATTATCTGCAGCTATTGAATCTTGAATGCAGTCTGCACGTTTTGAGAATCTAAGAGCAATACAATAGCAGCAACAACTCTTCCACAATGGATACTTGCCTAAGATGAGGGCTCTCTGTAATCTTCTTCGTTTTTTTTTTTTTTTTTTTTTTTTTTTTTTTTTGGGGGGGGGGGGGGGGGGGGGGGGGATTTTGTATTTCTCTTTACATTTGTAAGAAGTTGGTATCATTCAACACTTAAATTCTCAATGAAGCAACAAAATAACTTCACAGAATCTCAAAATTTTAAGTAAGACGCTTTAATCTACCAAGAAAAATTAGGTACTAAACAGAGAAGAAATTGTTTATAGAAATGTATCTTTAACAATTGTCGTAGTCAGCTCCAAAGTAAAGAAAAAGTTGAAACAAAATTGATACCTCGGGAGATATAGCCCGGTGAATGAGATGTGCATTGCTATGAAGAAAGTTTAAAGACTCTGCTATCTGAAGCAAACCATGTTTTATTTCCAGTAGTCCCATTTCCTGTGAAATGCAAGTGAAGAACAAGCTGATGAGAGCAGAGAAGCGTTTAAGAAAGCTACAAGCATCACATGATTGGGGATCCAACCGCATAGAAAATCATGCATATGATACATATGAGAATAGAAGCCGTTTCTCAAAAATTAATTTATTAGAAATACTAAAATCACTCGACATCTAAAACTCATAATTTATCCACAGAACCCTTACATTTGCAAATGACAACCCTACAAACCAAATACTTAGTTTTACAAGAGGATAGAACAAACTCACAAACCAATTTTTTTTTTTTTTTTTTTTTCCTCGAGACAATTTCTTTGATAATTGAAATTTACAAAAGGGATCTAATATGCAAGATGTTTACAAAAGAGCTTCCCAATTTACCAGGAGGAAGGTATAACTATAGGGAGTAAAAGAATTAAATAATTTACACCAAGATATAGCTGGGTAAACAACATTGTCGGAGAGTTTTGTATAAATATGTGTCCTTTTTGTGAATATTCTTTGATTTATTTCTTTCCATTGGGTTTTTTCGTGTGCTGTTGAGAGATATTGAAGTCACAAGCCAAAAGCCAATTATCTGTAGATAGGCAATATAGGTCCTGTAATGCCTGCCAGAATAGAAGTCTTCTTGATATCTACAAGGACCATAGATCCCTAAGGCATCCAAAGTTGACTCATAAACCAAATATGGACAATACAAACTTACGAACCTCATACTACACAACCCCAGACTTGTTAGAACTGTGAACCAGACTCCCTTCAAAGAAGGCAACTTGAAACCCAAAACATTTAGTAAGGCAACACCACCGAAGAATAAAAAATAAAATTAAAAAAAAAAATCTTTGAAAAAAGGGAAAAGACAACATACATTTACGCTGGTTTTTTTTTTTTTTTATACAAAAGATCCAACTTTTATTAAAAAAAAAATGAAAACGTGCAGGAAGACAAGAAAAAAGAAGAAAAAAAAGAAAGGAAATCCCAAGACACCAAGAGCCAGAAAACATCTGCCTACTTACCTACAAAACATTACAGAAAATGGCTCCCATAACAAGAATGAGATACAAAGAAAAAGCATAAAAGACCTTGGTGATCAAAAACAAGCATCTACATTATCATACTCACACAAAACATACCGCCTAAAGGAGAATAGCTCAAATGGCTACTCTACTTGAACCTGCAACAATTAGTAATACCTTTGGGGAAAAGAAACAACACAGAACTGTAAATTTCCTTGGCATTTAGTCTCCCAAATCATTTTGCTCAAACCGTAGAACATCGACATCCAACAACAAAAAGTATTCAACAGAAAGAAACCTAAAAATTAGGCACTCCAATTGTTATTTAATCTTTCGACCTCCTCTTAGTGTACCCTTTCATGATCCTTTTGTACTTTTACAAGTACCAAAGGGAGCAACTTTTTCATAAGCTCTATTTGATTAGGATGGTCTCTACTCTTTTATATGCCTTCTACTTATGAATGAAATGTTGATCTCTGTCTCTCATAAAAAGGAATGTACACATTTACTTGCCGCAACAACAAAAACTTCTATTATTACACATCTTCTTCAAAGCAAGAGCGTCCGAATTGAAAACTCATGAATAAATCTACCCATAACTTTTCGACAATGTTGTTTACCAAGCTATATCTTGGTGTAAACTATCTAATATTTTTACTTCCTATAGTCATACCTCCCCCATTGTAAATCGGGAAGGTCTTTTGTAAAATCATAGATTATATATCCCTTTTGTAAATTTCAATCATCAATAAAATGGTCTCTTATAAATAAATAAATAAATAAGTCGACAAAAAAACATCAAGTTGAGTGATCATCATAGCCACAAAAATTTTAAAAAATCCTATAATATTTTGACATTTACTAACAACTTTCAGACTGATAATTCAATTGAATAACACAAGAGACTCCTCAAAGTCAATTGGGAATCGCATTTACCATACTAGTCCAAAGTGGAGAGCACTCTGGGAAGAGAAGAGATAAAGAAAGCTCTACGTACCAAACCCTGGAGCTCCTTAGGAAGCTTAGCAATATTCTCCACATTCCCAACAGCATTCGCCACCGACGCAAACAGCGGCTCGGTAACCATGGCCATGGCATTCTTATTCTCATCCAACGCCTGAACCACATGAACCACTCCCGGATGCCTCAGCCTCACCAACCGCCCCGCATCGGCTCGAATCAGATCCAAAAACGAATCCTCGACAGACTTCGACAACCCAGCGCGAGCCCTAGCCTCCGATAGAATCTTCTTATCCAAAACCCATACGCAAACAGTGGGATATTGCTGAGGCCGCGAAGAATCACGAGCCTTCGCAGAATACAATTTCCAAACCATACCAGGACCAGCGGAGCCGATCTGATCGAGAAGCTCGTAATCCTGAAGGGGCTTGGGTCCGGTGACCTCCTGGACGGTGGTATGAACAGTTTTCTCGATCACCGCGGCCGTCTTGGCTAAGGCTTGGGTGAGGGTTTTCATATTCAACGCCATTTTTGTTCGTCTTCACCGACAAGTAGAAGTTAAACCAGTAAAAATGTGGAAGAATTGTGGATGAAGACGATGATTTGGAGGAATGGAAGAATGATTTGGGATGGGATTCGAAGGAGAAGGAGGAATTTGGGAATTTAGATCAAAGAATCAGTGTTTGGGGTTCTTCCATTTCTCTGTCCAAGTCTCAGCCTCAGCAAGGTTTGGTTTCCTTGATTAGTCTGCTTAGTTCATCAATTCGCTGTCTACTGTTAAAAGAATATATATATATATATATATATTTTTTTTTTTTTTTTTTTCATCTTAAATTTTTAATAATAAAAAAATATATATAAAATATAAAAAATATCTTTCCACTTTTTAAAAAAAATTCAAAAAAATCATTAATTTAAGATATAACCGATTATTATTTTACCTCAAAAACATATTTAAATTTTTTAAAAAAATATTCTTTTAATTTTAAAAATATATAAATGGAACGTTAATAATTTTTTAAAATAAAATTTAAAAATTTAAGATGATTTATGAAATATAGAGAACAATAAAAAAAATTAACTTTTCTATATAAATTATGGATATTAAGGCTACTTTTAAAATTCCATTCATATTTTTTAAATAAAGTATTAACGGGTAAAAATATATTTTTTGTAATGGAAAGATATTAATAAAAAATTTATTATTAACTCGTAAAATTATATTCTGGTGGGCTAAATTGTCGTTTATTATTATTATTATTATTATTATTATTATTATTATTATTATTATTATTATTATTATTATTATTATTATTACCTAAGATTATATTTTCAAATTTTATTTTTTAAATAGTTATTAAAAATTTGATTTTGTTTTTTATATTATCTTAAATTTTTCAATAATAATAAAAAAAATCAAAAAATATCATTAATTTAAGATATAACCAATTATTATTTTATTTAAAATAATATTTGAACTTTAAAAAAAATACTCTTATAATTTCAAAAAATATATAAATAGAACGTTAATATCACATTTTATAAATACTCGTAAATTTTTTAAATAATATTAAAAAAAATAGAGAGGTGGTTTTCATATGCGACCATAAAAAATAACTTTTTTTTAATATAAATTATGGATGTTAAGGCTATTTTTAAAATTCCATTCGTATTTTTTAAATAAAATACTAACAATAAAAATATTTTTTTAATTTTTTAAAAAAATAGAAATATATTAATAAAAATTTTATTATTATTATTTAGTAAACCTATTTAAACTTTAAAAAAAATACTCTTTTAATTTTAAAAATATATGAATAGAACGTCATGTAAAAAAATTTAAAATAATATTAAATAAATTTGAGATGATTTATGAGCTATAGACAGGTGGTTTTCACGTATGTACTGGCGATTTAATTTTTTTATATAAGTTATAGATATTTTAAAAATTTTATTTTTTAAATAAAGTATTGATAGTAAAAATATTTTTTTAATTAAAAAAAATTAATAAAGTTATTTTTATTATTAGTATTACCACGTAAGATTATATTTTCAAATTTGAACATAAATTTTATTAAAATTTTGATTTATTTATTTGTCAAAAAGAGTTTATTTTTTAGGGATTTAGTTTAATTATTTTTCAACTTTGTTTACTTTACCAAGATTTGTTTCCCAGATTTGTTTCGGTTTCGAGTGGTTAGTTTCTATTTAGCCTTATTTGTAAGGCTATAAAAGCGAAGTTAAGTATTCAATAATATTATCACTCCGAACTTCAATTTATGTTTCTGGTTTAGTTATGTTAAAACGTAACAATGGGTATCAGAGCCGCAATTTTTGAGTGATCAAATAGAGAGAGTATGAGTGAAGACAAAGTTTTAACGAGGATCCCTCACTTCGATGGTCACTATGATGATTGGAGTAAGCTGATGGAAAATTTGCTCAGAGCAAAAGGTCTATGGAGCATGGTGGAGATTGGTTTCTCAGAACTAGAGGAATGAACAACGTTGACTGAGGCACAAAAGGGCCACCTTCTTAAATAAAAGTCATTCCTTATTTAGTTACATCTGAATTCACGCGAATGGAGAAGCGTGATTATAGGAGCCATTGTTTTGGCAATTTGGGCGAAGTCTTCGTCCACTTCTCCTATTTTTGTATAATTGAATTTTCTATTTTTGTAATTAGATTTGTTATTTAAACGATAATACATCGAGTCTTCGTGAATCTCTCACTCTCTCTCCTTTTACTTCCGCTAATTTTTCTTTCGAAGAAACTTTCGGCCAATTTTTCGTCGACTTCCGAATTGCCAGAGTCAACAAGTGGTATCCTCGTTGAAGCGATCGGTAGTATACCATCACAGAAGAGCCAACCTATCAACAATCAAGTTGAATAGCTCAAGTGGTCAGAGTGTCGACCTAACAACACACAGGTCTCAGGTTCGAGTAGAAGAAAATGCAAAGGGCGAAAATAAGCACATTGTGGGGTCCATCCCGAGCAAACTCGCTCACTCCTCCACGTCGCCGTCGTTCAGTACCCGATGTTGACAAGGTCCAACTACAACGAGGAAGGAGAAACAATCGAGTACCGGGAGGATCGGCTGGCGCTTCTCTTTCCACCAAGCGCACCGCACAATCGGCCTGGGAGGGAATCAAATCCCGTCGGGTCGGTGTACAGCGAGTGCGAAGAAGGAGTCGACCAATGGCAGGCTGATCCAATGCTCGAACTGTGAGCAGAAATTGCTGGAGCAAGCTGAGGAATAAAGAGAAGAGAAGGCCGAAAAGGCCCCATGTGGCTCAACCCGAGGAGGAGGAGCGAGTGTTCGCTCAGATCGGCGAGATGGACGAGAAACACGAGCACCGGCAATGGATCCTTGACACAGGGGCAACAAACCATATGACCGGGTCTGTGGGACGGTGAAATTCGGCGACGGCTTAGTCGTCGAGATCGAAGGGCGCGGCACCATTCTGTTCGTCAGTAAGGGAGGCGAGCATCGCAAGCTGACCGACGTCTACTTCATCCCGAGGCTCAAGGCTAACCTTGTGAGCCTGGGTCAACTCGATGAGACAGGTTGCTTCATTTCCATCGAGCGCGGACTACTCGGCAAACAGAGGCGCACACCCTTTCCGTCTCGAACAGCCTACCGAGCCGATGAGTCGTTGGAGCTTGTACACGGCGATATCTGCGGGCCCATCAAGCCGGCGACCCCAGGCGGGCAAGTTTCAGTAAGTACTACGACGAGATCGGCATACAACGGCACCTAACGGCGCCCTACTCCCCCCAACAGAATGGAGTGGTAGAGCGCCGAAATCAGACCATTGTTGGTGACGGCCGGGATGCCTAGGAGATTCTGGGGAGAGGCAGTAATGACGGCTGTCTATCTCCTCAATCGGTCACCAACCCGAAGCCTCGACGGGAAGACGCCATATGAGACAAAAAACCAACAGTACATCATTTTCGCGTGTTCGGCTGCGTCGCATACATGAAGGTAACACGTCCAAATCAATTCACGGTGGAGTACCTCGTCACCGAGCCTGAAGAAGGAGGAGCTCAGCATCAGGAGACGTCACCGCCGCCAGCAGGTGCACCACCTGAACCAGACGTGGAGTCTGGAGGATATGCCACCGGGACACCGAGCCATAGGGCTCAAATGGGTCTACTTTCCTTAACGGAGAGTTGAAGGAGACCGTCTATGTTCGACAACCACCTGGCTTCCTGGATAACGACAACCCTAATAAGGTTCTGCGCCTGCACAAAGCACTCTACGGGCTTCGACAAGCCCCACGAGCCTGGAACGCGAAGCTCGACAGTACCCTACTGTCACTGAATTTCAAACGTTGTGCCTCTGAGCATGGCATGTACACGTACGGCCACGGCAAAAAGCGACTGATCGTGGGAGTGTACGTCGACGACCTCATAATCACTGGAGGCGACGTGGGAGTCCTCGGAAGGTTCAAGAAGGAGATGTCGAAAAACTTTGAGATGAGCGATCTCGGTGTGCTCAGCTACTACCTCAGCATCGAAGTGCAACAGAACTCTTCCGGCATCTCCATCTGCCAAAGTGCATACGCGAGGAAGCTGCTGGACACAACTGGGCGGACAGTAATCCTACCAGGACGCCAATGGAGGCCCGACTTCAACTAAGGAAGGCCGGCACTACGACGACAGTCGACTCCACCAATTACCGCAGCATTGTCGGGAGTCTGCGCTATCTGGTAAACTCTCGTCCTGATCTTGCTTATTCTGTTGGCTATGTGAGCAGGTTTATGGAAGCACCTAGGGAGGAGCATCTAGTGGCTGTCAAGCGCATCTTGCGCTATGTAGCCGGAACCAGAGGCTGGGGTGTGAGATATTGTGCAGGGAGCGGAAAGGAGAAACTCAAGCTGGTCGGCTACAGTGATAGTGACATGGCTGATGACGTTGATGATCGTAAGAGCACCAGCGGAATGATCTACTTTCTCTCAGGCGGCGCGATCTGCTGGCAATCAACAAAACAGAAGGTGGTTGCTTTGTCTTCCTGCGAAGCAGAATACATCGCCGCTTCGATGGCAGCAACACAAGGGATCTGGCTTGCACGACTAATGGAAGAACTCATCGGGAGAGAAAGTGATCCACCAATGCTATACGTAGACAACAAAGCTACGATCTCCCTGATCAAAAATCCAGTTTTGCACGACCGGAGCAAGCACATAGAAATCAGATTCCACTATATTCGAGAATGTGCAGATCGAGGGCTCATCAAGATTGATTTCATCCGAACAGAGGAACAACTTGGAGACATTTTCACCAAGTCCCTGGCGCGGGTGAAATTCGAAGAACTACGCTCAAAGATCGGAGTTCAAATAATAAGGTACAGCTTTTAGGAGGAGATTGTTAAATAAAAGTCATTCCTTATTTAGTTACATCTGAATTCACGCGAATGGAGAAGCGTGATTATAGGAGCCATTGTTTTGGCAATTTGGGCGAAGTCTTCGTCCACTTCTCCTATTTTTGTATAATTGGTTTTTCTATTTTTGTAATTAGATTTGTTATTTAAACCGTTCAACTGAAGTAAAATAAAACATCGAGTCTTCAGCATTATCAGTGAATCTCTCACTCTCTCTCCTTTTACTTCCGCTAATTTTTCTTTCGAAGAAACTTTCGGCCAATTTTTCATCGACTTCCGAATTGCCAGAGTCAACACACCTTGATGATGCTAGACTCAAAGATCACCAAGTAAAGCATTACCTCTTCCAGGCAATTGATCGTACTGTAGTGAAGAAATCTCTTTTTAATGCATTAAGGAGAGAATTTGAGATCCTAGAGATGAAGAATGATGAAAGTATCGCAGATTATTTTTCAAGAGCGATGATAATCTCCAACAAGACGAGAAGCAATGGAGAAGATATGCCAGACAAGAAAATTGTAGAAAAAATTCTGCGTACACTGACTGAAAAATTTACTTATGTTGTAGTATCCATTGAGGAATCCAAAGATACTGATAACATATCCATTGATGAATTACAAAGTTCATTAGTAGTGCATGAACAAAAATTTCGAAGATCCGACATTAATGGAGAGGAGCAAGTTCTAAAAGTCGAAGGACGAATGGAAATAAGTAATGGAGGAAGAGGAACTTACAGGGGCAGAGGACGCGAAGAGGAAGATCAACTTTCAACAAAGCAACTGTTGAATGTAATAGGTGTCATGAGTTAGGTCATTTTCAATATGAATGTCTGAATTATGCAGAGCTGGAAGAAGTGGATGAAATGATGTTAATGGCTCATATGGAAAGACATGAACGTACGTTTTCAAGTTATGGGAAAAGGTGCAGTGTAATTAACTTTGCATGGGGTTCGTTGCATTATTAGTAATGTGTAATGGGTACCTGAACTCAAAAATAATCTCTTAAGCGTTGGACAACTACAAGAAAAAGGAGTAGCAGTGCTGTTTAAAGATGGTGTATGTAGCATTTATCATCCACAAAGAGGAAAAATAGCCGAGTCAATTATGAGCGTAAGTCGGCAGTTTATTTTGGGTACTGAACCATCTACCACAACAAATGAAGAAAGATGTCTCCAAGTTTCAAATATGGATCAGTCAACACTTTGGCACCATCGATATGGTCATCTCGGCTACAAAGGCTTGTGCACCTTGAAACACAAAAACATGGTGAAAGGTCTGCCGCAAATTGGAGCTCCAAGCACCACCTGTGAGGCATGTATGAAAGGCAAGCAACATCGGACTCCATTTTCAAAAATGGGTAAATGGAGAGCAACGAAAAAATTGGACTGGGGGAAACATTGAAATTGATAAGAACACGACCGAAGGAGGAGGAATCACAGAGGAAACGACTGAACCAGTTGCTGAAACAATTGAACCAGTTGCTGAAAACAATTTTCCAGTAACTATTGCACCAGATTTGACAATAAGGGAGGGGAGAAATCGACATCCACCTGTATGGTTAGCAGATTCCGGTGAAGACTATGAGAAAAAGGGAAGTGAGGAGATGGTGTACAAACTTCAAAAGGCTCTCTACGGATTAAAACAAGCACCTAGAACCTGGTTTAGTCGAATAGAATCCTACTTCATCAAGGAATGATTCAAAAGCAGTTCGAGTGAGCAAACACTCTTCATCAACATTTTACAGCAGCATTTTACAGCAGCTAAAAGGGTTTTAAGGTACTTGAAAGGTACGGTAGATTATGGTGTATTTTATAGAAAGGGAGGAGTAAGTGATTTAAATGGATTGACTGGTAGTGACTATGCTAGAGACATGGAAGATAGCAAGAGTACTTCAGGCTATGTGTTTATGATGAGTGGAGGAGCAGTAGCTTGGTCTTCTCGTAAGCCGTCTATAGTCACCTTATCAACTACAGAAGCTGAGTTTGTTGCTGCTAGTGCTTGTGCATGTCAAGCTGTTTAGATGAGAAGGATACTCAAAGAGATTGGTCACTCTCAAATAGAAGGAACAAAGCTAATGTGGGTAATACTTCAACTATTAAGCTATCTAAAAATCCAGTTCTACATGGACGTTCCAAACACATAAGAAAGCATTACGGAAGTTGCATGAAGAACTTGGTGTCAGAGCCATGCCCTAAACTTAACCATGTCAATAGAATCCTCAAATATCGAACAAAGAATTGTGAGCCTCGAAGGTGTAGTCAAAAGTTGACTAAAGTGTCGAATAAATGGTGTACTTTGTTCGAGGGCTCTAGAGAAAGGAGTCGAGCCTCGATTAAGGGGAGGCTTATAGTGTACTTTGTTCTAGGGGATGATTGTTGAGGATTATTCGCTCAAAGTGGACAATATCATACCATTGTGGAGAGTCGTGATTCCTAACAAAGAGTCGTGATTCCTAACAAATCTCTCAATTTACTTTCTAGCATTAGAAACTCGCATCGGCGAGAGAGTATGTTCGTTGACTATCACAAGTCAAATCTCTATCATCTGTTAAGCAGCGGACCTAACTATTAGGAATCACGGACCTCCACAATGGTATGATATTGTCCATATATATCCCCTCCGGCAGAGCTTTGAAAATGTATGGTAAAGTTATATATGGTAGATATACACATGGTAGATAGTTATATATAGTAGATAGTTATATCTGTTAAAACTATATACAGCTAAACCTACATCCCCTGCAGAGCTTTGAAAATGTACTTTGTATTCTCTGTATTCTCTCTTACTGTATATACTTGGAGTGCTTTGAAAATGTACTTTGTATTCTCTGTAATCTACCTACATCCCCTGCAGAGCTTTCTCTTACTGTATATACTTGGAGTGCTTTGAAAATGTACTTTGTAATCTACCTACATCCCCTGTAATCTTTGAAAATGTACTTTGTAATCTACCTACATCCCCTGTAATCTACCTACATCCCCTGCAGAGCTTTGAAAATGTACTTTGTATTCTACCTACATCCCCTGTGAAAATGTACTTTGTATTCTCTGTAATCTACCTACATCCCCTGTAATCTTTGAAAATGTACTTTGTATTCTACCTACATCCCCTGTGAAAATGTACTTTGTATTCTCTGTATTCTCTCTTACTGTTGTAATCTACCTACATCCCCTGCAGAGCTTTGAAAATGTACTTTGTATTCTCTCTTACTACATCCCTTGAAAATGTACTTTGTATTCTCTCTTACTACATCCCCTGTAATCTTTGAAAATGTACTCTGTATTCTACCTACATCCCCTGCAGAGCTTTGAAAATGTTGAAAATGTACTTTGTATTCTCTCTTACTAATGTACTCTGTATTCTACCTACATCCCCTGCAGAGCTTTGAAAATGTACTTTGTATTCTCTCTTACTACATCCTCTTACTGTATATACTTGTTTGTATTCTCTGTGTATATACTTGTTTTTGTATTCTCTCTTACTACATCCTCTTACTGTATATACTTGTTTGTATTCTCTGTGTATATACTTGTTTGTATTCTCTGTGTATATACTTGGAGTACTTTGTATTCTCTGTATTGTATTCTCTGTAATCTCTCTTATTGTTTGTTTGTATTCTCTGTGTATATACTTGTTTTTGTATTCTCTCTTACTACATCCTCTTACTGTATATACTTGTTTGTATTCTCTGTGTATATACTTGTTTGTATTCTCTGTGTATATACTTGGAGTACTTTGTATTCTCTGTATTGTATTCTCTGTAATCTCTCTTATTGTATATACTTGGAGTACTTTGTATTCTCTGTATTCTCAGACATCAATACAAATTCTTTAGCCAGATACTTGGAGTCATCAATACAATAGATCGAGTATGTACATTGTTGTGCGATCCTAACAACAAACTCATGATCAATCCCGTTAATTAGCCGATGTGGGACTCCCTCCCAACAATCCTCCCCTCGAACAAAGTACATCATAGAGCCTCCCCTGAGGCCTATGTAGCCCTCGAACAGTCTCTCCTTAATCGAGGCTCGACTCCTTTCTCTAGAATCCTCAAATAAAGTACACCATTTGTTCAACACTTGAGTCACTTTTGACTACACCTTCGAGGTTAACAACTTTTTTGTTCGACACTTGAGGATTCTATTGACAGGCTAAGTTAAAGACATGACTTTGATACCATATTAGAAATCACGGACCTCCACAATGGTTTGATATTGTCCACTTTGAGCATAAAGTCTCATGGTTTTGCTTTTGGTTTTCCTAAAAGGCCTCATACCGATGGAGAGAGTATTCTTTGATTATAAATTCATGATCATTCCCTAAATTAGCCGATGTGGGACTTTCATCATCCAACACCTCCCCTCGAACAAAGTACGCCTCCCCTTAATCGAGGCTTGACTCCTATTTCTTTTGGAGTCTTAGTCATTTTTTACTTTGCCTTCAAGGAGGCTCGACTCCGTTTCTTTTGGAGTCCTTTGTTCGACATTTGAAGATTTACCAATCTATTGACATAACTAAGTTTAGGGCATGACTCTTATACCAAGTTCATCTAACAGCATGAAGTAGTCAGTCGTATATAAAAGAACTTATCCAACCCTCTTCTCCCGTTTGAATCCAACAGAAACCCAGTTGCCTCCTCGAACAAAGAATAAGTATAAGAAAAGATTTATTGAAGTTAAATTTAACTACTAATTTATAATGTTCGACACATAGAACATTCTAGTAATCATTTATAACATGCTTACCTCACAAGCAAGAAGTCACAATATACAAATAGACATTAAATATCATCAAAGCTCATATTAACATATTAAGCTCTTAATCATGTAAACAACATACTCACATGTTGTAAAACAAGTTAAGAACTAGTTTAAAGAACGATATGCTACTTGGTTTGGAACCTCCTTTTTCCCTTGGATGTACGTTTAATAGGGTATTTCAACCCAATTCCTTTCAATTAGACCTATATTTCAAAATTTTCAAGGTAAGTACAGGCCAATATTGATAGAACAAGTCAAAAGAAGTTGAATGGGACAAACCAGAAGCCGAAATGAGGCCTTACACGCCCTCACACTCTCGGCATGCTTGTCCCACACGCTAGAAGAACTCCTAGTCGCGGTTCCTCACGCGCCTTGCGTGTACTACACGCGCTCCTTCTTCCTTACATTTTCTGCAATTTCCCCAACTTTTCTATTAATACCGATTATGTCCCAACCCATATTCCACCTCTACAGCCCGTAATTCGTCCTGACTTCTACTACAACTTAATAGATCTCCTTATTATGATTCCAACCAGCCCTATTTCATTACCTATTACTCAGCATACACCAAGATATTAAGATTTAAAGGTTCGGTAATATGAGTTTTTTGTTACCTTTGTATAAACGTTCGATTTAGCTCGTGGTTGTGTCCTCTTCCTGGAGTTCTCAGCAACAACCTCTCTTTACTTATTCTCGATCGACAATCGAATTTAATCGATTCAAACTCACGCTCATCAACAACAAAATCTCAGATCTTTCCTTCTCTGTTTTCTGGGTTTCATTTCTCCAATATTCTTCCCAACTCCCTATCTTGCTTCCACCACCAACTAGCAAATCTTTCATCATCCCAACACCTTCAGCCCATGTGCATCTTCTTCCTCTTCCTTTACAGCAGCTACTTAACGCACATGTTTGTTTGTTTTTTTTTTTTAATTAATTAACTTATTTACTTATTCCATAATTATCATAATAATAATAATAATAATAATAATAATAATAATATTATTATTATTATAAAAAAAACACAATAACATATACAAATTTTTTTTATTATTATTATTAAAAAAAAAACGAAGAGAACTAAAAACACAGCAGCTGCTGTAATGGAGAAAAAGGGGAATGGAACGTATGGACTGGAGGTGTAGGAGTGTTGGATGATTTGGGAGTTGGTGGTTGATGGATTTCAATAATCGGCCGGGAAATCCTTTCTTTTCGGTGAGAGGAAATTGTCGACAACAGGTTGTTGGAAGAAAAATAAAATGAGTAAAATAAGAAAGAGAGAGAATGATGAAATTTTGACTGCGCCTTTAATTCAGGTTGTGAAAATACTGTGAACAGATTTCCTATTTAAATATAACGTATCCTAAAAATGGCTTGAGAGTGGCCAACTTAATCTGTGCCACCTCCTACTAAATTGCCGTCTAAAACTTAGTTAATCCATTCGACGTGTTTGTCAAATGGTCAAACGGAGAATGAATGTAATCGTGTGGATCTAAATAAGGAAAAATCAGGTTTTATCTAACAGTGGTGGAAGCAAGATAGGGAGTTGGTTTGGGTTTAAAAACAAAGAACAGGGGAGAAGGGGAACACGAAAAACAGAGTAGAAATATTGGGGATTTCTGATCTTGCTTGGTCTAGTTTGATTACACTCCGTTACTAATCAGGAATCAAAGAGGGAGGTTGTTGCCGAGAAGTTCTGTAAGGACAAAGGGCGTTTCGAGTCAAATCGGACGGTTGTACAAAGGTAACGAAAAACTCATATTATGGAACCTTTAAATCTTGATATCTTGGTGTATGTTGAGTAATAGGTAATGAAATATGGCTTGTTGGAATCATAATAAGGAGATCTATTAAGGTGCAGAAGAAGTCGGGACGAAATATGGGCTGTAGAGGTGGAATATTGGTAGGGACATAACCGATATTAATAGAAAAGTTGGAAAATTGTAGGAAACTCACAAGGAAGAAGAAAAGGCGCGTGAGGATCCGCGACTGGGTGTGCAATTGGATGATTGGCTGACACGTGAAGCGTGCTGACAGAGAGAGTAAGGGCACGTGCGTCGCTATTTTAGCTTTCGATTTGTCCCGTTCGACTCGTTTTGACCTATTCTATCTAGATTGACCTATACTTACCTTGACAATTGTGAAATATAGGTCGAATTGGAAGGAATTGTATTGAAATAGTCTATTAAACGTACATCCAAGAGAAAAGGAGTTCGAAATCAAGTAAGTAGCATATCGAGTTCGTTAAACTAGTTCTTAACTTGTTTTGCAACATCTGAATATGTTGATTACATGATTAAGAGCTTAGTAGGTTAATATGTGCTATGATAATATTAAATGTTTATTTGTGTATTGCGACTGCTTGCATGTGATGTAAGCATGCTAGAAATGATTACTGGAATGTTCTATGTGTCGAACATTATAATTATATGAAAGCATGTGTCAGATGTGAGTATGCTCTGTAGGTTAATGGAAAGGTTATGACTCTAAGATATGCTTATAGGTCGTTGAGTCATGGCTTATTTATATGAGTATTGTAGTCTACTAATTCCCGCAGAGTTTCTAACCAACGCGTTGAGTGCTAAGTCAGAGAGAATAAAAACTCCTAACCGTTGGTATATGAGATGTACGGTCGAAATTAGTAGACGGGTCGTATTTGATTGAGTGTGAGTCTTACATACGAGTCCAAAAATTCTAGATGAGCATATAGAGAGAGTCAGTAACTTAAGCTGGAGGTAGCTGAGATACCTCATTAATGAACAGGTGACCCTAATAAGAGAAACTAGGAGTCAATGGCGTATAAAACTTAAAAAAAAAAAAAAAAACATCCGGAAAGATTAGTTATAACTCATGAAAGATAAGTTAGCTACTTACCGAGTAATTTAATTACTCATCAAAATTATTTTTACTTTTCTTTTCAGATTTAGATGATGCAGGCCAACCGAGGACGAGACCAATGGGTTAGAGACTATTGAGAATCCATGTTTGGGTGAGGGTCTGTTTATGTAATTATACTTTCGCTATTTAAAATTTATGTTGGTTGTTATACCGAAATGGTCTCGAAACAGTAACTTTACTTCTTGTAGAGTTGAATATGTGCAATACCGAGGGACGAATAGTATACGTTTTGTAGGCCGTATATAGAAGAACTCTATTGTTTTGAGAAGAACTTTGATTTTGTATTTGGCTTAGGGAATTGAGGAGATGAAAATTCTTAAAATACGGATCTAAATAATTGACACGAAAACTAATACAATTAACGAAAAGACATTTAAGAGTACGACGTGCTGAATTTCCTTCCTTCGTAGTATTAAAAGATATTTAAATTCTGCTAAGATTCTCATCGACTAGTTTCACATTTATCAAAATAAAAATACTTGTATAATAGATTTAATTTTTAGCTCTGGAGGAATCCCACAACCTAACCTTTAGCTCCTTTTTTTTATTATTATTATTATTTTGAAAATCTAAAAATAAAAAAAAAATAAAAAAACTCGATTTGCTGGTTAAAATTTTTTAAGTCACGTCAACTCGAAAATAGAGTTACAATTCAACTTTATCTCACCCTACTTTTGAGATTATTACGTGTTTATGTGAGGTCCCATATCGATTGGAGAGGGGAACGAAGAATTCCTTATAAGAGTGTGGAAACTTCTTCATAACGTACACGTTTTTAAATTGTGAGATTGACAACGATACATAACAAGTCAAAGCGGACAATATCTGCTAGTAGTGGGCTTGGACTGTTACAAAAGGTATCAAAACCAGACACTGCCAACGAGGATGTTGGGCCCCCAAAAGGTTAAACTGTGAGATCCATTTCTCACCATGAAAATCTCTCCCTAACAGACGCGTTTTAAAATCATGAGATTGACGATGACATGTAACGGAACAAAGCGGACCATATCTACTAGCATTACGGTTTATAACCAACATTAGTAATACATTGAGACGGTAAATATTTGATAGTTGAATTTTATGCGATTTTAATTATTAATATAACATGTATTGTGGATGAGTAGAATTTATTTAAATAATTAAAAAAAATCAACCCGACAACTTAACCCAACTATTCGGGTTGCTCGGGTCACCCGTCCAACCAACTTAAAATTTCGAGTTAATCTAAAAGATTTCTTCAGCCCGATCCAAATCAACTCATGTACACAACGAGGAACGAAGATGAAAAGAAGGAAATTAGAAAAAGAAAAGAAAAAAAGAAGATCAAAGCCAATACTGAATTTTAATTACTTTACACACAGCTGATGCTGAAGCATCTCTTGTAGTGGTACAGAACATACATTGGAACCTGTAGAATATTACATCTTTTATATATATATATAGAGAGAGAGAGAGAGTGACACTATTGCTTTCACACTATCTGCATCTGTTGTTGTGGGAAGAATCCTCAACTCATGCTCATTGCAGGCCATGGGTTTATCCCGGCAGCAGGGAGAGCGGGTCGAACGATCGGAACACGCCTCACAACCGAAAAGGCTTCATTAAGACGAGCAGCTCGACTCATGAATGGAGATCCCTTCTGCAAGTAATAGTTAGTTCATGGGGCCAAAGAATATCATCTCGACTTTGAAAAGGCATCGAAAACTAAGCTATTTCAAAGTTCCAAAAGAAACCAACGAATAAATCCCCTAACTATGAATCTCCAATAAGAAAAAAAAAGTTCACACCATGTCAACTAATAGAATATTGAACTTTATTCATATTCTCAGATCCCACTTCGGTTGAAGAGGAAAACGTGCATTCTTTGTAAGGGTGTGGAAACCTCTCCCTAGCAAATGCGTTTTAAGAATTTTGAGGGAAAGCTTAAAAAAGACAATATCTGCTAGCGGTGGGTTTGGGCCGTTACAGATGGTATCGGAATCAGACACCGAGCGATGTGTCAGCATAGAAGCTGAGCCTCGAAGGGGATTGGACACGAGGCGGTGTGCCAATAAGGACACTGGGCCCCAAAATGGGATGGGGATTGGGGGGTCTCACATCGATGGGAGAAAAGAACGAGTGTCAACAAGGATGCTGGGCCTCGAAGGGGGGTGGATTGTGAGATCCCACTTCAGTTGAGGAGGAGAACGTACATTCTTTACAAGGCTTTACAAGGGTGTTGAAACCTCTCCCTAGCAGACGCGTTTTAAAAATGTTGAGGGAAAGCCCAAAGAGGACAATATCTACTAGCGGTGGGCTTGGGCCGTTACACACAATGAGGAGGAGCTGGAGCTGGCAACGGGCAGTTCGATGCCCAATCACCGAGCCTGCCGATCCAAACAACCAAATCACCACTCACTTAAGCAAACAACGAACCCCGGTGAGACTCTATTCAACTTGATTCACATATTTCACTATAAAGAACCACAAATATGCAGCATAATAAACCCAACAAGCAACAACTTCCACAATTTCTTCAAGGTGTAGCAATCAGAACTATGACAAAAATGCAGCATGATATCACAGAGAACAAGAACAGTATTATCAGGCAAAAGAACAGGAACAAGTTTGAACAGTAACAAAAGTTCAGCATCAAATCTCTTATCTATATAGATTCTTGCTGAATTTACCTTCTCGTCCAGGATAACTTTCAGGTTCAAGCTCTGGGTCTTCCTCTTCATTCTGTAGAGCCTCCTTCCAAGAATAATGAAGCCCATCACAGCAGCTGCTACAGAGAATGACCAGACAGGGCTTGCCTTAAACAAGCAGTACTTCAACACCTCTAATGGAACCTTCCACCAAACTACTTTCCTCTTATCTCCAACCTCACTGCCAGATTCATCATCGACTTTCGTTTCTTCAATTTGGATGTTCTTCTTCTCCTCCAAATTGCGTAAATCCTTGCTTTGGGATTGAGTTTCATCAAATTCTTCAAAAGCTAATTCAATTTTGGTATCATGAGACTCTAAACTCTCCAATTTCTGAATCCTACCACTCAATTCATCATCACCTTGCAGAAACTCTGCAATTCCAGATTCAGTTTTCGAATCGATTTCGTTAAATTTACGCTCATCCGACCTATCACTACCAGAATCGGACCATGATTCAGCCGAGATAACCGGACCATACCGATTCTCCGAACTCGGATCGATCCAACTAGGATTATCCGATTCAACAGAGCCCTCCTCTTCGCTAAGATCACGCTCAGGAACAGTCTTCTCTCGCCGTCCCTGATTATCAAGAGAGAAATAGTCGGATTTAATTATGTTATCGGAATCGGTCTCACCTTCAATTCCCCCAAAATGAGTCGATTTCTCCCCGGAAAACTTCGCCGCAGTTAGGGCGGTTTCCGCGTTTGAATCATGGAGCAGCACCTCCCAATCCTGAAACTCAGCTTCCACTGCTCCTTCCATGGCAGCCAACACTGAAATTCCTCAATCCACAAACTGAAATGAAAAAAGGAAAAATCACAACGAAACAACTTATATACAACATCAAGCAGCCAAAACAGAACAGAAATCGAACGAAAAGTAGTCAAAAGAAGATCCAACCCACTGGAGAATTTCAGATAACTGATGAACACACGAAACGAAACGAAACAAAATCTCACCTAACTTCCCTACAGAATATAAAAAAAATCAGAGGCGGAGATGAGATTTTTGAGGATTAAAGGGAAGTGCGAATGGGGAGAGAGGCGTAAGGGAAGCAATGTGGAGATGAGAACAGAGGATTTGTTGAGAATTTGGATATGGCGTATTGGGTCTGATTGAATTTGACACATTGAAGTGCAAATGAGGGGTGGTGGAGATAAAGACAATGGGAAGGAAATGGAAGAACGGATTGGGTTTGGATAAAGTTACTGGCGGTGTCCGAAGTAACCGAAACAGTCCAATTGGGTTTGGATAAAGTACGGTGTAAGGATCAGATGGGAGTTGAAGAATAAATGTCTTCTTTTTCTTTCATATCATCGTTTTTCTCATTTATTTATTTATTTATTTATTTTTGAATTGGTTTAAATTTCGAAATTATCTTAATTCTCGGAATAAAATATATACTTATAATTTTATTCCAGTTGTTCACTTATTTATTTAATTTTTTTATTTGAAATTTTTCAGTCGTTTATTTAATATTTTAAATCTTTTTATTTGAGTTGTTTCAGTCATTTATTTAATATTTTAAATTTTTTTATTGGGATTATTTCAGTTATTTATTTATTTTTATTTTTTTGTAAAATCATTTAATTTATTTTTAAATATTTAATCAAAATTTATTATCAAATTCAAACATTTTATTATTTTGAAAAATTACATTTTAAATAGTTTTAAAAAGTAAATAAATTATAAAATTAAACCAATATAAAATATATACATGTCTATCTAATTATATGATAAATAAAAAATATATATTTTAGTTCAATTCATGAACGTAAGCATAAAATTTTTATTTATTTAAAACCCGACCATATTGATTAAAATAAAAATAACTGTTAACCGAATTTAACAAAAAAATAATTACTGATAGAAATAAAAAGAAAATTTGGAGATTCGTTAAACTGTTTTTTAATTATTTGTATGAAAATAATATTATAATAAACAATATTTGGATGGTATGATCCGAGCAACCTGAAATAATATTAACATATATATATATATATTAATTTAAATTTTACTACTAAACACAATTAGAAACAATGAACCCATGAAATTCGATTTTTTATTGAGACAATTAAGTGCATATTCAAAATAGATGAAACCTCGATGTAAGTGAAAACGAATTCGAAGAACGAAAACAATTTAGAGCTAGATAGAACTTTGGCTGAGCCCAACCAAGTAAGTGGTCTTACTATCGACATGGTTAGAAGTTAATGTTTGTGTGATGACACGTATGATTGAAATGTTTGATATGTGTGAAATGTTTATGACATGATATGACTATGACGTGTTATGATTTGATGTGTTGATGATATGATATATGTTATGGTGTAACACGTTTGGCGATATAATACATATTGTGACATACTTTATGACATGATACGTGCATGATGTAATATGAAGGACATGTTATGTACATGACATGACATAAGACGATATACCCGATATGAATGATATGATGAAGAACACCCAAATTCGATCAACTTAACTGTGATGTCCCACATTGGTTGGGAGGATAACAAACCATCATTTCTAAGGGTGTAGAAACATTTCCCTAGCGGACGTGTTTTAAAGTCTTAAGGGGGAAGCCCGAAAGGGGAAGCCTAAAGAGAACAATATTTGCCAGCGGTGGATCTGGGTCGTTACAAATGGTATCAGAGACAGACATCGAACGATGTGCCAGCCTTCTCGCTGTTCCCCGAAGGGGGTAGACACGAGGTGGTGTGCCAGTAAGGACGCTGGGCCTCAAAGGGGGTGGATTTGAGGGCGGTCCCACATCGATTGGAGGAAGGAAAGAGTGCCAGCGAGGACACTGAGCCCCGAAAGGGGGTGGATTGTGATGTCTCACATTGGTTGGGGAGGAGAACAATCCACCATTTATAAGGGTGTGGAAACCTTCCCCTAGCAGACGCGTTTTAAAGTCTGAAAGGTAAAGCCCAAAGAGGACAATATTTGCTTGGTGGATCTGGGTCATTACAAACCTAACCGGATTGGATTACGACAAATAAATGAAAATTTTATAATTTGTGTTGGTTCTTGGGTCGTTACAAACCTAACCGGATTGGATTACGAACTTATTTGGATTGAGTTTGGTTCAAATAAATGAAAATTTTATAATTTTGGTTGGTTCTCAGGTCATCTAAACCTAAACTAGGTTGAACCGAACCAACCGAATTTATTGTTAATTTTGAAATATACATTTTGTTTACAATATAACTATATATACATTTATTTATTTAATTTTATAATTATTTTTTATTCATTTTAAAAATAAATTTTAACCATTTGAAATATAATTTTTCAAAATATATAATATGCAAATTTAATTGCAAATAATAATTAAATGTTTTATGAGCCTACATTTTATTTTTTTGAAACCAAAATTTAAATAAATTATTAAAAATCGAATATACATTTTTTAGTTCATAATTTAATAAGAGTTGCGTTAGTTAAAAATCTCAACTAACTCTACCCGAAATATATATATATATATATATATATATATATATATATATATATATATATTATATTATAAAGATTTTCTAAACTGAATTAACAAACTAGCCAACCGAAATAACTAATTTTAAATAGAACAATTTAAAAAATATCTAAATGCAATAAAGTTTCGGTTCTGAACACTATCTTCGTCTCCCTCAACCATACTTGTTATTGAATGCTCGGATTACATGGGCTCACTTCAATCTTCGTCGTCATCTAACTCTTTTGTCGTTTCTACCATGTTCACAAGGTATAGAGAATTGAGTATCGTCACCATTTGGATAGTTCTCATTGAAATATTTTCGAGTCGACCTTGGTCAACCTGCAATTTAATATAAGCCACATGTAGAAAAAGAAGGGCCAACCTCCCATGTTCGGATTTCAAAGTACTTTTAAAATAATTAATGTGAGGAGTGTACATGGATTACGTTGGTCGAAGTTTCAAAAATACCTCTAAACATTAAAAAATAAATAAATAATTATATATATATACACACATATACATATACATATACATATACAAAAAAAAGTTTCAACAACCTTAAATTTTTCAAAAATTTAACTTTGAGCATAAGCTCTCGACTTTGCTTTGGGCTTCTCTAGAAAGCCTCATACTAATGGAGATAATATTCTTTACTTATAAACTCATGATCTTCCACTAAATGAACGGACTCCTTTTCTTTTCAAGTCTTAGTCATTTTTTACTGTGTCTTCGAGGCTCAGAATAAGTATTCTTCGAAAATTGAATAGGCTAAATCTGGTAGGCTCAAACCATTGGCCCGCTAAGGTCCCAATCCATCACAAAGCCCAGCCCAATGAAACTCCCCTCCTATTCTTTTCACGGCCGTTTCCCCTGTATTCTTTGCTTCAACACTGCCACGGCCGCCGTCGCTCTCCGGCCCTTCAATCTTCTTCCTCGCTCCATCTTGAGGTACTCTTTTTCAATCTCCATCTCTGTTTTTCAAAAGCTTCAAACCTCTGTAACATTGTCGTAACTTGTAGTGATTATATTCCATACCCTAAGAAACTCAATCGAGAAAACGAAACCGACTGTTTCGGTTGAAATTCCATTTATTCTATTCGGTTGTTGCTAAGACGAGGGTGACAGAGGCCAAGGCGATTTGATTTTGTAAAGCGGCCGCAAGTTCTCTGCATTTGACGTCACCGCCGGCTTGAGCTCCAGTTAGTGGGTTTGTCGTTGAGGATGGTTGGTAGGGAGTCTTACTTTAGCTAATTTAGGGAAGAATCATGGATGAGTCTATAAGTAAGGAATGCATCTCCATTCGTATGAGGCCTTTTGGGAAACCAAAAGCAAAGCCATAAGAGGTTATGCTCAAAGTGGACAATATCATATCATTGTGGAGAGTCGTAATTCCTAACATAGTATCAAAGTTATGCCCTTAACTTATCTATGTCAATAGAATCCTCAAATGTCGAACAAAGAAGTTCTGATCCTCGAAGGTGTAGTCAAAAGTGACTCAAGTGTCGAACAAATGGTGTACTTTGTTCGAGGACTCCAGAGAAGGAGTTGAGCCTCAATTAAAGTGTAACGACCCTGATTCACCGCTAGCAGATATAGTCCTCTTTGGGCTTTCCCTTTCGGGCTTCCCCTCAAGGTTTTAAAACGTGTCTGCTAGAGGAAGGTTTCCACACTCTTATAAATTGTGTGTTGTTCTCCTCCCCAACCAATGTGGGACATCACATCAGGGGAGGTTGTTTGAGGGCTCCACCATAGGCCTCAGGGGAGGCACAGAGAAGGAGTTGAGCCTCGATTAAGGGGAGGTTGTTCGAGGGCTCCACCATAGGCCTCAGAGGAGGCTCTATAGTGTACTTTGTTCGAGGGGAGGATTGTTGGGAGGGAGTTCCACATTGACTAATTTAGGGAATGATCATGAGTTTATAAGCGAGGAATACATCTCCATTGGTATGAGGCATTTTGGGGAACCCAAAAGCAAAGCCACGAGAGTTTATGCTCTAAGTAGACAATATCATACCATTGTGGAGAGTCGTGATTCCTAATAGTCTTGCGGTTCTGGGGAGTATTTTAGAGAAGCTTGCTCTAGAGTTCTGTGCGGCCATGGGAAGATGAGGAAAGAATGGGCTTAGAATTAATAGAATCTACTTCCAAAGGAAGAATTCGTATGAATTTGATATTATGTCTGGGTTTCTAGTTTGAATGTTCATCCAATGCTTACAATTCTCTTATAATCCTTTATTTTTCGAGTATTTTGACGTTTGTTTAGTTCCTTTTTTCAGGGATATGGTATTTTTGTTGGCATTTCGTTCTCAATCGTGGGGCATATATTATAGTCACTGATCCATCAAAATTTCCTAGCTCTATGCTGCAACTAAAGGGATAACACATGTTATAGGTTCTTGCTTACCATTGTGTATGTCATCTTCCTCTCCTGAATACATCCTCAGAGGTCTTTCTATATATAAGCTCCTGACATTCATACCTAAACAATGGAAAAATGTACCTGTGAGCAATGGTAGAGAATTTATGATTACTTCTATTTTTGATTCCCTTAAAAGCTTTGCCTCTCATGGTCAATTGTCCAAAGCATTTGAAGCCTTCTCCCTCGTTCAATTGCGCGGTAGTTATAATGATTCATTTGACCTCATCGTGCAATCCATCTCCATTCTTCTTGTATCATGCACCACTTGTAGCTCACTCCCGTCAGGTAAGCAACTTCATGGTCGCATTATCTTGTCGGGTCTTGAGGAAGACTCCATTTTGGTCCCCAAGCTTGTCACATTCTACTCGAGCTTTAAACTTCTGGCCGAGGCTCATACCCTTGTCGAGAATTCTAATTTATTTCACCCCTGTCCTTGGAATCTACTCATCACATCATATGTCAGAAATGAACTTCATGAGTCAGCCATTTTAGCTTATAAGCAGATGTTGAGTAAAGGGGTCAGACCAGATAATTTCACTTTTCCCTCCATTTTGAAGGCTTGTGGTGAAACACAAAATCTGGGATTTGGTTTAGAAGTTCACAAGTGTATTAATTCTTGGTCAAATCAATGGAGTTTGTTTGTTCAGAATGCTCTGATATCTATGTATGGAAGATGTGGCGAGCTGGACACTGCACGTAACTTGTTCGACAATATGCTTGACCGGGATGCAGTATCGTGGAATTCCATGATCTCTTGTTATGCCTCCAAGGGTATGTGGAAGGAGGCATTTGAACTATTTGACATCATGCAGAGTAAATGTCTAGAAATTAACATTGTAACTTGGAATATTATAGCTGGAGGTTGCTTGCGCCTTGGTAACTTTACTCGAGCTCTTAAGTTACTGTCTCAAATGAGAAATTTTGGTATTCATTTGGACGATGTAGCAATGATAATAGGTTTAGGTGCTTGTTCCCACATTGGTGCCATTAGATTAGGGAAGGAAATTCATGGCTTTACTATTAGACATTGTTATCATAAGTCATCCACTGTTCAAAACGCTTTACTTACCATGTATGCTCGTTGTAAAGACATCACACGTGCATATATTTTGTTTCGAATAAATGATGACAAAAGTATAATCACGTGGAATTCCATGCTTTCTGGCCTCTCACATGTCGACCGGGTTGAGGATGCCCTGCGTCTGTTTAGAGAATTGTTAATATTTGGTGTAGAACCGAACTATGTGACATTTGCTAGCATTCTTCCTCTTTGTGCTCGAGTTGCAGATTTACAACATGGGAGAGAATTTCACTGTTACATTACTAAATGCCAAGATTTTCGAGATTATTTGTTGTTGTGGAATGCTTTGGTGGACATGTATGCAAGGTCGGGCAAGGTCTTAGAAGCTAAAAGAGTTTTTGATTCATTAAGCAAAAAGGACGAAGTGACGTATACTTCCCTGATTGCAGGCTATGGCATGCAAGGAGAGGGGAGGAAAGCGCTAAGGCTGTTCGAAGAAATGAAAAGTGTCGATATCAAACCAGATCATATAACTATGGTTGCTGTCCTATCAGCTTGTAGTCACTCTGGTCTTGTGAAACAGGGTGAAGTTTTATTTGCAGAGATGCAAAGTGTGCATGGGCTAAGCCCTCGTTTGGAACATTATGCTTGTATGGCAGACCTTTTTGGGAGGGTTGGTCTGTTGGACAGAGCAAAGGAGATTATCACGAGAATGCCTTATAGACCGACGTCTGCTATGTGGGCGACACTTATTGGAGCATGTTGCATCCATAGAAACACGGATATCGGGGAATGGGCTGCAGAGAAACTTCTGGAAATGAAGCCTGAACATTCTGGTTACTATGTCTTGATCGCTAACATGTATGCTGCTGCAGGTTCTTGGAGTAAGTTGGCGAAAATAAGGACTCTTATGAGAGATTATGGTGTGGCCAAAGCTCCTGGTTGTTCTTGGGTCGAAGTTGGCTCGGAATTCGTCTCGTTCTTGGTTGGGGACACTTCTAATCCTCAAGCCCTTGAATCTAAACACTTGTTAGACGGTTTGAACGATGCAATGAAACACGGTACTCTAGTGATGACAGATGATTACGATATCAGCGATGACATTTTTTGAGGAATATCAAATGGATATTTCAAATTATACTGTTTAACAAAGTTTGTTAAGTTGCAGTTGGATTCTTACTTTTCCTTTCCGATGAAGCTCGGTTTAGACGTTTAGTTTGGTTCTCGTCTTACGAGGCCGATCGGGATGCCAGCTGACCAGGTATGTCGGTTTTTATCCTACAAGCTAATGGTATTTTCCTTGTTTTGCATGATATATGAATTCCAATGCCTTTTCAGGCTAGCAGCGAGTTGAGCATGGACTTGCTTCTGCAGAACAGGATAGAAGCTGGCATCACCAATTGTAAGTATCCTTTGCATGTATATTGAGATGTGTACTTGGGAGCTTTTAAGAACATACCTATTTTTAGAATGAATTTATGATCATGTAGTTGTTGAAGATTAGAGCTTGTTGTGACTTGTGAAAAAAACTGAAACACTTTGGATTTATTATAATGGTTTGTAGGGGTGCTCGTGGGTTGGATCGGGGCGAGTTATGACATCTTTTTAGACCTAACCCAATTGTTCAGGTTATAAATTTTTTAATCCAGCTCAATCCAACCATAAATTTTTTTTGAGTTAGGTTGTTTCCAGTGATTTATTCAAATTTTTTATTTTTTTTAAAGTAAAATATTAGTTTGTAGTCAAAAGAGTACTAATAAAAATAAAATAAATACATGTATATATGATTGCATTGTAGGCAAAATATTATTTTAAAATTAACAATAAATTTGGGTCGGTTCGGTTCAGTTTAACCAAATAAATTCATAACTAGGTTGAGTTGGGTTGATCGAGTTTTTTAGGTCATTGGATTTTTTTCGAACCCCCTGACTCTTTAAACAATAGAATGCATTACTATCAGTTACAAATGTCAGAGTAGGATTGTAACTCTATTCTTGAGTTGGTCGGGTTGATTGAGTTAGTAAGGTTGACCCAACAAAAAAATGTTTGCAAAGTGAACTGATTTTTCGATTTTTCGATTCAATCAAACTTAAACCGAAAAAAGTTCTAACCCAATCTAACTTTTATGGTTTAGGTTGGGTAGTCTCGGGTAGTCAAGTTATCGGATCATATGAACATTTTTTTTAGAACAACTTAAATCGAAAAAGAAACCCAATCTAACTTTTATGGTTTAGGTTAGGTAGTCCCGGTTAGTCAAGTTATCGGATTATATGAACACTTTTTTTAGGACAACTTAAATCGAAAAAGGTTCTAACTCAATCTAACTTTTATGGTTTAGGTTGGGTAGTCTCGGTTAGTCAAGTTATCGGATCATATGAACATTATTTTTAGAACAACTTAAACCGAAAAAGGTTCTAACCCAATCTAACTTTTATGGTTTAGGTTGGGTAGTCCCGGTTAGTCAAGTTATTGGACCATATGATCACTTTTTTTTAATATAAATGCTAGAAAGTCTAGGGGTAGATTCAAAGTATATTTTCCCATATTCATGATGTACTTTTTGACACACAAGAACTTTAGCTTTTTAATTTGAAAAAGTCAAAAAAGATTTGAAGGTTGCATGGTTTTGCAGATCAGGCTGCATCATTTAATAAGTAGCCACTAGCCATAGATTCTTTTTATTTTTTGAACTTTATGGAACCTGCTTTGATGATGAAGATGCAACTTATTAAAGGCAATTCATATTTCTATGAGTAATTATTTCACTCTTTTAGATTATGCAGCGTTTGTTAAGTTCAATGAATAAGTTAGTCGTACGAGAATAAGTTAGTCGTACGAGAATTGATCTTTGCAGGCAATCTCGACCCAGTTTTTAGCCTTGAGTCACGTTTCAAGAGAAAACGTTCTTATAAAACATAAGAGGAAATAAGTTGAAAATAGTTTGAGAGAAAGTATCATATATGTCGATTGCATTGAAAATATGTTGGCAAGAGAATTTACAACACTGGTATAATCTAGTTATAGCCTTATCTCTCGGTTGATCTGAATTTTGTACAAGATGTTATCACTAGCTAACGAGCTTTGATAAAAACTTAGATCGTTGGGCCGAGGATTATGAATGTCTTATTACTAGCTAACGAGCTTTAAGAGATTAGTAAGTTAGCAAGAGTTTCGTTGGGCTAATGTTGAAAAATTAGAAGATGACTAGTAGGAACTCTAAAAGAAAAAAGGGATAGAATAGTAGAACCTAAGTGCTAGTTTATAAGAATCTATGATAGATTTATAGCGCTTGGGTATGAGTAGGAGCTCGCCAATGAAACATAAGAGGAAATAAGTTGAAAACAGTTTGAAAGAAAACATCATATATGTCGATTGCGTTGAAAATATGTTGGCAAGAGATTTACAACACTTGGTTTGGGAGGTTTGGTATAATCTAGTTATAGCCTTATCTCTCGGTTGATCTGCATTTTGTATAAGAAGATGTTATCACTAGCTAACGAGCTTTAATAAAAGCTTAGATGGTTGGGTTGATGATTATGAATGTCTTATCACTAACTATATATGTTGGCAAGAGAGTTTACAACACTTGGTTTGGGAGGTTTGGTATAATCTAGTTATAGTCTTATCTCTCGGTTGATCTGAATTTTGTACAAGGAGATGTTATCGCTAGCTAACGAGCTTTATAAAAGCTTAGATCGTTGGGCTGAGGATTATGAGTGTCTTATCACTAGCTAACGAGCTTTAAGAGATTAGTAAGTTATCAAGAGTTCGAAAGTAAGAGCTAAAGCTAGATCTTGTTTTGTAGCGTTCCTCTGGTTTTGTAGCGCTCCTTGAGGAACGACGTCACCTTGAACATTAGCAACATGCCCATAAGCACGGTAGTCATGTATCTAGTGAAATGAATATTTGTGTTAACTAACTCTCGGTTTGTTTACACTGATATTTACTTTTTTTGTCTTCATTTTATGAGATTTAGTCGTGTAAGTCAAGACAAGTGTTATCATTTGTCTCCTATTCAAATTTGGCCAAAAATCAAAATTTTAAACAATCGACACAAGTAAAAATAACCCATTCTTTATTAGGTTGGAAATGATGGAAGTGGGTCGAGAAAAACGAGAAAAATATATTGTGAACGTGAAGTATACGAAAAGAAAAATAAAAGGCGAGTTTTGCAAAATAATGCAATAAGAATGAGATTGATCGCCTTTTTGGACGAAATCAACGAGATTCTCAAATTTAGGGTTTGTCTTTATTCCCATTTTTTAGTTTGGTAAACATTGGAGAATAAAGTAGGTACAATATTTTATTCTCTTTCATTATTAGTAAACGAACCCTAATTTTTAAGCTAATATGACAATTTGTTCTCGTTTTGAAAATAAATATGAATCACGTGAATATTTTTTATGATTAAAAATAAAGCTACGATCAGCAATAAATATGTGCAGTATAAACTAATAAACCATTAAATTTTCAGAATTTGTCTCTTTATCGAAGTTTCATATTTTCATTACGCATTCCGAGATTTCTTATAAAAGCAAAACTCTTTCTATCATTTGACGTTAAGAAAATGACGTTTTAAAAGATTTGGATTTATTCTCTAAACCCAAATAATTTTTTTAAAAAAGTTAAACGATACACGAACCATTGTGGACCTATATATAGCAGGCTCGATAGAAAAGTGATCGATGTTCGATGTATCTGGTAGGGACAAAATAGGAATATTTGAAAGCATTATAAAGGAATATAAGGATAAAGTTAAGCCTTAAAATATTAAAGGGCAAAAAGGGAAATATAAAAATTATCCTCTCGAGCATATTTATCCCGATATATATAAACTATAAATATCGATTAGTCAAATATACGAACAAAATCAATCGACCATGTCTTAAGCACATTTAATAAAAAACTGGTTGAAAGAAAAACTTCATAATTTCTTTTTTGCTTTTTAACTTTTATTATTTTAATATTATAATACAAATTTTATTATTTAATAATTAATTACTCTTTTAATAATAATTAATTAAAAAATTTAGAAAGCGAAAAAGCCGACTTACAAATTAGAAATGTTTATTTTATTATTATTATTAATATATATTATTTATTTAAGGTAAAATATAAAAAAAAAAAAAAACTTTTTAAAAGTTTAATTAATATATTTTAATTTTTTAAAAAAATTAAAAATATGATTTAATTTAAAATAAACTCTTAAATTTTTAAAACAATTTTTAAAAAATTAAAAATATATTTACGGTAAAAAAAATACCCATGAAAATTTAAAAGCAGTGTTAATGCATTTAACCTTTATAAAAAAATTTAAAAAATGTTTTTACCGTCTATATATGGACGGAAACCATATAATCATTTTTAAACTTTTTATTGTTATTTTTGAATGTTTGCGAATATTTATCGTTCATATATTAATGGTTTTTAACTTTTTAAAAAACGGAAATTTTTTTATAAAAAATTCAAGAGTAATAATAAAATTTTGAAAGTTTATTTATATATATATATATATATATATTTTAAGTTAATATTATTTTTGAAATAAAATACTATTTTTCTAAAATTTAAGAATATGATTTTAATCGGATATTATTAAAAAAAAAATTAAAATTCATAAATATTTTTTACATAAAATATAGAGTTGACCTAATAATAAATAAATAAATATATATATATATATATACACACGTAAACAAAATTCATAATACCTTTATTCTTATTTTATATTGTTTAAAGGAATCTTTCTAGAAAAAAATAAAAAAAATAAAAACAAAAATGGGTCAAATTATACAGTGAAGGTGACATAAGTGACTTTTTACATATGTGACTAATAATATATATATTTTTAAAAAAATAATTTTATACTATAAAAAAAATGAATCATTTAATTTATTTATAGATTTTATGTTATTAACCCTAAACTCTAAATAATATATATATATATATATATATATATATATATTATTAAAAAATAATTAATTATTTAATTTATGGTTTGGCTGTCCGTACCATTACTTCTGATCCTGATGTGGAACGAACTCCTTTTCTTCCCTTCCTATTTATTCGCTGTAATCAGACTCACCTCTTTATCCATGAGACGGAATTGACGGACTATTCAATCCTGTAACTCAATCACCTTCTTTCTTTCACCTATTGATTCGTAAACTAAGACTCAACAAGAATGAGATGGATGACAATGTGTTGCTATATATATATATATTATAAAATAATGAATCATTTAATTTATTTTATAGATTTTATGTGTCTTTTATATATTTTAAAAAATTATGAAATTAAATAGTGTGTGTATATATATATATATAGTGAATATTTATAAAGTAAAAATAAATTTAAATTGGTTCGATTCAATACCATCTAATTTTAAAGAATTTACAAAATTTTCATCTATTTGAACGTAACACAACTCAAATAAGTTCATAATCCAACTCATAAATCGAGTTTTCAGGTCGTTACATTTTCAAACATTGATATAAATGTAAGACTCCGATCCATTAATATCATGATTGGATCGCTCAGGAGATATAAATTAGTCTACTTTATTAATTTTTTTTAAACCAATATCAAATTTAACGGTTTGTATTATTAAATTCATAGAATTTCATGACATAAATTAAGGATGAAATTTGGAAGAATTTTTCTCGAATTTAATATATTAAATAAAATATTTTAATTCAATGTTTATTAAAGAACTTACTTAGAAATAAAAATTTATGGTTGGATTGTATTAAATTTTTATTATTTAATAATTTTCGTTTTGATTGAAAAAATTTACAACCCGAACAATTGAGTCAAGTTTATATCAACTCAAAGACACTTGGTTTATATATATATATATATATATAAATATAAATTATATTTGAAAATGAATAAATAAATATTTTAAAAAATAACATTTTACTTTTATTAAATAAAACACTGCCCCTTCTCCCTCGTCGTCATGCAGCGCCTATCAATTGAAATCCCAAAACCCCACAAACAATAACAAACCACTGATTAATATCACTCCCCAGCCGTCTCTGCCAAACCCCATTTCCCCAATTTCTAATGGCTTCGCTCTCCTATGTGCTATCTCACTCATCCCATGTTCTTTCGCCTCAAACACCGCCCATTGAGTCCAATCCCAAATACATCTTATACTCCTCCTCCGCCCAATGCCGACATCCCATTTCGCTATTACGTTCTAAGCTTAACAGGTATGAATTTACTCGATCTGGACTTGTTTTTTTCTCTCTTTGTGTGTTGTGGAAACTGGATTTGTTTAGATGGGTTGAAATTAAGAACTGAAATCGAACTGGGTTTGTTTTGGTTTTTTGTTTAGAGCACTGGAAGATCTGTTGGGGTTTGGTTGTGGGTTCTTCTTTGGCTGTTTTCGATCCTGAGAGTTTGTTTGGCGTTTACCCATTGAAGTTTTTCTTGAACATTTCTTCTCTATTGTGTTTTTAACCATTTTTTCTTTCAATTTCTCCTTGTTTTGCTCTCTTATGCTTGTAGTGTTCTTTCTTTTCTCTGATTTAAACATGTGGATGAGTTGTTTGGGTGGAATTTTTTGGTTGAGGATTGTTTTGTTGTAATTTAGCGGTGTTTTGGAATGCGCTGTGTAACGGTTGATTCGTTAGGAATCATGAATCTCCACGATGGTATGATATTGTCCACTTTGAGTATAAGCTCTCGTGGCCTTGCTTTGGGCTTCCCCGAAAGGTCTCGTGCCAATGGAGATGTATAACTTATAAATCTCCACAATGGTATGATATTGTCCACTTTGAGCCTAAGCTCTCGTAGCTTTGTTTTGGGCTTCCTTATTAGGAATCACGAATCTCCACGATGGTATGATATTGTCCACTTTGAGCATAAGCTCTCGTGGCTTTGCTTCGGGCTTCTCCGAAAGGCCTCGTGCTAATGGAGATGTATTCCTTACTTATAAACCCATGCATGAGGTGAAGTTGGGCCGTTCTCAGCTAGCAGAACGTTTGTATCCTGCAGCTACTGTCATTTCATTGATAAAAATCACTTGGGTAAAGCTTTTCAGGAAATTTTAATGCTTGCGTAATTTGCTAGATGGGTTTTTTTTGGCTTTCACCTGGGAGACCTGGGTTCAATTTTGGGCAATGGAAAACTTGGTACCATTTTCTAGGATATTTGGAATTTATCCATAATCCATCTCGTTTGTATTTTATTGTGAGATCCCACATCGGTTGGGGAGGAGAACGAAACATTCTTTATAAGGGTGTGGAAACCTCTCCCTACCAGACGCTTTTTAAAAAACGTGAGGCTAATGGTGATACGTAATGGGCCAAAGCGGACAATATCTACTAGTGGTGGGCTTGAGCCGTTACAAATGGTATCAAAGCCAGACACCGGGCGATGAGTTAGTGAGGAGTCTGAGTCCCGAAGGGGGTGCGGACACGAGGCGGTGTGCCAGCAAGGACGCTGGGCCCTGAAATGGGGTGGATTGTGAGATCCCACATCGGTTGGGGAGGAGAAGGAAGCATTTTTTATAAGGGTGTAGAAACTTCTTCCTAGCAGTGCTTTTTAAAAACCGTGAGGCTAATGGTGATACGTAATGGGCCAAAGCGGACAATATCTGCTAGCGATGGGCTTGAGCTGTTACAAATTGTTTCAAAGCCAGACATCGGGCGATGAGTCAGCGAGGAGGCTGAGCTCTGAAGGGGGGCAGACACGAGGCGGTGTGCCAGCAAGGACACTGGGCCCTGAAATGGGGTGGATTGTGAGATCCCATATCGGTTGGGGAGGAGAATGAAACATTCTTTATAAGGTGTGGAAACCTCTCCCTAACAAACGCGTTTTAAAAACCTTAAGGGGAAACCCGAAAGGGAAAGCCCTAAAAGGACAATATCTGTTAGCGATGGGTTTGGGTCGTTACAGTTGAATTATATTATCTAGTCAATACGTTATCTACTTGCAAAGCTTTTACACGACATCGTCTAAATGCTTTTTGAATAATGAGAACGGTACGTTTTATGTTACAGAATGGCCCTTGTCGGTCAGCGGTTAAGAAGGGGGACGCAAAGGAAACAAATATGTGCTTCCATTGCAGGTCCATTGATTGCTTTCTATTTCATTAATTGTTGAAGTCATGCATTTACTCAGTCATTTCATGTTTTTTCACTTCTTAGCAGACGTCTCGTTGGAAAAATCCACGGAAAATGTTCAACTTCCCAAGGGTGATGTTTGGTCCGTCCATAAATTCGGTGGTACCTGTGTCGGTAACTCAGAACGAATTAAGAACGTTGCTGAAGTTATAGTTAGTGATGATTCAGAGATGAAATTGGTGGTCGTCTCTGCAATGTCGAAAGTGACGGATATGATGTATGACCTCATTAACAAGGCTCAATCACGAGACAAGTCTTATGAATCTGCCTTAGATGCTGTTCGGGAAAAGTATAAATCAACGGCACACGATTTGCTTGATGGGGAAGAACTGGCCAGTTTCTTATCACAGTTGCATCATGATATTGATAATCTGCTGGCTATGCTTCAAGCAATTTATATTGGTAAGTAGGTATACTCTTACATCATTGATTTCGCATTGTTCGGTGGACGATATGATACCATTGTGAAGATATGTAGAGGATCGTTGTAGAAAATTGAGCTTAATTTATTTCTAGTATCTCCATAGCGTACACCACTGTTAATGAAGGGCTTAGCGAGAACTGGTTCAAGTCATGATGGCTACGTACCTAAGATTTAATATATAGAATTCTTTGATGAAAATCTCTCTGAAAATAAGTAATTTAGTCTGATTTTGATCCCCGTGTTGTCGTTGGGCGTTCTTTTCTTCCCGACTAGTTGACCTTTCATGGTAGAAAGTACATTGACCCGTGACTTGCTTCATATCATCTTGCAGCTGGTCATGCCATGGAATCCTTTACTGATTTTGTTGTAGGACATGGAGAATTGTGGTCCGCTAGTTTGTTGTCGGCTGTTATTAGACAGGTATGGCACGTGTTTTTCGTTCTATTTGTTAATGCAACTTGCGAATCTGTTACGATATGCGATACTGATCCTTTCAAGTGTTTCGTTAGAGGGGGTTTGATTGCAAGTGGATGGATACAAGGGAAGTTTTGATAGTAAATCCCACTTCTTCAAATCAAGTTGATCCCGACTTTTCGGAATCTGCTAGAAGACTTGAGCGATGGTATTCCAAAAACTCGGCCAAGATAATCATTGCAACCGGTTTTATTGCGAGTACACATCAAAACATACCCACTACTTTAAAGAGAGATGGGAGTGACTTTTCTGCTGCGATAATGGGTGCTCTATTAACGTCTCGGAGAGTCACTATTTGGACCGATGTCGATGGTGTTTATAGTGCAGATCCGAGGAAAGGTATATGTCGTACTTTTGTGCTTAACTCGTAATTATATGAAACATTTAAGTACATTATACTCGAAATCTCTATGCTTGTATTTTAAAACGTTCGGATGCTTTATACTAGAACTTTAGTGGTTATATAGATCCAGGTTCGGTCTCGTCTTTTAATACATCTGCCCTGTTTATTGCAAATTTAATCTCATTGAAGTAGCAATGTTGCTATTTGAGGATTGTCGGGATGGAGTCCCACATTGGCTAATTTTGGGAATGATCATGGGGTTCTAAGTAAGGAATACATCTCCATTGGTATGAGACCTTTTGGGGAAGCCCAAAGCAAAGCCACGAGAGCTTATACTCAAAGTGGATAATACCATACCATTGTGGAGATCCGTGATTCCTAACATGGTATCAGAGCCATGCCCTTAATTTAGCCATGTCTATAGAATCCTCAAGTGTCGAACAAAGAAATTGCTAGCCTCGAAGGTGTAGTCAAAAGTGACTCATGTGTCGAACAAAGGGTGTACTTTGTTCGAGGGCTCCAGAGAAAGGAGTCGAGCCTCGATTAAGGGGAGACTGTTCGAGGGCTACATAGACCTCAGGGGAGGCTCTATGGTGTACTTTGTTCGAAGGGAGGATTGACGGGATGGAGTCCTACATGGGCTAATTTAGGGAATGATTATGAGTTTATAAGTAAGGAATACATCTCCATTGGCATGAGGCCTTTTGGGGAAGCCCAAAGCAAAGCCACGAGAGCTTACGCTCAAAGTGGACAATATCATACCATTGTGGAGATCCGTGATTCCTAACATGGTATCAGAGCCATGCCCTTAATTTAGCCATGTCTATAGAATCTGTCGAACAAAGAAATTGCTAGCCTCGAAGGTGTAGTCGAAAGTGACTCATGTGTCGAACAAAGGGTGTACTTTGTTCAAGGGCTCCAGAGAAAGGAGTCGAGCCTCGATTAAGGGGAGGTTGTTCGAGGGCTACATAGACCTCAGGGGAGGCTCTATGGTGTACTTTGTTCGAAGGGAGGATTGTCGGGATGGAGTCCCACATTGACTAATTTAGGGAATGATCATGAGTTTATAAGTAAGGATTACATCTCTATTGGTATGAGGCCTTTTGAAGAAGCCCAAAGCAAAGCCACGAGAGCTTACGCTCAAAGTGAACAATATCATACCATTGTGGAGATCCGTGATTTCGAACACATTATACTCTAAATCTCTATGCTTGTATTTAAAAACGTTCGGATGCTTTATATTAGAACTTTAATCTCATCAAAGCAGCAATGTTGCTATATCATGAGGTTTATTTCTTGTGCAGTTAAGGAAGCAGTTGTTTTAAAGACATTGTCCTATCAAGAGGCCTGGGAGATGGTAAGTCGAGTTGTTGTATTCGATAATGAATATCGAACTCTGCTTCGGTCGCTAACATATATTATATTGACGTGCAGTCGTATTTTGGTGCAAATGTTTTACATCCTCGTACGATTATTCCAGTAATGCAATATGACATACCGATTATCATAAGGAACATTTTCAATCTATCTGCACCTGGAACAACGATCTGCCGTCAAACAGTTGACGAGGAAAGCGAGAGTCTAGTGTCTTTTGTTAAAGGATTTGCAACTATCGACAATGTTGCGCTTATAAACGTTGAAGGGTGAGTTTAATTCGTCGTTAGCTATAAGTATGTCTTCCTTACTGATATCGTGATCTCATTTCCGTACCTCGCCCCCCAATTTTTCTCCAGAACTGGAATGGCTGGTGTCCCGGGTACCGCCAATGCCATTTTTGGTGCTGTTAAAGATGTAGGAGCTAATGTTATTATGATTTCTCAGGTGATTCGATATAACCTCTTCTTTTTTGACTTTGATCTAGACTTTGTTGTATGATGCTTATACGAGGAGGTTTATGCAGGCAAGTAGTGAACACTCTGTGTGTTTTGCGGTGCCCGAGAAGGAAGTAAAAGCTGTTGCCGAGGCATTGAAATCTAGATTCCGTCAAGCCTTAGAGGCTGGGCGCCTTTCGCAGGTAATTAATTGTTTTGACTCGAGGAGTCAGATTTTCTTTCCTTCTACATGTTTCGTGCATACCAAAAAGTTCATACTTTTCCTTCCTTCCCGAGTGTGGGGATAATTTATTTCTTTGAACAATGAAAAAGATCAATCTTGTGAGATCTCACATCGGTTGGGGAGGAGAACGAAACATTTTTTATAAGGGTGTGGAAACCTCTCCCTATTAGACGCATTTTAAAAACCTTGAGGGAAAACCCAAAGAGAACAATATCTGCTAGCGGTGAGCTTGAGTTGTTACAAATGGTATCAGAGCTAGATTCCGGGCGGTGTGCCAGCGAGGAGGCTGAGCCCCGAAGGGGGTATGACACGAGAGGTGTGCCAACAAGGACGCTGGGTCCCAAAGGGAGTGGATTGGGGGGTCCCACATCAATTGGAGAAGGGAACGAGTGTCAGCGAGGACGCTGGGCCCCGAAGGGGGTGGATTGTGAGATCCCACATCGGCTGGGGAGGAGAACGAAGCATTCTTTATAGGGTGTGGAAACCTCTCCCTAGTAGACGCATTTTAAAAACCTTGAGAGGAAGTCCGAACGGGAAAGTCCAAATAAGGACAATATCTGCTAGTGGTGGGCTTGGGCTGTTACAAATGATATCAGAGCCAAACACCAGTTGATGTGCCAGCGAGGAGGTTGAGCCCCGAAGGGGGGTGGACACGAGGCGGTGTGCTAGCAAGGACGTTGGGCCCCGAAGGGGGTGGATTGTGAGATCCCACATCGGTTGGGGAGGAGAATGAAACATTCTTTATAAGGATATGGAAACCTCTCCTTAGTAGATGCGTTTTAAAACCTTGAAGGAAAGCCCGGAAGGTAAATCCAAAGAGGACAATATCGGCTTGGGCTGTTACATCCAAAAATCGAGCCACGATTTATACCAAGTTTTTCTGTATTATTTTATTTTATTTTATTTAATAAGTAACCAAGTTTTTCTCGAGTACCGTGAAAGAAAACTATAATATAATATGATCCTCAGGTCGCAGTCGTTCCGAACTGTAGCATTTTGGCAGCGGTCGGACAGAGAATGGCGAGTACTCCTGGAGTCAGTGCCACCCTTTTCAATGCACTGGCAAAGGTCACAAATTACTTATTCACTTAGTTATGTTGTGTAATTTATTTTCTCTACATGAATAATGATGGTAAGTTACAATGCAGGCTAACATAAATATCCGTGCTATTGCCCAAGGCTGCACGGAATACAACATTACTGTAGTCGTTAGGCGAGAAGATTCTATAAAAGCCTTGAGAGCCGTGCACTCGAGATTTTACCTGTCAAGGACAACGATTGCAATGGGGATCATCGGACCTGGACTTATTGGTGCCACGTTACTTGAGCAGCTAAAGGATCAGGTGATCTTTATGAACGTAATCCTTTATTAATCTGGGTTTTATTTCGAAGTTATTTTACCTTTGTGGGGCTATCGAAATCCATGTGGATAATTGCCACATGTCCCGTGTCCATGGTTGGGAAGGCAGTAGACCAACCAAAGTTTTCCATCGGTATGCTCCAAAATTTGGTCGCCTGTCACATCGGTTGGGGAGGAAAACGAAACATTCTTTATAAGGGTGTGGAAACCTCTCCCTAGTAGTCACGTTTTAAAAACTTTGAGGGAAAGCCCAAAGAGGACAACATCTGCTAGCAGTGGGCTTGGAAAGGGGCGCGAAACATTCTTTATAAGGGTGTGGAAACCTCTTCCTAAAGAGAGCCAGATACGGGCGGTGTGCCAACAAGGACGCTGAGTCCTAAAGGGGAGTGGACACCAAGCGGTGTGCGAGTGAGGACGCTGGGCCCCGAAAGGGGGTGGACACCGGGTGGTGTGCCAGCTAGGACGCTGGGCTGTGAAGGGGGGTGGATTGTGAGATCCTACATCGATTGGAGAGGGGAATGAAACATTCTTTATAAGGGTGTGGAAACCTCTCCCTAGCAGATGCGTTTTAAAAACCTTGAGGGGAAGCTTGAAAGGGAAAGCTTAAAGAAGACAATATCTGCTGGCGGTGGGCTTGGTCTGTTACAAATGGTATCAGAGCCAGACACCGGGCGATGTGCCAGCGAGGAGGCTGAGCCCCGAAGGAAGTGGACATGAGGCGGTGTGCCAGCAAGGACGCTGGGCTCCGAAGGGGGTGCATTGGTCATTGAAGTGTTCATTTTGAGTCCTAACATGTTTATAAGAATTGTTCTTTGGCAGGCATCCGTTCTCAAAGAAGACTTCAACATCGATTTGCGTGTCCTGGGAATTATTAGCTCCAAAAGCATGCTTTTGTGCGACGAGTAAGTTTAAAACTCGATTTCGATTCCTTTCATTATTTGTACTGTATAGGGTTATTCACGATTCCATTACTATTTGCCATTATGATGTGCGTGTGTTACGTGGATGTACTCGAGAAAGGTCGTTCTCCTGAACGTGTTATCTTCTTCTGATGTTCTAAAATTTCGAACGTAGAGTAGGCTTGTTCCTTACTATCATCCTCTGTATTTTTACGTTCTTGTCTCTACGTTTTCTATGCATCAATTTTCTCGTTGATCCTTGGCGTTCTCACGCTCGATGCTCTCCACGAATCCCTTCGTAATCGAAACGCTTTTTTGGTTAATGCCCATTGGAGATGTAAAGTTTGGCGCTGTTTCGTTTAATACTCGATTTAATTATTTATGATATGTGATTGTAGGGGAGTTGACTTAACTAATTGGAGAGAACTTCAAGGTGAGAGAGGCGAAACGGCAGATATGGAACGGTTCGTGCAGCATGTGCATCAAAATCATTTTATTCCGAACACCGTTTTGGTCGATTGCACGGCCAATCCTGATATTGCTAGCCATTACTACAACTGGCTTCGAAGAGGAATTCATGTCATTACTCCAAATAAAAGGGCTAACTCGGGACCGCTCGATCAGGTACCTTCTATATGGAAATTACTTCTCTTACCCTTCACGTCCCTTTCGAAACGAAACGTATTGACAGCTATAGAATGCAAAGGTTTTTAGTTTCTGGGTCTTTCCTGTTCGGTACGGCTTTGGTTAACAGAAAATTTCAGACTCGAGAATGCGATGAAATCACGAATGATTAAACCGTGTGGTTTATGTTACATTGCAAATTACTGTTTCGAATGTGCCATACTAATTCTTTGGTTACATCTTTGCTGTTCAATCCAGTATTTGAAGTTGAGAGCTCTTCAACGACAGTCGTATACTCATTACTTTTACGAAGCTACGGTTGGAGCCGGTCTTCCGATCATTAGCACGCTACGTGGTTTGCTCGAAACCGGAGACAAAATATTACGTATTGAAGGCATCTTCAGGTTACTTGTCCTCTCTTTGAATAAAGTTTTGCTTTATATTTTCTTCACTTAACATAATTGTCCCCATACTGCTAGGGTGTATGACTATTTTATCCGGACCCAAGTACCATAGCTTTGTTCGCTCGAAGGGCGTTTTTTCGTGCTAGGTGAGGGTGCGAGAGAAATGACAGAAGTTTTAGGAATTGAAAGAGGTGTTCGAGTAATGTTTAGTCCCACGTTAGTGTAATAGTCCAAGCCCACCGCTAGCAGATATTGTCTTCTTTGGGCTTTCCCTCAAGGTTTTTAAAACACGTCTGCTAGGTGAGGGAGAGGTTTCCACACCCTTATAAAGAACATTTCGTTCCCCTCTCCAATCGATGTGGGATCTCACAATCCACCCCCCTTCGGGACCCAACGTCCTAGCTAGCATACCGCTCGGTGTCCACCCCTTTTCGGGGCCCAGTGTCCTAGCTGGCACACCGCCCAGTGTCCACCCCCTTTCGAGGTCCAACGTCCTCGCTCACACACCGTTTGGTGTCCACTCCCCTTTGGGACTCAGTGTCCTTGTTGGCACACCGCCCGGTGTCTGGCTCTCTTTAGGAAGGAGGTTTCCACACCCTTATAAAGAATGTTTCGTGCCCCTCTCCAAGCCTACCGCTAGTAGATGTTGTTCTCTTTGGGCTTTCCCTTTCGGGTTTCCCCTCAAGGTTTTTAAAACGTGTCTGTTGTGGAGAGGTTTCCACACCCTTATAAAGAATGCTTTGTTCCCCTCTCCAATCGATGTGACAAAGCCCTTTTTTTATTGCACTCTTGATCTTCTTTTTACTTGACCGGAGGCCCTTGGTTGAGTCGGCTCCCTTTCGTAGACTTTCTTTTTTGTAGGTTTATGTATCTTTTTCCTTTTTCTCAATGAAAATTCGGTTTTTCATACCCCAAAAAAACGTCAATATAGACCGTGCATACAAATTTATACTTGATGTGTGTTAGTATTTCCGACAAAACTGCCTTCTCTTTCCAATATCTTAATATTTCCCTAAGAAGCAGTGCTCGGACTTGAATGTCGAAGAAGATTTATTTCTCGATCGTCATTGAAAATGTTCGTATAAAAAAGTCTAAGCACACTTAACAACCCTTAATATGTTGCATTCTATCTAGAAGGGATAGGCTCCTTGCATTCCTATAATTTGACAGTCTTTGCTTTCATGTTATTTTCTGCTGCAGTGGGACATTGAGTTACATCTTCAACAACTTTACGAGCGGTAAATCGTTTAGCGACATCGTGTCCGAAGCAAAACAAGCGGGTTATACCGAGCCCGATCCAAGAGATGACTTATCCGGAACCGATGTTGCCAGAAAGGTAAACACGTGTTCTGAATCGCCTGTGTAAAATCCGAAAACATATGTTCTGAATCGCCCGTGTAAAATTTGTTTATGCTTTAAGTTTCATTCGTGTTTCAGGTGATCATTCTTGCAAGAGAATCGGGTTTGAAACTCGAACTAGCCGATATCCCCGTGGAAAACCTCGTGCCAGAGCCGTTAAGAGTATGGCTAAATGGATATGTTTAACCATTTAATGCTTAAATTTTGTAGTCCATTGTTGACTTGGACCTCTAATGTACTATAGGCCAGTGCGTCGGCTGAGGAGTTCATGCAACAATTGCCACGGTTCGATGTCGAGCTGACGAGGAAACGACAGGAGGCTGAGAATGCTGGGGAAGTGAGTATCTCTACAAAATAGTTCTGGTAGTTACTTACTGTTAAGGAATCTGCTAGGTTCAACTTGTACTTTAGGCTGCTGTGAGTTGGTCTTTGTTGAACCAAAAAATGTGCATATCCATGGTTTTCGTGAGCATACGTAAAGTTACATGCATTACGTATCGGTTGGAGAGGGGAACGAAGCATTCTTTACAAGGGTGTGGAAACCTCTCCCTAGCATACGTGTTTTAAAAACCTTTAGGGGAAGCTCGGTAGGGAAATCCCAAAGAGGACAATATCTGCTAGCGGTGGGGCTGGGCTGTTACAAATGGTATCAGAGCCAGACACCGGGCGATGTGTTAGTGATAACGCTGGGCCCCAATAGGGGTGGATTGTGAGATCCCATATTGGTTAGAGAGGGGAACATAGCATTCTTTTTAAGGGTGTGGAAACCTCTCCCACATCGGTTGGAGAGGGGAATGAAGCATTCCTTATAAGGGTGTGGAAACCTCAGACAATATCTGCTAGCGGTAGGCTTGGACTGTTACGAATAGTATCAGAGTTAGACACTGGGCGGTGTGCGAGCGAGGACGCTTGGGCCTTTAACGGGGTGGATTGTGAGATCCCACATTGGTTAGAGAGGGGAACGAAGCATTCCTTGTAAGGGTGTGGAAATCTCTCCCACATCGGTTGGAGAGGGGAACGAAGCATTCCTTACAAGGGTGTGGAAACCACTCACTAGCCTACGTGTTTTAAAAACCTAAAGGGGAAGCCCGGTAGAGAAAGCCCAAAGAGGACAATATCTGCTAGCGGTAGGTTTGGGCTGTTACAAATAGTATCAGAGTTGGACACTGGGGCGGTGTGCCAACGAGGACACTAAGCCCTCAATTGGGTGGATTGTGAGATCCCACGTCGGTTGGAGAGGGGAACGTAACATTCGGGTGTGAAAACCTCTCCCATATCGGTTGGAGAGGGGAACGAAGCATTCCTTATAAGGGTGTGGAAACCTCTCCCTAGCAGATGCATTTGAAAAACCTTGAGAGGAAGTCTGGAAGGGAAAACTCAAAGAGGACAATATCCGTTAACTGTAGGCTTGGGTTGTTACAAATTCTATCAGAGCTAGATACCGGGCAGTGTGCTAGCATAAACGCCGGGACCCCAAAGGGGATGAACTGTGAGATCCTACATAGGTTGGAGAGAGGAACGAAACATTCCTTGCAAGGGTGTGGAAACCTCTCCCTAGTAGACGCGTTTTAAAACCTTGTGGGGAAGCCCGAAAGGGAAAGCCCAAAAAAGAACAAGAACGATCACCTTATCAGTATCGTAGCTCTGTCTCTGTATTTGACTACCTGGATTCTCTTTTATCTGGTGTTCATGTAAACCCCGTATTATTTTCTAAAGGTGTTGCGATACGTCGGAGTGGTCGATGTCGAAAATCAAAGAGGCTTCGTCGAGATGCAAAGGTACAAGAACGATCACCCATTTGCACAACTTTCAGGATCCGACAACATCATCGCTTTCACCACGACGAGGTACAGAACTCAGCCTTTAATAGTTCGGGGACCGGGCGCCGGGGCTCAAGTGACAGCAGGTGGGATCTTCAGTGACATCTTGAGGCTAGCATCTTACCTTGGTGCTCCATCATAATCCCATCCTTATTAGTTTCCTAGTCTCTATGTTCTCTTTTGGTTGTTGGGACGGTCTCTTTTGCCTTGTGTCTTTTTTGTTTGCAATGTAGGTTCTTCTATGTTGGGAATTTTAATTCTTAATAAAATCGAGCTTGTTTTATCTTTTTTTTCGCTCGGGTTCGACAATTATATTATTGAGAATCGAACTATTAGGGGTGTACATGGATTTGATCGGGTTGGAAAAAAATGTTGGACCAACCGGACATTTGGGGTTGGTTGAGTTGGTGGCCCGAGCAATTTGAATAGAGTTTACAACCTAATCAGTCAAGTTGGGTTAAATTTTTGAGTTCTCCTTTTTTAATTATTTAAAAAATTCTAAAAAAAAAAAAAAGGTAAGATTGAGTTGACCCGACAAAAAAAATGTCAACTCATGAATAAATTATGAGATCAACCCTATTTTTGGGTCGATCGAGTTGACCCGACAAAAAAAATGTCAACTCACGAGTAGATTATGAGATCCCACATCGGTTGGGGAGAATGAAACATTTTTTATAAGGGTGTAGAAGACAGTATCTGCTTGCAGTGGGCTCAGGCTATTATAGATCTGAAATAAAAAACTTGAGGGAAAAGTCCTCGAAAGGGAAAGTTTAAAGAAGTGGACTCGAGTTGTTATAGATCTGAATTAAAAATCTTGACGAAAAAGTCCTCGAAAGAGAAAGTTTAAAAAGTCCTCGAAAGGGAAAGTTTAAAGAAGTGGACTCGAGCTGTTATAGATCTGAATTAAAAATCTTGACGAAAGAGTCCTCGAAAGAGAAAGTTTAAAAAAGACAATATCTGCTAGCGGTGGTCTCGGGCTATTATAGATCTGAATTCTCGATTTTTTGAAAAAAATCAATTCAACCCAAACTAAAATAAAAATACAAATACAAATTTACCCCTTCAACTGCTTCGAAATTTCTCTCTAGTATACTTTAGTACATTACAATAAATAAATAAATAAACTGCGCGAGGAAAGAAAATGGCAGGGCATTTCCACGGCGTTGAGCAGTGAGCGGAGCACAAAGAACAACTCGAACAATTGCGCGAGGAAACAAGATGGATAAAACTGTTGCGGAATCCAAACTATGCACAGACTCTAGGCGCATTCTCTTCGATCGTCGCTACGGTTGGGTGTTAGTATCTCTCGATTTCAGCTCACTGTCTGTAAATTCGTAATTTGGATTTTGAGGATGTTTTCCTTTGTTTTGCAGGATTGATGAATGGAAAAATCCTTCGGAAGAAGCTTTGGCCGGTGGCCGAGGAATGTATGTGTGTTTCTTTGCGTTCATTGTTCGTAAGCGTTGGCTGTCGTGCTTTCTGTTGTTTCGATTTTCAGTTCTCAAAGATTGAGAGAGGCTTCTTTTTCGATTTGTGCTTTATGACAAAAGTAGTTTCGATTTTTCGTTTCTCAAGTACATTTGTGCTTTCTCTTTGCTTTTTGAATATTTATTGTTTCCGATTAGCTTACTCAAGCTTCTTGTTTACCAAGCAGATGATAGCAATTTTAGATTGGCGTCCTGATCGTTTCTTATCTTTTTTAGGTTTTGCATTGCGCCCCTCGCGAAAACGCTGGTTAATTCAGTCGCGCAGATGGTATGGCTCTAATCTTATCCACCGTTGATTATTGTTTTTGTTTTTAATTTTCTCTCTCTTTGAAAAATAAACGATTGGATTAGATCAAAATTGGTGAACAAAAATGGAGGAAGAGGAAACTTCCCATCTAGTAAACTTTTAGGAAAAGAACTTCACGCAATCAATGTTTATGAAATTGAAATTGTAAATGTGAGATCCCACGCTGGTTGGAGAGGAGAACGAAGCATTCCTTATAAGGGTGTGGAAACCTCTCCTTAGTAGATGCATTTTAAAATCGTGAGGCGTCAGGCGATACATAATGGGCTAAAACGGACAATATCTGCTAGCGATGGCTTGGATTGTTACAGGAACCCTGTGGTTTGATAGAGTTTGGGGTGTGTGGGGTACACAGATCTTGTGAGGCATTGATTCTTCAATGAAAATAGTTATTCAGTGTTGTGTTTAAGTATGTAAAGCTAAGTTCAGAGACTGTTGGGAAGTTTCAAAATCCATTGTTTAATAAGTTATTGGAGTGCTTTAGCTTGTTCTGGTTTGTTAGTTTTGATTCATTCTGTTGCTTCTTCCTTTTCTATTATTCTTTTGTACCCCGAGCTTGAGACCTGATGCATACTTTTGTTGTGTTTGTTAATAAGAAAACTACTCATTAAGAAGGGTGAAAGAATTCGATGGAAGTGACCCGAAAAAACATCACTTGCTTAGTTGACTAAGGGTAAGGTAGTCGGAATTATCCACTCATAGCACGATGAAATTGTCCGATTAGCTGTTCTTGGCGTTTAGGTAGCTAGTGCTATGGAACTCATGTGCAGTGAGAGATTTAGTAACTCTTCCATGCTCGTAGGTTGACTTCCCTATGCATCCATAATGCCCTAACTTACCAACAAAGGAGCAACCAAGAGGCCAAATTAAAATTGCTAGAAGGAGCTCCAATAGTTGAGCTATTAAGGAAAGAGGAAGATTACAAAGAAGATAACTCATACAATGTCATGGAAACCTGCTTGTCTAATAATCTTCCCCTACGCTTTATAATACACAAAAGTTCGCCAATCTCCAGCCTTGACTAGTGGTTTAGAGCAAGAGAACAAAGCAAAAAGAGATGATTTTGTTAAGACTGTCAACTGTAAAAATGTGTACTATGAGGGGTTAAAAGGGGAATGCAACTCCTACAAGTTATTTCTATAAATTCTATTAGTTAGTTTGCTCACGTTTTGAGAATGTAACTCTAACGACTCAAGCTCACTGCTAGCAGATATTGTCTTTTTGGACTTTTCCTCTCTAGCGCCCCCTCAAGGTTTTTAAAATGCGTCTGCTGTGAGAGGGTCTAGCGCTATTCCAACCAGTGCCTCTCACCGTTCGGTGACTGGCTTTGATACCATTTGTAACAGCCCAATCCCACCGCTATATAAAACTGTGAGACTAACAGCAATACATAACGGCCCAAAACGGATAATATTTGCTAGCGGTGGGCTTGATCTGTTACAGTATCCTCCCTTGGACAAAGATCAAGCAGGAGGGAAATAAGTGGTTTTAATATCAGTTAAAGAACCACCCACGTTCTAATCTTCTTTTGGATGAACACTTTTGGATGAACACTTGGAGCAACTAACTACTAAAAACCCTCCCCTTCTTGGGGATCTTGACCTTGAATTTCACAAAACCATTTAAAATAGAGAATTTTACGTGTTGTTGCCCCCTCAATGCTCTCCAATTGATCATGCTTCTCCCGGGGCCTGGGATATTTTGGAGTGAATTATTTCTAATTTCGACTATGATTTTGGATGTAATAGCCCAAACCGATAATATTGTCTTCTTTAGGTTTTACCTTTCGGGCTTTCCTTAAGGTTTTAAAACGCGTCTGCTAAGGAGAGAGGTTTCCACATCCTTATAAAGAATACTTCGTTCTCCTCCCCAACTGACGTGGGATCTCACAATCCACACCCCCCTTCAGGACCCAACGTCCTCGCGGACACTCGTTCCCTTCTCCAATCGATGTAGGACCCCCCAATCCACCCCTTTGGGGCCTGGCACACCGCCTTGTGTCCACCCCCTTTGGAGCTCAGCCTTCTTGCTGACACATTGTCCAGTATTTAGCTCTAATACCATTTGTAACAGCCCAAGCCCGCCGCTAGCAAATATTTCCCTCTTTGGGCTTTCCCTTCCAGGTCTTAAAACACTTCTGTCAGGGAGAGGTTTCCACACTCTTATAAAAAAATGTTTCATTCTCCTCCCCGACGGATGTGGGATCTCACATTGGATGTTTTCAGAAAATAACATTTGAATTAAAGAGCGGGTTGCCCGACCCTTTCCTCCAATTCTCATGATCCTCCTTTCGTTGCAGGTTAATATTGCTGCAACATCCACAGTTAAAGCTCTTGAAAACCCAGAGCTACTCTCACCTCAGGTACTACAAGCAGGTCTGCATCAAAGGCTTGAGAAATTCATGTCGTCCATGCAATACCCAGCATTCCGCCATGGCTTCCACAAAGTAACTTCTCCTTCAGTTTCCACTAGCTCCTTGCATTTACAGGATGAAAGAGTTGATCACAGCTAGCTGAATGTAAATTCATTCTCACTCACTTGAGACTTGGAGATCGAGGTAACGAGTTCGAGAGAGATTAGGGCTAATATCAAAGTTGTATCAGGTAAAATCTCACGCTATTAATTGTATCAATTTAAACTCTAAAATTTCAACCTAAGTATGAGAGTTTAGAGTTTAAATTAATTTAATTATTACTTTGGAGTTCTAATTGATACAACTAGTGGTGTACATGGTTCGGGTCGGGGATTTTTTGACCCAATCTAGTTGGTTAGATTGGTAACTCAACCCAGTCCAAAAATTTTCACAACCAACCCAATCCTCTATTTTCCGGTTGGGTTGGGTTCGGGTTGTTAAAAAAAATTATTTTTTAAAAAATTTTTTATTTATTCAAAATTTATAATTTTTCGGATACAATCTTAGATAAAAGTTCGATATCAATAAAAAGGATTTGAGAAGATATCAATAAAAAGGATTAGTTTAAAGCATTGAACTTGGGGTTTTATATATTTTTATTTGACTTGAGTCAATTCAGGGTTTTGTCCCATGAACCCGAAATCATACCGAGTCAGTTTGGGTTTAAAAAAATGAACCCAAACCAACCCAAAAAGTTAATCCAACCCAACTCTTATAGTTTGGATTTTCGGGTTGGGTTGGTTCGGGTTGTCGGGTTGTCGGTTGTCGGTTGAATGTACACTTTTAGATACAATTGAAGGTGAAGGTGAGGATATTTGCTTTGATAAATAATTATTGATGTGTGTTTATTATTATTATTATTTATTATTTATTATTTATTATTTATTGAAACCTTTGAGGCCACCCATAGCAAATAGAAAAACAAAAAGAAATGTCAAAATCCGAAGCATCTTGGGGAAGAATATTATTTATTCTTTAACTTATAATAAATAATTAGTTAAATTTTATTTTGGTTGTGAACTTTCACGAAAATATAATTTAATTTTTTAATTTTTGTTCCTAATGATTTAATCTCGTAATTTCAAAATAATACAATTTAATCTTTAAATTTTAATAGATATTAATTTAGTTTTTTTTTATTGATAAGTTGATTAGATATAAAATTTATTTATAAACAACTAAGCTGTTATTAATTGACAATATTTTTTCTAAAAATGCGAGTTTAAATACCAAAAATGTTAAATAATAAATTTGTGTTAATCTTGTTGGATGGGACTGGGAATAATCATGAATTTATAATCAAAGAATACTATCTCCGTTGAATGAAGCCTTTTGAGGAAGCCCAAAGCAAAACTATGAGAGCTTATGCTCAACGTGGACAATACCATTGTGGAGAGTCGTGGTCATCTAACATGATGGTATAAGAGTCATGCTCTAAACTTAGCCATGTCAAACAAAGAACTCTAAAAGAAAAATGAGTATGCTCTAAACTTAGCCATGTCAAACAAAGAACTCTAAAAGAAAAATGAGTCGAGTCTCGATTAAGGGGAGACGTACTTTGTTCGAGGGGAGGTGTTGGATGAAAGTCCCACATCGGCTAATAATGGCTAAGACTCCAAAAGAAAAGGAGTCTGAGCCTTGATTAAGGAGAGACGTACTTTATTCGAGGGAAGCTGTTGGATGAAAGTCCCACCCACATCGACTAATAATGACTATGACTCCAAAAGAAAAGGAGTCGAGCCTGGAGAGACGTACTTTTTCGAGGGGAGGTGTTGGATGAAAGTCCCACATATGATCATGAGTTTATAATCAAAGAAAACAGAGCGAGCAAAGCTTATGCTCAAAGTGGACAATATCATACTATTGTGGAGAGTCGTGTTGATCTAACAAATCTATCGTCTCTATTTTTAAATAATTTTAAAGTTAAAAAAAAATATTTTTGAGTTTTTATTTGCTTATGAAAAATTATAAATATTTTTATTAATTATTATTATTTTTTAATTGTAAAATTCATTCATTCCATATGTTCTATATTGCCCCACGTCATATAATCCCAAATCAAAACTCGTAAGAAGAAGAAGAAGAAGAAAATTGCAGAAGATTTCATCTTCTTCCTTGTTCTTCCTCTAATCTCACAGACAGATCTCCATTGATGAGCTGATCTTCTTCCATTCAATTTCTTCTCTCCTCTTTATAATGCGCGCCCTTCTGACCTTAATACCGTCGTCGTCAAACCCTCCACCGCCATGTCTTTCTTGTCTCCATTTCTCTCCCCCTCTTTCCTCCTCTTTCCTCTTCAGCTTCAGACCTAACAAACGCTTCCATTTCCTCAAGCCTTGTTCCTCTCTCAAGCAATCCAAGAAGCCTACTCTTCAGAAATCACCCACTACTGCCCCTCAGAGCTTCAAGTGGCTCTTTAGCCCCAAATCCGACGAGGATGACGACGGCGACGCCGATGAAGGGAGTAAGGGCGCGGAGGGAGATCAGGCGGCTTTGGAAGATGATACTGCGGTTAAGGGTACTCTTTTGGCCGGTGTGTTGCTTGTTGGGGTTATCGGTGGATTTGCGTTTGCTGGATATGTTTACAGAGATCCGATTAATGCGTTCTTGAATCAATTCTCGACGTTTATTGATGGTAATTTTGTCATTTTTTTTTGTTTTTTTGTTTTTTGTTTGAAGTTTTGGATTAATCTCCACGATGATTCCAAAATGATATGATATTATATTGTCCACTTTGAGTATAAGTTCTCATGGTTTGACCTTGCTTTGCTTTGAGTGTCCCCTCCGATGTGGGACTCCCTCCTAACAATTCTCAACCATACTCCTCTCGAACAAAGTATACTATAGAGCCTCTCTTATGGAGCCATGGAACAGCCTCCCATTACTCGAGGCTTGACTCCTTCTTTGGTGTCTTTGAACAAAGTACACCTTTGTTTAACACTTGAGTCACTTTTAACTACACCTTCGAGGCTCACAACTTCTTTGTTCGACATTTGAGGATTTTATTAACATGACTAAGTTAAGGGCATGGCTCTGTTACCATGTTAAAAATTACAGATCTCTACAATGGTATGATATTGTGCACTTTGAGCATAAGCTCTCATGGCTTTGCTATGGGCTTTCCTAAAATTCTGTGTGTATGTGCATTACATGAACAAGTGGCTGGGTCTTGAAGGGGGTGGATTGTGAGATCCCATATCGATTGGAGAGGAGAACGAAACACCCTTTATAAGGGTGTGAAAACCTCTCCCTAGCATACGCGTTTAAAAACCTTGATGGGAAGCCCGAAAGGGAAAGCCTAAAGAGGACAATATCTGCTAGTGGTGATCTTGGCCCGTTACAAAAATAGTTTTTTTTTAATGCAAATCTTAGGAGTTATAACAAATCATTTGATGCTATGATATTTGGATGTAGAAGCTGATGCTATTGATATCTCTACCCTTTAGTTTCTGACAATGCAGATACTACTTTTTCTGTGTGTGTTTTAACATAGAATCATTACCAAACAAAAAAAAGATACATTGAATAGCTGAGGAGCTCTCCATTTCTCTGAAGCTTCTCTCTCAATCATGCAATTCATAACATAGAGCTTTTGATGAACAGGATATGGTCCAGCAGGATATGCTTTATTTGTAGCAGTGTATGCAGGATTGGAGGTACACATATTTTTCCCTTAATCCAAATATGTAAGAACTATGCCTTTTACGTCTGTTAAGGTGCCCTTCGTGGTAAGGCTTGTTTGGAATCACAACTCTCCACAACACAACAGTATGATATTGTCCACTTTGAGCATAAGCTCTCATGGCTTTGCTTTGGGCTTCCCCAAAAGGCCTCATACCAATGGAGATGTATTCCTTACTTATAAACTCATGATCATTCCCTAAATTAGCCAATGTGGGACTCCCACCCAACAATTCTCTACAATCCTCCCCTCGAACAAAGTACACCATAGAGCCTTCCCTGAGGTCTATGTAGCCCTCAAACAGCCTCCCCTAAATCGAGGCTCAACTCCTTTCTCTGGAGCCCTCGAACAAAGTACACCCTTTGTTCGACACATGAGTCACTTTTGACCACACCTTCGAGACTAGCAGTTTCTTTGTTCGACACTTGAGGATTCTATTGACATGGATAAATTAAGAGCATGACTCTGATATCATGTTAGGAATCACGGATCTTCACAATGGTATAATATTGTCCACTTTGAGCATAAGCTCTCATGGCTTTGCTTTAGGTTTCCTGAAAATGCCTCATACCAATGGAGATGTATTCCTTACGTATAAATCCTTGATTATTCCCGAAATCCATGATCATTCCCTAAATTAGCCAATATGGGACTCCCTCCCAACAATCCTCAACAAGGCTTAGTATAGCTATAATTTGTAGTTCGCACCCGGGATCCAAATGGAGCCGAAGCCATGAGCTAATGCAAGGGGGGAACCTGATACTTTTGTAGTACTCCAGAAGATCTATGCTTGCTTAACTCTATAACATATATGCTAAGACTATCATGGTTTATGTTTTAGCTTTTGCCAACTAGTTCTGAAATTTATGGAATGAGTTCTTCCCTTCTAGATTCTTGCAATTCCAGCCATTCCATTAACAATGTCAGCTGGGCTACTCTTTGGCTCTTTGATCGGGACGGTTATAGTTTCGATCAGTGGAACGGTGAGTGTTTTGTGCAAGTAAAACAAACCGATGGATTAACATATGCCCGCTAATTATTAGCTTATTATCTCCAATCATTTCAGGTTGCTGCTAGTGTTGCGTTTTTGATTGCTCGGTATTTTGCTCGTGAGCGAATTCTTAAGCTCGTAGAAGGAAACAAAAAATTTGCTGCCATTGATAAAGCTATTGGAGAAAATGGTTTCAAAGTAGTCACTCTCCTACGTTTGAGCCCTTTGCTTCCATTTTCTCTTGGAAATTATTTATATGGACTCACATCTGTCAAATTTGTCCCCTATGTGTTGGGAAGGTCAGCTTTCAATTCCTTAATGATTGTAGCTTTTCTTTTCATCAATATGCCTTTTTGGTTCGCCTTAGCCAAAATTATCGATACGTACGTAATGTTACGAGCTGTATGAACTTTAGAAATCGTTGAAATCGTAACGGATTTATTATCTGATTGCAGCTGGCTTGGGATGCTTCCGGGAACATGGGCTTATGTGAGTGCGGGTGCCTTTGGACGTGCAATTATCGTAAGTTTTCGATCTGTCTCCCTTGCTGCTTAAAGATGTTATCTTTTTCGTAACATCTACCTCGTAAATTTGTAGTATTGAGGCATGTTCTTTTTATGAATGGGTTCTTTTTTGGTTAAAATTTCAATTAGTAAAAAGTTCATGTGACCAATTAAAATTACTTTTTATGAGTGCAATTCATTTGAGAAATTAGAAAAATAGATAAAATTTACTTGAAGTGCTTTTTAGAGGGAGCATTTAACTCATTTATTTCCTGGAGTGTTTACATTATAAGTGATTCATGAAGAACACTTTTTTAGGAGTTATGTCTAACACATCCTTGTGCTTTCTTGACAATGTATGGTATTGCATTCTTGACAATGTATGGTATTGCATTGTGCCATGTGCCACGGTCATGCTTGTCCAAGGCGTGTTGCTTATGGCCACGTGGCAGATGTCCTAGTCTTGCTTGTCCGAGTCGGTTGACAGAGACGTCAACCAATTGAGTGGGGGAGGATTTTTACCATTTCACGTTGGGTCAATACGAGAGTGTATGACCGTTCACCAAAACCATGTCTACAACCGCCAGGGCTAAAATGCCCCAAAATGTACTATGGGGGATATGACTAGTTGTCACTTCTTCTACCTTGAGTTATATGCTATTTAAGTCGTGATATTTCTTAACGTTACTTTCTTTAATTCTTCAAACTGTTTTCAAATGTATTTCCTCGCGCACGTTTTCTAAACATTTTCTCGAAACGTGACTCGAGGCCCGAACATACGCCAACGTTGTCCGCAACGTCCAAATTTCTCCCGACTGACTTGTTCGCTTGGTTAGAACAAGTACTGCACAATCGCTATCCTGCTATTGCAAGAGTGCGATTGTGACACCATGCATATTGTTTATGGTTTTCCTTTAAAGATAATCTATGACCTCGATTCTTAGTTCGGTTTTCCGTCTCTCGTATTGTTTGTTTCCAATTTTCCATCTTGTTGCCTAGTTTCTTTTCCGCTGTTAATTTTACTTGGCGTTTTTCAGCAAGAAGAATCTGAAGTTGGTTTGCTTGGAGGGGGAAATGGTCAGCTATGGACTTTAGGACTTGGATTGTTGGCGACAGCATTGGCTGCTGCGTACGGTACACGATTAGCCAAGGTAATATGGCTTATTGCTACTGCAAACTTTATGCAATCAACTCGTTTTATATTTACGGGATGAACTCGTAATCATGGGATTGATTTGATCATAATATTATATTTTCGAAGTTCATACTCCTCACCTCTCTTCCTTTCCTTAAATCAACAAATACATTGCCTTACACCTTCCTCGTCGTGCCCACTTCTCACTAACGTGTGAAGCAACAACGACATTAATAGCATATAACCCGGGCAGGAAGATTTAACAACTAGTCGTATCCTCTTATAGTACATTCTAAGGCATTTTTATCTAGCAAGAGTGGATGTCATTTTGGCGAGGAGCATACCCCAACGTGGAACATCTATTTGGTATCTGGTTGACACCCAATCTAGCGAACTTTCGTATTTCACTTGTACAGACTTAACTTTAGAGTTGCTTATTGAAACTCACTTTGGAATCTCGACCTTTGAGGTTATGTCCTAGGCCCCCACCTGGCTCCTGTTAAGCTTGTCTTGACTCCCTTGGTAACACCGTTGCTTCTAATCTACTTATACCTTACCTTGGAAACTTTGTCTACTCTTCGTGGTGTGTTAGATAATGCACCATTCACCCACCGTCATTTCCTGACGTAACACAAAAATGCTCATGTAATGTAACTTGGCTTGTCGACCTGAATCGTTGTAGTATCAACATGTGGAATTTGTCCCATCCTTCAATTGGACGGCGTTGCTCCGCCCATTGATGTGAGTTTAAAGTTTGCCCTTCTAGACACAGTACAACAACTTCCAGCTTCTCCGTCTCGAGCAGCCGATTAGCCGATTAGCCACAAAATACTGTTCCACTTGATGCATCCAACCATAGCGACTCTCCCTGCCGAACACTGAGAATGTCTAACCTCCTTAGCCGCAAATCAAAGACTTGAGCTAGCACTTTCCTAATTTCACATTTGCATTGTTTGGCTCCTCAACCTCATTTTCTTTCTCTTTCCTTGTCTCTTCCACCAGTGGTAGCTTCCTTGGTCATTTTTTACCCTTCCATCTGAGAAAACGCCTCCCCCAATCCTTTCTTTACCGACTTAGTCGCGCTCTTAGCAATGACTTTTCCCACCTCCTTTCACAAACTTCGGGATCGACCCAACTTTGTTCTCCAACATTTCCATCTGAACTTCCATGCACATAGTCATTTCCAATCAAGATCCCGCATTGGTTGGAGATGAGAACAAAGCCTTCTTTATAAGGGTGTAGAAACCTCTTCCTAATAGACGCTGTGCATTGGTTGGAGATGAGAACGAAGCATTTCTCATAAGCGTGTGGAAACCGCTCCCTAATAGACGCGTTTTAAAACCTTAAGGGGAAGCCCAGAAGGGAAAGCCCAAAGAAGACAATATCTGTCAGCGGTGGGCTCGGGCAGTTTTGAACTCCCACAATAACCTCACAAAATGATTAGCAAGAAGATACTTGTAACAGCCCAAGCCCCCCTCTAGCAGATATTATTCTCTTTAGGCTTCCTTTCAAGGTTTTTAAAACGCGTCTGCTGGGGAGAGGTTTCCATATCCTTATAAAGAATGTTTCGTTCTCCTCCCCAACCGATGTGGGATCTCACAATACCCCTCTCATCTCTCTTCCTTTACCTAAATAAGCGAATACATTGCCTCGTCTCCTACACCTTCCTCTTTAGGTACACTACTAACTAACTCATGTAACATCATTTCCTCCCCCCTCTCTCTCGTCACGCACCTTCTCTTATACACGTATTTTTATAGGAGCTTTATCAATTCTCGATATTGTTTTTAATATTGCAGGATGCTATGAAGGATATTGAATAGACATGGCGCCTTGTTGAATGTAGAAGGTATAAATTTTGAAAATTGGCAATGCTCTGTATATATTTTTTTATTTGACCAATTAAGATAATGTACAATATTTACAATAATCAATTTAATTAATCTAATTGTAATATTAACTCTTTTTACTTTAAATTAGAAAAGATGAGTTTTTGCTGGCCAAGGATCAGTCAGAAATTCAAATTCCCTCATTCAGCCTGTATTTCTCTTTTTTGAATTTCAATTATGGAATCTGTAACTTTTTTATATTGAACATGTTACACTGAGGGTGGGATCTCCGATCTCTTAGATCGTTTGCATGCTTTACGACAATACATGGAACGATAGGGACAATTAAGTCGACTGCATCATGTTAGAGTTAATGATTCGTTAAGGAATGTCGTTTCGTAATCTGATGAACATTGTATTTGTAATTATACCCATCATCCTTCTGAATGTGTATACATAGACAAGCATACATAGGCAGTGGTGTCATACTGTTTAGCAGCGACGGGCTATGGCGACAGCTTCAACACATCGAGCACCGAGATCAAACAATGACTTGCTAAACACAACAACTAGTGCCAGCAGAAGGCTACGTTGATGGTGACCGTGACAGCTTCAACACAGGAACAGACGGTAAGATCGGACGAAGGTGTGTACTAAGCTGCATTATTTTTTCGACATAACATTGCTCAATATAGGTTTGAGTCAAAGAATGAAAGGGTATTTCCAGCTTTAACAGAGGATAATCCTGAGCACTCTTCTTCTGATTTGTAATTTTGTTGTCTTTTTGCTTCTTTTTTAGAGAAAACTATTTAGTGGAAATAGTTATGGATCATAATCTAAGGGTCTAAATAGATTTACTTGTTAACTTTTTCTAAATTTAAAGGTATAAAATGGCCGGAAAGAGGCAATATTTACCTAAGCCAAGAGGATTAGATGAGTCCTCGCTCAGAGATGAAATTCGAGATATGGTTTGCTATCATATCAGGACGAACAAACTCGAAAAGAAGTTGTATGAGGTCGAGGCTAAGTTACATGAAGCTCAATCTAAGCTATTGATTGCTATCATATCAGGATGAACAAACTCGAGAGGAAGTATGAGGTCAAGGCTAAGTTGCATGAAGCTCAATCTAAGATATCGATTGCTATCATATTAGGATGAATAAACTCGAAAGAAGTTGTATGAGGTCGAGGCTAAGTTACATGAAGCTCAATCTAAGCTATCAAATGCCATTTTTTGTATGGCTTCGTCGAGATGGAAGATGACGCTCTATAAACTGGAGTTGAAGTAGCTACCAATGTTCTAAGGGTGGAGGCACCCAAATATAAACTTCAGCTTCATTCAATCTCGTCTTAGCTTCGGGTGAGATGCTAATTGTAGCCTTCGAACACATTGTCAGGTGCCCCGAACCTCTTGAACTCCTTAATACCCCTTGTCTTAATTAGTTGCGATTCCAAAAGTTTTGGGCAGATTTGGTTGTAAAGCATTAACTTTCCTCTCATCGATTGAGTTTAAGCTTTCATTCGGTTGAGTTGTCTTTCAGTTTTAGATATTGAGCCATGACAAAGAAAAGTATTTGAAGAGATGATTGTGAGATTCCACATCGATTGGGGAAGAGAATGAAACATTACTTAATAAGAGTGTGGAAACCTCTCTTTAGCATATGCATTTTAAAACTGTGAGGTTGACGGTGATACGTAATGGGCCAAAGCTGGGCTTGGACTGTTACAAATGGTATTAGAGACAGTCATCGGGCAGTTTGCCAACAAGGATGTTATGCCTCGAAGGGGGTTGGACACCGGAAGGAAACCTCTCTTGAGGGGAAGCTTGAAAGGAAAAGTCCAAAAAAGACGATATTTGCTAGCGGTAGACTTGAGCTGTTACAAGACAAATATAAGCCAAATGCTTTTCGGCTATGAACCCGCGCAAACTGATGGGTCGGTGTTTAGAAAGCCTTAGAGATAGTTCAAAGGAAGGAAGAAGAAAGGACCGATCAGCTAGATTTCTTTCTCCATTGAGCTTGATTTTAGCCTCGTACCAAGTTGTACTTGAAGAGTGTTAGGATTGAAGATGGCTCCACGTCCTAGCAAGTAATGGGAGACCTACACTTATCCAAATCCATCATAAGCTTAACCTCTCCTATGTCCTAACAAGCTCTCAAGCTTGACCTCTCCTATGCTTAGAGAAGCTTCACAACTAGTCGTATGAGCTATATCGATGAATGACTATACTTTTCTTGTAACGCTGCTATATACATGGCGTAATTACTATGTGCGAAAAATCATTAAATTCATTTCACTTTAAACATTACTAATTCAAACCTAATAATACCATTGAAAATAGAAACAACATCTCCTTTGAAAGTTTAAAAATAAAAATATCATTGATCTACTCTAATATAATGACTACGATTTAAGCCGAAAACCTAATTATCGATACTTGATGTTGTCAATCCATACATGGGGTCTTTGCCTTTACCGGGAAAAATGTTAAACATATGTTGAGTATTTAAAAATACCCCGTAAATGACCCCACTGTTGGGGTCGAAAAATGCAATCATATGCAACAAGGCTTGTGGTGAGACTCTACTTTTCTTGACTATTCCTTTGACCTTACTTTCTTTTTTGGATAAGGTTGGATCTATAGTATTTTTCTACAGACTCATATAAGTACTCTCTAAGTCTGACTACATACTAGTGCACACATACGCTATCAGAAATTAATGAAAAGACAAAAGCATGTTTCTTATCATAGTATGTGATCATATGTAACATACTAGAGAAGTAACCGGTGTTTGTATACTACATGCATGAGGTCCCATATTTTAAGTCAAGATACATAGGTCATGATGCATATAATACTTTCATAATTTAGTAACGACCATATTTTCCTACTAAAAATAAGGTCGATGCTTGCATGCATGACAAGTTTTTTATGCACGCGAAAAAAAATCCTATTTGTTTGACTGACTATGGACTTAGTTGTCAATCATGCACAACGTTGTCTTGGTAATGAAACTCTACCTTTATCTACGACTCTTTGCTTAGTGGTCGACATATTGCAATTGGCAATTGTGTTCCCTCGGCTTGAACAAAACCGTATATCGCTTAGGATTTCACTATAAATTATCAATACATAATTCTTACCCTTGTAAGAATGTAAATGTAGGGATTAACACAATTATAGACAGAATTGTTAGCATTTAGTGGATTATACCGATTGTAATTTTTTTATCTTGTTTTCTCCTTCAATGTTTTTTTATTTAGGAAGAACTACATCCGCTACTTTGAAGAAAAAGAATGATATTATTTAGGTAATTTTGCAATAAAATTTAGTAGAAAATAGTTATGAATCCGTCTAAATAGATTTAGTTAGGAAGTTTAAGGTTTTAATTAGTACAATTTGCAACATTTGAACTTTTTTTCTTCTTCTTATTCTTAAGATTTGAAGTTCAGATGTTTGAACATTGAAATGAATTAAAAAAAAATTCTAAATTACAAAGATCAAAAGTATCTTCTAATCTAGAATATATATAATGATAGTTAAATGTAGAATTTAGTGTAAGTTCATACCTTAACCTCACAAAGGAAGAAAATCCATTGTCCACATTTTTAAGCATTTCAAAGATTCTACCACCGACTTGAACTGTTCTGCAAAATTGATCGTCGCTGAAAAACAAGTTCATGAAGGACAAAATTCAGTATCGAGCAAATCAACAGAGCGATTCGTCGCTTAGAATCCACCAACAAAATTGCAAATCAGGAATTCAAGAGGAGAAAGAGCAAATCAATCGCAGTTTATTTTCTAGGGTTCAAAATCTATCCAAGATCGATTAAATCAGAACAACAGCCAAGAATCGAAGCAATGTACATACAATCTCAAGGCTCAGAATCTTGATACTCGAACGGTTGCAGAGCTTTTAAGTTGATCCAACTGTTTGTTACCTCGACGAAGAAGGTACTCGATGTGGATGAAATTTTTGCGATCGATTTGCTTGGCGTTTCGGCGGAACTCAGCGGCGACAACCGATTCCATTTGCCGTCGATCTTCGACGGATTTGGAACGAGCTGCTCGAAGAAATGCTCTGTATAGACTGAGCACTTGCTTTTGCAACCCTGAGAGCTTCGGCCCCGATGAGATACCCATTGCTTCCACCTTCCTCTCTGCAGTTGCTTCTTTCGGAATGAATACTCGTTGCCACGAGCTTTCTATTCTCATGTCTCTATTTATATATATATATATATATATATATTTTTTTTTTTCCATTTATTTTTACGGTTATTCTTTTAAAAAAATAAAAAATAAAAATCTTTCTTCCTATTTTATATCTAATATAATATATATAAAAAAAAAAATTCATGGTCTGCTTCTTTGTTTCCTTCACACGTTCCCACACTGTCTTTACCGAGTCCTTCATTGCCAATATGAGAAGGATGTCCTTTGGGACGGTTTGGTAGATGATGACAAGAGTCATTTTATCCTTACGCTCCTCAAAGTCATCACCGATAGCGTCCCACACACCTTGTGCCGGTAAATTAACACACATTTTTATTGACCCTGTTGTATAATTACTCTTCGTGAGTAATGGGTAATGGAGCATTACACTCCCCTCCTTTCTATTCTTTATCATCGTCAAATCTTCTCTAACGACTTTGTGCGGTGACGACATTTGTTTCAGCATTCTAGCTCTAATACCATATATTGGATATGACCCACGATCGAAATATGCTGAAACACTCCCTTTGGTGTCCCCTCCAGTCAAGAACTGTGGGCCTGACACTCACTCGCCAATATGCTTTTCTTCGTTCCTAGTTCGATATTCTGGTGTCCTAGGCGTAAAGGAACCACACCACTCCATCCCGAACTTGGTGGTTAAAGCCATGTCAATAGAATCCTCAAATGTTGAACAAAGGACTTCAAAAGAAAAAAGGAGTCGAGGCTCCTTGAAGACATAGTAAAAAATGACTAAGACTCCAAAAGAAAAGGAGTCGAGCCTCGATTAAGGGGAGACATACTTTGTTCGAGAGGAGGTGTTGGATGAAAGTTCCATCGTTTATAATCAAAGAATACTATCTCCATTGGCAAAGCTATGAGAGCTTATGCTCAAAGTCGACAATATCATACCATTGTGGAGAGTCGTGTTCATCTAACACCTATTTGGTTTGGTTTGTGTCCTCTGCAACTTCCGGTCAGCACTCTTATTTGGTTAGATATTTAAAAGCAGGTTTTCACTTTACTCGTACGTTTGAAATTGTGTTATATGATTGAGTTCTAAGCCATCGAGTTCCGTTGGTTTTGTGACTTGTGACGTCGAATTCAAGGCTTCCTGTGTCGATTGGGTTATGTTTAGTGCTAGCAGATATTGTCCTCTTTCGGATTTCCCTTTTGGGCTTAGGGAAGGTTTCCACACCCTTGTATAGAATGCTTTGTTCTCCTCCCCAACCGATGTGAGGTCTCACAATCCACCTCCCTCCAGGGTCCAGCATCTTCGCTGGCACTCGTTCTCTAATCGATGTGAGACCCCCCAATCCATCCCCTTTGGGATCCAGCTTTCGTGCTGACATACTGCCTCATGTTCACCCACTTTCGGGGCTCAGCCTCCTCGCTGGCACCTTGCCCATTGTCAAGCTCTAATACCATTTATAACAGCCCAAGCCCACCGCTAGCAGATATTGTTCTATTTAGGTTTTCCCTTTCGAGGTTTCCCTCAAAGTTTTTAAAATGTGTCTGTTAGGGAAAGGTTTCCACACCCTTATAGAGAATGATTCTTTTGGGTTTGAGTCATTTTCTGTAGTTAATGGGTTGACTCCTTTTACATGGGCTTGTTTTTTATATGCCCGGATATTTTCAGTGTTCGGTTTCTTAACAAAAGAATAATAACAATATGATGAAACTTCCATGGATTGTGTGAAACGTGTGCAACAGAAACTATACAAACTTTGCTTTGTTAGGAACCACTGATCTTCACAATGATATGATATTGTCAGGTGTTGCATTAGTTCTTTGTCAAGCAGGTCCAATGCTCAACGATGGTCAGTCTGGAAACGATGAATCGAGAAAATCCATGCTCGAAGGCGTACGCCGAAAGATAATCGAGAAAGTCGTGAGAGATCATGAAGATGGGATTGACGATGGGTCTTCGAGCGATTAGTTTTTGAACCGATCGGGTTCTTCTTTTCGAACGCCCTCTGTTTTAGTTGCTAGAGATTGAAAAGTATTGTTTGGTTATAATTTGTACGTCTGCACAATGCATGTGCATTGCTCTTTCTATCCTACGGAGTAACAATCGTTGTATCATCGAACACTTCAATCACGAAACTTATGAAGCTTCGAGTACGTATGGAGATTAGCCAATCTTTCCACACCTCCAAATTGTTCGAAACACTAATAAGTCTTTTATTTAACCAGCTTGGATAACACTCGTCGATCAATGTTTGAAACGTGGCCATACCCGACCACTCGCCAAAATTTGTACCATCGCCGTATTTACAACTATGAAAGAAAACGCAAGAGGTTGCGAGACTTGTAATAGTTCGACCTTGTTAGACTGAAGAGTAAGAACTCTGGATAAATGAACGACCGTGAAGGCCATCTTCCGCCATGGGCAAGTGTTCTTCACGATTCACTTCGATTTTCTCATTACTTTTTCTATATTTCGCGATTCTCTCGATAAGAACTCATAAATAAATCACCCTTTTAACTTTTTTTAAAAAGTAAAAAGAAAATACACGTACTCGTTTGTATCACGTTTAAAAAATACTCATAAACTTTCAAAAGTAACATTAAAATTTGTAGATAATTTATGAGGTGTCGATAGACGGTGTTCGTCCATTTAAAAAATACTCATAAACTTTTAAAAGTAATATTAAAAAATTTGGAGATAATTTATGAGACGCCCATAGACAATTTTCGTCCATATATTGAATTTAAGAAGACAAAATTGCATTCTTTTACCGATGTAAAAATGTGTTAATGCTAATTTTAAAATTTCATTAGTATTATTTTTAATAGGGGTGTCCATTCAACCCGACAACCTGGATCAACCCAACCCGAACTATAAGGGTTGGGTTGAGTTGGATTAGCAGGTAGGGTTGAGTTCATTTTTCTAAACCCGAATTGAATCGGTTCGGTCTCGGATTCGTGGGACAAAACCCTTAGGTTGACCCGAGCGACCGAATCCAAATAAAAATATATAAACTATATTAAGAATCTTTCATTATTAACTGGTTTAGTGGGATCCACGCCTGTTTTAGATTCTAGTCAATTACATAATTTATTATCTATATGTTGCAACTTTTTTTTTTATTATAATTTCTTTTATATTATTTTGTTATTTTATTATTTTTAGTTAAACATATTTTAAATTTTAATGTATTTATTATATTATTGGGTCCTTCGACTCATATTCTAATATTTCGTTTAATTTCTTTTATATTATTTTATTATTTTTAAGTTAAACATATTTTAAATTTTAATGTATTTATTATATTATTTGGTATTTCGTTTAATTTCTTTTTTTTATTATTATAATTTTTTTTTTTTTACTTTTAAAAAAATTGTAATTTCTTTTAAAAATTTAAAGTTTAAAGTTATTATTTAAGTTTAAAAATATTTATTATTAATTTAGTGTTATTTATTTATATAAAATTGGCTTTATTTTTAGATATTACGAAGCATCTAAAATAAAAATATCTGAGATAGCTGTAAGAATTACGTATATCACACATCCGCCTCAGTGCATCGTATCCTTTCGCTCTCACGGTTTTCTCCTCTCCTCTTGAACCCTAGATTCGATCTCCCTCGCCAGCCACCACCCAGGGCTTGGAGGAACACAACACTACTTCGATTCGCCTTTCTTGGTCACCACATGGCGGAGGAAGTTGTTGTAGCTACCGGAGTGGCGAGCCCCGAGCCCTTGGATCACAAGCGGAAGCTTGCAGATTTGGACAGTGAACCCATTGATGAAGCCCCCACGGAGAATAATGGCGAGGAGTCTACTGCTCCTGACAGCTCCGACGTTGCCACTTCTGACGAATCCGAGGCCAAGCGCCTTCGGCTCGACGGGGAGTCCGAGGAAAATGGTATTTTTCTTTTTCTTTCCTCCTTGCGTATTGTAGCAATTTGAGGTAATTTCAGCTTTTGTGTTCTTGAAATCCATGGAGATATTGAATGTGTATTTGTGGATTTTGTTTGTCTCTTTCCGTCTACTTCTTCAAGTACCTGGTAGCTGCTAGCGGAAAATGCTGGACGATTTTTCTAGTGCCCAAATTGTTGGAGTGTCCTAGTTTGACATGTGTTAGACATGGACACAGCGGTCTATGCTTCATAGATTCTTGTATTTTAAGCTTTGTTTCTGGCAGATAATGTAATTCTACCATAGATAATGTAACGACAGGGAGAATGAAAGTGAACCTTATTTTGGATGTAGAAATCACATAATTTTCCTCTTGGAAAAGCTGATGTTTTCCATTATCTGGCTGGCCTAAGTGCATATTTTCTTGATTGGATGGAGAAATTTCCAGCCAACACATGTTAATAATTCAACCCCTTTCTAACTAGGTGTTAAAAATTGTTTCTGTGTTATTATGTTGGATATATAATTTGAGTTTTCAAAATTGGATTATGGTTGAACAGGTTCTTCGGTGATATGCTTAATAAGAATTTCACCCTTCTGTGTTGTTCGTGATAATTTATTGTTATACTCTTGATAGTGCGATCGATGGTTCATGAAAGTAATATATGATTTTATATTCTTTCTCTGAAGTACAATATCTTCGTGTTTTGTTTTCTTCTACAGCTAGTGAGAACGGGCATCAAGAAAAGAAGCCAGAAGAGCTGGCTAAGGAAGATGGTAATCAATCATCTCAAGAGGAACAACCTGCTTCATTGGGGGAGGTACCTGAAAAAGAGGAAGCTGAACAACTCACTTCAGAGCCTCACGAAGCAGGTGATACACAGGATTCTGCTGCTGAAATCTCTCAGGATGACAAAACTCAAGAACTCTCCAAGGAAGAAAGTCAACCTCCAGAAGTGGAGGCTGCACTGCCACTGCAGGAGAATGCTTCGAATGCTGAACAAGATCAACCTTCATCTGGGGCCGAAACAACAACATACAGAATGGAAGTTCCTAACAGTAAGGTGCGAACTTGTGAGATATTTCATTTTAATCCTAGGATTGTTGTCTAAGCTTGACACGCGGTTTGTTTATATGTTTTTTAAACAATATTTTTCCAGCCTTTGCCTCAAGTTAACGATATTAATTATTTTTTATGGTTAAATTACAAGGTTGGTCCTTGAACTTTTAGAGGTGTATCTAGTTGGTTTAGGGTTTAGGGTTTATGACAGTGAACAAACTGGAAAAATCCTAATTTTTAATGTTGTATCTAATAGGGTTCTCAATAAGGTTATTAAGTTTATGAATTTTCAGTGTTATGTCTTATAGTTTGTTGACTGATGATATGTTTCTTAAAGTTCAAGGGTCCATCAGACACCAAATTAGTTGTTTAGGAATGTATTAGTCACTTTTTTAAAGTTCCGGGCCTATTAGATATTTTTTAAAGTTTAGTAGGAATCTATTAGATACAACTTTGAAAGTTCAAAGACCTTAATTATAATATAACCTTGATAGAGGAATGCTGCAAGTGGAATGGCGAGGCCTGCCTTTCTTTCGAACTTTCTAATTATTCTTTCAATGGAATGCTTGAATAAAGATGGACGAATTCTGAAGAAAACATGGCCTGAATGTTAAAATATTTACTTCTCGTCCAACTACAAATCTGGCTAGAATTGCATATGACAAATTGTTGGCCTATTTACTGCAGGTAGGTGTTCTCATTGGCAAGGCTGGTGATACAATTAGATACTTGCAGTACAATTCTGGTGCGAAGATTCAAATCATGAGGGATGCAGAAGTTGATCCCAATTGTGTAACTAGACCTGTAGAATTAATTGGAACTTCGGAAAATATAAAGAAGGCAGAGGAGTTGATTAATGCTGTGATTGCAGAGGTTTACTTTTTTTATATTGTTTTTATTTTTTCTGCCATTCTCCTTGCATCTTTGTCCAGTTCTCTTAATTTTTCCCAGTAACCCAGTATTATTTTTCAGTTAATCATTGTTTAGCATCTGTTGGAAGTTCATTGTCTTGATATTGACTTCTCGATTAAATTTTATTTTCTCATAGGCTGATGCTGGTGGATCTCCATCCCTTATAGCCAAGGGCCTTACTTCATCGCATTCTATAGCAACTGCTGAACAGATTCAGTTACAAGTTCCAAATGAAAAGGTTGGCATCCATATTTAAGTGGTTATTTTATCAACTTGTTCTGCCAACCACTTACCTGAAATTTCTATTGCCTAGGTTGGTTTAATTATAGGAAAAGGTGGGGAGACTATTAAAAGTCTGCAGACCAGATCTGGGGCACGTATACAGGTAGTTACGTTGCAAGTCTATCTTTATGGTACATGTTCATTTATTTTTATGATTTAATATCACCATCATTCATGATTTATTTGTTTTACATGTAGTTGATACCCCAAAATCTTCCAGAAGGAGATGTGTCCAAGGAAAAGACTATTAGAGTAACTGGTGATAGGAAGCAGATTGAAATTGCTACAAACATGATAAAGGAAGTTATGAGTCAGGTATGCTTAAGTAGTTCACCTTTTCTCCAGACATTTTGGATTTTATATCTCTAAATCTTTGCTTGAAATTTGATACTTGGTATCATAAATGCTTTTAGTATATACATATGTATATTCGCCAATACTTCCATGAATTGTGCTTACTTTTCTTGTTATTATTATTTTTTGGGTTTGAATTATTAGTCTGTACTTTCTATTTCATACATAAGGTCACTGTCTATGATCACGTTCTTATCTAAATGGCTCCATCTTTTGGTGCATAAGTTCTATTTTACGTTACTTCCATTGACTAATGAATATTAAGTCGTATGCTGATTGGTGATTTACATTCCCTTATGCAATTTTATTATATACAGCGGTTTTGCTATTATTGATACTTAATCGTACTTGTAAGTCTTGTCTGAGACTAGAGATAAGGTGTTGAATTAACAACTTTAGATTGTACTACAGGCGAATCTGCCCAGTGTTAAAGAAGTGAATATTAGCATCTATATGCTATTTGATGTATTAGCATCTATATGCTACTTGATGACATTGATGGATCAGTACTAGATTCTTTTCAATCATGCTGGTTGAGTATATAAATTTGACCTGGTTTAACAATCACTTCTATGGGAAACAGTATGCAGATTTTGTTTGGTATAATGTTTTTTAATGGGATTGGGGAAATCTCTTGACTGGTGATCCGTCCTAATAGCTTGTGAAATCAATGAATGGTCTATGAAAAGATGACATGAATGTTCTAGGAAAGATCGTATACTGAAATCCAAGATACCGGTTACCATAATTTATCTATCATAAAGGTGTCAAACTCGAATTGGTTGGCTTTAAAACTGCAGATTACAATATTGCCTTTTCCGTGGGGTCGGCATTGCTTTCTTGCTGTATCAATAGACAACTCCTATTCACTCCCATCCACTGAAGAGAGGTATCAGGCATTAAATCTCGCGATTGCAGGATGTTAATAGTTGGTAAGATTGCTTCAAGATTTCAAACTAAGAATAACTGAGTAAGAATGTATTGCATTAACCTTAGTGCTCATTAGTGGTCCCATTTTCTATGCTTGAGATTGTGTTGGAAGAAAGTAATGCCTGGTTGAAGTCATGATGCTTTCATTTGCTTGATGATGGGACCTAGTATTTATAGCTGATACCATTGCTCAGACATCATAGGCATGTAGACTTGGTGCCATACCACCCTAACTGTACTATAGCAACAGAATCACTTTAAAACTAATGACGAACCAGTGTCAATGTACTTTTTTTTTTCTTTGATGTATTCCCTTTTCCTGATAATCTTTCTGATGCAATGCGACAGTGAAATGCACAGCATATGTTGGTACTATCGAATGAAAGAGTTACAGATTTAGTTGTAAAGTGGATGCTGATATACCTGACATCTGTTTAGTAGAATTACTATCTATTTGATGAACAGAACAACGTATGTGTGAGATGTTTGAGTACAAGTGTTAAGCTTTCTCCATGATTTCGTCGTCACTAGACTTGTTCTGCGCTTTTTCATCCCTTTTTTTGAAGAGCTTTTCAAATTTGTTAATGTGGTGCAGATTTGAGGGAATGTTTTATTGGTTGTAATTTGTCCACTTCACTTCCATCTGGAATTATATATGGGCAGCTGTAATTGTCGATCATTTCCTCTTAGCTTTAGAAGCCATGCTAATCTGTGTGCTTCCTGTTCTAATATTTACGAGTTCTTTAGGCTACACGATCTCCCTGTTAACAAATTGAATGATATTAGGATGTTATGTACATGTTCCCTTGCATGCACATGGTTAAAACGATATGATGTATCTGGTATTTTCTTGGTTTGATATTCTTTAACATCATTTGTACAAATCTTTAATCTTCTTTTCATTTTTTCTTGAACATCCGAGTGGTAATTTGTTGTGTTCGTAATGTTGTTGTAGCTTCAACTTATTTTATAGGACTTATATGTTTCCAGGGCTCTCATCAATGTTTTTGAACAAGAGATTTCAATCACCAAGTTCAAGCTGTTCATTTTCTTAAGTTATTTTTCTATACTTGCATTATAATTGAACCTTAGAAATTTTTTTATCTGTTTACTTACCTCTTTGTTTTTGTCCTTGGAGTAGACTGTGAGGCCTTCTCCACACTCCACTGGTTTTAACCAACAGGCTTACCGGCCCCGTGGACCTGGTGGCCCGACTCAATGGGGTCAACGGGGTCCTCATCCTTCACATCCTCCAGCATATGATTATCCACACAGAGGACCTTATCCATCTCATAATACCCAGTATCAGCATCCTGCATATGGAAACTATCCTCAGCAAATGGGTGGTCCTCGAAGCAGCTACAGCTCTGGTTGGGAGCAAAGGGCACCCCGCAGCATGCAGGGTCCACCGCCGCCAAGTTCAGGTGGTTACGATTACTATGGTGGAAGAAGCCACTTTTCAGAGGCTCCACCTTCTCATTTTCCTGGTGCTATGCCGGCACATGCTCCTGGCCCTTCTCCTGCCCCGGCTCTCGGTCCACCACAAACTCAGTCCAGTTACAACTATAGCCAGCAGCAAAGTCAAGGTTATGGACATGCTGTGCCTTTTTCTCAGGCAGCTCCACATCAGAGCTATGGTCATGGATATGAACAGAAATACGACCATCATGCTCCTGCGCAGAATCCATACGGTGGACACGGGAACGCTCAACAACTTTATCCACAGGCTGGTGCACAACAGGCTTACCCTGGACAACAACAGTATGATAATAAGCCTCCATCATATGGTGTTCCAGCCCAGGGACCACCTCCCCAGTCTTATGGCGCTCCGAGGGTTGGTCAGCCCGCAGAGCCTTATCAAGGTGGCTCTGCCCCAGCTTCATATGGACAAAATATGCAACCTCAACAGACATATCCATACCCAACTGGTGGTTCGACCCAGCAGTATCCTTCCTATGGCACCGTACCAAACACGGATGGTTACAATCAGGTGCCCGCTGCTTCAGCTGCTGCCAGTTACTCACAGCAGGGTGCCCAAGCAGGTTATGGTCAACCTGGTGTGCAGCAACCATCTGCCTACGGCCAACAAGTAGCTCCTGCTGCAGCATACGCTCAGTATCCGACCTCCCAGCAGGGTTATCCGGAGCAGGCTGCTGGATATGCGACGTACCAAGCGCCACAAGATCCCACAGCATATAGTGCTGCCACAACAGCTGCTCCAGCAGCTTATACTGCTCCAGCCAGTGGGCAGCCTGGTTATACTCAACAGGCCGTTAGTCAGCCAAACTACGATCAGTCAATTCCACAATCGGGCGGGTATGGAACCGTGCCTTCAAGTGCTCCGGTAGGTTATGGGAAGAGTGTGTGACCGCAGCTGCAGCCTTGGGTATACGCAGTACGATTCTACTCAAGTCTAGTCGAAAATTTTGATAAATTTAGCTTTAGGATCGTTGGCTGTGTAAGCATAGTAGGATGTTCAATACGCCGTGTAGGGAACATTGGCTGTTGTATTTGCATTGAGATAATATCGACCAGGTCATTAAAAGCATTCAGCTTATAGGATTATGAAGTCAAGACTCTGCCATTGATGGATAAATTGGAATGCTCATCATCATTTCAACGGTGTTAATTGATGTTTGGAAGGCTGATATTGATTCATCCCGTCCCTTCTTCATCGCACATTTCTCGATCCAACTCCTCTCCCCGTGGTATTTGTTTTTACTTTGTGGATGAGTTTGTGTAGGTTGATGTTTTTGTTGCAGGTTCCTCCTACTTATGCTCTTCTTGCATCCATTAAACCAAGAGGATTCATATCTGTTGTTAAGAATTCTGGTTGGTTTGCTGCCTTGGACGTAGAAATTCGAGCTTTACAACACAATGACATTTGGATTTAGTTCTTCGTCCTGCCAACACCAACATTACGGGCTCTAAATGAGTGTTTCAGATTAAATAGTTGCCCAATAAATTTCTAAGGTTACTTATGTTACTTACTCAGATTACTGGTCTAGACTACAATACTTTTAGTCTGGTTCTCACAATAAATGGTCCCTTCAGCATCTTGACGTTAAGAATGCTTTCCACAATGCTTTCCACATTGACACTATTACTGAATATATTCATATGGAACAATCTTCTGGATATATTGATCCTCACTTTCCCACTTATTTCTTCTCATATTTGGTTTTTCTTGTAGTCGCGTTGACACATCTCTTCTGTCTTTCATCAACAATTTATAACCTTATCTATCTGCTTCTTTATGTTGATGATATTGTTGTTACCGGCAACAATCCATCTTTTCTTGACAACTTTACCCGCAAGCTTCATCTGAGTTTGCTACCATGGGTTTGGGCTCTTTCAGTTATTTTCTTGGTCTTGAAGCTTCACCCACTCCTAGTGGTCTCTTTATTACTCGTGCTCAGTTGCTCGAAAGCAAACCAATCCATACCATGGCTGTTTCTCAACACCTGACTGTCGATGGTTCTTCTTTATCTGATCTTACTCTCTATCGATCTCTTGTTGGCGCCCTTCAGTACTTGATCATTATGCACTAAGATATTTTCCATGCTGTCAATTATGTTTGTCAATTTTTGCATGCTCCTATATAGATCACTTTCTTCACTATGTTAAGGGAACACTTCACTTTGGTCTTAACTTTCGTCCATCCACTGTTCCTAGTGCGCTAGTGGCTTATTCGAGGCTGTCCCGACACTAGTCATTCTACATTTGACTATTCCATTTATCTTGGTAACAATCTCGTTTCTTGGAGTGCCAAGAACCAACCTACTGTCTCACGCTCCAATTGTGAATCTGAGTATCGTGCTCTTGCCATGACTGCTACTGAACTTCTTTGGCTTACATATATTTTGCATGACCTCAAGGTCCCCATTCCCAGCAACCCTTGCTCTTATGTGATAACAAAAATGCTATTTTTTGACCTCCAATCGCATTTCTCACAAGCAAGCCAAGCATGTTGAATTAGTTAATCATTTCCTTCGGGAACTTGTTGTTGCTGGCAAACTTCGCACACAGTATGTACCTTCCCATCTCCAGGTTACCAAAAGTGTTTCTCGAACTCTCTTTTAATTTTGCAGATCCAAGGTTCACGTCCGATCAAATTCGACGCTCAGCTTGTAGGGGAGTGACGAGGATATTTAGCCTTCCATTACGGTTTTCCATATGCATAATATTTGACCCTTGATTATAAGCTAATATCTTTTATTATTGAGGATATTTAATCTCCCATTACGGCTTACAGTATGTATCATATTTGACCCTTGATCATAGGCTAATATCGTGTACCACACACGCGCACACGCGCACACACGCATATTTATTTTTTAGATATTTATTCTCTACCAACTCTTAAAAATATATATTTTTTTAAAATTATTTAAATTGAGTTGAGTTCAAATAAATGAAAAATTTACGAATCTAAATTGAATTGAATCCAATTTCGCTAATTTTAATCTATATATATATATATATATATATATATATATATAATTTTAGGCTTAAAAATTAGATATTTATTCTCTAATAACTCTTAATATATATATTAAAATTGAGTTAAAAATCTTAATTAAATATTTAAAAATAAATAAATAAATATATATTATGAAGGAGTGTTTTACTTTTTTTTTTTTTAATAAAATTGAATAAATGACCCGAACAACTCCAGCTAACCCAAATAAAAAAAATTATGGTTGGATTGAGCTCATTATTTAATAACGTCTGTTTAAATTGAAACAATTGAATTAGGTTTAACAATATCCAAACTCGACCTAACCGAACCCACAAACACCCTTGAACCAATATTTTTAGTATATTTATTTATTATTTATTATTTATTTTTAATTTTAATTTTATTATGGTTAGTTTATGTGTAGTTATTTAATTGTAGCTATGGGTCACAATTTTACATTTTCGAAAATAGGTTCTACAAAAGGGCCTATTTATGTAGTAATGTCAGGCCCAATTATTATTGTTCCAGCGGCCCAGCCCATCCCACTTACGGCCCGGCCCATCCCACCTACGGCCCAGCTCCAGTTTATTTAAGACAAAACGGGACTATATCGCTAAAACCCTAGCCGCTGCTCTTACTCTCTTTTGCTTCTTCAGCTACTTCTCTTCCCTCTCTGTGGCATTCAAGATCATTCTGTAAGTGAAGCCGTTGCAGAGAAGGGATCATGGTGCACGTCTCCTTCTATAGGAACTGTAAGCATGAATCTCTTACTTTTCCTTGAATGATTTTGTTTTCATTCTCAATTTTCCAACTTCCGTTTCTCTAGTGCTTTTCTTGTTCGTAATTTCTTCATTGGACTCTCCGATTGTGTTTTGCACATGTTTTGCTGCTTTTTTGATCGGTATTGCTGGAAATTTCCAAGGATTTAAATCGTTTTAAATGATTTTTACAGCTCCTTTTGAGCTGCTGATGTAAGTATCACTTGATGTAGAATCGGTGACGTTGGATTTAAGGGAATATGATGCTCGATAATAATCTCTTAGGGTTTTTTTTTTTTTGTTTTCTTTTTTGAAATTTTGTTCTTTGCATCTTATGGAGATTAAGAAATGGCATAGTTCGTCTTACGCAAAAACTTCAAAAAATAAAAAATGCTTCTTCTTGGTGTTTTTACTTAAGAGCTAAGATAATTGATGTGTGGGTTTTATCAATATGTAGATGGGAAGACATTCAAGAAACCCCGACGTCCTTACGAGAAGGAGCGTCTGGATGCAGAGTTGAAATTGGTTGGAGAATATGGGCTTCGTTGTAAGAGGGAGTTATGGAGGGTTCAATATGCATTGAGCCGAATCCGAAACAATGCTCGTATGCTCTTAACACTTGATGAAAAGAACCCGCGTAGGATTTTTGAGGGAGAGGCTCTCCTTAGGAGGATGAACAGGTATGGTCTTTTGGATGAGAGTCAGAACAAGCTCGATTATGTCTTGGCCCTTACTGTGGAGAATTTCCTTGAGCGTCGTCTCCAAACTCTCGTGTTCAAGTCTGGTATGGCTAAGTCTATCCATCATGCTAGAGTGCTCATCAGGCAGAAGCATATAAGGTAGTATGCCTTCATTAGCCTTTTCCATACCCATAACATTCTTTATTCTTCCATTAGCTATTTTGATTACTTTTCGTTGTTTTGTAAAATTCTTAGTGCTTGATGATCAACTCTTACAAATATCATATTTATTTTCTGAGAATTGATTGTTGCTATGCTGCTTTCGTTTAGATATAACACATAAAATTCTTTGGGAAAGAGCCAAAAGCACTCGCAAGCCAATACTGCATAACTCCACATATTTGTTTTTTACTTAAATGTTGGAAGTTCAAATCCTCACTAGAAAAAGGGTTTTTAGCTACATATTTGTGGATCACTTTTAGCTCAAGTGATGATGATCTAAAAGAATTTTAAAGACTTGAGAAGTGTAGAGTCACTTCAATGTCGTTTTTTTTAGTTAATTAAGTTCTTATATATTGATATATGTATGTTGGATGTAAAGTACTGGACATTAATACGAAGTTCTTATACGTTGATATATGTATGTTGGATGTAAAGTACTGGACATTAATAATTTCATCTGTCACATTTTATCCTTAGGGTTGGAAGGCAGGTGGTCAACATCCCTTCTTTCATGGTGCGGGTCGATTCCCAGAAGCACATAGACTTCTCACTCACGAGTCCGTTTGGAGGTGGCCGTCCTGGAAGGGTGAAGCGAAAGAACCAGAAGGCAGCTGCAAAGAAGGCTGCTGGAGGCGACGGTGATGAAGAAGACGAGGATTGAGTTATCGACGAAAAAATGATTATCCGAGATGAAAACGATTAGCTGAGGATCTCAGGTACTGAGATCAGCCTCAATCTAAACCTTATCTATCACTATATTTGAAAGAGAATGTTACCTCCTTTTAGAAGTTTTGCTTTAAATATTTTGGAATTAGAGAACTTGTTTGTTTTTTTTGGTTATGGCGGCGACTTGATCATAACCTATTTGGTTTTTTAAGTTGTCACAGTTTTCATTAATTGATACTTGATCATGTGAAGGACTCAGTTTTTTCCTAAATATTTTTATGCACTATGAATTATTTTAGTTCATTTGATCCATTGATAGGCTTTGTAATTCCAAGGCTCATGAGTTCTTGAATTCTTATTAAAAATGTACAAGAGCTTCATAAAAGGGTATAGGGATGTGACCTGATAAATTTTCAATTCAAGTAGATTTCGATGAACATCTTGATGTATTCTATGATGGTAACAAAGATATCGATTCGATCGTTGAAAAGACTGGTTGATGCAAATTCATTATTTGGTATAAGTCGCTCATTTTGAGTTATATGTTATCGACCTAATAAGCTTCTCTAAAATTTTAAAGGTTAGAATTTTTTGTATTGTATCTTTATGGATCTCTCAAACTTAAAGGTTTGTCAATTTTTTTTTTTTTTTTTTGAAAGAAATGGCAATATCAATTTTATATAATCCAATTGACTAATATACCTTTTTTGTTTGTATAATTTGTAAATATTACATCAAAATGACCCTTTTGATGAAGTAATTATAATGTCGAAATATGTTATTTTCTTCCCCAATCTTTCTATTAAAAAATATGGCATATTCTTGCTCTGCAATCAATAGACTGAATTAAGAATTTAAGAAGATTAGATAAGATTGATTTGTAGTAAATACTTCATATTTTATTAACACCAATCGACAAGGGATTACAAAAGATTCTTGTAGAATACTACTCGGTTTTTTGCTTGACATTGTGAATAGTCTATGACTCAGAAAGTTTTTTGTCAAAAAAGCTTGTTTTGTATTAATCCGATATAGAAGCTTGTTTGGTATTATTGCGATATAGCCAACACGATGACGGTGGGTGATTTTCAAATAGTTTGGAAAGAATTAATAAATTATGGGTGATTTCCAAATAGTTCAAATAGTTTGTGAAGAATTAAGAAATTATAGTTGTACGTGCAGTCCTATTTACAAGAACAAGACCTTTGGAAGGTTGTTGGCGGGAGTGAAACTATGCCGTCCTATTTACAAGAACAAGACCTTTGGAAGATCGTTGGCGGGAGTGAAACTATGCCGTCAACGAAGGATTCTAATGTTGTTCTATGCAAATGGAGGAACAAGACAAGCAAACAAAACATGTTTGCCTTGAAAACCACAGTCAATCAAAGAGGAAATGTTAGAGCACATTTGGGAGTTTTGTTTGCCTTGAAAACCACAATCAATTAGAGAAGAAATGTTAGAGTAAGACAAGCAAACAACTGGAAAACTATAATCAGAGAAAAGATGTTAAAGCACATTTGGGATGACAAGACAATGTTAAAGCATATTTGGGATGACAAGACAAGATGTTAAAGCACATTTGGGATGACAAGACAAGCAAACAAAACAATGTTTGCCTGGAAAACTATAATAAGAGAAAAGATGTTAAAGCACATTTGGGATGACAAGACAAGCAAACAAAACAATGTTTGCCTGGAAAACTATGTTAAAACACATTTGGGATGACAAGACAAGCAAACAAAACAATGTTTGCCTGGAAAACTATAATTAGAGAAAAGATGTTAAAGCACATTTAGGATGACAAGACAAGCAAACAAAACAATGTTTCCTTGAAAACCACAACTAAAGAAGAGATGTTAGAGCACATTTGGGATGACAAGACAAACAAACAAAACAATATTTGTCTTGAAAACCACAATCAGAAGAGATGTTAGAGCACATTTGGAATGACAAAACACTGAAAGAAGTATGAGACACATTCATGATATTGTTCTCAAATAGAATGATACGAGGTTATACTTTTTGGAGAATAAGTTATTATTAATTTTGATTCGGAGCTACTAAAATCGTTTGCAAACACCCTTCCAAAACCCACCATCGGTTAGTTTCTAGTGTCGGGTTTCCTCCAAAATCGACACCCGCCATTGAACACTCATATATATATATATATATACTTCAACTATTTTCTAATTTATAAACATAGTAAAAACAATTAAAACCACACCCCAAACACCCTTTCAACGTTAATTGAACAAAATTTTCCAAAATCCCCACGGAAGAGCCCAATGTGCCATTATCACGCAGTGGGCTGGGCTTAGCCGGCCGGTGAACGGCCCAACTGTAAGCATCCGACGGCGGCCGAATCTCCGGTCTGTTTACTTCTCTTTTTCTTCCTCCTTCGTCCTCTAATTTCTGTACTCACCAATCTGGAATACATTCCCTACCTGTCGTTTGGATTTTGTTAAACCGAGCAATCGATTCATCTTGAAGCAAGCAAGCAAGCAATCAATCGATCAATGGAATCATCATCTTCTCACCTCGGTTCCCTTCCCGAAGATGTTTCAGAAGATCAAGCACAACCACAGGAGAATCAGAAATCGGTTTTCGCCTCCAAGCCTAGTCGTCCTCCGACTCTGTAAGATCTCGAATTTTCCGCTGCCTCCCTTTTCTCATTCCCTCGTTGCCGCACTATGTTTTCAGAATGTCTGCATGTACTAACCAACCTTTCATTTCTGCTGAATTGCTTAGAACTGAATCGATACATCTTTTATTACAGAAAAAATATAAAATGCCTTCATTTTTTTGATTGAAGCTCCTTATTTCGAATTCTTGTAACTCCTTTGACGCCCAAAGAATTATTTGTTTTCATGACGGGAATCATGCCGTGGTGAATGCATGGAGCATCTTTTGACAGATTTGTAGAAACATGTTTTTGGTTATATATTGGAAACAAACTGCAGACTGAAATACAGCGGAAGGTTTTTTTTTCCATAAAAAAAATCTCTAAAATCAATTTGGTGGAAAGAATCTGAAATGTTCTTATACCAATGAGTGTCAGTGGGTTTCTTCTTCACTTCCTATACCACGTTCCTTTCTTTCAATACAAAATCTTAGTTATTAATGTGTGTAAAAGTTTGACAAGAACAGAGCTTTTTTCATCTTGATATGTTTACCTTTTCTTGTGGAGAACAAGATTCTTTCTCTCTATCCATTCGGTTACTCATAACAAAAAAAAAATTGCTTTTATGTAGACATAGCAATACTAATTCTCGTACATGAACCAAATAACTGAGGATATGAAACAAAATGGTTATGAACTAAATGAGAGTTAATAACCAGAATAAATGAGAATATGAACCATATGGGGTTATGAACCAAATGAGAGTTGTGACAATACGTGACAACTTATAACGTCATGTAATCATTTTCACCGCTATTTTACTTGAATGCATGAAGCTCATGTTGGGCTGGTTGGTATAAAGGTGATATATATTTTTATTATGGTGTTTGGATTTAGTTTTTGATTCTATGTTGTCTTGTAGGAATTCTTCACAGAAGTATTTGCCCCTAGATTGGCTTGGATATTTTGACCAAGAGGAGGATATTTCCATTCCAAACTCAAACGAGGTTAATATTAATTCACTCCAGAGTTCTTGACTAGAGTCCCCTTCTTTTGGATGCCTTCTTATTTGTTCATTGAGAAGTGCACACACTCAGACAAACACAAACACACACACGAACACTTGCATACAAGTATACATGCGAAGATAGAAGTGAACTTTCAAGGAATTGCTCTTTTTTTGCCTAATATGCATCATCCTTTCAGGTTTTCCATGTCTATACAGCGGGAAAAGAAGGACCAGTTGTATTTTGTCTGCATGGAGGAGGCTATTCTGGGTGTGTGATTATTTCTCTCTTACTCCTAATTTTTCTTTGTTTTAAATTGTCTGGGCTTTAAGTCACCCATATTTGTAAGCACCACAGCTTTGGCTTAATCTAACTGCTGGTGCCACTTCTGGAAGTAGATGGTTAGCTAAGAACTTTACATTACATATTGGAATTATGATTCACAGCTTATTTCCTAGATTTTCTAAATTAAGTAACGACGCCATTTAAGAAAAAAAAAAAGAAGTATCTTCCCTTCATGGATTGTTAGATCTACATTCTCATTTTGTTTTGGTCATCAAATGATGTTGATTGTTTTAACTTGAGACTTAAGACCCAAGTTCGTAGGGTATGTCTGAAAATGATTTCAACCATCTAATTTGACCATGACAAAAATTGTTTATTAAATGTTTTTGTTTGGTGAGAAGCATTCTGAATGAAGTTAAAAGAACTTAGGTTGGTTTTTGACATATGTTTGCTTCAGTCATGTCTTTCAAGTGGGTATTCTAAGTTGTATCCTAATTTTTCCAAATCTGGTCTTCTGTGTTCTGATAGATCTCTTTTCCATATTTCCAGTAATATGCATCGTATATTGTACCAGTTAATTATGTTGATATTTATTTTATTTTGCCTTTTGTTTTCACTATTCCTGTACACGTTTTTGGCAATAATTTGCATTAAATTTGTAATATAATTCTCTTACCTGGCTAATTGTCAAAAATTATTTCACTAGGCTTTCTTTTGCTCTATCAGCTGGTATAATAAAGGAAAAGGCTAGAGTAGTTGCAATGGACTTCAGAGGACATGGAAAATCATCTTCTGAGAATGATCTTGACTTATCAGTTGAGGTACTGATATGGAATTTTCAATGATTGTTCAGCCATCTTTAGTTCATAAATTTTCTACTGTGCTGGGAACTTGTTTGCCACTTATGAAGTTTTTTATTAAATTTGCAGACTATGTGCAATGATGTTTTGGCAGTTATAAAGACCATGTTTGGAGATTCACCTCCTGCAATTGTGCTTGTTGGTCACAGGTAGTGTATCTTTTAGTTAGCTAGCTAGTCTTGTCCCTAGAAAAAGTATAAAGTGCAAAACAATTTTTTTATGACCAGAATGAAAAGTGTACAGAAAGACCCAAAAGTTTATGAGATTATAAGAAACCGTTCCATTTTGGATTGCTGCAAAAGGACTATAGTCACAAAACAAGTCTGACAGTGATCACAGGATAAAGCAGTGAATGTATCTAGCACCTTGATCATTTACCAATCTCTATTTCTTTCATAAAACTCTTTGGTTGCTTCATAACCCAATCTCCCGAAGGTTGAAGAGAGATTATCAAATTCTTTGAAGAGAGAGTTCCACAACATTTGGCTGTAGGGTAAATGAATAAACAGATTAGATCGGTTCTCTTCTCCACTCTGGCTAAACTCATGAGATGCTCAAGTAAAAGATTTCTGAAAACACCTAGTGCAAAGCTTGCTCTTGATGTCCCAAACAATGTCTAGATGACCAAACTCATGGAATCATTGATAGTGATTAAGGAAAGGTATAAGGTTTTGTCACAGTTCCCCTCATTATGACTTGCCCAAGGAGTTGCAGAGATTTGCTAGAAGAGTGTCTTTTCCACGCCCCCTATGGGATAAGGGTAGCAGGCTTTGGTTTGCTTGTCTTTGTGCTATTTTATGGGGACTTTGGGGGAAATAATATAATTTTAGAGGAATTGGAAGACTATGGGGGGTTATGTGTCCCTTATTAGATTTCATGTTTTTCTTTCGGTTTTCGTGTGTTAGATTTTTTGTAATTTTCCTTTAGACCTTAGTTTGCTCAACTAGAGTCCTTTCCTGTGTTAATTGGACTCTTCTTGGGTTCCTTTTTTTCTTTTGCATTCTCTGTGTATTGTTTAACTTTTTCTCAATAAAAGCATGGTTTCTTACCCCCCCCCCCCCCCCCCCCCCCCCCCCCCTCCCACAAAAAAAGAAAAAAAAGAAAAAAGAAAAAATGTCTGTCACAGTTTTATATGTCATGGGTAAACATAGTCTAGAATGAAAACTATAATAGAAAATGTTGGTGTATATTGCCTAAAATTGAATCCACCAAGATAAGAATCGATCTTCAGCTAGGCATCTCACATTGATCCATGACACAGTTGTGAGCCTAGTCTAGAATGAATACTATAATAGAAAATGTTGGTGTATATTGCCTAAAATTGAATCCACCAACATAAGAATAGATCTTCAGCTAGGCATCTCACATTGATCCATGACACAGTTGTGAGCCTTATTATCGCTTAGATCATGTACTTTCTTATTGGTTCCATGAAGAATGCAGAGTGTTGGATGTTTACTAACAGTTCTTTGTACATTGTACAGAACTCTGTATCAATCATTTAATATCAATTCATGTAATTAATTTGTTGAAGAACTTGGTAGTTGCTTTTTTGATTGCTCACTTTGTTGAATGCGAGTGCTATTTGGGGGGATAGACTAAGGCACATCTCTACAGAACATCTACTGTTCCTTTTGTAAAATCAAAAAAACTTGATATCGTCTTTAAATTCTATTTATAGTTTAAAGTTGTGCCAATTCTGCTCCCAATTTTAATTACATTTATATGCTCAATGGAATGATTTAAATAGTATGGGAGGTTCTGTTGCTGTACATGTTGCTGCGAAGAGAGCGTTACCTAGCCTGGCTGGTTTAGTGGTTGTGGACGTTGTGGAGGTATTTCACTGTTGTTGGTATTTCCAGAATCACAATGAATTATAAATCAAATTTTTTTAAAGCAATTTTCAGCTTTCTGCAACTTTTTGGATATAGGGAACTGCCATGGCTTCATTGATTCATATGCAAAAAATATTATCCAACAGGATGCAACATTTTCCTAGCATTGAGAAAGCGGTACACTATTATCCTTGGCCTACAACAATACACATATATTTTTACTGATGTTTCTTGTTTCTCCAAGGTGGTGCGTATTTTTTATCTTTATTATAGTCCTTGGGACATTTGTCTTTATTTTCACAAGTTTTCTGCTATCTGATTGAATGCCTTTGTTCTATTTGAATTATAAAATTTAATAATGGAAAAAAAAAAAAAAAAAAAAAAATTAATAATGAACTAAATGAAATAATTCATGGGTAGAAATCTTAAGTATCAAATTTACCAATCAAAAGTCTAAAAATTAAAGATGAACTCAATAGTTCCAGTGTTGATGAGTTGTTGTCTATTTGACATAATTTTATATTAGCAAAAAGCATATTTAATTGATAAAGGAAAGCTGATAAAAGAATGCTTTAAGAACATAAATGTACTTCCATCTACCTCTAGAGTATATTGTATTCATAGACAAATATAAATTATGTTTTCTTTAACAAGAAACAACATCTCATTGATATAATGAAAAGAAATAAAGGTTCAAGGGATACAAACTCCCAAAGGGAATGAAAAAGAAAAAAGATAGAAGCAGCAAATACAATCAAATAGAAATTACCCATGAAAATAAATAAATATTTAAAGAATCCAGAACTTCTTCAGAAACTTCGTTTGAAAGACTTAGAGAGCTTGCAAATGAGTGGTGAAACATTGAATAAGTCCTCCACCGAAGATTAGTTACGTTAAATTTTCCAAAGAAAACAAAAAACGAATCACCAACCAACAAAAAACATTCTAAAACACATCATAACACAACCTCAAAAAAATCTTCAACTTCGCAAGAACTATTAACCCATTGAAAGAGCTTTGAGCAAACCATCACCAGCAAAGAAATAAAAAACCACCTCATGCAAGTCAATCCAAATATCTCAGAGAAGAAGACAAAACATTGCAAAGCAAAACCATGACACAAGTTCCTTCTTGAGGCAAAGGAGGAATTTCACGAAACTCAAGACCATAGGCTTCTATAAACGGAGAAAATTTTGCCAACATGAATGAAGGATGAAGATATAGGAGGAGTCTTCTTGTCCCAATCTTGAAATAATAAGTCAAAAGCTTTTGAAAATGAATCTTCAAGAACATCAATCTCCATATTGAAATCCACTAAGACTTATTCCACACTACTCAAACTTACCTTTAGTCAATCTTAGCAACGTCACTACAAGATGGAGGGTCCTTTGTTGAGTGAATAACTCTTGTTAAACCAAAAACTGGATCTAAAGAAGTGAGGACAAAATGGTTGTTGGGGGATAAGAGTTTAAACTGCCTAAAACTTGTAGAAGATGCTCCCAATCCTTTTTGACAAAAGAAGCTTAAAACATCCTTCCCTTGGGGTTTCGAAGAAATTCGCTTAACATTTCCCAGAAGGCGTACCATCCTGTTTTTAGAAACCCAGCTGGAACCAAAATGGATTTGTTTTTGCACCACCATTAAACAGGAAGAAATCTCTATAAACCATCCAAAATGGTAATTTTTTTTAAAGATTCTAGAACATCCATCAGCCTGCTTAACTTGACATTGAAAGGACAGTTTCAATGAGTGGCAAGGGATTGTCCAGCCGTAATAAAGTATTCCAATGAAGTTTAACAAAATTGAGACACTTTTTTCTTTCTTCCAAAAGTAAAACCCGTGAGCAAATAAACAAAAAAAGGATTTATTGGCAATACTACAACAGCTTTCCATCTGACGGCTAATGCAAAAATGAAAAATACTTGTCTTAGAAGAAGAAAATAATTAGAAAGAATTGGAGGAAGGCTGAAGGAATCCTTAATGAAGAAACTGAAGAAAAGGATTTGGTTGCAGCAAGGGGAAATAAGGAAGGGACGGAGAGCATAGAAGAGGGGGGGGAGCATTTTGGGACACGGATTTAGTAACCTTATTAGGAGCAAGGAGCAAGGAGAAATAATAAGTAATGTATATTACGCTTTTAATTGCATAAATCATAATTTTAATAGTGGTACTTCACCATCAGCCCCTATTTGGATGTTGTTTTTTCTTCTAGAAATTGGTGTTTTGATACTTGGTGAATGTTGTCAAGGATTAAAGGCTAATACTCACCTATAGGAAAAAATTGATATAAATGTTTTTTCCCCTATTTTTATGGTTTTGGATCTTTACTGGTTTCGTTTATCTACTAGATTTGTTTATCTACGTTAGTTATCTGATATTATTTATTAAATTGGTCATGCAACAAATTGTTTGATATCACCAATAGGAGATTTCATGTTAAATAAATGCCTTTCTCATCTGACAGAGCCTTTGAACCATAGGTGAAATATCACATTTTCTTCTGCCATATTCTTCTATTAAATGATGTCTTCTCTTCATTATCTTATTGTAGTAGAGTTTGACCCTATTAACCAATTTAAAAAAACTGCATGAATCTGTAGATTGAATGGAGTGTAAAAGCAGGTTCTTTGAGGAATGTTGACTCTGCCCGTGTATCAATTCCCTCTACGCTTACATATGATGATTCGAAGAAATGGTTGGTCACTTGTCAACTATATTGTTCATCCAGTAGTATGCTAAAAGCTTGGTCATATTTTCCTTCTTGATTAGCTGATTTCATCAACTGCTCAGTTCTTAGTCCTGTATCCGTGAAATATCTGAATTTCTGGTGCAGCTATACTTACCGAGCAAAACTGGAACAAACGGAACAATATTGGAAAAGCTGGTATGAAAATGAAAATCTGTGATTACTTGTTCTGCAACCACATTTTAATCAGTCCTTATGTTGTTATGTATGATTTGCAGTTACCAACCCTCCCTCTTTCTCCTTTCTTTTTTTTGTCTTCTCTTGGAATTCAAATTTGAGTATTCAGGAAAGAGGGGAACACAATATATAATTGCATTTTTAAGTTGGCTGCCCAAGAAGATACATATATGCTCTTCCTATTCTCATATACGAGTTTTTTTAGAAATATTATTTAAGTAGACAGGACTCTTCATAAAACTATCTGGTTATGCTCGAGTCCTGTCTTATAACAATTTTACCAAACTGGAGAAGAGGTATCGCTATCAGTTATTGAAAAAGAGCTTGCTAGGTTTGGGTGGAACTTGAGTCCTATTGTGCATGCTGCATTTACTAAGACTAGGTTTTGTATATAACTCACTGGAGTCATTGTTTCAAAATGATATGTTAATATCTATTGATTATTTTTATAATGATTGTCTCATCCCTGTTATTCTAAGTTCACTTGTGCATGAACATGCTGTGAACGTCATTGTTAAAATGGCCGCTATAAAAAAATGCACATGCGCACGAGCGCGCACAAACTGACACACATATGATGGTTTGTAGAATAGGGTAAACACATCAATGTTCTTTATGTCATGTAGTTTATCTTTCAAGTATATTGTGATGATTGCGAATAATTTGTCTGTATTTTATAGTCTAGTTGGTTATTCTGGTTGTCTCTTTTCTTTTCTTCATTCAACCCTTTTGTAAGAATAATTTGTCTGTATTTTATAGTCTAGTATAATGTGAGGCAATTAAGACTTCGATTTTGAAATTCAGATCTTTATCTTCGTCATGCAAATAAATATCTTAGATTGAAAGCCTGCAGCAATCTTTATGAAAAATGATAGCTATCATCTGGAATAATGGTGAGCTAGAATTTGTCCTATGAAAATCCGAGAGCGTTCTCCTTTTTGTTCATGTATGGAGTTAGGAGGTGGGGAGGATGGGGAATGCATAAACCGAGTTAATAATGGCTGAAGATACGTCTATTTCAGATTCTTATTGTTTTAATTATTTTTCTCTGATTACTTGCAACTTATTGGTCAAATTCATTTGACTTTCTTTTGGTTTTTATATCCTCTTCATATGTTATATTTAGTAAATTGGTTAATAATGTTGCAGGTATGAGGGCCTTTCAGAAAAATTTCTTTCATGTCCTGTTCCAAAGCTTTTGCTTCTAGCAGGGACTGACAGATTGGACAGGTTATTGAAAACGCCCTATAAACCCGTTTTAGTTTGTCTATTTTAGTAATCAGCCATCATGTATTGTACTTGTATATTTTGGTTTGACTCTTTTCCTATTCTTTTCCATCTTGGAATATTCTTTCTTTGTTTTTTAATATGTCCTCAAAAACCTTGACCAACAAATCCTTAGTATATCAAGGAAAGGATTTAGGTTCCTCAAAACTTTGACCATTTTATCATCACAAAAGGGGGGAAAGAGGTGATAATATGCTTTGCGTCCTCCTAAGCTTTCTTACAAATGGAGCTCAATTTGAGTTGAGAGAGCAAGTGATTTCTGTTTTTGCAATCTTTTGTTTTGGTGAGCTAGGTGTCGAATGAAGAGTTCAAACTTCTTTGGAGAGACTCAAGATATTTACAAAAATGAGCAAGGACTAATTCACCTTGACTCGAGCAAGAGAAAACGGGTTTCACTATCAACAATTCAACAAAATAGAAAGCTTTTTAGATCCAAATATGGATGATGAGGCATATCTAAGTTAACATATACAAAGGGAGAATGAGCAGGGTGAGGATGAAGCAGACACAGGAAGTTTGCATGCTTGAAGCTACCCCTTGATCAATAATTTCATTAATGACCAGTTGCATAATGTCTTTTAATAGGAAAATTCTCTGCAATAATGTATTTTAACAGTAGAAGAGATTATGATCCAAAATGAACATTGTGTGTATGAACATGTGTAAATAAATGTACGTTGCTTGTGCTGAATTCCTGTGGTGGTTTTTGGAGATCTTTGTACTTTACCTTCATTCTCCAAATATTTGTATTGATAAACATGTGATTATTCAGCCACCATGGGTCAACCTAATGGTTAAAAAGGGCCATGAAAATAGAAACATTAGAATTTTTGAAGGGGTTGATAGGGAGTCTTTTGATGTTTGATCCCTTGTGAGATTCCATGTTTCTCTTTAGGCGTTAGTGTGAGATCTTTCTGAAATTATTCGTTACGTTTTATTTTGTTTGATTGAAGTCCCTTTATTATCGGGTTGCTTCTTTTTGTCGACTTTACGTAGGATATAATATCCTACGAGTTATCTTAGCAATCAAATGTAGTAGGGTCACATGGCTATCCTGTGAGAATATTCGATATGTCTCTAAGTTGGTCCAAACACTCGTGGATATAAAAAAACGGATGGCTTACTTTACTCGTTTCTTTTCGTTAAATACTTTCTTATTGAAAGAATAAAGTACCTAAAATTTTGAAGTAGATGTTCTAAAGAACTGTCCCATGTTTTATGACAGAACACTTACAATTGGTCAAATGCAAGGGAAGTTCCAGATGGTGGTAGTCAGACATACTGGCCATGCTATTCAGGTTTTTCTTTGTTTCACATTGACAAATTTCTTCTTCCATCTTGCTACCATGTTTTGTGAGCTATAATTATTGTTTGAACCGTGCAGGAAGATGTGCCGGATGAGTTTTCGAATCTGATACTAAATTTTATTTCCCGCAACCGCATAGGTCCGCATGGGGTCGAGGTTAGTATCAAATTCCAATCTAGGGTAAATGGAAGAAAAAAGTAGAGGCTTCATCTGTACATAGTGTTTTCTTGTTACGTAGAATCGCCAACCTCATGACGTAAACTTCATATTGCAGATACCAGGACTTCGTAAACCGCAGCAGTAGCAACCTTCAAACGGACACCGGAGAAAAAGATCATTTGCAGTTTCTCCTACAGGTATTTGATCTCTCCGAATAATTTCTTTCGAAGCAGGAACGAGTGAGTGATGGAAAATCCAAGTTCGTTTTTTTTAACAATGCAGCTTAGAAACGGAGTCGGTATGATGAGTAAAGATGTTCCAAACATAGCAGTTGCTTTGGAGTAAAGCTAGTTTTGAGTAGAGGTACATTTCTTAAAGCATCATCTACCCGACTCGCACGAATTGATGTCGATTGTAGTTTGTTTTCTGAACTTGTGTGAACGGTAATGGTCTGATATTGTGTTCTTATGAGGTCGTATGGGTTCTGTGATGCCCCAAGGAGGACTGTAAATGAGATGAATAACTCATATGGCTATTATTAATTTTGCTGAAGCCACTACTTTGGATAACTATAAACCATGATGTATTAGACAACATATCTGTTTATATAGCTACAAATTTGAGGTGTGGATATTATTATAATGGACTATAAGCTCCCTTCCCCTATGTTCTAAGTTCATTTCATTTGGACGGTAACCGTCTCTTTATTGTTAAGACTCTTTTTGATTGATTAGTGCGAAACTGTATTAACGCTCACCTCCACCCCCAAGGGCTCAGACTTTGGTAGGGGTGGAGTCGAGCTAGCCCTGATATAGTCTTTCAGTTCCTTTCTGATAAACAATACGTACTACTCATAATGAAAAAGATCTTGATTTATTTATAGACAGATATTGTAACGACCCAGATTCACCGCTAGCAGATATTGTCCTCTTTGGGCTTTCCCTTTCGGGCTCGCCCTCAAGGTTTTAAAACGCGTCTATTAGGGGAAGGTTTTTACACCCTTATAAATGGTGGTTTGTTCTCCTCCCCAACCAATGTAGGACATCACAGATATCGTGTGTACTGATTGACCAGGTGCAACTAGTACCTGTTGACAGATGATAGATAGAAGAGCGGGTTCAAAAGTCTCTAATGGTTCATGATAAAGATGTCTATAAGATCTCATCTTGATATTTCAAGGCTCTAATGACATACCCTCTAATGATCTGTATCCCTCATACCCTCTAATGATCGGTATCCCTCATAGTTGTTTGGAAGCTCTGACTAAAGTAAAGACTTACATTCCAATGGTTTAGCAAGCCATTTTGGTGGTCTCTAATCGTTGTTTTTTGTCCTCCACGACTTAGAAAGGATATACGAAGCTTTGTCGAACGTTATTTCACTTGTCAAAAAGTGAAAGGAACTTTAACTAATGCTCTGATTTATAAGCTCCTTCCAAAGTTGCTATAAATGAAATTTGGAAAAGAAGTTTAAGATCTTGCGAAGGAAGTTAGATGTAGTCGTTAGGTCAAGTTGGCTGGAGCTTAATTTTGATAATATTAGAAAGTCTTCGAGACTTTTTCTAGGCAGATAGGATGACTTCGGCTTATTCTTGTCGCTCGGCAGTCGACGACTATAATGTCTTGATTGAGCAGTTATTTTCTGTAGTTACTCCAAAAAAAAAGCATCAAGACCGAGAATGACTAGAATGTCTTGATTGAGCAGTTATTTTCCAGTCACTCCAAAAAAAAGCATCAAGATCGAGAATGAATTAAATATAGTTAACACGTGCAAACGCCGGCTTTCAAAATGTGAAGCCAAATAATCCTTTTCCCAGTTGTGAAGGATTTACCAATTAAATGCTTTGTCTATCTTTATATTCTTTTTTCCCTACTAAAGATCTAAAGTAAAAAGAATTTCATGCTTTAAAATAAATATTATATAAATAAAATAAAAACGCTCAACAAGAATCAACAAAGGATCCGTGGCGCAATGGTAGCGCGTCTGACTCCAGATCAGAAGGTTGCGTGTTCGATTCACGTCGGGTTCAATTTTTATTAAATTTTCCTTCTTCCGAAATTACCTTTTTCGCCCTGCCCGTGATTATTTACTATTATTATTCTTTTATAAAAAAAACTATTTTCCGTATGTTTTTGTCCCCTCGGTCACTCCGCCGCCGTCTGCCCAATGGCCCGTAATTTGGCGAATCTAATTACAGCTGTATTTTTTCAAAAATTAATGATAATAAATTAAATTAAAATGGAGGGGAAAAAAAAAAATCTAATTTTACTCATAAACTTGTTTAATTAATTTTAGCTTCATTCAATAAAAGAAAATATGTTTAGATGTGTTTAATGAATCATAAAAAAAATATGGTGCAAAATTGATACAATTTTAGAGCAAATAACGACTTTTAAGTTTTATATATATATATATATATATATATATACTCCCTTGTCGGCATTCACTCATTCAGAACTTAATTTGAAAGCCATATTTTGATCGGGACGTTTTCGGGATGTCCGTAATAACCAACTAATGACAAGTGTTTTTACTTGTGTGGATCCTATCTCAGGAACTTGATGAGTTGATCTGCTCATCGTGCCTTTACTGCTATATCAAGAGTTACTCTTGCTTGATCTAAAATAGATAGTGGATTTCTTTTCGTCCTCTGTTGAATCTTTTTCATGGCTCGATAGATAATTTGATAAGCCAATGATTTTTTTCCGTGTTATATATATTTTGTGAATTTCAAGGTTTCATTCATTAATCAAATTTAATTTGAGTTTAATTTCATTGAAATTAATGAGTCAACCCAAATACTCCATTTTCATCTGGCCATTGATTTGGTCTCAATTTCATCGAATTAGATACAACTAGTACTTGAAGGTGAAGGCGGCAACATCCTCATCTGAGTAGGTTTTATTTTATGAACTGTTCAGAAAATTCAAGTTTGAAATTAACATGATTCTGGAACAATCAAGGAAGGTCGAGGGTTCAATTTTTTTTTTTCCGTCTAAATTCTATAAATGTACTTAGCAAACCATTATAAATGAGAACTTGAGAATTTCTTAGACCCGAGCCTAACAGGTACAAATACTCCCTTGACTTCCCTCCTTATACATTTTAAAATTATAAGATTTTAGTGTAGGCCGAGGAGACCGAAACTCAAGTGGTTGAAGAAGAAAAACATGCTCGGGATAGTTGAGGAAAAAAATGGTCAAAGTCAACCTAAAGGAATACTAGAATATTGAAGAAGTGAAAACCATGCTTTAAGTTTGAGATTTTAGGGTCGGTTTGAATAGACTTTTGATGATTTTTTTTTTTAAAAAAAAATTTAAATAATAGAAAAAAAATAATAATTTAGGGTATGAATTTATATTTTTACTAAATATTATTTAAACCTTAATAATAATATAAATGGTTATTTTTAAGAATAAATTTGAAAATTTAATATGATAATAAAAGGAAATAATTGAATTAAAAACCTTGGTCTTATGAATCGAAGGTCGCAAGTTCGAACTCCGCCGGCAACCAATTCTCATATTAGTGGATATTTTTAAGAATAAATTTGAAAATTTAATAGGATAATAAAAGGAAATAATTGAATTTAAAAAATGTTTGATTTTGAATAATAATATTTTAATATAAAATATGGTCCCGTAGCTTAGTTGGTTAGGACATTGGTCTTATGAGCCGAAGGTTGTGGGTTTCAAACCCGCTGGGACCAATTCTCATATTAGTGTAGGGTTAGTTAAACCGACAAGGTATGAATATATATTTTTACTAAATATTATTTTAAACTTTAATAAAAGAATATAATAATGAAAACATATATGATTATTTTTAAGCATAAATTTGAAAATTTAATATGATAATAAAAAGAAATATTTGGATAATGATATTTAATATAAAACATGGTCTCATAGCTCAGTTGGTTAGAGCATTGGTCTTATGAGCCGAAGGTCGCGGGTTCGACGCCGGGACCAATTCAAATATTAGAGTGTAGACCCTATAATGAATAAATGTGAAAATAATTGAATTAAGAAATGTTTGATTTTGGATAATGATATATTAATATAATGTATGGTCCCGTAGCTCAGTTGGTTAGAGCGTTGGTCTTATGAGCCGAAGGTCGCGGGTTCGAACCCCGCTGGGACCAATTTGTGTTGATATAATGAGTTGAAGGTTGCGGGTTCTAGTCCTAGGGAATGATTTTAAATATTATTTTAAACTTTAATAAAAGAATATAAAAGGAAATAATTGATTTTTTTTTTTTTTTTTTTTTTTTTTTTTTTTTTTTTTTTTTTTTTTTTTTTTTTGATTTTGGATGAAACTAATTCTCGTTGTTTATAGGAAAAATTAGGTGAGGTAATCCAAACGAACTTCACGCCTAGCTCAACGATACGTATTGGAAAGGAAATACAAAAATTTTCATCCTCCGTTTTAGCACGATTATGTAGAAGTGGTAGAAGGACAACTCTTTATCTCATGGAATTCGTGGTGCAAAAGTAGCGTGTTTAACTCCACAGAAGGTTATGTGTGACATTCTCATGCTTACCCAATTGTCTTATAAAAGGTCATAACGTGGAACGACCCGAAATTTTTTACTTAATTTAAGGTCGCTACTGTATACATATCATGAACATTGAATGAAGAAGTACTTCATTTAAGCTTTCATAAAATCACCTTCATCTTAAAACACAGCCATGAACTTATATGTGAAAACACCTTAAAAAACGACACAACAAAAGACTAAATAAAATAAATAAACGTTTAACATATTCTAGCCTAAGTCTAAGAAAATAAATACGACTACCCTATGCATGTGCCATGGTCTCGAGTTGCGATGCTATCGTCAACTGTATAGGAATTCCTTGCCTTAACCTGAAATGAAAGTAGCACGTGGCTTGAGTATTTAAAAAAAATACTCAGTAAGTGACCCCACTATTTGGGGTTAAATGCAATAACATGCGGATGCAATGATGGGACCTAGCATACCTGTCTATTTTCCTACGGAAATATCCTAACGGGTAACTTGGATGTGTACCATATACTTTACACACAGCCCATACGTGAGTCAGTTCGCACATCGTTGGGCCACTTTCCTTGTCGGGTGAGCATACTCTGGGAGCTCCTTAGGCCGAACACCCGTTGCAACTAGTAACCGTCACGACAACATTAAGTTAAACATTAATGATCATTTTCCTGCCTGACCGTCGCAGCATTATGATAAACATAATGATTGTTTTCCTGCTTGGTCATCGCAACATTATGATAACCATAATGATCGTTTTCTTGTCTCGTAACATACGCGTCTGTACTATCGTGAAGGGTGAGGGGTATCCCCTAATGCATGAGTACACAATAATGCATGAGGTCCATTGTTTTTCTATTTTCATTATCATTTAATACAACCCCGTTAGCGTTCCGTACATATTATATCGTTTTTCATATCATTTCACATATCGTTTATCATATCTTACATGCATACGCCGGAGTTGTATTTCATGCTAGTTCGCCGTTTTGCATGTCAATCACATCATATCATTCAAATTACATAACTATATCATATCATAACATTCCATGCTTCCAGATGTGATAATTTTCACATTATACATATCATACCATAACATATTGGATCACAATATATCATATCATAAACATGTCAATTATCACATATCTCGTACCATAACATGTTTCATATCATTTTCATATCATATCACAATATATATATCTCTGTCATTACATGTCGTATCATAATCATATTATATCATAAACGCTTCGTGGTCGTATCGTTCCCTAACTTATCATAGCTTTAACATTCTTATATCTATCACAATCATAACGGTACATGAACGTACCTTAGTCATGTCATTACAGGAACGTATCCTAACGCTATCGTTCTATCAATCTATCATAATCTTATCCCTTTCTACCCATAACCTAACCATATTCTTTTATCAATCGATCGTGACCGTATCGTTTTTATCAATCTCTCATATTCATAGCACTTCGATATGTAACCTAACCTCAACATTTCATGAACGTATCTTATTCCTATCATTACATTAAGTTTAGTGCATCCTTCTCGTATCCTATCTTAAACATATCATTAAACACATCGTACCATAAGTATTATCATACAATTCACATATTATAACATATACATATCATATCATATCATAAGCATATCGATCCATAAACAATCACACATATCAATATATATGACACGTGCAGAACCACGGGGCACGTGTCAACATCCAATATAACCGTGTCGATAGTAAGGTCACTTACTTAGATAGACTTAGCTGAAGTTCTATCTAACTTCATTAACTTTCTTTCGTCCCTCGAATTCGTTTTCACTAATGCCCAGGCGCTTCACCTATTAAAGATGTTCACCAAATTCCTTTAAAATTCTAATTCCTAAATTTTGTTAAGTATTTAACACATCTTAATTTTTCCATTTAAATTTAATGTTTCTTCGGATATAAATATGTCTAACAATACAATGTCTACTAACCTATAATTATTAGATACTATAATTTTATAATATATTTAATAATTACTTTATAAATGAAGATATATATATTGAGTCTTATTTGTGTTAGGTCTTCTCTTTACTCTTTGTAATCCCTTTTTCTTCATTATCTTCATCTTCATCTTTTTTTTTTTTTTTTTTTTTTTTTTTTTTTTTTTTTTTTTTTTTTTTTTTTTTTTTTTTCTTCTTCTTCTTTCTTCTTTCTTTTTCTTTCTTTCCTTCCTTTTTGATTTTGTATGGGACATTATATGAGTACTTTTTTTCTTTAATTTTGTTAACAATATTACGGGCGAATTTTAATTTATTATTGTATAAAATTATTTACATTTAATTTCTAACTCAAAAGCTAAAAAATTGCAAAGAAGATTTAGCATATAATTGACCGTGATTTCCTAACAATGAGATTAGCATAAAAGAGAAGGAGATACAGAGAATATTATAATGGGTGATTTTCTAAAAATGAAATTAGGATAAAAGAAAAGGAGATCTGGGATATAACTTACGGGTCAAGAGAAATCTATCTCCTCTAAATGTCCAACATCTCCTTACGGTCGGAGAACGCATTAGATATTTACCTAAACCAGTAGGTCCTTTGATCCAACGTTAGCTACAAGAGGTCTCTAACTAGAAACGTAAACGGTTGGTTGAGCTTGAGAAGCTTCGTGTCCAATCGGCCCCTAAAACTCACTCACTCGGATAAGCAGTACTATTGAACCAGACAAAAGAACAAGCCAGACAAAAGAACAAGCAATAAAACCAAAACGGGATAAAGCACGTAAACTATCAGACAAGTAAGCTTCTCCAGACCATACAAGTGTGGGGCGAGCCAAACGGTTTAGTTAAGATCTGCTAAATTCCACCTAAACTTATTTTGTTTTATCATTTTATTAGTTTATTTATTTATCTATTTTCTCTCTCTTTTCTTGGTATCACACTTGGGATTGTGCTTGGGATTGTGCTGTACTCACTTCTCTGTAACAAGTGAGTTAAGTCAATTCGTTTGTGCGTAGCCTACAGCCAGACAACGTATGCTCGAGCCTCTGACCCCGATTTAAGAAGAAGGTTTCAGAAAACAAGGGCAGAGAGATTTTTGTAAGAGAGTTTGAAAGTAAGATTTAGAGAGAACTGGAAACGACATTAAATAGCATGCAAGCAAAGGCGACAACAACAACAACGACTTAACAGTATATAACTATTCGGGTAGGGGGAAGTTGACAATCTATCTATCTAGAGAACTTTCTTATTCCGATCAATGAGAACTTTCTTGGCTCTAGGTGAAGGGTACTTGCAATTCATAGATTTTGATAAATTACATAATCATGGGATCTGTGGTGCAATGATAGCGCGTTTGACTCCAGATCAAAAGGTTGCGTGTTCAATCCACGTACTTGTCAGCATAGAATTAATAAGTATTTTCGTTGAATTCATACATTTTAGACCTAGGCCACATGGTCGAGATTTTTATTTTTTATTTTTTATTCCACGCACCATAAGAACGCTCTTGGTGAAGGGTTCTTGCTATTCATAGACTTTGATAAATTATATAATCATTGGATCTGTGGTGTAATGGTAGCGCGTTTAACTCCAGATCAAAAGGTTGTGTGTTCAATTCACGGGATCATGTTCAAAAGTTTGTAACCTTATAGGACAAATTATGTCCATTGATATAATCATTACAAGCAAGTCGATCTTTCACGAGTTGTTCATAATTACAGTTGGGTCAAAAGTCCATTTTACTCCTGTAATTATATCTTTCCAAGTCCCTCTCGACCTAATGAGTGGGTCTGGCCCTATTGTTCAAGTCCCAAAATGATTAACGGATTTTAAAGGGTGATTAAATATTTCTTGATTCAGTCTTATACAAACTCATTATATAGGATACCCCTACGTACATGTTTCCACATGAACGATTTGGATCATATCATTTGTAACGATTACAAAATGGGCCATATCAATAGTCTTACTAGGACCCTACGTACATGTTTCCACATGAACGATTTGGATTATATCATTTGTAACGATTACAAAATGGGCAATATCAATAGTCTTACTAGGATAAGACACTCAACCTTATCCATATACTATAGACTCTTTAGGTTATTACTTGAACCCGATCCTCTTGTATGTCAACCACATACGGTTCAAGATTACATTAATAACCTTGAATTTTCATACCATGGATAACAATTAAATTACAAATAAATAATAACAAAGGCTTTAGGGCATAAATCCCAAAAAAAAACTAAATAATTAACATAAATGGTTATTTTTAAGGAAATAATTGAATTAATAAAATGTTTGATTTTGGATAATGATATGTTAATATAAAACATGGTCTCGTAGCTCAGTTGGTTAGAGCGTTGGTCTTATGAGCCGAAGGTTGCGGGTTCAAGCCCCGTCGAGACCAATTGTCATATTCTATTAGTGTGGGCTTAGTTAGATTGGATCATAGCCCAGTTTAGAACATTGGTCTTATGAGTCGGTTGCGTAGCCCAGTTTAGAACATTGGTCTTATGAGTCGGTCCGCGACCATGTCTATACATAGACATTGGTAAATTATTGGATTCGTGGCGCAATCAGAAGGTTCATGTTCTATATAGTTTATTTATGCATTCGTCAACATATTTATGGATGAAACCTGTGATATAATTATGGGATCTGTGGCGAAATGGTAGTCGGCTTCGATTCGTTTCATGTTCTATATAGTTTGTTTGAGCATTCATCAACATATTTATGGATGAAACTTTTCATCATTGAATTTTGTTTTATTCTTATTCCACGACCTAGGTGAAGGGTTCTTTCTATTCATAGACTTTGGTAAATTATATAATCATTGGATTCGTGGCGCAATGGTAGCGCGTCTGACTCCAGATTAGAAGGTTGCGTGTTTGATTCACGTCGGGTTCATATATGGATGGAACTTGTCATCATTGAATTAATAACTATTTTATTCTTATTCCACCCTCCATGAGAACGCTCTATTGGATTTAACCTCTATTTTTCACCCACAAACAGATAAACAGACAAGTAGATCAAATGTTACGTGCCTGCCTGTTGGGTTTCTCAAGCAGTTGGGACACCAAGTTGCACCCTATGAAATTCGCTTATAATACATAGCATCTAACACAAGTATATCGGGATGAAGTGAGTAAATGCAAGCTTAGGATTAGATTTGAGCTACTAATGAGGTCGTGTAGATGATGAGGATGATGATTCATATAGCTCAAAGCAGAGAAAAAAGTTATGCAATTGTAAGTCATAGGATACTAGAGTTTGACGTTAACACAAGGCCAAAGCTTGTGGGAGCCTCTTGAAAGAAAATCTCAAAGGGATTTATGCAATTGTAAGTCATAGGATACTAGAGTTTGACGTTAACACAAGGCCAAAGCTTGTGGGAGCCTCTTGAAAGAAAATCTCAAAGGGATTAAAGAAGAAGAGTTTCGAGAATTCTTAATTTCATTCTCCTGAGAGAGTTTATGTCTTTGGCTCCATCGAGTCCTATTTATAGTAACTCTACGAGAATCTTTGTCTAATAGTATATTTGCATATCTAACCTATTAGAATATAATATCGAATATAAATCATATTTAAATATTATAATATATTTTAATATATTTAACTTATTTGAATCTCATTCAAATTTCAAATATATTTTTATTTAATGTATGAAAATACATAGTATAAAATACCATAAATATATTTTTCTTTAATATATTTAATATATTAAATATTAATTTGAACCCTTCAAATTAATATATATTTTTCTATTTATATTTAATATATCTAATATATTAAAGTTAATTTCAACCTTCAAATTAAATATATTTTATTTATTTATTTAATATATCTAATATATTAAATATTAATTTGAATCATTCCCATTTTTTTTTTCAAATAAATTGAACTTTTTTAGTGTTACTATGCGCTAGCGAGGGAAACTTATGGACCTATAGATTATAAGCTCCATTGATACAAAATTAATTAATTAAACTCTTTAATTAATCAATTTCCATTCATTAATGTTAGGTCATTCCATTATAAACCTAGAGTTGCACTCTTATGCACGGTAGGGCAAGTTATGTTCATTGATATAATCATTACAAGCAAATCGATCCTTCACGAGTGGTTCATAATTACCGTTGGGTCAAAAGTCTGTTTTACCCTTGTAATTACATCTTTCACCTTAAGTACCACTAATTCTCTAATGAACAATTTGTTTATGATCCAATCATAATCAAGTCCCTCTCGAGCTAATGAGTGGGTCTGGCCCCATTGTTCAAGTCCCAAAATCAGTACTTAAGAGAACAACTCATCTACTTTCCTTATATGGATGAATTCAATTTCATGATATTATGTTCCCAAACTCCCTATTTGGTCAAATCTCCAAAATGGTAGGCATATTGAATCGGCTAATAGAGTCATTCTCACCCATGTAAATTAAAGGACAAGCTATCACATGCAGGAGTTCATAAGTCACTCAAGATTAAGATCGAGTCGCATATGATCATCATGTGAAATATTGAACTTCTCAATTAAGGGATTTATAACGAGTGATTAAATATTTCTTGATCCAGTCTTATACAAACTCATTATATAGGATACCCCTACTTACATGTTTCCACATGAACGATTTGGATCATATCATTTGTAACGATTACAAAATGGGCCATATCAATAGTGTTACTAGGATAAGACACTCAACCTTATCCATATACTATAGACTCTTTAGGTTATTACTTGAACCCGATCCTCTTGTATGTCAACCACATACGGTTCAAGATTACATTAATAACCTTGAATTTTCATACCATGGATAACAATTAAATTACACATAAATAATAAAAATTATTGTTAAAAACTAAATAATTAATTACAAGGTTTTAGACATAAATCCCAAAAACATGTTTGATTTTGAATAATTATATGTTAATATAAAACTTGGTCTTGTATTAGTGAAAATGTTTGATTTTGAATAATGATATGTTAATATAAAACATGGTCTCGTAGCTCAGTTGGTTAGAGCGTTGGTCTTATGAGCCGAAGGTCACGGGTTCGAGCCCCGCCGAAACCAATTCTCATATTAGTGTTGGAATTGTCAGATTTGGTCGATGGTCCCTTAGTTAGATTGGGTGCTGTATGAATTTAAATTCTTATTTTTAAGAATAAAATTTAATATAATAATAAAAGGATATAATTGATTAAAAAAATGTTTGATTTTGGATAATGTTTCATTTTGGATAATGTTAATATAAAATATGGTCTCGTAGCTCAGTTGGTTAGAGCGTTAGTCTTAGGAGTCGCACGTTCGAGCACCGTCAAGACCAATTCTCATATTAGTGTTGCTTAGTTAGATTCTTATTTTTAAGAATAAAATTTAATATGATAATAAAAGGATATAATTGATTTTGGATAATGTTGATATAATATATGGTCCCGTAGCTTAGTTGGTTAGAGCGTTGGTCTTATGAGTTGAAGGTTGCGAGTTTGAACCTCGCCGAGAACCATACCTTAGTTTGTTAGACTAGAGCGTTGGTCTTATGAGCTGTAGGTCATGGGTGCGAGCCTGCCGACACCATAAATATTAGTTTATACCTTAATAAAGGAATAGGTTAGAGCATTGGTCGAGTCGACGAAGGTCACGGTTGGGTAAGGAGGTAGCTTGTGATCACCAAAAGAGGAAAGGATGAGTATATAATTAATATTACCCATTATTAAGCAACCTATGCAACAGTAACCTGGTGAGTGCTGCCTCAAAGAAATCTCTCTAGGACAACAGGGTGAGTGCTAGCCATGGGAGGTTAGATGACAAACTGATCCCACCAGCTATGTAGTAGCCCAAGGTTGAGGGTGCGACCCCCGATATCAACCCACAAAATATATATATATATATATATATCTGTCATTCACATGTCGTATCATAATCATATCATATCATAAACGCTTCGTGGTCATATCGTTCCCTAACTTATCATTTGTTACATGAACATACCTTAGTCATATCATTACAGGAACATATCCTAACACTATCCATCTATCATAATCCTATCCCTTTCTACCCATAACCTAACCATCTATCATAATCCTATCCCTTTCTACCCATAACCTAACCATATTCTTTTATCAAACGATCGTGACCATATTAGGATAAAAGAAAAAGAGGTTTGGGATATACTTACAGAATCTATCTCCTCTAAATCCCCAAGTCTCCTTAAACTTATTTTGTTTTATCATTTATTTATTTATTTATTTCTTGGTTTATTTATTTATCTATTTTCTTTCGCTTGTTCTTTTCTTGTCAGTGAACTTGCGATTGTGTGGTACTCACTTCTCAGCAACAAGTGAGTTAAGTCAATTCGTTTGCGCGTCGCCTACGGCCAGAAAACGTATGCTTGAGCCTCTGACCTCTATTTAAGAAGAAGGTTTTAGAAAACAGGGGCAGAGAGATTTTCGAAAGAGAGTTTGGAAGCAAGATTTAGTGAGAGATTGAAAACAACATTATATAGCATGCAAGCAAAGACAACAACAGCAAGAACAACGACTTAACAGTATATAACTATTCGGGTAGGGGGAAGTTGACAATCTATCAACCTAGAGAACTTTCTTATTCCAAACAATGAGAACTTTCTTGGCTCTAGGTGAAGAGTCCTTGCAATTCATAGACTTTGGTAAGTAATATAATCATAGGATTTGTGGTCCAATGGTAATGCGTCTAACCTAAGATTAGAAGTTTGCATGTTCAATGCAGGTTGTGTTCAATGCAGGTTGTGTTCATGTTTTATGGGTTTGATTGTGCACTCTTGGATGAAACTTGTCAATTAATAAGTATTTTCTTTGAATTCATCCATTCTAGACTATTTTTTTTTTTTTTTTGTTAATTTTTATTCTTATTCCATGTAGGTGAAGTGTTCTTGCTATTCATAGACTTTAATAAAATTTATAATCATTGGATCCGTGGAGCAATGGTAGCGCGTCTGACTTCAGATCAGAAAGTTGCGTGTTTGATTTACATCGAGTTCATGTTCTATAGTTTGTTTGTGCACTCGTCAAACTTTTAATTATGGATGAAACTATAAGTATTTTCTTTGAATTCATTCATTCTAAGACTTAGGCTGGTGGAATTTTTTTTTTTTATTCTTAGTTCATGCATCATAAGAACGCTCCAGGTGAAGGTTTGTTGTTATTTATAGATTTTAATAAATTATATAATCATTGGATTCATAGCACAATGGTAGCACGTTTGACTCCATATTAGAAGGTTGCGTGTTTGATTCACCTTGGGTTCATGTGCATTTATCATCCTATTTATGGATGAAACTTGTCATCATTGAATTAATAAGTATTTTCTCTAAATTCATTTATTCTAAGACTTAGGCCACAAGAGATTTTTTTTTTATTCTTAGTCCACGCATCATAAGAACGCTCTAGGTGAAGGGTTCTTGCTATTCATAGATTTTGATAAATTATATAATCATGGAATTTGTTGCTCAATGGTAGCGTGTCTGACTCTAGACAGAAGGGTGTTAGGATCGATATCAGTCGTTAGCTCTAATACCAGTTGTTAGGATCGCACAACAACGCACACGCTCGATCTAGATGAACACAAAGAATGGGATAGAGAAAGTTGCAAGGAGAACTCTGGTGGCTAAAAGGATTTTGTATTGATGACTTCAGGTATGTACAACAATAGAGAGTACAGAGAATAGAAAAGTACATTTCAAAAGGATATATATATGGTTCAGTCTGGTTTACCAGATTTAACCATCTACTATATATAGCTATGTACCATATATAGTTTTACCATATAGCTTTACCGGATATCTGAGTTCATGTTCTACCTCAAAAGCTAAACAATTTCAACCATTTAGAAAATAATTACAATTCATTGGAGGAGAGAGTCAACTATGTATCTTTTCTTTTCTTTTTTGTTTTTCAAGCTTTTGAGGTGTTGGTAGTTGACTTGGATTCTAAGAGGTTATGTCCATCTTTCTTCATTTAAGTTATGCCTCGTGATTATCCACTCCTTTGGCTTTTACTTTCTTTCACTCGGTAAATAGGAGGATCAATCATCAGGTCAAGCTCCGGCCCCTCTCCCTTCAAACACTGGACTTTACGGTCTCTTTTCTTGAACTTTAAACTAAGAAAATGAAGGTATGTTCGAGAAGCAGATTAATGATCCTTCACTCCCACCCACGCATTTATTCACTCGGTAAAGCAAGCACTATGTTTAAGTCAAGAAAGAGAAGGTCAAGCTATTCCATTGCCTGCCCGGGAACCTCTCCTCTTCTCGTCAGTAAAGCAGCTGGATGAGAAAGTGTTTCATTGAAAGACTGAATCGATATGACCTGAATGTTGCTAAGTAAATAGTAAATGAAAATTGATATTTTCTTTTCTTAAATAGGGATTGTGAACCAAGTCATAAACGGTCCAATTGATCATCCCATTAAGCATACCAGAACTTTCAAAATGTTTAACAAAGATTAGTTTGGAAGTATTGTGTTCGTTGATATATCTTGTTTATACTGTATATGACATGAGCCGTTGAAGTGGTTTTTATTGCTATAAGCACATTGATCAAGTAATTGACTTTGGTAAGAATTGCATAATGTATTTGGTATACTTTCTTGGTAGGAGCGCATTGAACAAGCCGAGGTTGAGACAATAACTTCATCGAATAATATTGTTGATGATGCATTGAGTAAAGTTCTTGGTCGGGATCGTGGGCATGTAAGAGGACTTGGATTTGGAGTGACTCATTCAAACTTACCTCTCTTGTCTCAACAAGAAAATAAGTACATGACACTTGGGAAAGAATATTTGAAAATCAAGGGAAGAGATGATCGAAATGAAGTCAATGTTGTCAAGTTTTATGAAGAACCAGGTACATTTTTTTAAAAAATAAGTTATATAAACTTCACCTTCATTATGCCGTATGAATTTATTCCATAGATGTTTCATTTGAAATTATCTTAGATTGACCTAACCGAGGAAGCCTCTAATGGTACTGGAAGTATACTTACCAACAAACATTCATTCTTCTCCTATTCATTCTTCTCCTATGGTAAGTTGATTTTCTAATTTAAGGAATAAAATTATTGATTTCATTATTACTATCAAATTCTCATGGCTTATATGTTTCTTCTTGTAGAGCATCAATAATAATACTCAGATTAAATGCAAGTTATTAGATTGACATGACTCTGGAGAGATTGTTGCAGAAGAACAATGGTCTTCTAATGATCCGACTGCTCTTGTTCATCACATCCCGATTGAACCTCAGGTTGTCAAAGTATGGGTTGATGTACCAAGGAAATACAATGCTTATTTATGAAGGCCTACATCAGAAATGACATGTATTAAAGAAGCTGTGGGTAGTACAGTTACTTGACCATCCGGCAAATCACTATGTAATTTTCAAAGTTTATATATTTATATTTATTAAATAATTTTTTCATTCACTTAATTCAAGTGATCACAATCATATATTCATATATATTTTATATATTTATATAGATGAATGAACTGATACATGCCTTATTCATGCAAAGGATCCATGTGAAGATGATACCTTATCTACATAGCAAAAAGCCTTATATAACAATGATAAAGAAATATAACGAAAAAATAATGCCATCAAATGTGAATTACGAAAATTATAATGATTATGAATGATTAAATAATATTATTATAGCATAAAATTGATGTTATAAATACTATATTATAGCGTTACAAAAATGCTATTATAAATTAAAGATAATACACTATTTTAGCTATATTAAACATATTATAGCTTAATAAAAATGCTATAAAATGTTTTCATAGCTACATATATAAGCTATAGTTTCATACTCTATTATTGCATCAATTATAGCTATAAAAAAACGCTATAAAAAGTCTCAGACTTTTAATAACATGGGTTGTCACGACGTACGAAAAACACTATAAAAAGTCTACGATGGCATTTCTCGTAAGCTATCATATTCATTATTTCTTGTAGTGTAAATAATGTAATTATGGGATCCATGGCGCAATGGTAGTGCGTCTGACTCCAAATTACAAGTTTGCAAGTTCAATTCACGTTGGGTTCATGGTGCAATGATAGCGTGCTCTAGGTGAAGTATTCTTTCTATTCATAGACTTTTATAAATTAAATTATCATGAAATTCGTGGAGCAATAGTAGTGTGTCTGACTTCATATTAGAAGGTTGATGAGAATACTCTAGACTTAGGTGAAGGGTCCTTCTATTCATAGACTTTGGTGTTCAGTTCATGTTCTATAATTTATTTGTGCATTCATCAATATATTCATTCTAGGCTCTAGGTGAAGGATTCATTCTATTCATAGACTTTGATAAATCATATAATTATGGAATCCGTGGCGCAATAGTAGCGCGTCTGACTCCAGATCAGAAGGTTGCGTGTTTGATTCACGTCGGGTTGCGCTTCTCACTCTAGGTGAGAAGGGTATGTGTTTGATTCACGTCGGACTCATGTTCTATAGTTTGTGTTTGTGTAGAGCTCTAGATGAAGGATTCATTTTATTCAATAAACTTTGGTAAACTATACCATCGTTGGATCTTGGGGGCAAGTGTAGTGCGTCTGACTCCAGATTAGAAGGTTGCGTGTTCGATTCACATTGAGTTCATGTTCTATACTTTATTTGTGCATTCATCAATGAATTATTAAGTATTTTATTTTGTTTCACGCACCAGGAGAACGCTCTAGGTGAAGGATTCATTGTATTCATAGATTTTCGTAAACTATATAATTATCGAATCCGTGGCGCAATGGTAGCGTGTCTGGCTTCAGATCAGAAGGTTGCATCTATGCAATGAGAACCCTTAAGGTTCTAGTTGAAGGATTCATTCTATTATTCTTTGGTAAACTATTTAATTATGGGATATGTGGCACAATGGTAGCTAGTCTAATTCCAGATTAGAAGGTTGCATGTTCGATTCATTGGGATCCGTGGCACAATGATAGCGCATCTGACTCCAGATTAACTGATTCACGTTGGGTTTATGTTCCGGTGGCGCGTCTGACTTTAAACTTTAGTAAATTATATAATCATGGGATTTGTGGTGCAATGTTGTGTTCATGTTTCATTGTTTGTGCATTCTTTAACTTATTTATGGATGAAACTTGTAATCATTGAATTACATGAATACACTTTAGGCTTTCTTTCTATTCATATACTTTGGTAGTAATAGTAGTGCGTCTGACTCCAGATCAGAAGGTTGCATGTTTGATTCACATCGAATTGATGTTTGATTGTTGGTTCTTGTATTCATCAACTTATTTTTAGTCATCCTTTTACTTATTTTAAAATTAATTAACATAATATAATTTGGGGGAGCCAATCAATTATTGTATAAATGTTTTAATTAAATAAATTAGCAATAAAAATGGTTGGTATATAAATGACTTCCGTCTTTATACTTTTAAAATTATATGATTTTATTGTAGGCCGAGGAAGCCGAAACTCAAGTCGTTGAAGAAGGGAAACATGCTCGGGATATTTGTAGAGAAAAATGGTCAAAGTCAACCTAGAGGAAGACGAGAATATCAAAGAAGTTTTATTCATATGTGAAAATCATGCAAAAAGTTTTCTTAAAAAGATATGTTAAATAATAGACGCAAAAGTTTTAGGTTTTAGGTTTTAGGATATGAATTTATATTTTTACTAAATACTATTTTAATTTTAATACAAGAATATAGACATAAAAACATAAACGATCATTTTTAAGAATAAATTTGAAAATGAAAATGATAATAAAAGGAAAAAATTGATTTTTGATAATGATGTGTTAATATAAAACAAGGTCCCGTAGCTCAGTTGCGTCTTATGAGCCGAAGGTCGCGGGTTCGAGCCCCGCTGGGACCAATGCATGATCGTACACATGTTATATATATCATACAATAGCAAGTTTCTTTCTTAAGGCACATAGCATCCAAGAAGGGAATATCTTTATACCCTAGAAGCAGTAACCAAGTGACCACGACGGCAAGTTATTACCGATGCTTTATACGAGAAATCTTTAAGATAGCTTAACTATTCACTCAGTTGACTTGGAAAGGCATTCATATATGAGAATTGAGGGTGTATGATGCCAAATGTCTAGGATTTGAAGTATAGATTGGTTTTAGCCCTAATACTCATTGGGTCGGTCAGAGCATGAGACGTAAATAATAGTTTCTTATGTTTTCAACCAATTTCTAAATTTTTGCAATAGCAAGTTTCTTTCTTAAGGCACATAGCATCGAACGTTATAACTCAAACGTTATAAGAATTGTTACATGTCTGCGTGGGAATCGATTCTAAGTTATACCTTATGGAATTCACTTATAATAAATAATTTCAAAGCAATCATTTGTACGACATCGTTCGTTACTCTAAATGCAAGCTATTAGAATTAGAGTTGGTTCAAGCTACCCATGAGATCATGTAGAAGATCAAAATGAGGATGTATACAACTTAGGATTAGACAGAAAATTTATGCTGATGTAAGGTATAGGAACCTAGAGTTTGAAGTAAGCGACAAGGTATTCTTGAAGATGGCATCGGTGAAGTGTGTTTTGAGATTCAAGTGTAAAAACAAGTTAAACCCACACTTCATCGTTCCCTTTGAAATTATAAATTGGACACACTTTTGGCATATTGATTAGCTCTACCACAATCCCTTTTTGTCATGCCTTACGTGCTTTAGAAGATCATGTTAAGTATGTATGTAATGTTTTGACTATTTTGCGCAAAGAAAAAAAAAAAAAAAGTTTATATGTAAATTTAAAGAAAGGTAGCTTTTGCATGGAAAAATGTAATTTTCTCAAGTTTGTAGTTTTATCTAATGGTGTTAAGTTGATGAGTTGAAAGTGAATGCGGTAAAAGATTGGCATACACCTAAAACTTGGTCGGGTGTAAAGTGCAACATTATGCTTTGGTTTTGCATCATTATGATTTGGTTTGTGGGTTGTACACCTTGCAACATTATCTTTGGCTTAAAGAATTCGTTATTCATACGAACCATGAAATTTTAAAGCACTTGAGAGGACAAAATAAACTCAATGGACGACATGCCAAGTGTTTGGAATTTATTGAAACGTTCCCTTACGTAATTAAGTACAAACAAGGTAAGGAGAAGATTGTTGTTAATGCTTTAGCACAAAAATATACCATATTTAGTACCTCGATGCTAAGATGTTGGATTTTGAACATATAAAGATTTTGTATCATCACGTTGTGTTCCTTGCTCCTGTTGTTGAATCTTGTGAAAAAAGACTCGTGGTGGATCATTAAAAATGATTTGATAGATTTTTATTTAGAAAACGACAAATTTTGCATAGAATCTTGTTCCATACGTGAGTTACTTGTAAGGAAAGCTCATAGAGGTGGTTTAACGACACACATGGAGTTTCTAAAATTTATGATATGCTTACCAAACATTTTTTTTGCCTGAAAATAAGACATGATGTTAATAAAGTTTGTGCTAGTTGCATAGCATATAAATAGACCAAGTCTAGGCTTTAACCACATGGTTTATATTCCCTGTTACCTATGTTGGTTTTGACCCATGATCGAAATATGTCGAAACAAATAAATAAAACAGAAAAAACAATAACTTAGGGGAGAGTTCGTCTAAAATGAGGAACATTAAGCACTATATTTTTCAATTCTATTTGTTGTTGTGAATAAAGCATACATCTCAACCCTATTTATAGGGAGGAAAACATTTTAATATTTTTCCTAAACTTTCTCCCTGAGTTAGAAACTAATAAGAATTCTCCTAAACTGACTCACAACATGTACATATGGTCCTTTCATTGATATAACAATGGATTTTGTTTTAAATTTACCTAGGACTAGGAAAGGTAGTGATAACATCTTTACTGAGGTCGATAGATTTAGTAAAATGACTCATTATATTTCTTGTCACAAAATTGATGTTACAAAACATATAGACTTGTTCTTTAGGGAACTTGTACATTGCATGGTTAGTGATCATGATGTTAAATTTTTAAGCCACTTTTGGCGTGTTTTATGGAGTAATTTGGGAACTAAGCTCGTATATTCAACTACTTATCATCCTGAAAAGGATGGTCAAATCGAGCTTGTTAATATGCTATGCAACGAGTACTATCATCCTGTAATGGATGGTCAAACCAAGCTTGCAAATTCTTGTATTTTAGAACTTGCATGTCAGAGTCATTAAAGAGGTGCTAATCAAACCTTTTATAGAGTGATTCAAATTACGAATTTAAAAACAAGTATTCTTTAATATATGTTGTGATCATCAAGCTAATATGTTTAAAAAATTTTCATTGGATTGAATCTTTATTGTTTTTTGACTTCTTTGATAATTTAGATATAAGAGTGCTTTTAAGCCTTCAGTTTGTTCCTTTGTATTTCTCGTGTTTAGATTTGTATGCTATAATCATTCAATTAGTTTTGATCCAGCTATCTTGTGGAGTGATTCAAATCACACGTTTAGAAGCAAGTTTTCTTTACTCTTAATCTTGATCATCAAGGTAATTCATTCCAAAAGTTTCACTTATGATGATTCTTTATGGTTTTTGGGGTTCTTGCATAATTTAGATCCAAGGGTCTTGTTCCTCCACAAAGTTTATTAAATCAAATCCCAAGAGTTTCATAACACTTTTGAACTGTCCCAAAATTGTTTGTGATATAATTAAGACCATAAAATGTTAGTATAGCTACTATTTTAAACAATTAGTAACATTGATAACACTATGTAGGATGAATTTTAGATAGTTAAGTTATATTGGTTCCATGAATAAACTCTAAGCTAGATTTTGTGAACAAATGGAATTTGAACCTAAATTTCGGTTGAGATGAATCTACTACAATCAGCTAGAATGAGCTTAGGAGAACTAAGTTGAGTCTAAAATTGTAATTAAACTTAGTATTGGAACGTCGACAGGTTAGATCAGATGAAATTGTTTTGAAGCATGGATAACACGTACTCAATGTAGCATATTTATGTGTCATTATTATATTATGATATTCGTACGAACAGGATGATGCATGAGCTTTCTTTCTGCTGAATTATGATTGTTATGTTAATATGATCATGTTTAAGTCTTATGAGCCATCATGATGTATCATGCATGAACGACCTGGAGGGAATACCATTAATATGTACGTACATCCCATAAGAAAGTTATGTCGTGATAACTATGGGATTATCATGCATGTTATATGTCATATGATCATGGATTACTTCTATAGCTTGTTATGCACAAACGTGTACACTATCATATTATTCACGTTTGTTTCCTTTATGTTGGCGTTCAATAGTATAAGTGTGCTGTGAATGTTTGATTAATCCACCACACCTAAATGGGGTGAGAGTTCTCTTATTTATAATCATTTACAGAATACAGAAATATGGTAAATTACAATACTATGGAAATAGCAATAAAAAGAAAGAATAATAAATGAATACAATATATTTGCCTTTAACAAAAGAGCAAATATGGTAACCCGTAATGTAAGGCAGATATAGATATTTGCCTTATAATAAACGGTCAACTATCCTTAACATGTGCGTTATCCATAGTCAAACTTATGGGATATGTTAGCGAGCTAGCTTGGTGATTTCATGCGTGTGTGTGAATAGTGTGTAATGAAGCGCTATGTTTAACGACAAAAAATTTTCTACTTAATATAAGGTCACCATTGTATACATATCATGAACATTGAATGCGGAAATATTTCATTTAAACTTCCCTAAAATGTCTTATTCATCTTAAAACATAGTCATGGACTCATGTGTTATGAAAACACTTTTGAAAACGACACAACAAAAGACAATAAAATAAATAAACTTTAAATTAAAAACATCCTATTCTAGCCTAAGTCTAAGAAAATAATACGATTACCCTATGCATGTGTCATGGTCTGGAGTTGCGATGTCGTCATCAACCGTACATGAATGTCTTGCCTTAACCTAAAATAGAGGTAGCACGTGGCTTGAGTATTTTAAAAAATACTCAATAAGTGACCCCACTATTGGGGTTAAATGCAAGAACATGTGAATGCAATGACAGGACCTATCATAGTCTCTTTTCCTACGACACTATCCTAATAGACAGCTTGGGATGTGTACCATATACTATTGGAGGTTAAATGCAAGAACATGCAAATGCAATGACGGGACCTACCATATGCATTCAACCCTACCTTATAGATAAAGTAGAGCCCAAGAAATAATCATGATACGTATAGTATATGAATGAATTTTTTCTCCAATAGTAAGGTTAATCAATAAATATTTTTAAATACTCATCATATATTTAAAAATTTTCAGGCAAAGACAAGGTTCCTATGTATGAATGACGGTATCAATTAAAAGACCAGCAAATAGTTGTTGATAGACCATATCCACATTTATTCAAAATCTACCGTAAATTTCAAAATAAAATATCATAGCATGTATGTAGTAGTAGTCTTAATGGAGACAAAACGTCGATATTCTTTAAATTTAAATATGAATGTCAACTTGAATATAGCTCAATTGGTTCACAGTCATTAATGAAAAGATTAGAAATTCAAACTCTTTCACTTTTTATATATTTTATAAATTAGAAAATGAGTTTGGACTTTTGAGTTCATAGACATTTCATATTTAACCTAAAATAATTCCTCAATTCTAAACTTGCATTTACATGCCTTTTTCTTTTTCCAATAGATTTTGTAGATAGAAAGTCAAAGGTTTGACCTTCCAAACAAGTCTTTACCAATTTTTTTTTTTTTTTTTTTTTTACTCTTTTAGGTTATTAATTTGATTTTTAATATTTTAAAATGTTGTGCACTTTCTCTGATAACCTAAAAATAATAATAATAATAATAAAATAATAATAATCTCAATTCTAAAGATATTAAAATTTATAAGTAAAATATTATTGAATTAACCTGACTAACCTAACCGTAGCTTAACTGGTTGAAATATTATTCTCGATATTACATGTATGGATGTATGTACATACATACCTACATACATACAACATGTCACTAAGTACTCGAGTTAATTGTTCATGCCCAAATATGCTCACAAAAGCAATAATATATTAATGCATCTTCTTTTTTATTAATAAAATTTAATAATTTTAAATGACGATCACGTTTATAATTTTAAGAGCGACTATATTGAGAATTAGCTAATAAATTAGGAAAAAAAAAATATATTTAGCTTAACTCAATATGACACGAGTAAGAATGAAAATATAATCTTGATAAAATAAAATATTGAGAAGTTTAATTCTCTACCATCACAAATTAGGGTGTAACCAATCCAGACTATCTAACCTAAACCTTCAAGGTTAGGTTGGGTTGAATTCTTGGGAAATCAAAAATTTGTATTGACTCTCAAGTTGACATTTTTTAGTCGTCAATTCAACCAGCCCAACCAACTCTAAAATTGTTAGAAGAATCAGATTAGGTCAATGTTAAATAAAGATCTTCTCTTTTGTATAGTTAGACTATTTTTTGGTATTTAGTTTAACTATTTTCCAACCTTTGTTTCCAATGTTCGTGCTTAGTTTCTATTTATGTTATTTGTAAAGCTATAGAAGTCAAGTACAATCTTGAATAATATCATCACTTCAAACTTCAATGGTTTATGTTTCTGACTTATTTATTCTTCTACCAAAACTTAATAATTTGTATCAGAGCTGCAATTTTTTAGTGATCAAATAGAGAGAGTATGAGTGAAGACAAAACTTTAGCGAAGATCCCTCACTTCGAAGATCATTATGATCATTCCAATGAGCTGATGAAAAATTTGATCAGAGCAAAGGGTCTATGGAGTGTGGTGGAGATTGTTTTCTCAGAAACAGTGGAAGGAACAATGTTAACTGTGGCACAAAAGGGCCACCTTGATGATGCTAGACTCAAAGATCACCAAGTAAAGCATTACCTTTTCCAAGCAATTGTTCTTACTGTCTTTGAATAAATCTTGGGTTGTTGCACAACCAAGATTGTTTGGGACTCAATGAAGCAAAAATTTGGTGGAAACCAAAAAGTAAAGAAATCTCTTCTTAATGCAGAGGAAGGAACAATGTTAACTGTGGCACAAAAGGGCCACCTTGATGATGCTAGACTCAAAGATCACCAAGTAAAGCATTACCTTCTTCCAAGCAATTGATCGTACTGTCTTTGAACAAATCTTGGGTCGTTGCACAACCAAGATTGTTTGGGACTCAATGAAGCGAAAATTTGGTGGAAACCAAAAAGTAAAGAAATCTCTTCTTAATGCATTAAGGAGAGAATTTGAGATCCTAGAGATGAAGAAGATGAAAGTATCATAGATTATTTTGCAAGAATGATGATAATCTCCAACAAGATGAGACGCAGTGGAGAAGATATGTCAGACAAAAAAATTGTAGAAAAAATTCTGCGTACCGTGACTGAAAAATCTACTTATGTTGTAGTATCCATTGTGGAATCCAAAGATATTGATTACATGTCCATTGATGAATTGCAAAGTTCATTAGTGGTGCATGAACAAAAATTTCAAAGATCGAGCATTAATGGAGAGAAGCAAGTTCTAAAAGTCGAAGGATGAACGAAAATAAGTAACAGAGGAAGAAGAACTTACAGGGGCAGAGGACGCGGAGGAGGAAAATCAACTTTCAACAAAACAACTGTTTAATGTTATAGGTGCCATGACATAGGTCATTTTCAATATGAATGTCCAAAGATGAATAAGGAATTTAATTATGCAGAGCTAGAAGGAGAGGATAAAATGTTGTTTATGGCTCATATGGAAAGACATGAAGCAAAAAGGAGTGATGCTTGGTTCTTAGGTTCTGGTTGCTCAAACCGTGTGTGACAGTGAAGATATGTTTTCAAGCTTAGACAAGACCCTTTCCCAGATTGTCAAGCTTGGAAATAATACTTGTAGGAAAGTTATGGGAATGGGTGCAGTGAATAACTTGGCATGGGGTTCGTTGCACTATTAGTTATGTGTATTGGATACCTGATCTAAAAAATAATCTCTTGATCATTGGACAACTACAAGAAAAAGGAGTAGCAGTGCTTATCATCCACAAAAAGGAAAAATAGCAGAGTTAATTATGAGCCCCAATCGACTGTTTATTTTGAGTATTAAACCATCTACCACAAAAAATGAAGGAAGATACCTTCAAGTTTTAGATATGGATCAGTCAACACTTTGGCACCATCGTTATGGTCATCTCAGGTACAAAGGATTGTGCACCTTGAAACACAAAAACATGGTGAAAGGCCTGCCACAAATTGTAGCTCCAAACACTACCTGTGAGGCATGTATGAAAGGCAAGCAACATTGGACTCCATTTTCAAAAATGGGTAAATGGAAAGCAACGGAAAAATTGGGTCTTATTCATGCAGATCTATGTGGTTCAATTTCACCAACTTCAAGTGGCCAGAAAAAGTACTTGTGCTTGATAGATGAGTTTTCAAGGAAGGCATGGAGTTATTTTCAAGGAAGGCAGGGAGTTATTTTCAAGGAAGGCATGAAGTTATTTTCAAAGCAGTGGTGGAAAAGGAAATTGGAAGGCCTATAAAATGTTTAAGAACAGATAGAGGAGGAGAATTCAACTCTGCAGGATTTAACGATTTTTGCAAATAGCATAGACCTATACCCCACAAAATGGAGTGGCCGAACGAAAAAATCGTACTAGTATGAACTTGCTAAAAGCTATGCTGATAGAGAAGAAAGTGCCTAAAAATTTCTGGCCTGAAGCAATCAGGTGGACGATTGATCACCCACTCTTGCAGTAAAAGACATGACACCAATAGAGGCTTGGAGCAGAGTGAAACCATCACTAAATTATTTTAGAGTTTTTGAATGGGTGGGACATGTCCATATTCCAGATTCCAAGAGAAGCAAACTTGAAGATAAAAGTGTAACATGTGTTTTTTTTTTTGGAGTCAGCAGCGAATCCAAAGACTATAGAATGTTTGATCCAACTATAAATAAAATTATAGTAAGTCGTAATGTAGCTTTCGAGGAATATCGTGAATGAGATTGAATTTTTTTTAAAGGTAAAACAAAATTGGACTGGGAAAAAATATTAAAATTGATAAGAACACAGCCGAAGAAGGAGAAGTCAGGAGGAAATGACTAAACTGGTTTCTCAAACAATTGAACCAGTGGCTGAAACAATTGAACCAGTTGCTGAAAAAAATATTTCAGTAGCTGTTGCACCAGATTTGACAATAAGGGAGGGGAAAAATCGACATCCACCTGTATGGTTAGCATATTATAATTCCGGTGAAGGTTTATCTAAAGAGTATGAAGAAAATATGACATTCTTGATCATTTCAGATCCTGTGAATTTTGAGAAAGCTGTAAAAAACCCAAAATAGAGATTGGCTATGGATGAAGAAATCCAATTCATTGAAAAAAATCAAACATGGAACTTGGTGGTTCTACTGTTGGAGCGAAGAAAATAGGAGTGAAATGATTTATAAAACCAAGCTAAATTAGTCTCGAGAAGTTAATAAATGCAAAGCAAGATTGGTTGTAAAAGGCTACACACAAGAGCATAGAATTGATTATACGAAAGTGTAGGTACGTGTGGCTAGAATGAATACTATGAGAATGATCATTGTTTTTACCGCCCTAAAAGGTTGGAAACTGTATCAGTTAGATGCCAAATCAGCTTTTTTTATATGGGAGTTAAAAGAATATTTTTGTTGAACAACCGGCTATGAGAAAAAGGGAAGTGAGGAGATGGTGTACAAATTCCAACCAGGTGTAACGCCCCTAATTTTCTCTAACCTAATTAGCGACGTTACCTTATACTTGCATAATTAATCGAACAAGAGTTCACGTAAGACAGTCTCAATAACGGCAATGCGTTCATTATTATAAGCAGTTCATACCTGGAGAAATCAATAACGACAACCTAGCCTAGAAAACGATCAACATAGAACTAGAGAAAACAATTGCAATAACTATAACTCAAAAGAATCCAACAAGGCGCCTGCGACACTACAAACTCTCCTCAAGATTTTCATGGCTTTAGCATCCACCGTCAGCCGTACATGGGAGCCTTGCCCTTACCTGAAAAGATAGATAGCATGTGGCTTGAGTATTATATAAAATACCCAGTAAGTCGCCCCACTGTTGGGGTTAAGCATATAATCATTCATCAGGATACAAGCAGTCGGACACAATACACATACATGTCGCACATAATACACCTACATGAACACAAGTGTTAAAAGAAAGAAACTAAGAGAGGGGTCTGTCTTCCATTCCTTCCCATGGTCTTAGGCCCTTGCTTTGTCCGGGCAGGGGTGGATGCATGGTACTTTCCCACACATAGCCCACGTGTGTGACTGTGGGCCCACCAGGCGAGTTCGCATGCGAGCTCCCTAGGCCTGACTTGGTCGGGTATGTATGACATACAATACCGAACGCCACGGAAAAGGAGGGCCTGCATGATATCGTGGTGAACACAATATCGAATATACGTGTCCATACAATCAGCAGCATAACGGGAGAGTGCCCCCATGTACATAACCATAGTGTGCATAAGGTTTTTAAGGTTTACCTCCATGGCATTATACATACAACGTCCCATCCCCTCACCGCTTTATATAGCATAACTGGGTCAAACATCGAGTAAGCATATCATAGCATACTAGTCATCACATTCATGGTATGCGGGGTTCCCATTACAATCATGACATATCAAGCTCATAAATACAGGTAGCAAACTGTGTCACAAACATCATATACATAAACGTGACATAGCATTTCACTACAAGAAACACCTAACCTAGCATACATCAACAACACGCATGGTGCATGCAAGGGCCACAGGGCACGCACCAACATACATACATAACTAATGCAAACAGTAAGGTTACTTACCTCCTTGGCCTTGGCCGAAGTCACTCACAACGCTAACTCCGGTGCCTAACTACCTCCTATAAGATCACATGATACACTCAGAGCCAAGCCGCGAGTGCAACGAAGTCACCGACAACGTCAAGACCGATGGGCAGCAAAGGACACTGACGGTGCAGGGTTCTTGGATGTGTCTCTGGGTTGGGCCGAAAGGGAACGAGGCCCAATGGTGGTGTCCGAGCTCGTCCCGCGAGGTGCGGCCTGTGCGCTGACTGAGACGAACTCGCGAAGTGTCGAAGGGTCAACCTGCGGCCGCCGCTTCATCTTCCTTGCCCGAAAGCCTTAACAACCCTAATCAAAGAATTCGATTACTATCATCGGTGGAATGGTCATCGTCCTTCCGTCTGTCTCTGGTGGCGCGTTTGTCCCTCCTTGCCCGACGTACCCTAGTGCCGGTTTGCTCCTATCTAAGGACTCATAGAAGTCTGAAGTCTCGAGACATTTTTGATTCCTCACCTAAACCTTTCGTCTCCCCCCTCACAGGTACGACAGTGGCTCAAAAAGAAAAGACGGCTACTAAGGTGGCTAGGGTTTAACATGGGGACTTAAGGAATTAATAGCCCTCGTTGGCAAGGCATGCCTCACTAGAAATCTCGCGATTTTCGGCGAGATTTAAGGATTTTTTTTGTTTTTTTTTGTTTTGCCTTTTTCAAAACCCTTATCGTTACAAAAAGGCTCTCTACGGATTAAAACAAGCACCTAGAACCTGGTTTAGTTGAGTAGAATCCTACTTCATCAAGGAAGGATTCCAAAGCAGTTCCATTGAGCAGACATTCTTCATCAAGAGAAAGGGAGGATAGAAAATTGGCAAAGATGAAAATGGTGCAAAAGTAGATGTAACTTTGTATAAACAAATGGTGGGAAGTCTGATGTATCTCACAGCTACTTGTCCTGATCTCATGTTTGTTGTAAGTTTGATTAGTAGTTTTATGGAATGTCCAAGACAACAACATTTTGCCGCAGCTAAAAGGGTTTTAAGGTACTGGAAAGGTACGGTAGATTTTGGTGTATTTTATAGAAAGGGAGGAGTTAGTGATTTAATTGGATTTACTAATACTGACTATGCCAGAGACATGAAAGATAGCAAGAGTAGTTCAGGCTATGTGCTTATGATGAGTGGAGAAGCAGTAGCTTGGTCTTCTCATAAGTAGTCTATAGTCATCTTATCAACCACAAAAGTTGAATTTGTTGCTGCTAGTGCCTGTGCATGTCAAGCTATTTGGATGATGAGGATACTCAAAAGAGATTGGTTACTCTCAAATACAAGGAGCAAAGCTAATGTGTGATAATACTTCAACTATTAAGTTATCCAAAAATCCAACTCTACATGGATGTTCCAAACACATAAGAGTAAGATTTCACTTAGAGATCTTACAAAAGAATGAACCGTTAATTCAATATTTTATGGTACGCGAAATCAACTTGTTGATTCGTTGACAAATCCTCTAAAATTAGAAGCAATTCAGAAGTTGCGTGAAGAACTTGGTGTACAGAGTTTTTGTGGCTTGAACTCATTTTTTACAAAGAAGTATGAGTTAGAAGAATTTGATTATGTGAAAAATGGTTAAATAAAGATAGTTTCTTGTGGACAGTGAGAGTATATTTAGGTATTTATTTTAACTATTTTGCAACCGTCAGATTCTATTTATAGTTATAAAAATTACAAGATTTTATTGTAGGCCGACAAGACTGAAACTCAAGTCGTTGAAGAAAGAAAACATGTTCGAGATAGTTGTGAAAAAAAAAAAGTCAAAGTCAACCTAGCGGGAGACGAGAATATCGAAGAAATCTTATTCATGTGTAAAAATCATGCATGAAATTTAGGGTTTTAAGGTATGTTTCAATTGACTTTTTACCCTTTTCTTAAGAGATAAATAATACACCCAAAAGTAGGGTATGAATTTATATTTTTACTAAATATTATTTAATATTTAATAAAAGAATATAATAAATAAAAAAAAATGGTCATTTTTAATAATAAATTCAAAATTTTAAAATGATAATAAAAGGAAATAATTGAATTGAAAAAAATGTTTGATTTTGGATAATGATATGTTAATATAAAATATGGTCCCGTAGCTTAGTTGGTTAGAGCGTTGGTCTTATGAGCCGAAGGTTCGAACCAAATTTGTATAAATAAGTAGATCATGTTGACTAGTCAAATCATGTGTGCTTGTGAACCGTGTATAATAACGAAGTACTATAATATAATGAAAATAGTATTATATACAAATGCATTATTAGATTTTTCGACTCTAATAATAAGATCATTCGTGAATATATTAAAATACATCTATGAATCATGGGATCCGAGGCCCAATAGTAGCGTGTTTGTCTGATTAGAAGGTTGTGTGTTTGATTCGTGTCGGGTTCATTCAATATTCAATATGCACTTGATAGCTAGCTCAAAAATTTGTTTCTCTTGTCAAGCAGAATTCAATGTTGCAGTTGGAATCCTTGATAGTAATGTTAGTTATATAATCATCGGATCCATGGCGCAACGGTAGCGCGTTTGACACCAGATCAGAAGGTTGCGTGTTCGTGGCAAAATGCTAGCTAACAAGTATACGTTGAATATTGAATGAACCCAAATGTGAATCGAACATGCAACCTTTTGATTTAGAGTTAGAACAAGTTTTTGAGCTAGGTAAACCAGTGCACATCGAATATTAAACGAACCCAAACATGCAATTTTGATTTAGAGTTAGAACAAGTTTTTGAGCTAGGTAAACCAGTGCACATCGAATATTGAACGAACCCAAACATGCAACCTTCTGATCTGGAGTTAGACGCACAACCATTGCTCCACAGATTCCATGATTATATAACTCACATTACTAACAATGGTTCCAAAACGAATTCAGCTTGACTAGTAAAAGATGCAGCAATGAATTTAGTTTGACTCGAAAATTTTGTCTACCATTGCCACGAATCCCATGATTATATAACTATCATTACTATGAAGGGTTCCAACTCGAATTCAGCTTGTCTAGTAAAAGATGCAGCAATATTTTAAGTTTGACAAGAGTAAAACAAGTTTTTGAGAAAGCTAAACAAGTGCACATTGAATATTGAAAGAACCTAATGTGAAATCGAACATGCAACCTTCTAATCTGGAGTTAGACTCACTAGCATTGCCCCACAGATCCCATGATTATATAACTAACATTACTATCAATGGTTTCAAAACGAATTCTGCTTGACTAGTAAAAGATGCAGCAATGAATTCAGATTGACTAGAGTAAAACAAAATTTTTACCTAGTTATCATCAAGTGCACATTGAACATTGAATGAACCCGACGTGAATCGAACACGCAATCTTCTGATCTAGAGTCAAACGCATTACCATTGCGCCACGGATCCTAAGATTATATATCTATCATCACTATCAAGGTTTCAAACTCGAATTAAGCTTGTCTAGTAAAAGATGAAGCAGTATTTTAAACTTGACAATTGTAAAACATGTTTTTTAGCAAGCTAAACAAGTGCACGTTGAATATTGTACGAACCCAATGTGAATCGAATGTGCAACCTTCTAATACTGAGTTAGACCCACTACCATTTCGCCACAGATCCCATGATTATATAAGTAACAGTACTATCAATGGTTCCAAAATGAATTCAGCTTGACTAGTAAAAGATGCAGCAATGAATTCAGATTGACAAGAGTAAAACAAAACTTTTACTAAGTTATCAAGTGCACATTCATTGAACATTGAATGAACCCGACATGAATCGAAACACGCAACCTTCTGATCTGGGGTCAGACGCGCTACCATTGCGCCACGGATCCCAAGATTATATAACAATCATCACTATCAAGGTTTCCAACTCGAATTCAGCTGGTCTAGTAAAAGATGCAGTAGTATGTTCAACTTGACAAATTGTAAAACATGTTTCTGAGCAAGCTAAACAAGTGCACGTTGAATATTGTACGAACCCAATATAAATCGAACATGCAATATTCTAATTTGGAGTTAGACGCACTACCATTGCGCAACACATCCCATGATTATATAACTAACAGTACTATCAATGGTTCCAAAAACGAATTCAGCTTGACTAGTAAAAGTTGCAGCAATGAATTCAGATTCAGATTGACAAGAGTAAAACAAAACTTTTACCTAGTTATCACAAGTGCACATTGAACATTGAATGAACCTGACATGAATCGAACACGCAACCTTCTAATCTAGAGTCAGACGCGCTACCATTGCGCCACGGATCCCAAGATTATATAACTATCATCACTATCAAGGTTTCCGACTCGAATTCAGCTTGTCTAGTAAAAGATGCAACAGTATTTTAAACTTGAGAATTGTAAAACATGTTTTTGAGCAAGCTAAACAAGTGCACGTTGAATCTTGTACGAACCCAATGTGAATCGAACATGCAACCTTCTAATTTGGAGTTAGACAAACTACCATTTCGCCACAGATCCCATGATTATATAACTAACAGTACTATCAATGGTTCAAAAATGAATTCAGCTTGACTAGTAAAAAATGCAGCAATGAATTCAGATTGACAAGAGCAAAAAAAAATTTTCCCTAGTTATCCAAGTGCACATTGAACATTGAATGAACCCGACGTGAATCGAACATGCAACCTTCTAATTTTGAGTCAGACGCGCTACCATTGCGCCACGATCCCGAGATTATATAACTATCATCACTATCAAAGTTTCCAACTCGAATTCAGCTCGTCTAGTAAAAGATGCAGTAGTATGTTCAGCTTGACAAATTGTAAAACATGTTTCTGAGCAAGCTAAACAAGTGCACGTAGAGTTAGACGCACTACCATTGCGCAACACATCCTATGATTATATAACTAATAGTATTATCAATGGTTCCAAAACGAATTCATCTTGACTAGTAAAAGATGCAGCAATGAATTCAGATTTACAAGAGTAAAACAAAACTTTTACCTAGTTATCACAAGTGCACATTGAACATTGAATGAACCCGACGTGAATCGAACACGCAACCTTCTGATCTGGAGTCAGACGCGCTACCATTGCGCCACGGATCCCGAGATTATATAACTATCATCACTATCAAGGTTTCCAACTCGAATTCAGCTTGTCTAGAAAAAGATTCAACAGTATTTTAAACATGAGAATTGTAAAACATGTTTTGGAGCAAGCTAAACAAGTGCACGTTGAATATTGTACGAACCCAATGTGAATCAAACATGCAATGGTTCCAAAACGAATTCACCTTGACTAGTAAAACATGCAGCAATGAATTCAGATTGACAAGAGTAAAACAAAACTTTTACCTAGTTATCACAAGTGCACATTGAACATTGAATGAACCCAACGTGAATCGAACACGCAACCTTCTGATCTGGAGTCAGACGCGCTACCATTGCGCCACGGATCCCGAGATTATATAACTATCATCACTATAAAGGTCTCCAACTCGAATTCAGCTTGTCTAGTAAAAGATGCAACAGTATTTTAAACTTGAGAATTGTGAAACATGTTTTTGATCAAGCTAAACAAGTGCACGTTGATTATTTTACGAACCCAATGTGAATCGAACATGCAACCTTCTAATCTAGAGTTAGACCCACTACCATTTCGCCAAAGATCCCATGATTATAAAACTAACAGTACCATCAATGGTTCCCAAAACGAATTCACCTTGACTAGTAAAACATGCAGCAATGAATTCAGATTGACAAGAGTAAAACAAAACTTTTACCTAGTTATCACAAGTGCACATTGAACATTGAATGAACCCGACGTGAATCGAACACGCAACCTTCTGATCTGGAGTCAGACGCGTTACCATTGCGCCACGGATCCCAAGATTACATAACTATCATCAATATCAAAGTTTCCAACTCGAATTCAGCTGGTCTAGTAAAAGATGCAATAGTATGTTCAGCTTGACAAATTGTAAAACATGTTTTGGAGCAAGCTAAACAAGTGCACGTTGAATATTGTACGAACCCAATGTGAATCGAACATGCAACCTTCTATCTGGAGTTAGACGCACTACCATTGCACAACACATCCCATGATTATATAACTAACAGTACTATCAATGGTTCCGAAACGAATACAAGTGCACGTTGAATATTGTACGAACCCAATGTGAATCGAACATGCAACCTTCTATCTGGAGTTAGACGCACTACCATTGCACAACACATCCCATGATTATATAACTAATTGTACTATCAATGGTTCTAAAACCAATTCACCTTGACTAGTAAAACATGCAGCAATGAATTCAGATTGACAAGAGTAAAACAAAACTTTTACCTAGTTATCACAAGTGCACATTGAACATTGAATGAACCCAATGTGAATCGAACACGCAACCTTCTGATCTGGAGTCAGACGCGCTACCATTGCGCCACGGATCCCGAGTTTATATAACTATCATCACTATCAAGGTTTCCAACTCGAATTCAGCTTGTCTAGAAAAAGATTCAACAGTATTTTAAACATGAGAATTGTAAAACATGTTTTAGAGCAAGCTAAACAAGTGCACGTTGAATATTGTACGAACCCAATGTGAATCAAACATGCAACCTTCTAATCTGGAGTTAGACCCACCCAATGTGAATCAAACATGCAACCTTCTAATCTGGAGTTAGACCCACTACCATTTCACCACAGATCCCATGATTATATAACTAACAGTACCATCAATGATTCCAAAATGAATTCAGCGTGACTAGTAAAAGATGCAGCAATGAATTCAAATTGATAAGAGTAAAACAAATTTTTTACCTAGTTATCATCAAGTGCACATTGAACATTATATGAACCCAACGTGAATCGAACACGCAACCTTCTGATCTGGTGTCAGACGCGCTACCATTGCGCCACGAATCCCAAGATTATATAACTATCATCACTATCAAAGTTTCCAACTCGAATTCAGCTCGTCTAGTAAAAGATGCAGTAGTATGTTCAGCTTGACAAATTGTAAAACATGTTTCTCAGCAAGCTAAACAAGTGCACGTAGAGTTAGACGCACTACCATTGCGCAACACATCCTATGATTATATAACTAACAGTACTATCAATGGTTCCAAAACGAATTCATCTTGACTAGTAAAAGATGCAGCAATGAATTCAGATTTACAAGAGTAAAACAAAACTTTTACCAAGTTATCACAAGTGCACATTGAACATTGAATGAACCCGACGTGAATCGAACATGCAACCTTCTGATCTGGAGTCAGACGAGCTACCATTGCGCCACGGATCCCGAGATTATATAACTATCATCACTATAAAGGTCTCCAACTCGAATTCAGCTTGTCTAGTAAAAGATGCAACAGTATTTTAAACTTGAGAATTGTGAAACATGTTTTTGATCAAGCTAAACAAGTGCACGTTGATTATTGTACAAACCCAATGTGAATCGAACATGCAACCTTCTATCTGGAGTTAGACCCACTACCATTTCGCCAAAGATCCCATGATTATATAACTAACAGTACCATCAATGGTTCCCAAATGAATTCAGCTTGACTAGTAAAAGATGCAGCAATGAATTCAAATTGACAAGAGTAAAACAAATTTTTTACCTAGTTATCATCAAGTGCACATTGAACATGGAATGAACCCGACGTGAATCGAACACGCAACCTTCTGATCTGGAGTTAGACGCGCTACCATTGCGCCACGGATCCCAAGATTACATAACTATCATCAATATCAAAGTTTCCAACTCGAATTCAGCTGGTCTAGTAAAAGATGCAGTAGTATGTTCAGCTTGACAAATTGTAAAACATGTTTCTGAGCCAGCTAAACAAGTGCACGTTGAATATTGTACGAACCCAATGTGAATCGAACATGCAACCTTCTATCTGGAGTTAGACGCACTACCATTGCGCAACACATCCCATGATTATATAACTAATAGTACTATCAATGGTTCCAAAACGAATTCACCTTGACTAGTAAAACATGCAGCAATGTATTCAGATTGACAAGAGTAAAACAAAACTTTTACCTAGTTATCACAAGTGCACATTGAACATGGAATGAACCCGACGTGAATCGAACACGCAACCTTCTGATCTGAAGTCAGACGCGCTACCATTGCGCCACGGATCCCGAGATTATATAACTATCATCACTATAAAGGTCTCCAACTCGAATTCAGCTTCTGAAACATGTTTTTGATCAAGCTAAACAAGTGCACGTTGATTATTGTACAAACCCAATGTGAATCGAACATGCAACCTTCTAATCTGGAGTTAGACCCACTACCATTTCGCCAAAGATCCCATGATTATATAACTAACAGTACCATCAATGGTTCCCAAATGAATTCAGCTTGACTAGTAAAAGATGCAGCAATGAATTCAAATTGACAAGAATAAAACAAATTTTTTACCTAGTTATCATCAAGTGCACATTGAACATGGAATGAACCCGACGTGAATCGAACACGCAACCTTCTGATCTGGAGTCAGACGCGCTACCATTGCGCCACGGATCCCGAGATTATATAACTATCATCACTATCAAGGTTTCCAACTCGAATTCAGCTTGTCTAGAAAAAGATTCAACAGTATTTTAAACATGAGAATTGTAAAACATGTTTTGGAGCAAGCTAAACAAGTGCACGTTGAATATTGTACGAACCCAATGTGAATCAAACATGCAACCTTCTAATCTAGAGTTAGACCCACTACCATTTCACCACAGATCCCATGATTGGAGTTAGACCCACTACCATTTCACCACAGATCCCATGATTATATAACTAACAGTACCATCAATGATTTCAAAATGAATTCAGCTTGACTAGTAAAAGATGCAGCAATGAATTCAAATTGATAAGAGTAAAACAAATTTTTTACATAGTTATCATCAAGTGCACATTGAACATTATATGAACCCAACGTGAATCGAACACGCAACCTTCTGATCTGGAGTCAGACGCGCTACCATTGCGCCACAAATCCCAAGATTATATAACTATCATCACTATCAAAGTTTCCAACTCGAATTCAGCTCGTCTAGTAAAAGATGAAGTAGTATGTTCAGCTTGACAAATTGTAAAACATGTTTCTGAGCAAGCTAAACAAGTGCACGTAGAGTTAGACGCACTACCATTGCGCAACACATCCTATGATTATATAACTAACAGTACTATCAATGGTTCCAAAACGAATTCACCTTGACTAGTAAAACATGCAGCAATGAATTCAGATTGACAAGAGTAAAACAAAATTTTTACCTAGTTATCACAAGTGCACATTGAACATTGAATGAACCCGACGTGAATCGAACACGCAACCTTCTGATCTGGAGTCAGACGCGCTACCATTGCGCCACGGATCCCGAGATTATATAACTATCATCACTATCAAGGTTTCCAACTCGAATTCAGCTCGTCTAGTAAAAGATGCAGTAGTATGTTCAGCTTGACAAATTGTAAAACATGTTTCTGAGCAAGCTAAACAAGTGCACGTAGAGTTAGACGCACTACCATTGCGCAACACATCCTATGATTATATAACTAACAGTACTATCAATGGTTCCAAAACGAATTCACCTTGACTAGTAAAACATGCAGCAATGAATTCAGATTGACAAGAGTAAAACAAAACTTTTACCTAGTTATCACAAGTGCACATTGAACATTGAATGAACCCGACGTGAATCGAACACGCAACCTTCTGATCTGGAGTCAGACGCGCTACCATTGCGCCACGGATCCCGAGATTATATAACTATCATCACTATCAAGGTTTCCAACTCGAATTCAGCTCGTCTAGTAAAAGATGCAGTAGTATGTTCAGCTTGACAAATTGTAAAACATGTTTCTGAGCAAGCTAAACAAGTGCACGTAGAGTTAGATGCACTACCATTGCGCAACACATCGTATGATTATATAACTAACAGTACTATCAATGGTTCCAAAACGAATTCATCTTGACTAGTAAAAGATGCAGCAATGAATTCAAATTTACAAGAGTAAAACAAAACTTTTACCTAGTTATCACAAGTGCACATTGAACATTCAATGAACCCGACGTGAATCGAACACGCAACCTTCTGATCTGGAGTCAGACGCGCTACCATTGCGCCACGGATCCCGAGATTATATAACTATCATCACTATAAAGGTCCCCAACTCGAATTCAGCTTCTGAAACATGTTTTTGATCAAGCTAAACAAGTGCACGTTGATTATTGTACGAACCCAATGTGAATCGAACATGTAACCTTCTAATCTGGAGTTAAGACCCACTACCATTTCGCCAAAGATCCCATGATTATATAACTAACAGTACCATCAATGGTTCCCAAATGAATTCAGCTTGACTAGTAAAAGATGCAGCAATGAATTCAAATTGACACCCAAATGAATTCAGCTTGACTAGTAAAAGATGCAGCAATGAATTCAAATTGACAAGAATAAAACAAATTTTTTACCCAGTTATCATCAAGTGCACATTGAACATGGAATGAACCCGACGTGAATCGAACACGCAACCTTCTGATCTGGAGTCAGACGCGCTACCATTGCGCCACGGATCCCGAGATTATATAACTATCATCACTATCAAGGTTTCCAACTCGAATTCAGCTTGTCTAGAAAAAGATTCAACAGTATTTTAAACATGAGAATTGTAAAACATGATTTGGAGCAAGCTAAACAAGTGCACGTTGAATATTGTACGAACCCAATGTGAATCAAACATGCAATGGTTCCAAAACGAATTCACCTTGACTAGTAAAACATGCAGCAATGAATTCAGATTGACAAGAGTAAAACAAAACTTTTACCTAGTTATCACAAGTGCACATTGAACATTGAATGAACCCAACGTGAATCGAACACGCAACCTTCTGATCTGGAGTCAGACGCGCTACCATTGCGCCACGGATCCCGAGATTATATAACTATCATCACTATAAAGGTCTCCAACTCGAATTCAGCTTGTCTAGTAAAAGATGCAACAGTATTTTAAACTTGAGAATTGTGAAACATGTTTTTGATCAAGCTAAACAAGTGCACGTTGATTATTGTACGAACCCAATGTGAATCGAACATGCAACCTTCTAATCTAGAGTTAGACCCACTACCATTTCGCCAAAGATCCCATGATTATAAAACTAACAGTACCATCAATGGTTCCCAAAACGAATTCACCTTGACTAGTAAAACATGCAGCAATGAATTCAGATTGACAAGAGTAAAACAAAACTTTTACCTAGTTATCACAAGTGCACATTGAACATTGAATGAACCCGACGTGAATCGAACACGCAACCTTCTGATCTGGAGTCAGACGCGCTACCATTGCGCCACGGATCCCAAGATTACATAACTATCATCAATATCAAAGTTTCCAACTCGAATTCAGCTGGTCTAGTAAAAGATGCAGTAGTATGTTCAGCTTGACAAATTGTAAAACATGTTTGGAGCAAGCTAAACAAGTGCACGTTGAATATTGTACGAACCCAATGTGAATCGAACATGCAACCTTCTATCTGGAGTTAGACGCACTACCATTGCACAACACATCCCATGATTATATAACTAACAGTACTATCAATGGTTCCGAAACGAATACAAGTGCACGTTGAATATTGTACGAACCCAATGTGAATCGAACATGCAACCTTCTATCTGGAGTTAGACGCACTACCATTGCACAACACATCCCATGATTATATAACTAATTGTACTATCAATGGTTCTAAAACCAATTCACCTTGACTAGTAAAACATGCAGCAATGAATTCAGATTGACAAGAGTAAAACAAAACTTTTACCTAGTTATCACAAGTGCACATTGAACATTGAATGAACCCAATGTGAATCGAACACGCAACCTTCTGATCTGGAGTCAGACGCGCTACCATTGCGCCACGGATCCCGAGTTTATATAACTATCATCACTATCAAGGTTTCCAACTCGAATTCAGCTTGTCTAGAAAAAGATTCAACAGTATTTTAAACATGAGAATTGTAAAACATGTTTTAGAGCAAGCTAAACAAGTGCACGTTGAATATTGTACGAACCCAATGTGAATCAAACATGCAACCTTCTAATCTGGAGTTAGACCCACCCAATGTGAATCAAACATGCAACCTTCTAATCTGGAGTTAGACCCACTACCATTTCACCACAGATCCCATGATTATATAACTAACAGTACCATCAATGATTCCAAAATGAATTCAGCGTGACTAGTAAAAGATGCAGCAATGAATTCAAATTGATAAGAGTAAAACAAATTTTTTACCTAGTTATCATCAAGTGCACATTGAACATTATATGAACCCAACGTGAATCGAACACGCAACCTTCTGATCTGGTGTCAGACGCGCTACCATTGCGCCACGAATCCCAAGATTATATAACTATCATCACTATCAAAGTTTCCAACTCGAATTCAGCTCGTCTAGTAAAAGATGCAGTAGTATGTTCAGCTTGACAAATTGTAAAACATGTTTCTCAGCAAGCTAAACAAGTGCACGTAGAGTTAGACGCACTACCATTGCGCAACACATCCTATGATTATATAACTAACAGTACTATCAATGGTTCCAAAACGAATTCATCTTGACTAGTAAAAGATGCAGCAATGAATTCAGATTTACAAGAGTAAAACAAAACTTTTACCAAGTTATCACAAGTGCACATTGAACATTGAATGAACCCGACGTGAATCGAACATGCAACCTTCTGATCTGGAGTCAGACGAGCTACCATTGCGCCACGGATCCCGAGATTATATAACTATCATCACTATAAAGGTCTCCAACTCGAATTCAGCTTGTCTAGTAAAAGATGCAACAGTATTTTAAACTTGAGAATTGTGAAACATGTTTTTGATCAAGCTAAACAAGTGCACGTTGATTATTGTACAAACCCAATGTGAATCGAACATGCAACCTTCTATCTGGAGTTAGACCCACTACCATTTCGCCAAAGATCCCATGATTATATAACTAACAGTACCATCAATGGTTCCCAAATGAATTCAGCTTGACTAGTAAAAGATGCAGCAATGAATTCAAATTGACAAGAGTAAAACAAATTTTTTACCTAGTTATCATCAAGTGCACATTGAACATGGAATGAACCCGACGTGAATCGAACACGCAACCTTCTGATCTGGAGTTAGACGCGCTACCATTGCGCCACGGATCCCAAGATTACATAACTATCATCAATATCAAAGTTTCCAACTCGAATTCAGCTGGTCTAGTAAAAGATGCAGTAGTATGTTCAGCTTGACAAATTGTAAAACATGTTTCTGAGCCAGCTAAACAAGTGCACGTTGAATATTGTACGAACCCAATGTGAATCGAACATGCAACCTTCTATCTGGAGTTAGACGCACTACCATTGCGCAACACATCCCATGATTATATAACTAATAGTACTATCAATGGTTCCAAAACGAATTCACCTTGACTAGTAAAACATGCAGCAATGTATTCAGATTGACAAGAGTAAAACAAAACTTTTACCTAGTTATCACAAGTGCACATTGAACATGGAATGAACCCGACGTGAATCGAACACGCAACCTTCTGATCTGAAGTCAGACGCGCTACCATTGCGCCACGGATCCCGAGATTATATAACTATCATCACTATAAAGGTCTCCAACTCGAATTCAGCTTCTGAAACATGTTTTTGATCAAGCTAAACAAGTGCACGTTGATTATTGTACAAACCCAATGTGAATCGAACATGCAACCTTCTAATCTGGAGTTAGACCCACTACCATTTCGCCAAAGATCCCATGATTATATAACTAACAGTACCATCAATGGTTCCCAAATGAATTCAGCTTGACTAGTAAAAGATGCAGCAATGAATTCAAATTGACAAGAATAAAACAAATTTTTTACCTAGTTATCATCAAGTGCACATTGAACATGGAATGAACCCGACGTGAATCGAACACGCAACCTTCTGATCTGGAGTCAGACGCGCTACCATTGCGCCACGGATCCCGAGATTATATAACTATCATCACTATCAAGGTTTCCAACTCGAATTCAGCTTGTCTAGAAAAAGATTCAACAGTATTTTAAACATGAGAATTGTAAAACATGTTTTGGAGCAAGCTAAACAAGTGCACGTTGAATATTGTACGAACCCAATGTGAATCAAACATGCAACCTTCTAATCTAGAGTTAGACCCACTACCATTTCACCACAGATCCCATGATTGGAGTTAGACCCACTACCATTTCACCACAGATCCCATGATTATATAACTAACAGTACCATCAATGATTTCAAAATGAATTCAGCTTGACTAGTAAAAGATGCAGCAATGAATTCAAATTGATAAGAGTAAAACAAATTTTTTACATAGTTATCATCAAGTGCACATTGAACATTATATGAACCCAACGTGAATCGAACACGCAACCTTCTGATCTGGAGTCAGACGCGCTACCATTGCGCCACAAATCCCAAGATTATATAACTATCATCACTATCAAAGTTTCCAACTCGAATTCAGCTCGTCTAGTAAAAGATGAAGTAGTATGTTCAGCTTGACAAATTGTAAAACATGTTTCTGAGCAAGCTAAACAAGTGCACGTAGAGTTAGACGCACTACCATTGCGCAACACATCCTATGATTATATAACTAACAGTACTATCAATGGTTCCAAAACGAATTCACCTTGACTAGTAAAACATGCAGCAATGAATTCAGATTGACAAGAGTAAAACAAAATTTTTACCTAGTTATCACAAGTGCACATTGAACATTGAATGAACCCGACGTGAATCGAACACGCAACCTTCTGATCTGGAGTCAGACGCGCTACCATTGCGCCACGGATCCCGAGATTATATAACTATCATCACTATCAAGGTTTCCAACTCGAATTCAGCTCGTCTAGTAAAAGATGCAGTAGTATGTTCAGCTTGACAAATTGTAAAACATGTTTCTGAGCAAGCTAAACAAGTGCACGTAGAGTTAGACGCACTACCATTGCGCAACACATCCTATGATTATATAACTAACAGTACTATCAATGGTTCCAAAACGAATTCACCTTGACTAGTAAAACATGCAGCAATGAATTCAGATTGACAAGAGTAAAACAAAACTTTTACCTAGTTATCAGAAGTGCACATTGAACATTGAATGAACCCGACGTGAATCGAACACGCAACCTTCTGATCTGGAGTCAGACGCGCTACCATTGCGCCACGGATCCCGAGATTATATAACTATCATCACTATCAAGGTTTCCAACTCGAATTCAGCTCGTCTAGTAAAAGATGCAGTAGTATGTTCAGCTTGACAAATTGTAAAACATGTTTCTGAGCAAGCTAAACAAGTGCACGTAGAGTTAGATGCACTACCATTGCGCAACACATCGTATGATTATATAACTAACAGTACTATCAATGGTTCCAAAACGAATTCATCTTGACTAGTAAAAGATGCAGCAATGAATTCAAATTTACAAGAGTAAAACAAAACTTTTACCTAGTTATCACAAGTGCACATTGAACATTCAATGAACCCGACGTGAATCGAACACGCAACCTTCTGATCTGGAGTCAGACGCGCTACCATTGCGCCACGGATCCCGAGATTATATAACTATCATCACTATAAAGGTCCCCAACTCGAATTCAGCTTCTGAAACATGTTTTTGATCAAGCTAAACAAGTGCACGTTGATTATTGTACGAACCCAATGTGAATCGAACATGTAACCTTCTAATCTGGAGTTAAGACCCACTACCATTTCGCCAAAGATCCCATGATTATATAACTAACAGTACCATCAATGGTTCCCAAATGAATTCAGCTTGACTAGTAAAAGATGCAGCAATGAATTCAAATTGACACCCAAATGAATTCAGCTTGACTAGTAAAAGATGCAGCAATGAATTCAAATTGACAAGAATAAAACAAATTTTTTACCCAGTTATCATCAAGTGCACATTGAACATGGAATGAACCCGACGTGAATCGAACACGCAACCTTCTGATCTGGAGTCAGACGCGCTACCATTGCGCCACGGATCCCGAGATTATATAACTATCATCACTATCAAGGTTTCCAACTCGAATTCAGCTTGTCTAGAAAAAGATTCAACAGTATTTTAAACATGAGAATTGTAAAACATGATTTGGAGCAAGCTAAACAAGTGCACGTTGAATATTGTACGAACCCAATGTGAATCAAACATGCAATGGTTCCAAAACGAATTCACCTTGACTAGTAAAACATGCAGCAATGAATTCAGATTGACAAGAGTAAAACAAAACTTTTACCTAGTTATCACAAGTGCACATTGAACATTGAATGAACCCAACGTGAATCGAACACGCAACCTTCTGATCTGGAGTCAGACGCGCTACCATTGCGCCACGGATCCCGAGATTATATAACTATCATCACTATAAAGGTCTCCAACTCGAATTCAGCTTGTCTAGTAAAAGATGCAACAGTATTTTAAACTTGAGAATTGTGAAACATGTTTTTGATCAAGCTAAACAAGTGCACGTTGATTATTGTACGAACCCAATGTGAATCGAACATGCAACCTTCTAATCTAGAGTTAGACCCACTACCATTTCGCCAAAGATCCCATGATTATAAAACTAACAGTACCATCAATGGTTCCCAAAACGAATTCACCTTGACTAGTAAAACATGCAGCAATGAATTCAGATTGACAAGAGTAAAACAAAACTTTTACCTAGTTATCACAAGTGCACATTGAACATTGAATGAACCCGACGTGAATCGAACACGCAACCTTCTGATCTGGAGTCAGACGCGCTACCATTGCGCCACGGATCCCAAGATTACATAACTATCATCAATATCAAAGTTTCCAACTCGAATTCAGCTGGTCTAGTAAAAGATGCAGTAGTATGTTCAGCTTGACAAATTGTAAAACATGTTTTGGAGCAAGCTAAACAAGTGCACGTTGAATATTGTACGAACCCAATGTGAATCGAACATGCAACCTTCTATCTGGAGTTAGACGCACTACCATTGCACAACACATCCCATGATTATATAACTAACAGTACTATCAATGGTTCCGAAACGAATACAAGTGCACGTTGAATATTGTACGAACCCAATGTGAATCGAACATGCAACCTTCTATCTGGAGTTAGACGCACTACCATTGCACAACACATCCCATGATTATATAACTAATTGTACTATCAATGGTTCTAAAACCAATTCACCTTGACTAGTAAAACATGCAGCAATGAATTCAGATTGACAAGAGTAAAACAAAACTTTTACCTAGTTATCACAAGTGCACATTGAACATTGAATGAACCCAATGTGAATCGAACACGCAACCTTCTGATCTGGAGTCAGACGCGCTACCATTGCGCCACGGATCCCGAGTTTATATAACTATCATCACTATCAAGGTTTCCAACTCGAATTCAGCTTGTCTAGAAAAAGATTCAACAGTATTTTAAACATGAGAATTGTAAAACATGTTTTAGAGCAAGCTAAACAAGTGCACGTTGAATATTGTACGAACCCAATGTGAATCAAACATGCAACCTTCTAATCTGGAGTTAGACCCACCCAATGTGAATCAAACATGCAACCTTCTAATCTGGAGTTAGACCCACTACCATTTCACCACAGATCCCATGATTATATAACTAACAGTACCATCAATGATTCCAAAATGAATTCAGCGTGACTAGTAAAAGATGCAGCAATGAATTCAAATTGATAAGAGTAAAACAAATTTTTTACCTAGTTATCATCAAGTGCACATTGAACATTATATGAACCCAACGTGAATCGAACACGCAACCTTCTGATCTGGTGTCAGACGCGCTACCATTGCGCCACGAATCCCAAGATTATATAACTATCATCACTATCAAAGTTTCCAACTCGAATTCAGCTCGTCTAGTAAAAGATGCAGTAGTATGTTCAGCTTGACAAATTGTAAAACATGTTTCTCAGCAAGCTAAACAAGTGCACGTAGAGTTAGACGCACTACCATTGCGCAACACATCCTATGATTATATAACTAACAGTACTATCAATGGTTCCAAAACGAATTCATCTTGACTAGTAAAAGATGCAGCAATGAATTCAGATTTACAAGAGTAAAACAAAACTTTTACCAAGTTATCACAAGTGCACATTGAACATTGAATGAACCCGACGTGAATCGAACATGCAACCTTCTGATCTGGAGTCAGACGAGCTACCATTGCGCCACGGATCCCGAGATTATATAACTATCATCACTATAAAGGTCTCCAACTCGAATTCAGCTTGTCTAGTAAAAGATGCAACAGTATTTTAAACTTGAGAATTGTGAAACATGTTTTTGATCAAGCTAAACAAGTGCACGTTGATTATTGTACAAACCCAATGTGAATCGAACATGCAACCTTCTATCTGGAGTTAGACCCACTACCATTTCGCCAAAGATCCCATGATTATATAACTAACAGTACCATCAATGGTTCCCAAATGAATTCAGCTTGACTAGTAAAAGATGCAGCAATGAATTCAAATTGACAAGAGTAAAACAAATTTTTTACCTAGTTATCATCAAGTGCACATTGAACATGGAATGAACCCGACGTGAATCGAACACGCAACCTTCTGATCTGGAGTTAGACGCGCTACCATTGCGCCACGGATCCCAAGATTACATAACTATCATCAATATCAAAGTTTCCAACTCGAATTCAGCTGGTCTAGTAAAAGATGCAGTAGTATGTTCAGCTTGACAAATTGTAAAACATGTTTCTGAGCCAGCTAAACAAGTGCACGTTGAATATTGTACGAACCCAATGTGAATCGAACATGCAACCTTCTATCTGGAGTTAGACGCACTACCATTGCGCAACACATCCCATGATTATATAACTAATAGTACTATCAATGGTTCCAAAACGAATTCACCTTGACTAGTAAAACATGCAGCAATGTATTCAGATTGACAAGAGTAAAACAAAACTTTTACCTAGTTATCACAAGTGCACATTGAACATGGAATGAACCCGACGTGAATCGAACACGCAACCTTCTGATCTGAAGTCAGACGCGCTACCATTGCGCCACGGATCCCGAGATTATATAACTATCATCACTATAAAGGTCTCCAACTCGAATTCAGCTTCTGAAACATGTTTTTGATCAAGCTAAACAAGTGCACGTTGATTATTGTACAAACCCAATGTGAATCGAACATGCAACCTTCTAATCTGGAGTTAGACCCACTACCATTTCGCCAAAGATCCCATGATTATATAACTAACAGTACCATCAATGGTTCCCAAATGAATTCAGCTTGACTAGTAAAAGATGCAGCAATGAATTCAAATTGACAAGAATAAAACAAATTTTTTACCTAGTTATCATCAAGTGCACATTGAACATGGAATGAACCCGACGTGAATCGAACACGCAACCTTCTGATCTGGAGTCAGACGCGCTACCATTGCGCCACGGATCCCGAGATTATATAACTATCATCACTATCAAGGTTTCCAACTCGAATTCAGCTTGTCTAGAAAAAGATTCAACAGTATTTTAAACATGAGAATTGTAAAACATGTTTTGGAGCAAGCTAAACAAGTGCACGTTGAATATTGTACGAACCCAATGTGAATCAAACATGCAACCTTCTAATCTAGAGTTAGACCCACTACCATTTCACCACAGATCCCATGATTGGAGTTAGACCCACTACCATTTCACCACAGATCCCATGATTATATAACTAACAGTACCATCAATGATTTCAAAATGAATTCAGCTTGACTAGTAAAAGATGCAGCAATGAATTCAAATTGATAAGAGTAAAACAAATTTTTTACATAGTTATCATCAAGTGCACATTGAACATTATATGAACCCAACGTGAATCGAACACGCAACCTTCTGATCTGGAGTCAGACGCGCTACCATTGCGCCACAAATCCCAAGATTATATAACTATCATCACTATCAAAGTTTCCAACTCGAATTCAGCTCGTCTAGTAAAAGATGAAGTAGTATGTTCAGCTTGACAAATTGTAAAACATGTTTCTGAGCAAGCTAAACAAGTGCACGTAGAGTTAGACGCACTACCATTGCGCAACACATCCTATGATTATATAACTAACAGTACTATCAATGGTTCCAAAACGAATTCACCTTGACTAGTAAAACATGCAGCAATGAATTCAGATTGACAAGAGTAAAACAAAATTTTTACCTAGTTATCACAAGTGCACATTGAACATTGAATGAACCCGACGTGAATCGAACACGCAACCTTCTGATCTGGAGTCAGACGCGCTACCATTGCGCCACGGATCCCGAGATTATATAACTATCATCACTATCAAGGTTTCCAACTCGAATTCAGCTCGTCTAGTAAAAGATGCAGTAGTATGTTCAGCTTGACAAATTGTAAAACATGTTTCTGAGCAAGCTAAACAAGTGCACGTAGAGTTAGACGCACTACCATTGCGCAACACATCCTATGATTATATAACTAACAGTACTATCAATGGTTCCAAAACGAATTCACCTTGACTAGTAAAACATGCAGCAATGAATTCAGATTGACAAGAGTAAAACAAAACTTTTACCTAGTTATCAGAAGTGCACATTGAACATTGAATGAACCCGACGTGAATCGAACACGCAACCTTCTGATCTGGAGTCAGACGCGCTACCATTGCGCCACGGATCCCGAGATTATATAACTATCATCACTATCAAGGTTTCCAACTCGAATTCAGCTCGTCTAGTAAAAGATGCAGTAGTATGTTCAGCTTGACAAATTGTAAAACATGTTTCTGAGCAAGCTAAACAAGTGCACGTAGAGTTAGATGCACTACCATTGCGCAACACATCGTATGATTATATAACTAACAGTACTATCAATGGTTCCAAAACGAATTCATCTTGACTAGTAAAAGATGCAGCAATGAATTCAAATTTACAAGAGTAAAACAAAACTTTTACCTAGTTATCACAAGTGCACATTGAACATTCAATGAACCCGACGTGAATCGAACACGCAACCTTCTGATCTGGAGTCAGACGCGCTACCATTGCGCCACGGATCCCGAGATTATATAACTATCATCACTATAAAGGTCCCCAACTCGAATTCAGCTTCTGAAACATGTTTTTGATCAAGCTAAACAAGTGCACGTTGATTATTGTACGAACCCAATGTGAATCGAACATGTAACCTTCTAATCTGGAGTTAAGACCCACTACCATTTCGCCAAAGATCCCATGATTATATAACTAACAGTACCATCAATGGTTCCCAAATGAATTCAGCTTGACTAGTAAAAGATGCAGCAATGAATTCAAATTGACACCCAAATGAATTCAGCTTGACTAGTAAAAGATGCAGCAATGAATTCAAATTGACAAGAATAAAACAAATTTTTTACCCAGTTATCATCAAGTGCACATTGAACATGGAATGAACCCGACGTGAATCGAACACGCAACCTTCTGATCTGGAGTCAGACGCGCTACCATTGCGCCACGGATCCCGAGATTATATAACTATCATCACTATCAAGGTTTCCAACTCGAATTCAGCTTGTCTAGAAAAAGATTCAACAGTATTTTAAACATGAGAATTGTAAAACATGATTTGGAGCAAGCTAAACAAGTGCACGTTGAATATTGTACGAACCCAATGTGAATCAAACATGCAATGGTTCCAAAACGAATTCACCTTGACTAGTAAAACATGCAGCAATGAATTCAGATTGACAAGAGTAAAACAAAACTTTTACCTAGTTATCACAAGTGCACATTGAACATTGAATGAACCCAACGTGAATCGAACACGCAACCTTCTGATCTGGAGTCAGACGCGCTACCATTGCGCCACGGATCCCGAGATTATATAACTATCATCACTATAAAGGTCTCCAACTCGAATTCAGCTTGTCTAGTAAAAGATGCAACAGTATTTTAAACTTGAGAATTGTGAAACATGTTTTTGATCAAGCTAAACAAGTGCACGTTGATTATTGTACGAACCCAATGTGAATCGAACATGCAACCTTCTAATCTAGAGTTAGACCCACTACCATTTCGCCAAAGATCCCATGATTATAAAACTAACAGTACCATCAATGGTTCCCAAAACGAATTCACCTTGACTAGTAAAACATGCAGCAATGAATTCAGATTGACAAGAGTAAAACAAAACTTTTACCTAGTTATCACAAGTGCACATTGAACATTGAATGAACCCGACGTGAATCGAACACGCAACCTTCTGATCTGGAGTCAGACGCGCTACCATTGCGCCACGGATCCCAAGATTACATAACTATCATCAATATCAAAGTTTCCAACTCGAATTCAGCTGGTCTAGTAAAAGATGCAGTAGTATGTTCAGCTTGACAAATTGTAAAACATGTTTCTGAGCCAGCTAAACAAGTGCACGTTGAATATTGTACGAACCCAATGTGAATCGAACATGCAACCTTCTATCTGGAGTTAGACGCACTACCATTGCACAACACATCCCATGATTATATAACTAATAGTACTATCAATGGTTCCAAAACGAATTCACCTTGACTAGTAAAACATGCAGCAATGAATTCAGATTGACAAGAGTAAAACAAAACTTTTACCTAGTTATCACAAGTGCACATTGAACATTCAATGAACCCGACGTGAATCGAACACGCAACCTTCTGATCTGGAGTCAGACGCGCTACCATTGCGCCACGGATCCCGAGATTATAAAACTATCATCACTATAAAGGTCTCCAACTCGAATTCAGCTTCTGAAGCATGTTTTTGATCAAGCTAAACAAGTGCACGTTGATTATTGTACGAACCCAATGTGAATCGAACATGTAACCTTCTAATCTGGAGTTAAGACCCACTACCATTTCGCCAAAGATCCCATGATTATATAACTAACAGTACCATCAATGGTTCCCAAATGAATTCAGCTTGACTAGTAAAAGATGCAGCAATGAATTCAAATTGACAAGAATAAAACAAATTTTTTACCTAGTTATCATCAAGTGCACATTGAACATGGAATGAACCCGACGTGAATCGAACACGCAACCTTCTGATCTGGAGTCAGACGCGCTACCATTGCGCCACGGATCCCGAGATTATATAACTATCATCACTATCAAGGTTTCCAACTCGAATTCAGCTTGTCTAGAAAAAGATTCAACAGTATTTTAAACATGAGAATTGTAAAACATGTTTTGGAGCAAGCTAAACAAGTGCACATTGAATATTGTACGAACCTAACAGTACCATCAATAATTTCAAAATGAATTCAGCTTGACTAGTAAAAGATGCAGCAATGAATTCAAATTGATAAGAGTAAAACAAATTTTTTACCTAGTTATCATCAAGTGCACATTGAACATTATATGAACCCAACGTGAATCGAACACGCAACCTTCTGATCTGGAGTCAGACGCGCTACCATTGCGCCACGGATCCCGAGATTATATAACTATCATCACTATCAAAGTTTCCAACTCGAATTCAACTGGTCTAGTAAAAGATGCAGTAGTATGTTCAGCTTGACAAATTGTAAAACATGTTTCTGAGAAAGCTAAACAAGTGCACGTAGAGTTAGACGCACTACCATTGCGCAACACATCCTATGATTATATAACTAACAGTACTATCAATGGTTCCAAAACGAATTCACCTTGACTAGTAAAACATGCAGCAATGAATTCAGATTGACAAGAGTAAAACAAAACTTTTACCTAGTTATCACAAGTGCACATTGAACATTGAATGAACCCGACGTGAATCGAACACGCAACCTTCTGATCTGGAGTCAGACGCGCTACCATTGCGCCACGGATCCCGAGATTATATAACTATCATCACTATCAAGGTTTCCAACTCGAATTCAGCTCGTCTAGTAAAAGATGCAGTAGTATGTTCAGCTTGACAAATTGTAAAACATGTTTCTGAGCAAGCTAAACAAGTGCACGTAGAGTTAGACGCACTACCATTGCGCAGCACATCCTATGATTATATAACTAACAGTACTATGAATGGTTCCAAAACGAATTCACCTTGACTAGTAAAACATGCAGCAATGAATTCAGATTGACAAGAGTAAAACAAAACTTTTACCTAGTTATCACAAGTGCACATTGAACATTGAATGAACCCGACGTTAATCGAACACGCAACCTTCTGATCTGGAGTCAGACGAGCTACCATTGCGCCACGGATCCCGAGATTATATAACTAACATCACTATCAAGGTTTCCAACTCGAATTCAGCTCGTCTAGTAAAAGATGCAGTAGTATGTTCAGCTTGACAAATTGTAAAACATGTTTCTGAGCAAGCTAAACAAGTGCACGTAGAGTTAGACGCACTACCATTGCGCAACACATCCTATGATTATATAACTAACAGTACTATCAATGGTTCCAAAACGAATTCATCTTGACTAGTAAAAGAAGCAGCAATGAATTCAGATTTACAAGAGACAAGAGTAAAACAAAACTTTTACCTAGTTATCACAAGTGCACATTGAACATTGAATGAACCCAACGTGAATCGAACACGCAACCTTCTGATCTGGAGTCAGATGCGCTACCATTGCGCCACGGATCCCGAGATTATATAACTATCATCACTATAAAGGTCTCCAACTCGAATTCAGCTTGTCTAGTAAAAGATGCAACAGTATTTTAAACTTGAGAATTGTGAAACATGTTTTTGATCAAGCTAAACAAGTGCACGTTGATTATTGTACGAACCCAATGTGAATCGAACATGCAACCTTCTAATCTAGAGTTAGACCCACAACCATTTCGCCAAAGATCCCATGATTATAAAACTAACAGTACCATCAATGGTTCCCAAAACGAATTCACCTTGACTAGTAAAACATGCAGCAATGAATTCAGATTGACAAGAGTAAAACAAAACTTTTACCTAGTTATCACAAGTGCACATTGAACATTGAATGAACCCGACGTGAATCGAACACGCAACCTTCTGATCTGGAGTCAGACGCGCTACCATTGCGCCACGGATCCCGAGATTATAAAACTACCATCACTATAAAGGTCTCCAACTCGAATTCAGCTTCTGAAGCATGTTTTTGATCAAGCTAAACAAGTGCACGTTGATTATTGTACGAACCCAATGTGAATCGAACATGTAACCTTCTAATCTGGAGTTAAGACCCACTACCATTTCGCCAAAGATCCCATGATTATATAACTAACAGTACCATCAATGGTTCCCAAATGAATTCAGCTTGACTAGTAAAAGATGCAGCAATGAATTCAAATTGACAAGAATAAAACAAATTTTTTACCTAGTTATCATCAAGTGCACATTGAACATGGAATGAACCCGACGTGAATCGAACACGCAACCTTCTGATCTGGAGTCAGACGCGCTACCATTGCGCCACGGATCCCGAGGTTATATAACTATCATCACTATCAAGGTTTCCAACTCGAATTCAGCTTGTCTAGAAAAAGATTCAACAGTATTTTAAACATGAGAATTGTAAAACAAGTTTTGGAGCAAGCTAAACAAGTGCACGTTGAATATTGTACGAATCCAATGTGAATCAAACATGCAACCTTCTAATCTGGAGTTAGACCCACTACCATTTCACCACAGATCCCATGATTGGAGTTAGACCCACTACCATTTCACCACAGATCCGATGATTATATAACTAACATACCATCAATGATTTCAAAATGAATTCAGCTTGACTAGTAAAAGATGCAGCAATGAATTCAAATTGATAAGAGTAAAACAAATTTTTTACCTAGTTATCATCAAGTGCACATTGAACATTATATGAACCCAACGTGAATCGAACACGCAACCTTCTGATCTGGAGTCAGACGCGCTACCATTGCGCCACGGATCCCGAGATTATATAACTATCATCACTATCAAAGTTTCCAACTCGAATTCAGCTGGTCTAGTAAAAGATGCAGTAGTATGTTCAGCTTGACAAATTGTAAAACATGTTTCTGAGCAAGCTAAACAAGTGCACGTAGAGTTAGACGCACTACCATTGCGCAACACATCCTATGATTATATAACTAACAGTACTATCAATGGTTCCAAAACGAATTCACCTTGACTAGTAAAACATGCAGCAATGAATTCAGATTGACAAGAGTAAAACAAAACTTTTACCTAGTTATCACAAGTGCACATTGAACATTGAATGAACCCGACGTGAATCGAACATGCAACCTTCTGATCTGGAGTCAGACGCGCTACCATTGCGCCACGGATCCCGAGATTATATAACTATCATCACTATCAAGGTTTCCAACTCGAATTCAGCTCGTCTAGTAAAAGATGCAGTAGTATGTTCAGCTTGACAAATTGTAAAACATGTTTCTGAGCAAGCTAAACAAGTGCACGTAGAGTTAGACGCACTACCATTGCGCAGCACATCCTATGATTATATAACTAACAGTACTATCAATGGTTCCAAAACGAATTCACCTTGACTAGTAAAACATGCAGCAATGAATTCAGATTGACAAGAGTAAAACAAAACTTTTACCTAGTTATCACAAGTTCACATTGAACATTGAATGAACCCGACGTGAATCGAACACGCAACCTTCTGATCTGGAGTCAGACGCGCTACCATTGCGCCACGGATCCCGAGATTATATAACTATCATCACTATCAAGGTTTCCAACTCGAATTCAGCTCGTCTAGTAAAAGATGCAGTAGTATGTTCAGCTTGACAAATTGTAAAACATGTTTCTGAGCAAGCTAAACAAGTGCACGTAGAGTTAGACGCACTACCATTGCGCAGCACATCCTATGATTATATAACTAACAGTACTATCAATGGTTCCAAAACGAATTCACCTTGACTAGTAAAACATGCAGCAATGAATTCAGATTGACAAGAGTAAAACAAAACTTTTACCTAGTTATCACAAGTGCACATTGAACATTGAATGAACCCGACGTGAATCGAACACGCAACCTTCTGATCTGGAGTCAGACGCGCTACCATTGCGCCACGGATCCCGAGATTATATAACTATCATCACTATCAAGGTTTCCAACTCGAATTCACCTTGTCTAGTAAAAGATGCAGTAGTATGTTCAGCTTGACAAATTGTAAAACATGTTTCTGAGCAAGCTAAACAAGTGCACGTAGAGTTAGACGCACTACCATTGCGCAGCACATCCTATGATTATATAACTAACAGTACTATCAATGGTTCCAAAACGAATTCATCTTGACTAGTAAAAGATGCAGCAATGAATTCAGATTTACAATAGTAAAACAAAACTTTTACATAGTTATCACAAGTGCACATTGAACATTGAATGAACCCAACGTGAATCGAACACGCAACCTTCTGATCTGGAGTCAGACGCGCTACCATTGCGCCACAGATCCCGAGATTATATAACTATCATCACTATAAAGGTCTCCAACTTGAATTCAGCTTGTCTAGTAAAAGATGCAACAGTATTTTAAACTTGAGAATTGTGAAAGTGCACGTTGATTATTGTACGAACCCAATGTGAATCAAACATGCAACCTTCTAATCTAGAGTTAGACCCACTACCATTTCGCCAAAGATCCCATGATTATATAACTAACAGTACCATCAATGGTTCCCAAAACGAATTCACCTTGACTAGTAAAACATGCAGCAATGAATTCAGATTGACAAGAGTAAAACAAAACTTTTACCTAGTTATCACAAGTGCACATTGAACATTGAATGAACCCGACGTGAATCGAACACGTAACACGCAACCTTCTGATCTGGAGTCAGACGCGCTACCATTGCGCCACGGATCCAAGATTACATAACTATCATCAATATCAAAGTTTCCAACTCGAATTCAGCTGGTCTAGTAAAAGATGCAGTAGTATGTTCAGCTTGACAAATTGTAAAACATGTTTCTGAGCCAGCTAAACAAGTGCACGTTGAATATTGTACGAACCCAATGTGAATCGAACATGCAACCTTCTATCTGGAGTTAGACGCACTACCATTGCACAACACATCCCATGATTATATAACTAATAGTACTATCAATGGTTCCAAAACGAATTCACCTTGACTAGTAAAACATGCAGCAATGAATTCAGATTGACAAGAGTAAAACAAAACTTTTACCTAGTTATCACAAGTGCACATTGAACATTGAATGAACCCAACGTGAATCGAACACGCAACCTTCATATCTGGAGTCAGACGCGCTACCATTGCGCCACGGATCCCGAGATTATATAACTATCATCACTATCAAGGTTTCCAACTCGAATTCAGCTCGTCTAGTAAAAGATGCAGTAGTATGTTCAGCTTGACAAATTGTAAAACATGTTTCTGAGCAAGCTAAACAAGTGCACGTAGAGTTAGACGCACTACCATTGCGCAGCACATCCTATGATTATATAACTAACAGTACTATCAATGGTTCCAAAACGAATTCACCTTGACTAGTAAAACATGCAGCAATGAATTCAGATTGACAAGAGTAAAACAAAACTTTTACCTAGTTATCACAAGTGCACATTGAACATTGAATGAACCCGACGTGAATCGAACACGCAACCTTCTGATCTGGAGTCAGACGCGCTACCATTGCGCCACGGATCCCGAGATTATATAACTATCATCACTATCAAGGTTTCCAACTCGAATTCACCTTGTCTAGTAAAAGATGCAGTAGTATGTTCAGCTTGACAAATTGTAAAACATGTTTCTGAGCAAGCTAAACAAGTGCACGTAGATTTAGACGCACTACCATTGCGCAGCACATCCTATGATTATATAACTAACAGTACTATCAATGGTTCCAAAACGAATTCATCTTGACTAGTAAAAGATGCAGCAATGAATTCAGATTACAATAGTAAAACAAAACTTTTACATAGTTATCACAAGTGCACCTTGAACATTGAATGAACCCAACGTGAATCGAACACGCAACCTTCTGATCTGGAGTCAGACGCGCTACCATTGCGCCACGGATCCCGAGATTATATAACTATCATCACTATAAAGGTCTCCAACTCGAATTCAGCTTGTCTAAAAAAGATGCAACAGTATTTTAAACTTGAGAATTGTGAAAGTGCACGTTGATTATTTGTACGAACCCAATGTGAATCAAACATGGCAACCTTCTAATCTAGAGTTAGACCCACTACCATTTCGCCAAAGATCCCATGATTATATAACTAACAGTACCATCAATGGTTCCCAAACGAATTCACCTTGACTAGTAAAACATGCAGCAATGAATTCAGATTGACAAGAGTAAAACAAAACTTTTACCTAGTTATCACAAGTGCACATTGAACATTGAATGAACCCGACGTGAATCGAACACGTAAACACGCAAACCTTCTGATCTGGAGTCAGACGCGCTACCATTGCGCCACGGATCCCAAGATTACATAACTATCATCAATATCAAAGTTTCCAACTCGAATTCAGCTGGTCTAGTAAAAGATGCAGTAGTATGTTCAGCTTGACAATTGTAAACACATGTTTCTGAGCAAGCTAAACAAGTGCACGTTGAATATGTACGAACCCAATGTGATCGAACATGCAACCTTTCTATCTGGAGTTAGACGCACTACCATTGCACAACACATCCATGATTATATAACTAATAGTACTATCAATGGTTCCAAAACGAATTCACCTTGACTAGTAAAACATGCAGCAATGAATTCAGATTGACAAGAGTAAAACAAAACTTTTACCTAGTTATCACAAGTGCACATTGAACATTGAATGAACCCAACGTGAATCGAACACGCAACCTTCTGATCTGGAGTCAGACGCGCTACCATTGCGCCACGGATCCCGAGATTATATAACTATCATCACTATAAAGGTCTCCAACTCGAATTCAGCTTCTGAAACATGTTTTTGATCAAGCTAAACAAGTGACGTTGATTATTGTACGAACCCAATGTGAATCGAACATGTAACCTTCTAATCTGGAGTTAAGACCCACTACCATTTCGCCAAAGATCCCATGATTATATAACTAACAGTACCAT